>CM060951.1:45028218-45671507 GCA_030765055.1 Mantis religiosa | reverse complement strand
CTCTCTCTCTCTCTCTCTCTCTCCTCTCTCTCCTCTCTCTCTCTCTCTCTCGTCTCTCTCTCTCTCTCTCTCTCTCTCTCTCTTCTCTCTCTCTCTCTCTCTCTCTCTCTCTCTCTCTCTCTCTCTCTCTCTCTCTCTCTCTCTCTTTACTCACTATCCTCCTCTGTTCTCTCTGTTTTTCCTTCTGTCTTTACTTCGGTCTAATTTTTCTGAGTATTTGTTACTTTTATCCTATATTTATGGAATTCCGGTTTCCCGGGGTTTCATTTTAACCTCTATTCTTTGGTTTAATGTTTCTTTCGATAGTATATTGCCGTCTTTATCCCTAGTCCTGTAATGTAACATTTTCCCTTTTTGTATAACTTTTTTTAAGTTTGTTTTTGCTTCTTTTGCTTCCTCACCTGAGTTCCTACTTTTCCTTTTCTTCGTAGTGTTTCCTAACTGTATCATGAGAATTATTGAGTATTATGCTCATTTCATATATATAGAAATATAAATAATTCCGTTGTTTCAAAAGATATCACAACAAAATTAAATGCTATTTACATCTATTTAACAAAATCATCACCAGTATTGGTACAAACTATAAGCTCTAACACTACCTAATCACTGGCATAACCTCAAAACAATGCTAAAATATTACCGAAATATTAACATAAAATATTCAAGTCGCCTGTAAAAACAAACTAATTTAAAACAAACTAATCAGATGTGACAAGTTTGACAAGATTTTAAATCATGATAGTTTGTTTCGTGTCTCCCTCTATCGAAAATAAGTAGCATAGGTAATTATTATTGACGAGTACCCCTTCCTGTGTAATTACGTCATAATATAGTTACGTCAGTGTTCACTAACTCCATACATAGTAAACGTGTTGTTTCATAAAAGTCTACATTGAATTTCTCGAGTGTATGTCAAAAAACTGTGCTAAAATCATTATTAAATGTTAAGATACAAGCATTGGACACTCGGTGGCCGCACTTCTTTGGAGAAAAAGTTGAACAGAATGTGATGTTTGTACACGTTTAGTAAATATCTGAATGTGTTCATATACTCTCTGATGATTTATGTTCAAGCTACTAAGATGTAATTGGAGTATTAGCCTGTTCTGGCTTTTCTTTAACCCCTTTGGTATAATTTTAGAGTTTGTGTGGATGTAGTGAACTCTGCCGTTATTTTGCTTCACTTCAGAAAAGTAATTAAAGATTAATTTAGCATTCAGAAAAGGATTCTTTTGAATCTGAGCCATTAAAGCTTCACTAAAACCAACCCACAGTTCTATTTTTGTTTTAATTTACGTCCTCCAACTTTAAGTCGTATTGGACGATGAATGGAATGGATGAAATGATGCTGAAATGAGCCCAGGGGTCCATAGAGCTTATAGTTACCCGACATTCGTCTTCAGGATAAGGGAAAACCCCGGAAAAATCTTATCCAGGTAACTCACCCTCGGGACTTGTTGAACGTGAGGCACACACTACCATCCACGATACCGAGGCCAGCCAGTTCTCTGGTATGGACTTTCGCTGCATTGTAAGCTAAGATAAAAGTTCGGCAAAATAGTCCAATTTCTCAAAACTGTACCATTGTTAAAAGACCACAATAAATGATTGCAGCAGCTGAATGATATTTGATAGAAATACAGTACAACAGAGGAAGACAGGTAGTGGCGGTGTGACGTCAGCTCTAACCATATGCCCGCCTCGGTAGCGTAGATGGTAGCATGTCTGCCTCACGTTCAAGAGGTCCCGAGTTCGAATCTCGGTCAGGGTGAGTTACCTGGATAAGGTTTTTTCGGGGTTTTCCCTTATCCAGAAAGACGAATGTCGGATAAATCTAAGCTCGAAGGACCCTGGGCTCATTTGCTCATCATTTCACCCATTCCATTCATCGTCCGAAATGACTTAAGGTTGGAGGACGTAAATTACACAAAAAAAGCTCTAACCGCCAAATATGCTCCCAAACGAAAGGCAGGTTAGCGTATGACGTCACCGCGCTGATTTCAGCTGCGCAAGAGAAACGAAATAATTTGTGTGTAGGAAAGAGAGCAAACGTATCGGGTATTAATAATATGTACAACTTACATCTTGGGTGTTGTAATATTAATGCTGACTGCTTTAATTACACAATTGGTCACAGTTTATAAACAATTACATTTTGACTCTGTGCTGTGAGAAGATATATAAAACTTCAAACTCTTAGTTTATCTGAAGGACAGGCATGTTATAAAGTAAATAAAATAAAACGTAAAGTAATTTTCTCTGCAAGTTAGAGGAGACCCATTCAGAACAGAATTACGTAGACATTTTCCGACATCTTTTGTTTCGTTTTTCTTTAACTAGTTTATCAATGTCAGGACGTAATGTCTGGGAAATTTGTAAACGAAGACTGCATGTTGGATTGTGATCCGACAAGGTACTTCGGGGTTTGGACTTAGCTAATTTCATAACAGAAAAAAAAATTCGCACCAATATGTCGAGCCAAACATACACCATGTCCTGGTACCCTCAGATTCTGTACTCACAGCGCCATTTATATAGGCAACTTGGTACTACACGGCTCTTGCCTGACGTCACACGCACTGCAGGCCTCGTTTCTGTCACAACTCCCGAAACTGTCTTTCTCTGCAGTACAAGATGAAGGTGATGATGTAAGGTATATTTATAAATGGAAGCTAACCGTTTCAGCAGCGCTTGCCATTAATATTAGAACTATTTAAATATTTAAAGCACGTGTAAATAACATATAAAATAGTGTTATCATATCTGTCAGACAATTACTTACTGCGGGTAAAAGGTAGTTGTATTTCATAACGATCTGAGAAGCAAAATCAATACCAGCGCGGAAGAACTGCTTTTTCTGGAGCATTTTTCAATATTTTAACAATTTAAGTCGACATTTACGACCTAGCGGAAATAAAGTACCTAGATAGCATCTAAGAAGCAGTTCAAAAAACATATAAGTAAACTGGAAGTTACAAGCGACTTTAATAGGAAATTGAGAAGAAATATGTTTGGCGATACGGAGCTATCAAAGTCCATTTTAATTATAGATGGAAATTGGAAATGTTGCTTCCCCCACGCCACTTCCCACTTGTCACGTGAGCTCTGTTTGACGTCACCAGCTACAATATTTCGCTCTTTCTGCATGTTTTCATTGGGAAATGAAAACCTGCTGATATTTATCACAAAGGGAAAAACTTTACTTAAGAAATGTTTTGCAGCTTCAGTATTTAATTCATAGAAGAAAATCAATATATGTAGATGTTCACTAAAGGGTTATCTACCGCTTTCATTACCACGTAACTTATTATGTAATGACAACATTATATGTATATCTGCTAGTCCATTGGATACTTGGCAATGTAGTGAGTATTTAGTAAGAAAATACAAAAACTTCCAAAATTCGGAGAGGACAAAATACACATTAGGAGAATACAAAGCGGGGAGACACTAAATGGAAAAATACTTGGCGTCTTATTATATATAGGTAGAATACTTATATTCTAGATCTTTAATGGTATGAATTATGCTATATTGTACTGTAAATGTTGCACCATTTCATCAGGGCGAGAGAATGTACCTTCTGTACAGCTATGAGTAGAGAGAGACATTTTAATTGATGCTTTTATAGCTAAAATGCACAGAAAACAGGAATACTCCTGTGTCCGCTTTCTCACTAATTGGGTTCCTATATGTCAAGAAAAGAGTATATATATTCATATAATATTTAATTTTACGCATTTTTTTTTAATTTTACGTCCTCCAACGTTGTCATATCGGACTATAAATGGAATTGGTGAAATGATACTCAAATGAGCCCAGGGTCCATGGAGCTTAGAGTTACCCGACATTCGTCTTTCAGAATAAGGGTAAACACCGTAAAAACCTTATCCAGGTAACTTGCCTTGACCGAGATTCGATCTCGGGACCTCTTGAACCTGAGGTGGACACGCTATCATCTACGCTATCAAGGCGGATACTTCTGCAGGTACATTTCATTTTCCCCAGTGGTTGATATCTCAAAAAAGGAAAAGAGAAAGAATGAATGTTAAAACAAACGAAGGAGTAAAGTCAAAGAAAGAATAAGAAGCACCAGAGGAAAACAATTAACCCGCTTCTCACGTTTTTGTAAATTTCCTTATTTAATAGTTTTTAAACCGAATATTCAAGGCTTTATTATTATTGTTGTTATTATTATTATTATTATTATTATTATTATTATTATTATTATTATTATTATTATTATTATTATTATTATTATTATTATTATTATTATTATTATTATTATTATTATTATTATTATTATTATTATTATTATTATTATTATTATTATTATTATTATTATTATTATTATTATTATTATTATTATTATTATTATTATTATTATTATTATTATTATTATTATTATTATTATTATTATTATTATTATTATTATTATTATTATTATTATTATTATTATTATTATTATTATTATTATTATTATTATTATTATTATTATTATTTTTATTATTATTATTATTATTTTTATTATTATTATTATTATTTTTATTATTATTATTATTTTTATTATTATTATTATTATTATTATTATTATTATTATTATTATTATTATTATTATTATTATTATTATTATTATTATTATTATTATTACTGAATCATCCTAATTTGCAAATAACTTCTAGGCTTATATCTATGCAAAAAGGTCAAATGCATACCTATATCTTTTATTTTCGATCTACTTACATTTTACAAAAGGCGAAAAGGAAGTTAACCCCAGTTAGATCTGTAACATCAATGCTGCAATGACTGCCTGTAGTGAATAATGGGGGCATATTTCTAGCTTTAAATATTCATCGAGTTTGGGCTTAGAATGTGTACATGAGGTCAGAAATAAACACGTCTATGAAGTGAATGACAGAAAGTTTATAACTCCACATAGCTTATACAAACAAGTTATGCTCAAATATTGGAGGAACCCGTATCAGAACTGATGTACGCTTCCAGAACGGAAATGAAGGTATTCTACAAAGTAGATGCCAGTTGCGTATTTTATGTGGTATTGCTGACGGCAATACTTTTAAATCGGTCGTTGGAGCACCTGCCTGCCCTGCTAGGGGTCCCAAGTTCGATTCCCGGCGGCGGGGGTGGTGAATTTTCTCCAACCAAGATAATTCATCGTCCCCAGAGTCTGGAAGTATGAATGAGAGTGCGAATGTGTGTGTGATCTAATGATTAAAACCCAAAAAATACGAGTACGGCCGCCGATATGACCATTGCAGTAAAAGGCGGGGTATAAATAGAACACATGAAAAAATGTATTTTTAAACGATGCTCATATGCATGAGAAAGGTATGTGAAGTAACTACTGGTCCATTACGCGCACGTTATTTGATGTTACCGCAACATTAAAGGACAATTAAGACTTTATTTGACGACCAGTTAGGTATTATTTATTGGCGCCTTTCATAAACAATGCGTAACATTACAAGGTGTTGAGACATGTTGAAAGTGCAACCACAACAAATGAAAACAGACGTTTTAAGTAGTTTAGCAAACTGATGTTTGCCGCACCACTCTTTAAGTTGATTAGGTTGACTTTGCAGCAAAATTTAAGAAGCGTTGGTGCTATATTTTGTCAGTCTTTGCTGAAGTCAACATGTATTTCCGTCGATGACATAAGACTATTTTGCTGATACACTTTCATATGAAGTAGGAAGACATGCAGGACAAGGTGGGGCGAAAAGAGCTGGAGTGTTCGAGGAGTTCTATTTGATTTTCCTAAAGAACTGCAAGGCGCTACCACAAGAGTGGGTTCCATAATAAATTCTGCAAGAGTTGTTAATTTCACCAAACAAGTGTAAGACGTTTGTGTAGCCTATGTGGACAGCATTGTGACACAGCTTCAACAAGGGCGTAAAATTACACTGGTTGACAAAATTTAGCTTTTTTTCTTTCACAAGAATTAAAATAACAGATTCTAAAAGTATTTTTCGTGCTGAATTCAAATATAATTACAGTTTTTCCCCATCGGGAAGGAGTTTTGTGTGATATTCATTTGAATTTTTTATAATATTCCAAAAATCCGTAACTAGCTATCTAACTCAAAATTATAATAATTTTTTGTAATAATTACAAAATACAATACCATTTTCTTCAGAGAAGTATACTTTGAAAACACTATGGCGGCTACGATATCTACTAATTCTTACATCTTTTTGGATTAGATTCCACCCTTTGAGTCTGGAAGCTAAAACTTCCGCTTGCTGTTTAGACAGATTTAAGTCGCGAATCAGGTCACTAAGGTCTTGCTGATTGGGAAAGTATGGTTCTGAGGAACAGCTACTGGCTTCATATGTAAGATCATTTTTATTTTCATCTGAATAATTTGGAGTTTCAGTCAGGTCAGAACCAGAGTTATCACTTAAGGTCATATCTGCATATACTGGTACGGGGAACTCTTCACTGTGTAAGACAGGTCTCATTGCAGATTGCAAATTCGAAAACTTAACTGTATATTTTGTTTTATAGTGATTCCTTTAATATTTGTCAAACAAAAATAACAGTTAAATGATACTTCGGTTCCCTCCAAATCATGGGAATTGCAAATGGCATATGATGTGTACCATTTTTCTACCCAGTCAGTAGTCTAACACACGAAACTCAGCATGTATTGGGGGCCCAGCTCTTATCAAAATCACCAACTTGATAGCCAAAGTAAAGTTTATAACACTTCTTTACAAGTGGGGTCAAATTTCGCCTCTGGGACTTGAAGGTCAGCTCACCACAAATATAGCAGAAATTATCTGCATGAGATACATAATTTCTTGGCATGATGAAAGAATAAAGCACAGAAATACAACAGGCACAACATACACAATAAACTTCTAAACAGAAAGGAAGGAAATATTTCACTACTCAACAATCTCACAGTCAGCTCAATACTGACACATCACAATGCCAATCAGGTCTGAACATATCTAAACAACAACAATGAATCTGCACAGTCATGTTTTATTGCGCTTCAGAATGACATTGCAAATAATTTCAATAATACTGCTTGAGTAAAATAGCTACATATGAGGTAACGGTTCCTATGACAGGTCAAAGAAAACGCTAAAATCATATTTTGAAAAGTAGCTTTTACAGAAAAACTATGTCTGATGGGAAAATTTTGACTACATATCTGAATTCAGGATGGAAAATGCCACTAGATTCACTATTCAGATCTCTTGTGGGGAAAAAAGAAAAAAAAAAAAAAAGAAACCTTGTCGACCAGTGTTACACAAAAATGCAATTTATTGAGCTAGGAAACATAATGGTCAATCATCTTTGAAGCAAAGATTTACTTGATATGAACTCATATATTATTCTATTACTCTAGTATTACTAAAACAGCCTATATCTTGAATTAGATCATGTTTTGTTGTAAAATACCATTGTTCTTTTCTTTTATGTATTAAGTTTTCTCTCTCGCATTACAGAGTATGGAAGTATAACGTATTCCACGCACGGTTACACAATATCGTTTCAATTTAGTACAACACTAATATCAGGGGATATTTTTGGTCGTTTATTGTTATTATGAATGATGTTTATAGGATCGTAGTCCTTAAGATTCAAATCTTAACCAATATACCTTTTCCTTCATTTCTTAAATATTGATATTAGTCTGAATAGGCTCTAGGTTTTAGGATCTCGCTGTCCGATAACCTTTAATAGGTTCTCTGACATCATTTTGAACCCTAATATAAGTTCTTTATTGATCTAGATAAAGCACAATGGCGATAGCTCAAATAAAGTTAAATAACCGACCACTTCCGCAGCCAGAAAATAGCTCTGGAGGTTTCAGCTCTAATTTATCGGTTAACATTACTAAATTTATTTCCGCCATGTAAATTAATCCAAATTTGTATAAGATATAAGTAATGCACTTCAGTAATGCAGAATTTAGATGGAAGGTCTATGCTGACGTCTTTTTGTTGATGCAGAAAATCTCTCCCGTTCTGACCACGAACCGTCGACCTTCTCAGAGTCAAAATTTTGTTAGGAAGTAAGAAGAGGATTTGCTCACGAGCCGACTCCATTTGGTTTGAGATTACAAGGATTATTTAGTGGCTTTTGCCGGAGCCGACTTGACATCTCCCTGTCTCTGAGTAACTTTAAGTCTCCCGGAATTTGGTTTCGCCTGGTCAGCTTCCTAGTGCAACTTAGTGTAGCGAGGGATTTGGCTTTTCTCTGCATGCTATTAAGATAAGAACCGTCAGCAAAACACTAGCGTTCGCGGTTTCAAAGTCCTCTATAAGTTTTCCATTGCCTGTGAAATCTTGGCTTACAGAACTCAATACTTTGCATTAGCTGTAAATGTAGCAGTGGTATTTACATTACACCTTATCAAATACTTTGTCAGCATTGTAGTTGTGCAATATCTGGAAGTACAGAAAATCTAGATCAGATAGCTCTAATTCCATGGATCAACTAGATATTTTGAATGGCCCATCGATGGTTCCAGATGGGACTTAACGTATTTATCGCTGCTTATCCCTCTTGGAAATTAATTCTTCTTTCACACTAGTCGCGTGTAGAACGAAGTATGGAAAGTAGAGTCAGAGTGGAAGAAAATCAATGCTATAGCCGGGATTTGAACCACCTAATAGTTGTCTAACTATAAAGCCCGGTTCTTTAAGTATTTATAGCATAGTAAGTCGCCATTAAGGTATTTGTCTGAAGTGTTTTTTAGAACACCTAGTGGTTTACCGAGAAAAATACGAGTCAGTTGGAGAATATAGTGTCATGGAAATTAATTGTTCTTTCACACTAGCAGTGTGTAGGACGTACTATGAAAGGGTGGAGCCAGAATGAAAAATTCAATGCCATAGCCGGGATTTGAAACACGGATCTTCTGGTTTCCGTCCAGCCGCTCTAACCATTTGAGCTACTATGGCCAACGTGCCAACATGATATTAAATTCTCCAACTGACTCGTGTTTCTCCCGGTAAACCACTAGGAGTTCTCATAAACAAATGAGACAAGTAACTTAATGGCGACTTACTATGCTGTAAGTACTTTAAGGCCTGGGCTTTACAGTTCGGACCACTATTAGGCACAATTAATGCAAATTAATTGTTCTTTTACAGTAGTCTGTGTAGGACGTACCATGAAAGGGTAGAGCTAGAATGCAATGCTATAGCCGGGATTTGAACCACGCATCTTCTGGTTTCCGTCCAGCCACTCTAATCATTTGAGCTACCATGGCCAACGTGCCAACATGACATTAAATTCTCCAACTGACTATGTCATACTGCTATTTTGGCCAAAGTAGCTCAATGGTTAAGAGCAACCGGACGGATACTGGTAGATCCGTGTTTGACTTCCCGGATATAGAATTGAATTTTTCAGTTGGAATCTACCTTTCAATAAGAGATTTGTTTATAAATCCAGTTTGCATTTCAGAGTTTCACACTTACATATATTTTCCACACTAGTAAATGTAAATAGTAGACATTTGAAGACACGTAGGACTATGTGAAGAGATTTGAAGAGATTGTGGATCAACTATTTCTCATAATTTGACTGAAATTTTGAAATTACCTGCATATAGACAGGTTCTCTGAATATAAAAACTTGCTGTAAGCATGTTTGGTTCCAGAAACTTTAGTTAGTAAATTTTTGCTGACATGAACGTTGCTAAAAATAGACTACATTAAATTAGTACAGATGCATATTTTATTGATGTAATTATGCGGCATAGTCGTGCTGCTCTAACGGTTACCATGGATTTATCCTTTGTAACAGATACCTCTCAGATAACCTACTGATTACTCCACGTGGAATGAAGATATATGTGTCATTTGTGATTCTTGCGAATTCATTGGTGCTTAGTATAGATCAGAGACCTGAGGCAGTTCCCCTCTCACCCTTACAAGAATAATCAGTGCGTTATCTGAGAGATTTCTATTAACAAAGATAAAGCCATGGTAACCGTTCCAGCAGCGCAACAGTACAACAATACCTAACATTGGATAAGTGGTAAATGAAATGAAACTTTAAAAATCAAATTAAAATTAGAGCTGTTCAAATTTCATTTAAAGGTTTTGATTGCGCATTGTGTTAGGGTTATCTAATATAAATACTTTGTTTCCTTTGTGACAATTTAAAAAAAGTGTAAAATTAGTTTAGTTATTTCAAAATAAGATCTGAAGAGTAAAAATGATTATCTTCAAAACATATGTTTGTATGAACTATTACTTGAATGCCGTACTATTGCTTATATAATGGTTTAAATAAGATCTAAAATGATTATTAGTATTTATTTAAACTTTTCCTTAATATTCCAAATTTACCATCAGTTATAGTATTACAGATTTCTTCGATAAAGGTTTTGAAAATATAACAATGTGTAGCTATATGAATACGAATCGCTTAAAAGAGACTAAAGTTAGAGAGGTAATTAAGGGGAATTATATTGTAACATAATGATAAACTGGGTGTTAGAATTCTGGAAGTTTAGTTGTTTAAATTGAAGATCATTTTAATGTTTTTATGGAAAATAAGCTTTTATGGACATCATTTAATTAGCCTCTGGCATTATTACCTGCATTGCACTTCTACAGATGTACTTTTTTCGTTAACGTATATCCCCTTCATCAGTTTTGTGGTCATTTTTCCTAAAGGGTTCCTAAAGGGTTGAGCTGATTCATCACAAGAGTGGCTGATAGTCCCATTGACTAATGAACCCTTTAATCTATTCAACTATATCAACACACTGGAAAAGACTACTAATTGCAAATCTGGGTCTAATTTTTTGGTTTGTTACTTGTTTCATTAAAATCAGTGGCTTACCGTGTACTCAGCTGCAGCTTTTTGTTTTGTAGGTTTTATGGTGCAGATTCTGGCTTTGCCGTTACTTCTCCGGCGCCTGTTTAAAATCTATTTTCCTTTCTAAGGAGGCGAATTCCACACCCAGGTATCCGTTCGAAAAATTGTCTTAACTTTCTAGTTACTTTCAATTGATAGAGGTGTTTTTATTTTCTGATCTGTCATTAATATCACAATGGTGACATTTTTAAAAGTCATTTTATTTACTGGCCGTTATTCTTTGCACTTCTATCATGTTCCTTAATAGTTTTATTAACCCAATTAAATTTGTTTACTTTAGTGCTGTGATATATGAACGAGATTCTGCTTTCTGTACTATTCGCGGTTTATAAACCGAATTTATTGCAACAATAATGTAGGTTGAGATGCAGACAAAATTACATCGTTCAAAGGTAACAGAGACTGTAACGCTGTTATAAGGAAAATGTGGTTGCAAATTGGCAAATCTTCATTATATACTTATGTTTAGAGCATTATTTGTATTACCCTAATTTCAGACCCTTAGCTGGTTCATTATCGAGTCGTAGAATAGTTTGCTTGAATATTTCCTAATAGGCGCCAATTTATACCCATTTGAGCTGTTTTTCTGCGCTTTGGTATATTCCAAATCATATTTGACTTTAAAACTCATAAATCTGCCAAACCCTTGGAGAACCTACAAACACTGAAAGGCGTTGCCAAACACTTTGGATTTTGTTCCATAAACACAGAGATTTTATTTTGATATCAACCTATAAATATCCAAAGGTAAATTTGTGTCACCTGATAAATATTTTCTCAAATAATCGCACTTATAATCTAGGCATTAAGGAACTAACTTAGTGAAAAAGTTTCATATTTGTTTTATCTATAATTTTTAACTGTTGTAGCATTATTCTTAAAAGGATACTACGGAAGCTTCTGTTCAACAAACTATATCGTACAAGTTAATGTTCACATGTTCGGGAAATAATGCCTTGCAAAACAATTCTTGTGTGCTTTATTCATATATTTGTGTTTAACTTTATATATATAGTGATCGTTAAATTTCTGGAGAAACTGTAGGATTCCGTGACTGTTTTTTCTTTAATTTTCCCATTTATACTCCGCCTTAGACTGCAATGGCCCTGTCGGCAGCCGTTCTCCTTTGCAACAAATCGAAAGTGTTATCTTGTAGACATTGAGGTGGTGGTACTTTGGATTTTTTTTTAATCATTATATCACGCACACATTCGCATTCTGATTCATATTTCCAGACTCTGGGGAAGATGGGGAATCATCCTGATAGGAGAAAAATCGTTCACCTCCAGCCGGAAATCGAACCTGCGACCCCTAGCATGGCAGGCAGGTTCTTTACCGACTGAGCTATGGGGTGTGACTGTTTGTTCGGCTGATTTTTTCTTTCGCCCTTTTTTTTCTTCCTCCAATTGCGTACCATCTACACTACTGTTTCCGGCCACGTTCAAACTTCACGTTTCTTTTGTCCAATAGACACGAACGACTAACGCCTTTCCGAACGACTAATTCATACAGTGATGTATTAAGTCGTCAACTTTTTAGATACTTCTGTTTATAACGTTCATGACAACCCCTAACGCATTTAACATATTTCCCTAATGCCGAAAGGTTGTCCACTCTTAATAATCGCTAATGATGCTTTCAACAACATGAAGTTCATTTGCAAAATCCTTATAGAGAGCATGATAATAATGTTTGTATAACGTTTATACCATTAGCTGATTATTAGTTTGTCTATCATTTTTCTTTTGAGTTCCAGGAAGCTACCTAAATATTATTTCACAAAACTTGATTGCCTCTCTTGGCCTAAGAAAATTAACTGCAAACTATGTATATGGTCATTAAGTTTGTGCTGTTTTGGAATACAATTTTCATTGCGCTCATTTTTATTTGCAGGTTTCGGGTTCGTCACGTTTCAGAGTGAAGACGTCGTAGATAAAGTCTGTGAAATACACTTCCACGAAATTAACAACAAAATGGTAAGTGCATTAGGTTTACAGATATTTTGACATTTTAAATGAGAACAAAATATAAAGCTACTATTTCTCCTAGATATATTCAGTTTTTAAAACGTGTTTATTTTGCTTTGTTTTAATATTTTACCCTATTATCACTTAAAGCACTGCTTGTTTATTTAATTCCAGTATGGCATATAACTGTAGTCTTATATTTTTTGCAAGTTCCAAAGTATCCAAAACCTTGATCAACTGGCACATTCCAACTGTAACCTTACACTATAGTGTTATTTTTTATATTAGCTTTTATGCCTCTCTCATAAAGACAATGTACATTTTATTTGTATTGTAAGACCTAAATATTACTTCAGAACTTTGAAGTGTTACTTTTCTTTCGTTTATATCCCAAATATTATAATATTTTGTAGCTCAGTTTTGAGGAACACACAACTTGTATACAAATGTTATGTAATAGTAAAGTTTAACTTTTTGTTTCATTGTTTTTAAACAAATTCGTTTGGGCATGGTTAACAATTTTTATCAGTTGGGCCCAAAATGGTGCAAAGTTTTTGCCATTATTTGACGAGATATCGTAGTAGTTTAAAAAAAGTAGTTTTTGGATGCTTTGAAAATGCTGGATCTTTACACATAAAGGAACGCTAACATATTGTAAATTTGTGTGTTCGTAGAATTAGAAGTCCGGGTTGCAGATATTCCAAATGTTTTTTATTTCCGTTGAAATACACTGTTCAATTCTCAGGTAACAGCATTACGTCACATAGACAACACAAAATACCAAGTTCGATGACAATAAGAGACAGTGTTCTAATTACATCAGCTCTCGTTACAACACTCTCAGCTGTTCTCTGCTTACCTCTCGCGAATCACTCTCGTGTTACAACTGTTCGCTGACGTGTCACAATCTCTTATATATCTCATTCAAATATTCGAGACACTTCTGGGACAAACAAGAAGCCGACTGTTCCGTACAATCACTAGACGTTTCTGGAATAACAAGACATCGAACGACGAAGTCCGAAACTTCCAGAAGGGTAACTTAATCTGCGCCGGCAAGTCCTTTACCTCCGCTATCTTTATTTGCCGGCTCTTTGTGTACAAAAGCCGCGCTATCGTAGATAACGGCTTCGCGACAATATTGTAGCCTTTTCCACCCTTCACTGTCAATACACTCTGCTTTTAGTTCATTATAAGTGACCTTTCACTTTCCCTCGCGTGAAGCACTCTCCTTCCTTCGCTTCACCCGCTGGAATGACCGACTTTAAATTCAGCACATGCACACCAATTGTCACGGCCTCACTCGTAGAACACACTGAGAAGAGGTAATGCAATGAAAGCTTGCCAACTAGAACTGCATGGGATGTGCATGCAACCGTATTACTTGAACAAAGTCGGGTTACCTCGGTCTCGATTGAACGCTACACAGTTTAACACTCCCCAGTTTGATTCTAGGGGAAGCAAGATAGTTATGTAAAATTTATATCCTAAACACATAAATGGAGCTTCACCACAAAACAACACAAGCAGTAGATCCGCTCAATAATGTACTTGTTCACTGCGATATCCCACACCTACAGGAGAGAAAGTCACCTGAGACGCAGGGGGATTGCAGAAGGTTCCTACACCCTCCCTGGACAGGTTTATGACACCCCATGTCAGTACAGTTACAGACCGTTCAAAAACATTCTAACGGCTTCTACTTTTGTTAATGAATCTTCTCGGTTTTAGTGTACAGAGTCAACAGGGCGAATGTTTTTTTAATCGTTCTGGTCGTTGTGTAGCATGTCTTCTCTCTCACACATATTCGCTGTCCTTGTCCCACTGTGTAAGGGAGCACATTCCTTTCAGGAACCCTCTTTGCGTTGCTGGACAGTAGAAATACTGGATAGTGAATTCGGTAAAAGGGATGTCGTCGTGCAACACTCGTAACAATATATGCGGTAAGAAAATAGTATTCCGCGCATCAGGCACGTGACAAGATTTCGTTGTTCTAGATCTAGCCAACACTGAAGTTGCATCAATAAAAACTCCTATCTTACTATATGCTCGCTTATATTTAATTGCCAGGGAGTTTGAGAATATTCGTGAGAGACTGAGGAAGGGAACATCCGGAATAATCCGGTTATCTCTCGATAGCTGTTCTGGTGTTCAAGTTGGGTGGAAGAGCATTAAAGCTCAAATCCTCTGTTCACTAGTAGCTGTTCTGTTTCATTGTACTTATATAATATACTTGATTATCCCATTAAAAATTTTATTTGGGGTGTAATTTTCTGTATAAAAATGTGATCAATTTAAAAAAAACTGAAGTATAATGATTTAATAGCACTATAAAAAGATGTTTAAAAGGCAAAGCACGAAAAGACATTGTAGTAAAATGATATAAAATGTCAGTGGCAAAATGACAGGTAGTGAAGAATGTGCTATGATGGAAAAAGGAGGTTTGCTCAGTCTTCGGCAAATTATACTTACAAACTTTATTATCTCTACTTCATTTTAAAGGGGCCGAGCGATATGGCCCAGGCTGTTTCCTTGTCTACCCATAGATTTTTCGAGAGTTTTCCCGGGTCGCAGAATTACATCCCCGTATTTCCTCTCCCTTCAATTCATCTACATTATTATTTCACATCTCGAACCATCACAACTTGACAAAGTCGGTACCATCGCCTCCCATACATACCCAGGAACGACGTGAAGATACTGTATGCCTCAGAGGGCGCAGACAGCGAAGCCCTGGGACGCACAGAACAATCCAAATATAGCCAGCGAATCACCGCAGTATCTCAGCACCATCCAGGGTGAGTGTGACGAAATGACTAGCGATTTCGGCAGCCACTTCCAGGAAGTTCAGTGAAGAAGTTTTACACCGCAGTCATCTGTGGCGTCTGTCCGCGTCAGCGCTGACCACCAAATCTTGAAGTTCACAAGAAAATGAAATGAGAAAGGATAGGAAATGAATCTCTAGAGCAGAAAATTCACGTCATCGTTCTTTAGTAAAAAGAGGAAATGTCAGAAAAACCAGGGCGGCTCAATATGGCCGCCACGCAGCCCGCTTCGGTAGCGTGTCTGCCTCACGTTCAAGACGTCCCGAGTTCGAATCTCGGTCAGAGTGAATTACCTGGATAAGGTTTTTACGGGGTTTTCCCTTATCCTGACAGACGAATGTCAGGTAACTCTAAGCTCCATGAACCACGGACGCATTTGAGCATCATTTCACCTATATCATACATCGTCCGATATGACTTAACGTTGGAGGACGTAAATTACAAAAGAGAAGAAAAAAATAACATCCCGGATATTAATCCCTGTGATTATTTCTTTTGGGGATATTTGAAGGAAATAGTCTACCGAAAAAAACAACTTTCTTCCAGGGAATAACAGAAGAAATGTCTCGCAGAGTGATCAGAAACGTCACAGTTCGTCTCGAAGAGGTGGTACGTCAACAAGGTGCAATATTGAACATGTACTGCACGTTCACTGAGCATACACATTCTGATGATTAATGTAAAAAGATAATATAGACATGCTTGGTTATTAAATCAACAATGTCCAATGTTCAATGCGCCATCCTGTATCCATCTGACATTCAAGAGCTCCCAAATGTGATTCTTGGATAGAGTAAATGACTGGGCTTAGGTAATTTTTCTGGGTATATTTCTTATCCTAATATAATGAACGTTAGGTAGTTAGGTTCTGTGGATCCTGAGCTCTTTGGAGCAATATTTTATCCATTCAATTCATTCACTTTCTCCAGAGAGAAAAGTAAAATACTTATAAAGATCGGAAGTGAACCCGAATATCAAGTTACCACTTCTAGACTACCGCTATGGCCACCCTCATTACTACTACTAACTTTACAGAAAAATGCTTAACATTTTTGGGAACATCTTACATTGTGTTGTGAATTCTACAAATATGAAATGATTAGATGGTAACGCTTAAAGAATTGTGTTATCGCTAGCCGAGCTACAAGTTGAGTAATTACGAATACGTGTCACTGTGCTTTGCTGTCAATAAACGTTGCTGTATGTCTTGAGTGTAACGTTAAACAGCCCCATTTCAACGGGAACGGTTCCTGACTGGCAGTAACATGCAAGAAAGATAATAATCAGCTGAGCGAAGTGCTTAGGGTAAGCCTGAACTTAAAGAAGAGTGCCAGCAAGCGCTGTATTATGTACGGCGTCCGAGCACGTTAGAAGAAGACCTCGTTTTGTTCAAGACGCGAAGAAGAGGAGGAGGAGGAGGCTAAAGTGAATTGCAAGATAGATGAGATGAGCTGGAAGTGGAGGAAGGCCAGTGTTAGACAAGCGGGAACAAGATGGAGAAGAAATGTTCTTGAGGATAGACGCTTTGTCAGAATCTTTATTTCTCTTCCACTCAACGTGGAGCAGTTTTGTCCTGTTTCACAAGATGTAGTAAAGTAATTGTTGACATAAACAGGTTCATGTGGTTTCTGAAAAAAATCTGATGTTCTACTTTCATATTACTTTCACTGCCACTACAGTTTATTACTTCATCATGAATGTAGACGGTAGAGAAGGCTTATATTTAGAAAAGAGATCGTGCGAGAATTCATGCTTTGCAGCCACTGAGTAAATGAAAAAAAAAACATAAAACATCGTTTTGTAAACAAATAAATATCCTTTAGTGTGTTTGCGTGTATGTGCGTGTTAAGGAAAATCTAAGTAAGATATATTTGTTGCTACAGGAGCTGATTGGTATATCTCCAACATTAATATACACTACGACCTCTCATTTCCCACTCCCACCAACTACATCCTAAATCTTTCACACAAGTTCTATTCTGACCTACCATCCAGTTTCAACCATCTTATCAGGTGTCTCGGTGAATATGATATAGACCCGGGGCTACCTACAAACGCCCAAGAACATCCCTAGGCTTACCATAAATCTTAGCATCTCCATTACATACCATTACCATCTTTCTATTTCTTCTCTTTCCAAACACACACACACACACATATATATATATACATACATATATACATACATATATATAACCAGAACAAAAACCAACCATTTACCCACCGTCCGATGGCTTAATCCCCACATAATGCTAGTAAGTGACAGTGTCCCGGGATGGCAACAAGTCGAAGGCCCCTCTTCCATGGAGCAGGGTTCACCTTCAACGACACCTCCGTGCTGTGTGAAGATACATTTGGTTAAAACCAAATTTAGTATTCAATTTCAAGCTCTATAAGGATTTTCAGGAATCTCCCCATACTCTAAATTACTCTTTACTTTGAAAACTTTTCATTATTTTTGATTTCAAGGTCTCTAATAATTTTGATAAAATTGTCATGCGTTTAAAATATTTTACTACAAATAAAATGCACGTTTTGAACTTTTTGGGAATGAAAGCTTGTATTACACCAAACGCTAAACATTAAGCGATACACTCAAGCGTACATCACAAGGAATCTAGGGTCTTTAAAACAGACATTTTATGTAAATTTACTTTTTGTCTATTGCATTAACCTTGATGTATTTGTTACTATTGATTTCAAATGTTTAATATGTTGATATTTTGAAAGTTCTGTCGCTATTCAGATGTTTCTTGCAATGTCTCTGAAATGAATATGAACGGGACGTTTCAAAACACCTGACTATCAGTTTGGTTACCTCTATGCTCTTGCACTAACAACATCTGTAATGACTTTTTTCTACTTATATTTATCTCGATCCAGATGAACTTGTTATAAAAATGAGTTTGTGTAAGATAGCTAGTAGGAGTTATAAAAGAATAGTTGTAGAGAAAGTCACAGTGAATGTGACATATCATTTTTTTTTACTTTCATTGCCATGTATAACAAGTAGGGAAGGCTCACCAAACAGAATATGGAATTTTAAGAAAATAGAGTTAAAGCACAAGTAGACACTGTGAAGAAAGTGAATTTTTGAAGTAAAAAATTATTTAAAATTGGCAAGAATCACTCAACACGATATCCCAGACAGGTACTCTTTAGAACTAAGTGCATAAGTGGATGTTGTTCAAGAGGACAAACCGAAGAAAAAGATTGGAACAACATAGATAGACGTGAGAAAGAATGCTTACAGCCAAAGTGAAAGAACTTTTGATTTACAGAAGTACTAAGAATTAAATAGCTACTTTGCTTAACCCTACATGGGCTCATTTGCAAATATAATATAGTGAATTTATGAGTGATTAATAAACATACAAATCATTGCAGGAATACCCACATGCATAAAGGAAAGAGAACAGAAAATCATGTCTTATGTCAGGCTGATGTAGCCGTCTAGGAGGGAAGAGAGAAATGAACAGCGATAGCCCCCCTCAGGCACTTGTCATTGAAGGGATGCAAATATCAGATAACGCTTATTACCTTCCCTGACCAATCAAAACACTAAAGATTATATGTCTAAATACCGCTCTCTCTTTTTCTCTTCCCTCCCAGATGTTGACGCCAGGATTGACGTAGGAGGAACACTATCAAATTCACGATTTTTTATAACTGAAATATAAAACTTTCTTGAAGACTTGAAGTTCTTCCAAGCCACGGATCCTATGCCCTTCGAGCTACATTGAGGGATTGATTTCTACTAAAGCACACATGCACAACACTAGAAGCTGGGGGCAAAAATCGATAGCATTGTGTTCATCTGCGTTCCAACACGTTGTGGGACCGTGTCTATACTTGTCAGTGATCAACTTCTGTGGTAGATTCCAGTACTTCATCGGAGGATATGCCAACCAACATTCCTATACAGTAAATAAATTCCATGCAGTCTCAAAAGCTTGTGTAAACACGCAGTAAAGTTGCAATATTGCATTACCAGCAGAAATGCTTAATATCATGCAACTCTAACAGAACGATTCTCAGTATACCAGTTACAAATTCCTAGCATTTGGACATGACCAGGTTTAATTTAATGTTAGACTAATCAAAGCTTATGGGATTCCAAGTTGTTCATTGTTTCTTGTTATAAACCATAAAGCAGTAAATGAAACGGAGAAAGAACAACGTACAGGAATAACATTGACATCATTTGACCTTTTTGTAAACTTAAACAAATAAGATAAAGTAATTCAGAGTAAGCATTAACTGTCGTCAAAAACAAACTGATCTTTGTATGAGTGGAAGATTACCAACCATGGAAAATCTTGGTGAAAAGTAGATTTAATTATGGTTGAATGTGATAAAAGAAGGACAACTCTGCAAGAAAAGTATAATTTGTTTAATCGGATGATTCCAGGCAGAAACATGAAACAGTAAAAATTATAAGAGAGTACAAGCATTTGATATCAATCCAATAATAAGTTTAACATAAACAGGTTGCTTTGAAATTATCGGTTTTCAGAAAGTTAATATTGTGTATTTGTTTTAGTGGTTCATTTTATTAAATAACAACCCTATATGCTATAAATTCGATGTTTTCATTTTAAAACTGTTTTAATCAAAACGTTGTTTAAGAACTATTGGAATACCTATCTACGACGGCTGTTCAATAAAGAATGATCATAATTTTTTACGGTAATAATTTTTCATACTAAAACTCAATCTTATTATATTCTTTTAGCTTAATGTTAAACACACACGCCGAAGTAGTTTCATTGTTGATACTCCTGGTTCCCACTTGTGACATGTTCAGTTTCGCCTACCGCTGCAATGGAGGTAACATGCAGTTAAAGTTGATGTTAGAGAAAAATCCGGAGTTTCTTTCAAACTTAATCACTGCTGATGAAACTTGGCTACATCATTTTGATCCTGAGAGCAAACAGCAAAGCTCAGTGTGGAAAACTACTTCATCAGCAACCCCTAAAAAAGCAAAAGTGGTTGCTTCTGCTGGGAAAGTTACGGTCATCTCATCCTTTGATATTCATGGAATGGCTTATCAGCATGTTGTACCTGCACACACATCAGTAACTGGACAATACTACAGCGATGTCCTGAAAACATGGCAAGTCTATAATCGGCGCGAAAGACCACATTTCCGTGAAGCAGGCTGGATGCTGCACCACGATAATGCGTGGCCGCATATTGCCAATATTGTTGCTGAATATTTCGTAAAAAATGAACGTGAAGTGCATCCCTCAACCCCCTATATTCCGGATTTAGTCCCATGTGACTTTTTTATGTTCACAAACTTGAAGAAATGCCTTAGTGGGAGGCATTATCCATCATCAGAAGCAGTGGTGAAGGCTGCGGAGACGATTATGAAGGATCTCTCAAAAATGGTTTCCAGCATGTCTTTGAAGACTGGCAGAAACGCTGGAACAAGTGCGTCGCATTCAGGGGACACTATTTTGAGAAGAGCGATCAAAATTATGAGGATGAGTAAATGTACGTTACCCTCCCCCCCCCCAAAAAAAAAAGTTAGTGACCATTCTTTATTGAACAGCCCTCGTAAAATGAATACCGTGGTTCAATTTAAAGTTCAACCTTGTCACCCACATTGGGTCAACTGTTATGCTACCCCTTACATAGTCTAGAGGGCCACTACCTCGCTTCAGAATAACTTCATCAATCCATTTTAAAGTATGACAATGTTCCAGTCCTTTTGTTTAGACTATTAACTACATATAAAGTGTAATTTTTAAATATATTCCTTGTGTGCTTCTTTTATGCTTTCTTATGAAGATTGTTATGCATGTGTTACTAAGCAATTGTTTTAGGGGCTATGGTGTCCTCTTCCACATACAGTATAGCAACTAGAGAAACTATTCGGAGTATGAATTGTTTGAACCTGTGTCTGTTTGAATTATAATGTGATAGTGTTCTTATTAATGCCATTGTGCTCCCTAAAACTTCCCTCTAATTCTGTGCAAGCGTTGGTACAACCTTCCTGTTCCATTTTAGGGATAATTTCATCAGTTTTTCAGGACGCGGACGTTGCGTAAACCACCGTTATCTCGACGTACACAGTTTCCCAGTAGTATATCACGTCAACCGACAATAAACAGACCGCGCGCCAAGAATGGCTTGCATGGAATTTCACGGCGCGTTAACAAGAATACACCAACACAAACAGAACCGCGCTCTTGTTTCTCTCCCATCATTATGTGAAGTTTCCCTTGTTATCACGGATTTGTGGCTTTCCAAAATTAATACAAACACCGTGACGGTTAGGCAAGGGTGTTAACTTGGAAAGAAGCCTCGTACCTAGGGAAAAAATGCAAGATAAATTTTTAGCTAAGAGAGCGGCCAGATTTCATATTCTAAAATACAAATACGAAAAATGTAAGTAGATTGATATTTACGACTTAAATATCTAAAACAAAATTGGCACGAAATACTTTATTTTACTTTGCTTTAAAATCCATATTTCACAGTTGATAACCTGTCAAATCAGTAACTAGTAATACAAATTTTCCCGGTTTATATACCAAATTTTGTGGTACACTTATTTAAGTAGGGATTGCAAAATAAATAAATAAATAAATAAATAAATAAATAAATAAATAAATAAATAAATAAATAAATAAATAAATAAATAAATAAATAAATAAATAAATAAATAAATAAATAAATAAATAAATAAATAAATAAATAAATAAATAAATAAATAAATAAATAAATAAATAAATAAATAAATAAATAAATAAATAAATAAATAAATAAATAAATAAATAAATAAATAAATAAATAAATAATAATAGTAATAGTAATGATAATGATAATGATAATGATAATAATAATAATAATAATAATAATAATAATAATAATAATAATAATAATAATAATAATAATAATAATAATAATAATAATAATAATAATAATAATAATAATAATAATAATAATAATAATAATAATAATAATAATAATAATAATAATAATAATAATAATAATAATAATAATAATAATAATAATAATAATAATAATAATAATAATAATAATTTATACCTCCCCCTTATTTTCTGTGCATCGAAATGAAACTTTATTCCCAATAAGAATTTTTCTCCAATTAAATTTAAATGTAAACAATTAAAGCATTTCAGTCATAAAACTTCAAATAACACGTGTTATAACACATGAGTTTCCTGGACAAGGCTTTTTTTGGGGTTTTCCCTTATCCTGATAGACGAATGTCGGGTAAGCTCCATGGATCCCGGACTCATTTGAGCATCATTTCACCCATTTTCAATCATCGTTCGATATGACCTAACGTTGGAGGACCTACATTGAAATAAAATGCCATATTGAAGCCACAGATTAACCTGTGACTTTTTATAGTGAAAATGCTCCGAGAACAAACTTACCCTAGTTTTGCTTTTGTCTCCTTTGAGGTTGCTATTCTTGGAAGAGAATTATAACAATTTTAATTTGTAATGGCTAAATTATGTATCGCTAAAAGAGTAGCTACCTCGAACAACGTCACTAAGTTTGTACTGTGCCAACTCAACAGTTATTTGCAAACTTACAGCCAGATCTCAAGTAGTGAAGAAATAATCGTCTCTAATCGTCCGCAACAGGAGTACCTGAGATAAAAATAGTACATTTTTGAAAGCTCTCCTCTCTCTTTTTATGATTTTTCAGCACCAATGTGCACAATAAATTTAATATTATTAGTGAACCATTCTAAATTGTAAATAATTTACTTCGTGAAAAACTTGGTAGAAAAAGTCTGGACGTAGCATTTTTATTTTTGATCTATGTTTACCAAAGAAAAATTCCAGTTCTGTATGTAACATCAAAGTTACAATGTCCCCTTGAAGGTTTAGTTAACTAATTATTATTTAGTCTCTAAGTAACAGCTAATTCGTGTTGACAATCTTTTTTCTGTTTCTAGGTGGAGTGCAAGAAGGCGCAACCCAAGGAAGTGATGCTACCTGCGAACCTGGCGAAGACGCGGGCCGCGGGTCGAGGCGCATACGGTGAGTTGCTAATGCTGACACCCGCCGTGGCTGCCGCCGCCGGTCTGCCCACCGCCGCCGGGCCAGGGGGTCCGGTGGCGGCCTCCAGCCTGGCGGCTAACCCATACCGGTACACGCCGTACCCCCTCCCGACCGCCGCTACTGCTGCCGCCGTCGCCGCGGGGGCAGGAGGAGGAGGAGCAGCAGCTCACCACGGCTCGGTGCCGGCCCCGCACGCGGTGGGGGTGGGTCTCCATACTGCCATGGTACCCATAGCCATGGCTGCCGCCCCCTCGGCCGCTGCCGCCGTCTCGAATCCCAACTGCCTCCAGTACGCGCCCTCGGCCCTGTACAGCATGGCAGGGGCGGTGCAGGCCGCGGCTTCATGCAAGCGAGCCTTTGCCGCCACAGCGGCCGTTCTCAGACCTCATCATAACCCGGCCACAGCCGCCACTCTCACATATAGCATGAGCGATCTGCTCGGGGTCCAGGGTTTAGACGTCTCCGCCATGTACCATCCTGCCATTCCCGCTGCGGTGGGTCTATGACCCATGTTCACCACGCTGCCTGGTCCACAGTGAGGGGGTCACCATTTCTAGCTTAGTGGACCTTCGGAATTCCTAAAGAGGTTGAAACTTGGGCTCTCAAACATGTAATATTCTCATAGAGCGCGAGTCTTACGGGGAACAGATAGGATACTCCCGGTGAACTAGCCTTCTTCTTCTTCTTCTTCTTCTTCTTCTTCTTCTTCTTCTTCTTCTTCTTCTTCTTCTTCTTCTTCTTCTTGTGTCATTGCCTCAATGTTGTCATAGTGAATAAAGGAATTACATCTTATCGATTATGTGTCTTCAGGATGTGTCTTATCTGACCCCTCATGATGAGTCCACGCTTTGGTTAATATATGAAGATAATGGACATTGTCTTTAAAAGTTGCTTCTAGTAATGAAGTTCATAATCTGATATTTAATAAACCTCATGTTATCTTTGTACAGTATCGATATGGGCAACATTAATAAAATTTATCCAGCTGTGGAAGAAGCCACGAAGGAATGTTGAAATAAATAATAATTTAACGAAAGTGCAAATGTTTTGTCTTAGACCAATAACTGCTACATCTAGTGGTAAATGGTACCATTAATGGCTGACCTTAAACCGCATATCAGTAACAAGTTTTAATAAATATTCGTGTGTGTAATAAAATGATCCATATAAAAAGTTAATCTTAATGAAAATAGGCCCATAAGTTTAATAAATATGAACTTCTTGTGACCTGTTTACATTGATAGTTAACCATGTTCGTTAACAAAGTTAATTTGTGGACTCATCTGTACTCGCACATTCCACATAATTCCATGACTTTTTGTTGCTCTTCGATTCCTGTACTCTGACTGTTGTAACTTATCCTTATTACGTTGCATGGTGTCTTCCGTTGCTATCCCAGAGTCAAAGCATTCTTCCAGATGTGTGCCACAGATATCTTCATCTGACCTTCTCTTCTTGTGTGTTCTTCTGGATTTCCAAAAGAAAACAAATGTTTTTCCAGCAAAGGATGTTCTAGTTCCTTTAGAAATAACACCAAGCGGAAAATTCTGTTCCGTCTGAATGAATCTGAAGGCGGTAGGAGTCTTCACAACCCCATCTCAACCTATCTCACTCCCACCCAGCCAACAACGTCACTTATGTTCAGGGATAAAACTGTGATTCCTGTTAGACAGATAGATAGATATAATAGTAAATAGCTTTATTTCATATTTAGTCGAACCACAGCGGCCTCATTAATTAGGAGTAGAAAATGAATTGAAGACTGCGTAGTAAGTTTTTAAGTGTAGTGTTGCCAGGACCTGATTTCATCACTGTTACTGAAAAGATGACACCTGAAATGCCTTTCTAAAGTGTTCAGGAATTGTGAAACACAAAGAAGTAGTTGTAGATAAGGGGATAGTTTGGTTTTGTATTGTTAGAGAATAGATAATTCTAAAGAGGAATAACAGTTTTATACCACTAAGATGTGTTCAGTTGTTCAGGAGATATTTAAGAGCACAAAAATGTTGATTTACGCTTCTATGGAATTTTACAACTTGTAGTTACTAAAGGGCGTATTGGAGTAGAATTTTTGGTAGTTAAACATTCCAAGGGAAGGAAGCTGCTTAACGTCCGTTAAAAACAAAGAAGATAGCTTTGCCATAGATTAGTGAATTAGATTAGAGTTTTATATCGATATATTTAATATACGTTAGTTAAATATTTTATATAGTATAAAGAGATTTTCAGAAAATTATTTATTATTTTTGTAAATGGTGATTTGTATATTGTATTTACATCAGTGACAGTGATAAAATCAGGGCTTGTTTAGAATTAGGGAGGGAGTGAGCACTTTTTTGAAATCAAAAGTATGAAAGACTTGTATTGTAGAAAGTAGCGATAGTAAGATGCTGTTGTTTATTTTTTCCGAACATTGTAGTCTTAGCCTAGTCAATTTGTAGCCTAGAGTTGGTTGAATTGAAAATGCGAGGGGTTAAAGTTACATTACTTTTATTAAATTCGTTTTTTTTTGTACTGAACGTGACGAGTCCCTTACAAATGATACCCGAGCTTGCACCGCCCTTCTGCCATGTTGTTTCTAGTTGCCCTGCAGTTTCGAATTCAGACAAGTTGAAAATGTCGACTTTGATTTCGCGGTTTAAAACACTTTGATTTTATCTTTGAAATTTTAATTTGCTACCTTTATTTTTCTAACGCATATTACAGGCTATTTACCAAGCAAATTTAACTGCTTTTCCTCCATTATTCTTTATTAAGCATTATTTTTATGTTGCAACTTTTAACATAAGCCAAGATAAGTCCATGCATTCTAAGTGTTACGTAACGATTTACGTTGCTTTTTATTTTAAGTTTTGGCATTTAAGGAATGTAAGTATAAAGCGTTTAGAGAGCTTTTTACTCTCTTTGTTTGCATTTGTGTATATATTTGGAACCTCAAAATCAAAGTCGATGTATTGAACTGTTTGATTAGGAGGCAAATAGAATCCTGCCGTTTGGCAAATGGAGTATATCACAGGAAGATATATATTCCAATGGCTTTTACCCTGCATTGAGATACTTAATTGTCAATGTGTATATATACAAAGAAATTATTTGATGTAAATACACTCCATAAAATTTTTAATATTTCATATGCGGCTTTAATGTCCCAGTGTTAAAGATGTTTTTGTTGTGTCTATAATAATAACAATAATGGAGTATTACGTAAGCATATGGTATTTGAAATGAAAATATCATACAGAAAAAGAAGTTTGGTAAACCCACTGTCTGGTATTTTCATTGCGAATTCACTTTTATGATAATATAAATAAAAATATCAATGTAAACCTAATAATAATAATGATTGTTGTATTTGTCAGTATTATTCGTTTATTTATCTCAGTTACTGTGTTCAAAATCTTAAGATGTCTTAATATCTCGGTGGTGTACTTGCTTAATTTTGACATTAATCTGAAGGGGAAAATTATGGCACCTATTTTTAAAAAATTGTACTTCTAATAATCTCTAAAAGAGAGATAAAAATGTGTTTGACATAATTTAATAAACAGCAGTTATTGCATGTGCTGAATTAAACTATTACAGCCATAATTTTAACTTTCATGTCAAGTTTCAAAATCTAAAATTTAAATAATCGCAATTCAATTTGTTTAAGTCACGCCTCCGGATAAAGTGGATATTTTGAATAACAAACTTTCATGAAATTTCATAATTGTCTATAATATATAACTCTGATAATATTCTAGAGACAGTGTTGTTGTCTAAACGTATGAAGACTGTGTTTGAATTCAAACTAAAATTCTTCAAAAGGGGAAGTTGGGGGAGCCCCCTTCTGGGTTCCAGGTTTGTGCGCAGGAGGGCGCCGAGAGGACAGCGGCGCGCCATTTTTGTTTCACAGTAAGTCACGTGATGTTAGCGGGATACAACGACTAGTTTACTACAGTAGTGATTATTGTATTTTCTCGCGTGTAGTATTAACATTTAATTGTGATAGAGCTTGTAATGATAATTAGCGTCTATCTGTTAACAGAAGATCGCCATAACATGAAGTCATATCAAAATATAACTTTTATTATACATTGTAGATAATAACATTAGTACTTTTAGGAGTTTCTACATAGATATAGGTAGCTTTATTTGTAGCTAAGGGTCACAGACTTTGTTGTTTTTCACTACAAATAATATAAGAGTAGAATTGCCTCTATCAGCAGTACCATGTGACTTTTGAGAGATACAATTTTATAGTTAAATAGATGAAATTAATACTTATTTATAGTGTGTAGAGTTTTTTACATGTTAAAAAGAGATATATTTATTTTATACATTTTTCCTATCATTAATGCATTTGATCACTTATATTTTTTGAACATTGTCCGTTCCCTCCAGCTGCCTGTCTACGTGGGTGAAGGATGTATTTACTTCATTGTACTTAATTAGTAATGTTAGTTTTATCTTTATAGATATTTTAACAATTCAAATGTTACAAATATTATATGATATTGATATATACTGTATAGCTAGAAAGTTGCTAACCAGTGTTGTTTTCTTTCTGTGTTAAAAGTATGATTTTTTCGTAACTTGTAAATTATTGTAAATTGTAAAATATACCACTGGCACTACTAGCCAGTAGGCATAACCTTTCTGGCATTTAGCTTGAATTTGAAGCATCAATAAGCAATAATTGAAAAGGCCCTGTATGTTGTAAAAGTACTTTTAATTTGGGCTTAATATCATAAACTAATATAACTAACTAATAACAGAAAGAAATGTTGTGTGTTGTTAGATTTTTAGTAGGAATTCGGGACTTGTACAAAAAAATTACGTAGAATAAATACTTTTTGTGAAATCTTATCCTTACTTTGTTGTAATTTTATCAAAACATCACTTGTAGAATTAGCTGCCGTAGTTTAGAAAACATAAATCCGTTATTAGACTCCGCCCGAGTAGATTTAGAGATTAGTCTCATGTAGTAACCACAGTAGAAAAATCCAACCTATTTCATGCCATCTACATCCCCTGTTTGGGGTTTGCTTCTTCCATCCCTTTTTGGAAGCAACAGTGGTACAAAGAATTGTCAGCAGAAGAAGTCATCATGGAGAAGATCATCGCTGTTGGTCATACATTTTCATCTTGGATGCTGAGGACTGCTGTCGAACCAACGCATAACGACTCAAATGAAGACATCTGGTCTACTACATTTCTTTAAATTTTAAATTGATTATAGACATCACAATCTCATTTAATTCATGTTTTAGGTAAAAATATCCTGAATTAAAAACCTACTCGTAGGTAAGCAAAACTCTATATCACACATTATAACAGTATTAACTTCTGAAACACTTACTGCAAATTGGAACAAAGGTCAAATCTGTCACAATTTCTTTCAAAATATAATGAGTTATTGTTCACTATGGAACAAAAACTTTAAATCAATCAATTAAAACATAATTAAATGTTGAAAGTAAGTGCTTTTAGGGCCCTTAAGACCATAACTAGAAAACGTATTGCAAAGAAATAATAAATCAAACGAATGATAATAACTTTCTACGTTGAAAGCTGCATAGGTTAAAATCTGTTGAACCTGAAGTAGGCATCAATATTTTGTGACTTTTCTTTTCTACAGCTCAATGGACTTAAAGGAGATAGGCTTTTCCGAAATCATCAGCAAATTAACATACCCTCTCTTCCACCATTTTAAAAAACAAGGTTGGCTTTCAATGCTTCAGTAACTGAGCTTCTAGAAGTCTGCATCCCCTCCTGGTTAAAGTAAGGTTACTTTTATCAAGATTTAAATTCATGGGTGCAAGGAGGTGAAACGTTTATCTTTGATTCAGTTTATAATTTGTCTTTGCTCCTTGCAGATGATCTTCCTTGAGAATGTGTCACTGAATTCTATAAATAACAGAAACCATGCTGTATTCTTCCTTAGCAGATGAAGGAAGAAGAAGAAGAAGAAGGCCAATAAATATGCCGTTGCAGATGCATTACGTATTTTTGTATCTTGCAATTGCTTGAGTGGCAGTGTGTTCTGCAGATCTAACAAGACAACTGTGGGCGACGGATGGCGCATAGAAGACACCCTGTACTAGAAATATCTCAGATTTCAATAGGTTTCCTCACGATTTATAAAATGCCGTGCCAGAGTACAGCGGCCAGACTACCTCTGACCTGTCCTACATTCCGGATCTTCCTGCCTTATAGTATAGAATGCAACTTAGCGTAGCTCACGCATCGCAATAGCTGTTATGAAATTTCATGGATGCTAACAATATACTTTTATGTTTTTTACCTTCCATACATACATTTGTTTAGTGCAAAAATAAAATATAAAATCTTAGTTTCTTTTCTTTCAATTGTTTGATTTCTCCTTTTCCTTTCTTAATTTTCTAAAAACTTTTAAAACTCTTTGACCGAAAACTAAACCATATAACAAGTCGCGAATTATATCTGGTATTATATTAAGCATGCTAGATGTGGAAGAATCAGCCCTTTATATGTTGTTCTAATATTCTTTTCTCTTTTTCTGCATTTCTAGATTTTATGTGGTCGCTTGGGGCCTTACCTGACGGTACGTATTAAATGCATTACTTAAGTTCTACATTTTCATCCTGTGTGTTGTCTATTATGCCATTATGTATAAGTACTCATATTTCTATACGCAGCATGTCCACGAATTCCACAATCGCATATTGAGAAATTTAACATAATTTAATATATATTCTGATATCCCTGGAAATATTTTAATATGTTATTATCAACCAAATGGTTGAACTATTCCTAGGATATTACTGGGGAACATAACTCGGAAAGTGAGAGGTCAAATTACTTACATTAAGATTTAGAAGATACGGACACTTCATAATTGAGTACGCAATTCTCCTTGAAACTTACATATCCGTTTTATTCAAAATTCTAAACACCTAAGCACGATACAATACAACATTCTACAGGCGCGGAGAGATGTAACGGTCAGCCAGCTTCAGAACCTTCCATGGCTGGCTAGATCACAGCTACCAGTTGTGTGCGTGGAAACACTTCTGCGAAGATTTCCAACCAGCCATAAGGAGCTGGACACCTGGCGGCGACTTGACCTTACTAAGTGTACGACTTCATCACCGTTACAAAACTGTTTTGGTTTCTCAATAATAATGTTTAAAAGTAAAGAATAATACGAAACAAAGTGAGTATATCACAATATTTCATATAATTTAGTATCATAGTATCATAATTTAGTATCCAAAGCGTAGCAAATCCGAACACGTGGCCATACTTTCACTGTGTCAGTTACATTGCACTTTGCTAGGTTATGTTTATATCTATTTCCCACTAACCAACTGGAGGCCAACTTGCCATTTCTATTCTCTCCCTGCTAGCTTTCCAGAACACTTCACGAGTGTTTGATGAGAAGCTATTTTATTAACAAATATGTCTCAAATTGAAAATTAATATGGAAAGTCATTCTGTGCAATCGTGGACATTCTGTATTTCATTTTCATTGTTAGAATATTCTGTTATGCTATTGAAATATGTTCATATTTACAGCTTACAAATACTTCTTATATTCCGGATTGTATTTATGTATCTAATTAGAAAACAAAATTGAATTATATCTTCTTTTAATCAGTTTGTTAAAATACTACCCAAATTAATAATGTACCTTAATCTTGGAAAACTTATCTTTAATGAGCTTCTAGTTTAATTTAAAATAATCTTGATTAGTTAATGTAAGGGTGTTAATAGTACTGGTGTATCATAAATGTCCACTGCTGTTGTACAATGAATTATTTTGAAAAAAACGAACTAATTATGTTACTTTTTATTATGCAATTTGTAACGGCAGTTTTTGTTTGAAATGAGTTTTGTTTTCCGATCTAAGTATTAGTGGGCCATGTAAGAACAACATAAAAAATGATAAACGATTGCTAAGAAAAGAAAATCAATAATCTTGCTTGATGTGAAAAGAGGAAAAGTTTTGCATAGTAATGGAAATATGTGTTCTGTAATCTTGTGAGTGATCAGTAGACGTGCAGTAGTAAGGAGTTTTATGTAATTAATGGAATCTTTTTATTAAAGAAGTAAGAATTTATTGATAAGATATGCTGGAGGTTGATTGACCTGCAATGATTGACTAGGAAAGAAAGTTCAGGTAAAATGCAATCCTGATAATACAATTAAATTATTTGTTACAAAATTGGACTTCTCCAAAATTGCATTTATTTCACTCTGAACCACACCTGAAAATGAGAGATCTCATGACTCTTATTTAAAATAAGATGACACAATTGGTGACCAGAAGAAACTGATAGCCGCAAAAAACTCACACAAGAAGAGAAAGAATTGTGCTTCCAACATAGAAATCTTGCTTCATATTGCGTCCGAATGTGTGGCTCATAAAGATGGAGAGAAATTAACTACGAATAAAAAATATCCATCCGGCTGTTGATTGTGAGAAGACTGAGTAAGTTGAATTTCCTGTGAAGGGTTTACCAGCCCCTTGCACAGTAGATTTTCTGTAGGGGTTTCTTCCCTTAGGAGGACTGCCTTCACCTTGGCTCTGGAACTCCTCCTGCCCCCCAGTTGTATTAACCCCAAATGGAGGGTCGCCACTTCCGCTGGTTTAGCCGAAACATTCGCCTTCTCCGCCGTAGAGGACTTCATCCGTAACCCCGGGCTGGGACCCTGAACCAGGGACCATCCTCTGGGCCAGAGGAACCTGGAGCTCACGTCGGCAGGGTCGCTACTCCCTGAAACGGGGCTGTCTCAGACGAGAGTGCCTCAGCCGAGAGTGTCCAAACCACTAGAACAACTAAAAGAATTCAGTTATTTAGGATGTAATTTTAATTATATGATGAAAACAGGCAGAGATGTGAGCAAAAAGCTTGCAACATTCCAAATGATTTGTGGAACAGTGCATAGAACGTTGAGAAATAAAACAAGAAGAGATACAAGATTACAGTTGTACAAAACAATGGCAGTCCCTGCACTACTTCATGGTAGTGAGGTATGGATACTCACGAAGAAAATGAAAAGCCAAATTCAAAGTGCAGAGATGAACTTTTTAAGGAAAACAAAGGGATGCACAAGGTTGGATAGAATAAGGAATGAAGACATAAGAAAGGAACTCAACGTACACTCGATAAGTAGCAAAATTGAAACATATCAAAAGGAATGGATGCAGCATATACAAAGAATGTCCGAAACAAGACTGCCTAAGATTGCATTCCAATATCAGCCACAAAGAAAGAGAGATGTTGGTAGACCTAAAAAGAGATGGAAGGAGCAGTTATTGTGAGACGGAACGGGCACTCTGCCCATGCCGTGAAGTGAAGAAGAAGAACAAGGAGAACAAGAAGCAGAAGAAGAAGAAGAAGAAGAAGAAGAAGAAGAAGAAGAAGAAGAAGAAGAAGAAGAAGAAGAAGAAGAAGAAGAAGAAGAAGAAGAAAGAAGAAGAAGGTGCCCGAACGTGTGGCCGAATAAAGAGTGTAGCTGGATAAAAATTCTTGCTTCAAATTGTAATTGAATTAATTTTGAGCGTTATAATCGCCCCGATAGCTAAAATCTTTATATTATTTCGGATATTCAATGTTATTCATTTATATAGTAATTTATTAAATATCTTAGTAACTTCATTTTTAGAGTTTATTTTCTCGTTTGATATAAATCGAACTGGGAATACTTTGTGGATATTGCAACAGAAGTTTTGGGCAGTCAAAACAAACCGTGAAATAGCCTAAATCACATTGTCTCATAAGTAAAGTTGATTTTTTGATTTTGGTGTTCTGGAAAATTTATTGTTTTTGGGGGGGGGCAATGCTATTTACAGCATGCCATGGCTAGTGCTGCGTACATTGCGAGTAGGTATCAGTCTTGTTAATAAACAATCACAAAGTGAAGTTGATATTTTGATTTTGGTGTTCTGGAAAATTTATTGTTTTTTTTGGGGGGGGCAATGCTATTTACAGCATGCCATGGCTAGTGCTGCGTACATTGCGAGTAGGTATCAGTCTTGTTAATAAACAATCACAAAGTGAAGATAACAAAGTTTGAGCTTAGAGAACTCCTGAAACACTAGTGGAAACAAGATTATAAAGATGCTGCCGCAGGTCGAAGAATATATAAAGTGGAAGGAGATGTCGTTAGTGTGACACAACGATGGTTCCAGTCACATTAACACACTTGGAAAACCAATCAGAAGCTGCAGTTATTTACCTCATGAACTGACACCTCAACAGGCTGAACGTAGAGTAGATGTCTGTCCTCTGTTTATCCGTAATCCCACGAGGATAAATTTGTCAACTTATGAGGAAAAATGGGCATTTTACCGAAACCCTGATGCTTCGAAACAGTGGTCAGATCCCTGCCAACCTGACAGTCATCGTTAAAAAAATCACTTCAGTCTCAAAGTGATGTGTGTCTAGTGGAATTGGGAAGAATTGAACTGCTACCACAGCCAGCATACCTCCCTGATCCCGTACCATCAGATTATCATGGCCCATTTTTATGTGGTAGACATTTTCAGAACTTTGAAGCAGTGCAAGTGGCTGTCACCGAATTATTCTAATCAGAAACCAGAAACTGGTAGCATCGTGGGATAAAAAAACCTTGCAGAAGGATGGCTCAAGACCGTAGAATCTAATAGTGTATACTTTGAAAGTTGGTTAATTGCTCGTCAGAACACATGTCAATTACCTATGATGCAGTTCGGTCACTATTGAAAATAGGTTTTATATATAAACAACGCTTTCGCTCAATTATAACTCGTACAGTGCCACAACTGGTCGCGCAACCGCATCCTCATTGACTGAAGTTTAAACTTAGTTGCTATCCCTTTCCATTTGGTCGAGTCATTCTAACTTGAACCAATCAGAGGCAACAGAATATCTACCCTAAGTGATAAGATATGGCTCTACAGAGTTACAACGTCCGTCTAATTATAAAATTGACTGCACCTAGAACACTGATGGCCAAAGCAATTGTTCACCCTGTAACCTGTATTATGCACATATCGACCGAGTGGTCGATCTAAATTTCTTATGCATTCATATATGAAACTTGTTTCTTTTTTCTACCTAACTTCATACTGTAATCTAACACCGAAAAGCGTAAAAAATAAAATAAAACCTAACAAATAAATGCCGCATTATTCCTAAATATATGTTAAGTTCTAGCTCAGGATCGTAAAACATTTTATACAAATAGCTAATTAATTGTAAATGTTTTTAACAAACAAAAAATCCTTTCGAAATTGAGATCTAAGGGTGTATTTAGCAATTTCAAAATAGCTTAGGTATAGTTCCGAAGGATGCGTTTGTTTATTCGATACTAAAACAATTTCACACGTGGACAAATATTACCTGATCCACGTTTTTGGCTATTTCTACATTTCTAGTACCGTAAAGCGGGTACTGAACTAGTGTTCACAGTGGCTGTGTGAAAGTTAAAGCATTCTAGGAAATTGGTCCACTACGAGAACTTTACTGGAGATTCGTATACCTCATTTATGATGAGAAATTTGTTTTCATCAATAAAATTGACTGCCTATAGAAGTGAACATGTAGCTTCTTACACGCATTCCAAAGTTATTAAAAACAATCGCTTTTGTTTTTAAACGTGCTCAAAAGGTTCGTAGTCTAAACCTCCAAAAACTAGTTGATTACTTATATTTTATAACTTATCTATATTTGTATCCTTTTCTACTGATTATACAGGTAGACCTAGTGCCTGATGTGTATAAAAACGTATGTTATCTTGTGTTTCAGGTTTCCCCGCTGCCGCATACGCGGCGTACGCGGCTGGACGCGGTTACTCGGGCTACCCTAGCTTCGGACTTCCATACCCTGCAGGTAATCACTTACAGGCGAGCTTGCATCACCATCATCACCATAACCACCCGCTCACCCTGTTGCCATACCCACTCGAGCACCTGGGGGTGTACAGCGCGGCCGCTGCTGCTGCTGCCGCCGCCGCTGCCGCCGCCGGCAATGTGCATGCCATGCCTCTGTGAACACGCCAGACTAACATGAGTGTGTTGGTGTGTGTGAGACCATGTTCTTGTTTCTTAGCACAGCACTAACACTAATTGAGGATTTGTCCCTCCTAGGTGACATCTACAGGCTTAACTTTCAGACAGGTTCTACACTAATAGTAGTCCAAAGTGACGTCACGTGTACCCTTCGTCATTCAGTTTTCAGGTGAAATAGTACTTGCTTGTGACACTAAGTGACAAATTCGTTAGGGAGCACAATTTTTAGAAGCAGAATTTATACCTCCAATTAATGTATATACAAATAACATTCAAAGACATGTCGCTGTTTCTTCGTCAAGTATAATTTTTTTTTTTTTTCCTTCTTCTCCATCGAGTCTGTTGTTAGTGAGAGGAACTAAGTCCGCTTTCTTCCCCAAATACTTGCCTTCATGTTCTTCGACATTTCGTACGCCTATTCCCGCTCTTCACCGTTTGAATAATAATTGCATTATTCAGTCTTGAAAAGAAGCTAAATCTTTCTAATATTCTTTTTCGATATGAATCAAATTAAGTAAGTGAACGTTCCTGTTCCCATACTAGGATTAACGTTACTTTTCCATTTTAACGTTACTTCTCCAAAGCTGTCAGTTAATGAAAGGGTAGAGCCAGAATGAAAAATTCAATGCCATAGCCGGGATTTGAACCACGGATCTTCTGGTTTCCGTCCAGCCGCTCTAACCATTTGAGCTACTATGGCCAACGTGCCAACATGACATTAAATTGTCCACACGAGTCAGTTTAATGTCATGTTGACACGTTGGCCATAGTAGCTCAAATGGTTAGAGCGGCTGGACGGAAAGTAGAGGATCCCTGGTTCAAATCCCGGCTATGGCATTGAATTTTTCGTTCTGGCTCTACCCTTTAATAGTGCGTCCTACACACGGCTAGTGTGAAAGAACAATTAATTTCCAAAGCTGTCAGTGTTGACAAGTGACGTGAATTCACGTATAAGTTTAGTAGAGAAAGCCGTGAACAGTACTTCAACATTTTGCTTTTTGCTTAGTTGAGTCATTTACGTCTAAAACTCCAATCTAATTGCACGTCTTCGCACTTTGTGTGGCAGATGTTTATGGAAACTGCAATATTAACATTAACAATTTTTGGGGGAATTATAATAAAACTTTGGAAGTGGCCTTGTTGTCTTTTATCAACGACCTACACATTTCTTATTTTCTAATGTTTCAATTCAAAATAAGGCCTGATCTCATATCAGTGAGCGTTACAGAAAGAAAGGAAAAGAAAAAATCCTTTGATGTTGCCCAACTTAACTTACCCAGTTCCAGCTGTATTACATACTTGGCGTTTCGTTTCCAAATGTGAAAATTGAGCCCTACTAAAGGGATAAATATATTTCCTATTTTATTTTCAGCATTTTAACTTATTCTAATGAAATGGACCAGTGTTGTTATGGCTACTTTTTACTTCTGAATGATAGTTAAAGCATAAAGTCAGACTGATAAATTGAAATCTGATAAATTTTAATTCAAAACCGTTATTTTTAACGTATGAAAGTAAATGAACAGAAATTTTCATTTAATATAGGTTCCAATCGCCCCACAGGGTGAAAGTTGCTCCAACTTTCTTTTAATACTTGACTTAGAAAGCAAACAGCGACGTATTTTATACAAGTGATTTTTTTGTAAAGAAAAACACATAAAATTCTTGACATAACATAAAATTTACATGAAAACACTCATTTTGGATGATTAAATTTAAATAGCCGACTTGGAAGTATAGCTTGTACACAAGTCACTGTAAACTTTTTGAAATATTCTAATAGGAGTGCTGTGGCTATATATTTTATAGGAGAATGTGTTTTATCACATGCAGGCACACCAACACAACGCATGTATTACTTTTACAGTACCGGTACTGCGGGAAAACATGATCAACATTCTTTTAAAATGACAATAGGAACTAAAACTTAGGAAAATTGCATTAGACTTAGTATTTCAAGAAAATCATTCCTCTGACATAACTAGTTGTCAAAAACTTTTGAGATTTTGTAGGTTATTAGCTATATTCAGAAAACTAAGTTAGAAATAATCGTAAGCACCAATAAATAAAACACATTCGTATACTTAACTGTGAATTTCTAGAGTATTAACTATCAAGATAATAGATGTCGAGTAGGAAAATCCTAGCCCGGTATTACGATAAAGTGTGTAAATGTGTATAGGTCTGTAGGTGTTAACACTAGCTTAAATGTGGAATTCATTCTGAAGTCTTCCCAGTGCTACTTCGTATGAAAGCATTGAATTTTTTGCGCAAAGTTGCGGGCAATAATATTGAAGACAACTTGAATTTTTCTGCTGGCCATGTGTTTTACCACCTTAAATGGAAGCAATGATTTTAAATTCAGGAAATCTAATAGGAAGGAACGAATATGTCTTTGTTATTTTAATGTCTTTTTGAACTGTCAAAAAGTTCATATTAAATTTATATGAAGCTCTGAAAGTGAGGCTTTTGGAATGGCCCAAATGTTTAAGGTGGTGAAACTGTTTCATCGGGAATGTAGCTTATGATCTGTTTATCAAATGCTCAAACATTTTTCATAAAGTGCTATATATCGAATTATTTATTTTGAACTATTGCACATTATTTATTTACATTTAATAATGATATATAATAAACTTATCATATATAAGCCTCTAGGAACTAAAAACATTCATTAACAATAAGATAAGGATTGGTGCATTTGTTCTTCATTATTAATGCCTATATATTGTTCGTACAACATTATTCAAATGTGAATCCCTCGGTAATTTGTATTATATATTTGAGAAGGAAATGAACAAAAGGTTCAAATTAATTCAGCTTTCGTTCTCGCTTTGCAGAAGTCAGCAAAAGCACTGGGTAGGACTCAAAATCTCTCACAGTCGACCTAAGTGGTGTAGGGAAACGTCTTAATCTAGCGGCTTATTGTAAGAACGACTACTCAAAGGAGCAGCATGTACAAATCACAATTAGGTTTAAAATGTTCTATTTGAAGCACTGCTCTTTTGGGTACGTCGTCAAGAGATTAGCTTTCTTCCTGCCCTGTCCTTTTGCTACATATGTATTATGTACACATACACACATATGCGCTTAATTAATCGTGATTATCGCTTAACGTGAGTTAAGTACCTACCCGCCACGCACGTCGTCCATATTATATGTCGTGTGGAGTTTGAACTGTTAATGTTTGCTGCTTGTTGGTTGAGTCGGTTGTGTTTTTTCGACTATTTTGCGCGCATTGAATGGAGAAAATATATTTGATATATTTTTAACGGATACATTTGCGTCTGAAGAGTTACATGAGGTGGGGGAGGCATTGTTAAATAAAACACCATATTGGGCTTAAACCCCCGTGTTTCCTTCAAAGCAGGCACGCATTCAGACAAGGATTCAGATTCATTCTAAGCAGTAGCTCACAGAGCTGTCTCAACTTATTAATTTAACACAGAAACCTAATCTCAATATTGAGCTAAAAACACCCCATTTTACGGTAATACTGGACTTCAAGTTTACAAATTCTACTATATATAATTTTATCAAGTTTATGAACAAGTCTTTCAATCTCATTCTTCATTTCATGAGTGAAAAATAAGTTTCAAAAGTATTTTTACTGCAAGGAAGGATGAAAATATAAGGTTCATGTCATTTAGAGATCAGCAGCTCAATGAAGATAACAGTAAACAGGTGGAACTATGTGACTTCCATTTTAAAATACAAAAATTACATCGTCGCAGTTTGTGTTGCATACTACTGGTTTGCTTTACCTGAACAATAAAGGCACAAATCAGTTTAGGTTGGTTGGTGATTAAGTACGTAACGATTTCATTTCGTGAGTTCAATGGGTTTATGCATTACTACGATGAGCTTATTTATCGATTGTCGTTTTTTATGTGAACTTCAATTGTTGTTCAGTCGGTCATATGTTGATAGTGAGTGTAGCTGTGGACGCTAGAAAATTGACGATCAAGTGGACAAAGTAGAACATTTCTGATATATTCTACTCTTTGAATTCATTAGAGGGATGAAAGCAGCGGAGGCATCCAGAAATAGTTAATAACAACTGTGTAACTGAATAACGCCATCGGCGAGAGCATGCCACGAAAATGGTTTTCTCGGTTTAAGGAGGTCCGTTTCGAATTGAGTGACTCCTCATTCAGGACAGCCTACAGGATTTGATGATGATCCTCTAAACGCACTAATCCGCGATAATCCGTGTCAGTATACTTGAGAACTGTGATCATTCCACTATCGTGCGACATTTGCATTCAATGGGCAATGTCCAGAAAGCGGCTGTATGGGTAACACAGGCTCTAACCCGAAACCAAAAGTTCAACGGATGGCCATCTGTGCAAATTACCCCAGCTTTGGCAGATTGTCGTAAATAGTGAAGGAGAATATATTATTAAATAAATTCTTCCCTAACAATGTGTTTTATGTTTTTATGAACTCATTTGTTTAAAGCCCCCGCTACGGACTTATGCACCAACTAGACACTACACAGTTTAAAATAAAACATTATTTTTCATTGTAAAAAAATAAAATTTTAGTTTTTCTTTTTAAATTATATTTGAAAAAGCGTAGAAAGAGTATTGAAGGATTATGTCATCAGGTGATGGTGTTCATAGCTACCAAGTATTTAGTTCTTTTCCAAAATTATATTCAGGATTTATTTTTCATTTATACCTAAAAATTTCCTGACACTTTTAAAACATGTTATTGCAGTTTACATTTACTTCAGCATTATTACACATCAAGTACATAAATACATTTACTGAAATCCAGTTGAGAATACGTGCCTGTTTCAGGGATATCAAAACCGTGTATAAGTCAAAGAGAAAACACTACGTTTGTGATATCCTTTACTTATTTTGTATTCGATTATTGCATTGTAATCACAACAATCAACACTAATATACGACCCGTCCTTGAAAGCACAGTCCTTCCATGTTGGGATAATGAAGTCGCGTTTATAATTTGTTGCCTTGTTTATTATCCGTGCTGTGATGTTTCATTGAAAAGAATATTTCCTTTTTTACTTTTTCTATATATACAACGATGCTCCGTTCGAAACTTAAATCTTCCTGATGAATGAATACAGCTATTGATTTAAGATGAGATTATTTTACATCCAGTGTTAGAGGTTTTTTTATTGTGTTTTATATTTGTGATTCGTTTAGCTGAAAAAGGTGCACAAATTATAATTTACAAAGGTCATAAGCTCGCTCTTATCTTAAAGCGAAGGTTCCACTTGTTACTTTTTGTTGTGCACATGTACACACGCAGGCTTTCTTTTTATTTAAGGATTAGTATATGAACAAAAAAAAAAAGTTCAAAATATTGCGTATAAAATCTTAAAATAAGCCTCAAGTAGCTTTTTAGGCAGACGTAACCTAATCCCCTGGTTTTCAAATAAAAGTATTCAAAAGTCATACTGAAGGAAGTTAAATAAGGAGAGTTTTATTACAATCCGCTGCCTTTTTATAAATGTATATATTATTGTATTATTGCTTTCGCAATGCATGTATATTGAGCCAATGTTAAATCGCCTCCCAGTGCTTCGTGAGAATCTTCGTTAGGGGTTTAGTGTATGGTGGGAATAGGCTTCGTCTATTTGCTTCTTTCTTTTGGCGTACCTAGAGTGAAAGCTGGTTAAGAAAGAAATAGGTGACATGCGCACTCTCTAGTGGTAACACTTGTAAACTTAGATTTAATATTTAACTGTACACTGTAAACAAGTAGTTCTAGTGTAGGGGGTTTGGAGTGTAAACAAGTTTCAGTAACTTTAGAGATTCTGTAGTTGTAGTTAAAAATTCTCTGTAGACAACATTTTCAAGTTGTCGAGGAGTTAATCATCGTCGTAGATCTTCTACAAGTTAATATTTGATCGTGTATTGGAAAGCAATAACCGCCAATATGTAAATCTTCGTGCATGAGTGTGTGAGTGTATTTGAGCTGTTGTGTCCTCTACCAATTTTGACCCAAAAACAAAACTCGTTTTTGTGAGAGTTTAACATTCATTACTTTTGTGTTCTGTGTTCTGAGTGACCTCTCGCATGGCTTTTTTCCTCTATCATGAGTTGGCTAAGTTATATCCTATATCAGTTCTCAAATACTCAAGAATTCGGAATAGCCGATCCATATCTTGACTAATTGAAAACTACTCAGATGAGATACATAATTTGCAGCTTGTACAAGTAAACAATTGTTCTCTCTTTCATTTATTAATTCTTCTAATTCTTCATTCTGCATAACTTTTAAATCTGACTCAGCCATCTTATGATCTCAAATTATGTTTAAAGCTAAGTGAAATATGAAGTGGTTGAAAAGCATCATTGTTGTATATAATCAGTGAGCAAGGAGGTATACAACGTGGTTGCAAAATTTCAGTGATTATATGATACCAGTAATACTAAAGCATTACAGAGAAATACATTATTTTCTAAAGCTTTTGGAAATTGTTTCGTTCCAAAACACTTCAAGCAATCAATGCGAAAATTAACATTTCTAATCAAATATGAAATTACGGGAAAATGGGTAACAGTTTATTAATGCAGGTCTAAAATTTGCCACCAATATTTGACCAATACCTGTTTAATTAGGAAATCTTTTACACTTGATTAATGAAAAATAATGAAATTTTGTCATGTTTTTCTTTACAATACTTGATCGTTTATTGAAAAAACATAAAAAAATAATAATAACCCATGGCGCGACAGCCCTTAGAGGGCCAAGGCCTACCAACCCGACTGCCGGCCTCACGCCCGCTTACGCACGGCAGAGATGGGCCACCATCCAACCGATACGGGGAGGAGATTGGTCAGCATCTTGGCATCCCCCAGCCCGAATTTTGGTTTCCATGACCAGGGCCGCTTACCTAGTGTAAGCTCCTCACTTTCCTCGCGATGCTGAGTGGGCACCGGTCCTATACCCGGGACCTAAATTCCCCACTACATGTGTGGTATCGAACCCAGGTGCTTTCCGTGGCCAGGGACCAAGGCATGCTGCCTTAGCCCGCTACACCACGGCGCAGGACATTGAAAAACATGCATTAAACTAAATAAACTAATCATATTTACAGGCTTTTAACTAAAATAACTATTTTTGGCCTTAAAATTAGTGTTAAAATTGAGCACTTTGTATTGGTTACAGCAATTTTGTAGAAAATTGTAATTATTTGGAAATAGCTCTTGAATGTAAAACCTAAAGAATATCCACAGTTACATTATACAGGACGTCCCATAAGCTTCCGGGCTCTGAACTCTCACTCTCACGTTATACTTACTAAGTTTGAGCGATATGAGTAGGTTCTGAAATTATTTTTAAACTGCTCATATTATCTATATTAACGTGCCGATGTAAAGTTTATACTCAAATGAACGAAAAATTTTGAAATATTCACATCTTGAAAATCACTGTTTACATTCCCCTGAAAGTACTATTACAGCATATCGCTGTAGATGATCAAGTTACTTTCATAAATGGATATTGTATACTTTCCTTCATATTTAATGAGAACCATATTTCAATTTATTTCCAGAACTACATTACCTTGCGACTGACCATTGTTTATCTTCCCACTTCCTCTGGCAGATGGGTTAGAGAAGTGATCTTAATGATTAGGAGAATTTTTTTCAGTTTGAATGGTTTAATGTTTAAATTTGTATTATTTATCCCTATATTGCACATGACTTTATTCAGAAGACTTAGATGTGGAGTTTATGAAAGTATTTTTAAATTCATGTGACTCTTCCAAATTAAATGACTCAGCATAGCCATTTGTGGTCATGGTCAATAGAAAACTTCAGGCGTTGTTGATAAATTAGGGGAAATTCTTTAGATAATTTTCAAGCACTTCATTTTCAAGTCCTGGACTTATTTACTACCCTGTTAATTTTGAGTTTACTTAGTTGTAGCTTTACATTTTGATTTGCATTTCCGCATGTGTTCTGTTTTTTCCTCAGGTGTGGTGGGTGTTGTCCCCGATAACAGAATACTTCTGGGAGAATTCGTTAACATGAACATGGTGGGCCAGTCTTGAGCTTAACTATAACTTTAAACTTCCAGAAAAAGATTCATTACATCCAATATGTTCTCTGAAAAAAGTGAAAAAAGCAGTAACACAGGACTTGTCTCATTTGAGCAATATAACTTTATTGCCAAATTGTTTAACTTTTGGAAATAATTTTATATAATTTTATGTGGCCAGCATTGATATTCTTTTTATAAAATCAAGTATTGTAATATAATAGTTATGTATGTAATTTTATAAATGATGTAGATGTGAGAGGATCAGAACAAACCAACAGAACACAAAAGAATTGCTTCAGCTTTGTTTGTCTTATATATAAATTTCTGGTAATTGTGGATTATTATTATAATGAGTATAAACTTCCAGAGTATTAATGTGATTACAAACAAGAATTCCAGGATCCTTTGATAGGATCATTTTAAAACGCAGTATTACTTCGTTAAATTGGAAATGCCTATGCTAATGACGGAAAGTTGCTTATAATGTATGATTTTCATTAAGCTGTTAATTCCTGATTGAGGAAACCGCTGTGTCAGTACTACTGGCTACAACAATCCACATATTGTTAGCGCAGCATAGTTATTGCTGATAGAATCATTTAACATGAGCCTGTATAGCTTCTGTTACTGTAGAATATATCCCAGACCCCATTTGCAAAGTGTGATTTGTAGTGATAGAGTAATGGTATCATTGCGTAGCTGAAATCCCTTCTTTAATGCTCTTAGTAATCCCAACTGCCTTTTTCGTCTTTGGGCGTGAAAAGTATTATCTTTTAATATCTTTGATGCTAAATGCTTGCATTCCGAAAATTATTTTTCAAAAAAATTTTGAAGTATTTCATTTCATTTAGTTAATCATAATGAATTGTGAGTCTTTTTTTATCGTTTTGTGGTTTTTCACATATGCACGCGTAAATATTTACACTGTTGTAGTTTGGGTTTTTGGGAACCGGAGACTACACTAAATCCCTGAGACCATATAACTGTGCCCCGTATGTCAGCCTTACATGACTGGTCAATTTTCATTGGCTGCTATGGAGTAGGTTGTTGTAAGATTCAAACCCAGTAGCTGTTAATGCAGTCGAAGAGAAATATCAGTCTACATTTTCATAAAATTGTGAATCAAATAAATTATTAAACGAGTTAATGCATGTGGAAAGCATTACATACGTATCAAACATAGGAGATTCCTTCGGGCTTGCTGGATGACGAAAGTATATGCCTATCACGATAGAGTATTTATTTAGTTCCCCATTTTCTCACCAAGGTCTGTGCAAAGATACACATACCCAATCAGGGGAAAGGGAGCACACATAGCGGGGCCAGCTTATAGGAGCCAGGGTTTAAGTACCTAGACACGGAAACTGCACATCAATTTCTCTAAAACCTAAAACTAGCTTCAATATTATAAATGAACAAATTTATTACTCGACTTTTCAGTTGCAATATTTTATGTCCCCTCTCATATGTTGTATACTATAAAAACATGTCGTTTGGCCTTTAGGGCTTGCTTATTTCCAATTTATTAAAATTGGGCAAACATTAAGGAGCATGCAAATCGATGTGATCAAACACTTCACGTCCTTTTAATGGACGTTTTATAATAGCTAAGTACAGATCACTCTCCTCTCACCAACGCCGCCTCTATTCTGTCCCAGGGTACCGCACGTTGGATTTTGCGATGGACTAAGTGTCGCCTTGGAGGGTTTTCTCGGGTGTTTTTTTTTTTTTTTCATTTATTCCAGAGATTGCTCCATCATAACCTTTCCTTTCTATTTGTACCTCATTGCACATCATCATGCTTCGCCCCTCAACAGGAACGGCCTCAGACCTAAGTTCTAAATACTTGGGTTGTCAGTCCATATGAGGAAGCTAAACAGAGGAAAAAAAGAATTGAAGCTAAGTATAAGCATGACCTGCAAATTTCTAAATGTTCGCACGCCCCCTCTTTCCCTTTACTGCATATTTTCAAAAATTAAATATAGAAAAATTTCGGAAATAATACCGGGTGTCCATAAATGAATATCGGGGTTTTAACGCTTTATAACATTAATTTTATTCTTATATATTATTATTATTATATATTATTATTATATTATTATTATTATTATATATTATTCTTATATATATATATTCTTATATATTCTTAATAAGTTTAATAAAATTAATGTTATAAAGCGTTAAAACCCCGATATTCATTTATGGACACCCTGTATATGAGGCAATATCTAAAGGAAGTGTAATTCCTAACCTAACTGTTCTTTCGTATTTCAAATTCACTAGCAAACGACTACATAGTTCAAGATGAACAAATCCCATTTTGACATCATGTTTACCGACAACAGAAAACTGATGTGCAGTTTCCAGGATAAAAGTGTGTAGTTTCCGGATATTCCTGGTATTTTAAGATTAATGTAGTCTCACTTTGGCGTCACTTTAGTTTGTGCATAAAGAGCCTGTGAATTTGTAGTTCAATAGGGATTCGCATCACAACCAGTTTTGAAAGAATTTCCTTTGGAAAAACCGATATTAAGTTTTTCAAAATAGTGAAAGAGATTTTCAAAATTGCTCTTAAAGTTTAAATTATAATGTCATTTTTTGGAATTTTAATGGCCGTTTTCTACACTTTAAAGGGAACCTATTTTTTGTACGTGGACGTTTGACTAATGATGAAGGCGTTGTTCACAGACGCATGGGTTTCGGTAAAATAGAAACTATCCAAAAGTTATTCCAAATTCACTGAATGATGCAAACTGGTGATCGTTGTCCGAACTAGGCGAACCCTTTAATCCAAATTACGTAGCCAAAATATTAAGTGCATATCGAATTTCTGTGCTAATCTGAGATATTTCAGTATTTTGATACATTGTTTTATGGGTACAAATATGTTTATAACGTTTTATTTAACACTCTGTTGATAATGCCTGGCTCTATAGGATGTGATACCGAAAAAAGTGATTTGGTTCTGAAATACAAAGTGATTTTGTAAATCCCTCTATCTCTCCAAGCATACTCTGTACATATGCACATAGTCTGTAATCTGGATAAAAGCAACAAGGATGTGGTAAGTGGTGCGTAAGTGCGCGTGTGTGTGGAAAGGAGATGGAGGGAGTGTTTTTGAAAGATGCTTTATGCTTAAGTCACTGACACATTATGTCAGAGTGTACCTAATGTGTTCTGGACATTTTAATGTTGTAGTATCGCAATATAAGGAATCTCTCACAGCCAAGAATTTTAGCAGGTATCTCATTCTACTGCTTTGGACAGAGAGGATTTACAACAGAACAAATTTGAGTGTGAACGTATGAGTAAATGTATTGTTAACACGAATTTAATATTATAATAATTATTGATTATATTAAGTGGAAGGAAAAATATACCTATTCGTTATAACATACGTAAAACATATCCTATTTTAAAACATGATTTGTCAAGATTTAAGAACTTGCAAGTCTGCACACGTGACTGTCTTTGTAAGATGAAGTATGAAAAAGAACATTATTAATAATCACCAAAGATGTTATATGAATGTGTGCGCATTACAACTGTACCTCCCGCCATTGTTACAGTTTATCATGGTTGTTTTAAATATTGGTTATTTCTAATGATATGGTGGTGACCTCTACTTTCCCGATTTGTGGTGGTGATGATTTGCAGTGACAGACGGTGGTGATGTGAAGTTTTCGGGGAAGGGATAGAGGTCCTCTACTGTATACTAATAAAGATATATTATAAAGGCTATCTGCTGCCATTTTCAGTCTTCTTTAATTAAATGTGTGAGTGTGTGAGTGGAGGATGTTAGGGAGTTTAAACCCATTTTTTTGTTTCTGTTCTATTTAATTTCTTCGTTCAGTGTCATGCAAGTCATTACAATATGGACGCTTACCGTTAGGGCACAAGTATTATCTGTTGTATAATTAGACTGACATCGAAACAGCAGTAAAGCGAAATCAACCCATATCACATGATCTTCTCCACATGATAGGAGCTGGTTTCGTTTTATAACTGTGAACACTATAGTTGCGATTTCAGTGTAATTATGATATAAGACTTTACATCCGGCCCATATGCGAAATTAGGCTTTCATCTGACTCGTCCTGACTTCAAATTAATGGGAGATAACAAACTATGCTGTGCACATTTGCAGGAAGGCATTTAAGCGGTTAATTTTTTTGGAAATTACTATTTTAATATCCGAAAAAAATTAATTTTGACCAAAACAAGTAGCAAAAGGATGTGAATACCTAGTTCTATAGTTATCATAGGTGCTAGATTTAGTTTAATTCTAGTATCCTCTAGTCATTTAATAGTTTATCACTATATATAAGTTTATGTATTTGGATATAATGTAATGTAAGAGGGTTTATTATTAGCTATGAGTGTATAAATAATAATTAGATAGTAAACTGTTAATGTTGACAAACACTTGTGCACCTTTGAATCTTCATTAAATTCAAATGCAGAGAGATTATATTATATAACCCACAGTAAATGTGTAATAAATTTGATACCATCTCATGGGGATTGGGCACTTAGAAAGAACGTTATTCAGAACAAAAGCGAAACGCATTGCTTCATGCAGCACACAAATTTATTTAAAACAAATAGCGTGTGACTTTATAAATGCCCATTGTCAAAACGTTATTCCTAAATCAAATAAAAACAGATTTTGAAACACAAAATCAATTTTTGCTGTTAATATAGCACAATCGTTCACTTTTTTCTCGATGATGGGAGAGATGCACACTCCCGAAACGTTGATATCTGATCATCTTTCCACCTGGCTGGTCGCCCGAGAAGAAAGTGAGCGTATTTGTCGCCAGGAAAGCTTCAGGTCTTATTTCAGCACAATGGTTTTTTATTTTAAAATAAAGCTACGCATATAAGCTTTCTCATAGAATTTTAGGAAATTCTTTGATATTTAGAACATAAACAAGTGTTTGTCACATTTTACTATAGTAAATTTAGTTTGTGTACATAAGAATCTAACGTAGATGTTTATTTTCTCTCTCACTCTCTTCCTGTCTTTCTGTCTCTTATCAGTCTGTGTATGAGAAAAGGTGTTAATGTGTGTAGATCAGTCGACACTTAGTTGTGGGGAAATTGATCTTATAGAATGGGAAAGATAAGCACATTTACTTCTTATTGCCAAATGTTGAGCTCTGAAAATGATAATGGCGTAGGTTAACTTCCTGCTGATGATTTTAATGTTAAGAAAGATATTGGTTATTTTTTTTAGATGTCATGTCGTAGATAAAACATGCGTGAAGCGTAAAAAGTTATGCTTATTGTGCTAAAGGTTCTTCTATTTTGTCAATAAAAGCAAAGGCAAATATGATCTCAGGATTTCACGTCCGATAGCATTTTTAACACTTGGAGGGCACTTTCAGAAGAGCAGATGTAACATTTGTATTAAATATGTTCTAGTAACTGCTAGAACGTATGTTACCAAACGCGTACGTCTTTTACAGGAGCTTGAGAACGTTCGGTCAAGTGCAGAAAACTGTCGGTGCTTCTGGTGCCCTAGAGTGTTTTTTTAATCATAAATTGGCAGAAACTCCTTACCTGAGTTGCTTAGCACGCCTAGATGACCTATCTCTTACAGGTGCGGAGACATTTAACTAGAGTGAGTAGAACGCATGCTTTCCAAAGATTCCTCTAAGCGTTGGATGAGTCGTGCAGACGTCAGATTAGGCACTCAAACGACCATGGGTTCGCTTCCAGGCTCAAAATGAGGGAAACGGAAGAGTAAGATAAACATAAAGTGGAGTGCCAGAATCAGTTAAAAGATGGGAGGTGGGTGTGGCAAAGACAGTTTTGTATTTACTTACCAACCTAAATCTCTGCAAGATACGTCGGTACTGTTTCGTATACTTCGGCTTCCTGGCGGTAGTTTTGGCAACTGCAACGCATCCCAAAGCTCCTAAATAATCGGTTTGTCTAACTGTAAAGTGTCTGTTAAGAGGAATGAAGTAATATTTTGGCCTCAACATAGGCAGTTATATTCTGTAAATACGTTCAGTGCGGTAAACCCAAACATAGCACTTCCTGAGTAACTGTAGGTTGGACCTACAGTCAAAGATTTTTTATACAACCATTTGCTGCAGATCTGGTTTATTTTTTTTTACCTGAGCTGGAGTTTTGTGGAAAAAAAAAAAAAAAAAAAACAGAAAGCTACAATGTAATACATCGATCCTGACATATGGGATGACAACTGCCAACTATCAGAATATCGCATGCCTATATATCAGCAACGGAAACAATTCATAATGACATATTTCCTAGTCCATACATTCTCAAGTAATCAGCTTATAGTTCTTGTAGCTTAAAATTATTTAATGTAATCGAACGCAATTGGTATTGTGCTATCTCTCGTGATATTACTAAACTGATCATGTATTATACTTTATTGCGTCTATAAACAAGTGAATGTGAAATAACTCTACCTTCAAATTAAACCTATTAGTTCATTTATGAGAGTGCCATTTTAAATATTTTTCATTATAAATTACTAAAATTTTCTCGCATTTCGTAAAATTCTTTCATTCATTGCATTATCTTTCTCTGTGATTTTTGTCCCCAAAACCAACACTTCATTTTCTGCAAATATAATATGTAAAATGTTTCTGCCATTTGACTTCAGCAAATATTACATCTTAGGAGTTTTTAAGCCATTGTAACAAATGAATGACATAAACTGTGTCAGAGATTAAGTCAAGAGTTTTATTTGACTTATCGGCGATTTGCATTATTCTTTTTAGTTAAAAGATTTTTCTTTATCTTTATATTTGTATTATATAAATCTCAATAATTTTTCATAACTTAATCATATATTTGTTATAAGTAGAAAATTTAGATATTTTGATAGTCAAATGAAAGCTGTGAAAGATTAATTAAGAAAATCTGAGTATCCTCTATCCAGCATTAAGAGTGACAGAGAGGGGTTTAAAGATTAATTGTGCTGAACAGTATTGAAACTAAGGACATATTTTTAAATTCGCATTTTTTTGTAGCATCACAACATCATGTCCTGTTTGCCATGCTTAAAGAAAATGAGGATTACTTTCTCTCTCTGTTTGAAGTAATTTTCGTAGTATTTCGAATACTTAATATGTTTTGCAGTTTTCACTTGATGAATTTCTCTAATCTTCTAATAAATGGTATTTTGTAACATATGTAGCTAATGAGAGAGTGGTAATTTTGAAATTTCAGCGATGTGAGCTAATTTCTCGTAAAATATTTTATTACATGTTGTAATGTCTTTTAAGAGTGATTATATGCCCAAAACAAAGAAACTTAAAATGCTCAGGCAGTCCCTACTGTCCCTAAAAAACGTTTAAGCTTTTTTTTTCAGTAAAAAGTAACGCATTCGAGTAGTCTTGTGCGTAGGTATTCTCATTAATACGAGGTAGTCCAGAAAGTAAGTTCTGTTTGGTAATAAAATTAAATTGTGTACCGATACAGAAAAATTATTTATTGCACAAAATTCTACAACTCTTAAACTACTTTTCCACATAACTGCCGAAATTTTGAAGACATTTTTCATAGCGAGGCTCAAGTTTTTGTATACCTTCTTCATAGAAGATTGCCGCCTGTTGGAAACATTTTCTTTCAGGTCTTCGTCATTGTTGAAGTGTTGACCGCCAAGGAAAGATTTGAGATGCAAAAACAAATGAAAGTCGCTAGGAGTGAGGTCAGGGCTATACGGGGAATGGTCAAACACATCCCAGCCAAATCCCTGTAGAATGCTTTTCGTCGCATTTGCAGTATGTGGTCGTACGTTGTCGTGAAGAAACGCAACACCTTTGGACAGCATTCCTCGGCGTTTATTCTGTATTGCGCGGCGTAATTTCCAAAGTGTCTCGCAATAAACATCTGCTTTCATTGTTTGACCACGCGGTAAGAAATCAATGAGTAAGATGCGTTTCCTGTCCCAGAACACTGTGCACATCATTTTGCGAGGTGTCAAGATTTGTTTCGGCAATAATACATAATTCAATTAAATTTATTTTACAATCCAAATAATAAATATAATTTCATCTACCAAAATTTAATATTAATGCAGGCTTAATCTTTGCTGGGGATGAGGAGTGCCGCCATTCCTTTGATTGACGCTTATTTTCAGGGTTGGCCTAAGAAACCCAAGTTTCATCTCCTGTGACTCTCTGTGTCAGAAATTCTTCGCCGCCTTCATCATAACGAGTCAAAAACTGAAGTGCACTGCCCATCCGTTTTGTTTTCAGTTGTTCAGTAAGATTCTTAGGCACCAACGTGAACAAAGTTTACGAAATTTCAGTTTTTCGGTAACAATTTCATTAACTAGTGATCGTGAGATTTGGGGAAATTCCATAGTGAGAGCACCAATTGTAAACTTTGCGGTTTTGCTGGATCTTGTCATCAATCGCGTGAACCAGTTCTTCTGTAACCAAAGATGGACGCCCAGTTCGTTCTGCATTGTGCACTTCACTACGTCCTTCATTAAACTGTCGGACCCATTTTCTCACCATTATATTACTCATCATATTTCATCCGTAAACATCGCAAATTTGACGATAAATTTCAATTGGTTTTACTTTCCTAGCATTCAGAAAACGAATAACAGATCTGATTTCACAAGCAGCGGGATTTTCAATCAACACCGACATTGTAAACAAGCACAACAAGGCGTACGTGTCTGACAGCACTCTCACAATGCGCACTTTCTTCTCCTTGATACAGAGCGTCTCCCCCGCATGTGCGGAACTGCGATCGCAGCGCAGCAGCGGAGATAAATTGAAACAGAACTTACTTTCTGGACGCCCCTTGTAGTTCATAGTGACAGAGTATGTTATGAACAAAATCAATCTAGTTCGATACATAGAGGAATGCATGTGATGCAACTGGCAGTCCGCGATCCGCCGTCGCTAATCGGCTCCCGAAGACACTAGTAATAACTTAATTTCCACGCAGTAAAAGTATCCATCCTAAACGTGTATAATTTCTAAGTTTTGAAACAAAACAGACGAATAAATTTTTGAAAAAAAAAATGACGATTAGCAGCTACTTATATTAAGTGTAGACATCGCTGTTTGTACACATTTAATGGTTTGCCATTTATGCGATTCTTACACTATACAACTTATACCAACGGAATGTGTAAAGGGCCTAGCAGAGGTGACTGTAAAATAATTTTAGACGTAGGTGTACCTGAATGTGCGTTCACTTTTTGAAATACGCAACCCAAATAAGAACATAAGGAGTAATTATATGTTTAATGCTTTATAATTGTATTGCATTAGTTATTACTTTTACAGTTATTTTAAGTCATTCCGATATTACTAACACTGTCACCTCATATGAAATATGTTCTTCGTGTATTAACATTAAGATACTAATAATAGTAATAATAATAATAATAATAATAATAATAATAATAATAATAATAATAATAATAATAATAATAATAATAATAATAATAATAATAATAATAATAATAATAATAATAATAATAATAATAATAATAATAATAATAATAATAATAATAATAATAATAATAATAATAATAATAATAATAATAATAATAATAATAATAATAATAATAATAATAATAATAATAATAATAATAATAATAATAATAATAATAATAATAATAATAATAATAATAATAATAATAATAATAATAATAATAATAATAATAATAATAATAATAATAATAATAATAATAATAATAATAATAATAATAATAATAATAATAATAATAATAATAATAATAATAATAATAATAATAATAATAATAATAATAATAATAATAATGATGATGATAATAATAATACTCCGTCCCATCATAAAACAGACACCTAAAGATAACCTGTTACCTCTACTACCTAAACAACAAAATCGATATTCCTCGTAAATAAGTATGAACTTAGCAAAGGAGATCTTCACCTCATTCATTAAGAATTACGATATTCATAGCGATGTTCTTTTTCTTATTCTTAACCAAAGGAAGGTGAAGTGTGTTCACAGAGTATTATTTTACCGAAAGTATTTTCTAAGTTCTATGTGTTCCAATTATAGCAAATGTACGACATTTCGTCACAATTTAGACTTTAGCGCTATGGACCTCACAGCAGCTGCTGATAGCACCCATACGGGTGGTTTGGCTATCTAGTTATCTGCTGTTTCTGCCCTCCCTTGCAGATCCGCACTATTCTCAGTTAACGGAGCAAACAACTGCGAGAGAGGGGGGGAACTGCGATAAGTTCACCTTTAGCCAGGTAGTCAGGCCAGCCTGCATTGGTATCAGCAGCAGCTTTGCATGTTTAACTATATGTTACCAAACCTTTTGATTGGTTAGCTATTTACAGCTACAGCTTGAAACTATTATCTTTGGTACATAGGATAATTAACCTTGTCTCCAGTTTGTTCGTGTGTACAAATTCGACGATAAGCACATTCCAGAGCAATTATACTACTTGGTTTAGTTTCGTAAATTTTATTCGTATACTTTTTGTTAAATCTTCTGCAAATTATATATGTTTTTAATGCATTTTGCATCGCGATTTTTAAACTTTTGTTAAAATTCACCTGCACCAAAATATCGCATGGAAATTCTCTTTGTTGGGTATAAAAGAAAAATAATTTGTTGTGTAAATAGAAGTATACGACGTGATGATCCATTACATAATTCTTCCATATAACCCTGTTTCACGTTTTTTCTGCAAAATTTAAAAACCGTTGTTAAGTGAATATCTTAAAAGGTTGTTTTGAGAATATGAATTAAGTGCTATATCACAAACTTTTTCATACCAATATAGCTGGTTAACTACGTGTACATGAACACAGCCATGTATTTTTTGCTTCTTTGAAGTGCACTTGACAATGCCAGTCTCCTAGAATGCGAAATACTACAAAAGGTAAAATTGTCCCAGATATGAGGCTGGGTTATTATTAGGGCCCAGAAGTTTAGCCAAAAATTCGTGAAATTAGTTGTGCACGAGGTATAAGATCTTCAACTGAGGAGATCATTAACTCGTGCTGTTGGTGGAGGGCCGCGTGCATTAGCTACTCTATGCAGAGACGGAATACTACTACAGTTGCAGCAGATACTTAAACGCGTTCTCCAGATAAACACAGGATATCCCACTGTGTAAAATTCGAGATGAACCGTAAGATTCTAGAGAAAATTGTAATGCACAAAAAGGAAACATAGCCTTAGTCACATCATGCGAAGTAGAGAGAAGCTTTACCCAATAGAGAGCATGTCTGGAGGAGAACAGAAGATCGTTTTTATCGTTTCCACCTTCAGAATGTATATTGATGTTCACTGTAACAAATCTAATGTAGTAAGGTCACAACGAATTAGCTTTTAATGATGTTTTGTTTATTCATCATATATCTCAAAAGGATAGGCTTTTTTTGTATAATTTATGAATAAATGTGTAATATATTTTCTGATACTTTGTTCGTCGTGTGACTACGTTTGATAGATTATCGTAGCTCGTGACCTTGCTTGTATGGGTACGTGCGCGACTGCATGGCACTCAACCCATCTCATATGTTTACGAGACGCAGATAGCATGTAATCACGTCACTACTACCCTGTTGTATGTTTGGCTGAGCTACAGGGCCCTAGTTATTAAGCATCGTAATTTATAATGGCTTCATAACTCTAAAATTTAGAACACAGATGCCTTTTATTCTGAAGCTTTTAATTTCATGGTATTTTCTAGACATCTAATTTAGGATATACCGGCATGATTGAATCTGTATAAATTTAATTTACCAGTTCCAGGTTCGAATGACATAGCTATATTACTTAAAAACTCATAAGCCGTGGAAAACTACGTTAAAATCTTCAATTGTTTCTCGTCTCCTTCTGTTTCTCCTCTCCCATTTTCTCCTCTCAATAGTGAGAATGGGTTGGTGGAGTAGATTTGCAAAGATATACTTATGGAAACAATGTATTGCCATATACTTTATAGTGCAATACTTAACATGCTTCTAAAGATATTTTGATGACATCGATGCTCTTAGGAATTTTGTACCGCGTAAAAACTGAAGAAGAAGTAAGTGTTATTTGCAATCTACGCCGCTTTGTGTGATGTCTGTGAACGGATTCTAAGATTTTTCTTTTAGGTATCACTGCAGTAGGAAGTTTGCGAAAGTCCCAATAACTGTTAAGATGGTGTATATGTCTCACTCAGGAATCGCCTTCTGCGGTGTTGGTAGGGCAAGGAGCAGCCCCAGAGGCAGATGCATCCCCCCCACAATACAGGCTGGTAAGCCCTTGGCCTCTTGCACTTTACCAGTATCGTTACTTTTTTCACGTGTAACAGTGTTTTCATATATTACCTTAGATTTCCTGCTCCTACCTTTTGTCTTTTAGATTCTTTGTACCTTTTGATTATTGTTTACTTTTATGTCTCAAAGTTTTGGTTATTTTAATTCATGCTGTAACACGGAGTATACAATTACACATTTTTTGTCTATTTGTTCTTTCTTCTACTCTCTTTCAGTGCTCTTTCAGTCTGGTTTCTGTGGCTTAATATGGAACTATAAAGAAACTTATCTATAAAATCTTAGAAAGGAAAATTCTTTAACACGAAAGCTGAAATAGTGTTGCTCTAATGGAACCATGTTCAGAATTAATCAATGTTCACTTTGATAGTATGTTTACATAATATATTTGTTCTATTTCTAATTAATATAATCTAGATTATAACTTCAGATGTTATGTTAACAAATTCCAAGGCATCCCAGTGACGTAATATCAACGTTACGTTGTCAACCAATGAACATTTCTGGTTCATTTGTTTGGAATTGCCATAGTAAATGTTTGCTGCTAACTGGTATTATATATTTTTGCATACGGGCTTGAATCATTGCTGTATTGGCTACATAGATATGTAGAACTAAAAGGTCAACCAAATAGCGTTTTGTGACGACAGAACATCTGTGTTACTCAAGATCGCTAAAAATTAATAGAGGCGCTCGTATTCTGTTACCTGTAGTACAGATTTCTTGTAATACATATTCAGGTTGAAGCCTCTCAGGCGCTTTGGAGAGATTGTTGTGTGACGTCACAGATTTACAGTTGGCTCCGCTTTAGAGTTATTGAGTAAAAAGTCGGAATAAACGACTTGTCCTCAAACAAAAGAAACTCGTATGTTGATGTATGCAAAGTTAAACTTTTATAAAAAATATTGTACATTGAAGTTTATTGTTGTATGCCTATGGGATATAGCTTTATTTAACTGTTTTATACTTTCGTAATAATAGTAGAATTATTAACTAATTTTAAAATACTTTGATTACTGTATATCAAAATTCCAAATCATGGAAAGTATGTCTATTGAAATATTTTGAAATTTAAAACAAATATAGTCCTAGATCGACATGTTCATTAATTTTAAAATTGTTAAAGTGAGTACTAACGATACCTTTTAAACCTTAGTAGGTTTGTTCCAAAAGTTTGATAAGCACTGTAAGATCCACATGAAACCAGACTTTTATTTCTTATGTTTTAAGTGTATGTTTTGGTAAACAATAGCAATCCCAAATCCGCAGCTCGTGTGCTTAATACTGAGGCATTAGAATAGTGTAGTTTTAATCCTTGACGCATGAAACCAGAAGTGCGAGATTAGGTTCGATTATTAACAACCACAACCAAGTTGGAGCTCTGTTAGCGAATGAGCATTGTTGGTGTGGAGTTTACATTTGACATGAATCTTGTGCATAAAAGGGACTGCAATTCAATGTATTTATTTTAGTGTTAGTTTAATTTTTATAGTAATGTTGTGAATGTAATTCGGAAGTGTAATAAATAGAGCAATTATAACCATAATACAATAATACTTTGAAAGAGAAATCAAACTCCATTAGGCTTGTAACAGTACGGTTAAAAAAGTCAGTAATAAATTCCATAAGCCAGTTTATCTTTCGGAGTGCAAATGCTGAGTAGTAAGTTTGCAGTGTTTATCTTTTTTAAGTTTTTAAAAATGTTGGGCTCGAACCAATATGAATTTGAACATTCCACTGTTTATTATTGAAAATTAAATGCAGTTGAAACTTTATCTCGTGGAAAAAAATGAAAAGCCAGAACTGGTAGTTACCTGCAAAATCTAACATATTTACAAGTTTGTTTCAGCTTTAGCTGAGTTAATTCATTCTTTGATTTCATGCAAACTACATTTATTATAGAATCTCATTAAATTAGTTTACCATGTTTGGTATTAAATATGTTTAAATGTAATAAAACATAATAATAGCAATAATAAGTAACGGTAACAAACAAATTGCAATGCTATGTCAAAAATTTTATAGGAAAGGATGAAATTCCATTAGACTTAGTGCACTTTCTATGTGACTGTTAAGAAGACTCACTCTTAGAAACAACTCTGATTAGTGCCAACAGTATAAAACCATCAGAGTAAGAACACAAAGCATTTTATGTTGGCAATATCCCTTTGTTAAAACTCCTTATGGGAGGTTTTGCCGACATTAAGAAAATTTGCCTCTAGTAATATCACAAACAGATAACTATTTTTGCAAAATACTCCCAAGCATGGCATGCAAAATATAAGTTGCTAAACATATCTTTAAAGATATGAACAATGTTCAGAAATATGTTATTTTAATTAATAGTTAACAGCACTAGAGTATTTATTCAGCAAGAGAACATTATTAATGTGGAAATGTTTTTGAACAGTGTTTTATTCTCAAGAGCTCAGTAGAGACTCTCTGATGTTTAGCTGGAATCTCTCGATTAATGACATTTAAAAAGCACAAGGATAAAATTAAAATTTATGTTAATACGTTATGCTTTAACATATTAAAGATAAATATATTTTCATGACAGCAGTAAACTTTTGCTGGTTCTGTATATGTTTTTAATGGTAAATGATTTAATTCAGTTTAGTTTAACAATATTGGCTACACCATAAAGTTGTTGAGCTGTTGCAGAATGCATGGTAGCTTTAATGAATATTTCATATTTTTTTCTTATCAGTTTCTTACTTGGTAGTCTTTTCTCTTACATTTTCGGTTGTTTTGGAAACTTGTGTTTAAGCCTTCGAAATATTTGCCTAAAACACAATATCGTGATTATATCAATGATTCGTTAGAGAAAACCAGCAACTTTAAAAATAATTTTGTAGTTGGAATTTAGATTTAAAAGCAGCAACATTCTCACAGATTATACGCGTACAAAAAAGTATGCATACGTTTAAAGAAGTCACCTGCAGACTTATACATAAGTGGTGAACTTTGCTCTCTTATTATGCGAAAGGTCGCAAACCAGACGATGAAGACAAAGCCGACCATATCTGATGCTCTACAAAGTGCTATGGGATAGTGTGAGTGCTTCCTAATAGCACACTTGACACAGTATTTTATACTGCCATGACAAGTTTTAATTTCAGCTCATTAGATATAGCTTTGTGTAGAACATTTTGGCCAGCATTCGAATTATTCCATCTGTGGAGTCCTCATAATTGTGAGAAAACCGTACGCACTTGTTAAATGAATAACAAAATAAACACATTTCATGGTTTGGTGTTACAAATGTTAATATTATTTTCTTTTGTAATGCAGGCTAAATGTAGTCTAGGAATTCATCCCTAATTTTTTTTGATCATGTCATTGTCGATGATTATTACTACTACTCCTGTTTGAACTTGCACTTCGTTTAGACTTAGCGCCTAAGTTCTTTTGATCCTAATTTATGAAACAACGGACAACGATGAGCGCGCTCCGTACGTCTCCATGCGGACTGATGCCGACCAGATTGTTTTCGTATAGTAGTGTGCTACAGTGCACTGTAATTTTCATCGGAACTATCCTTCCTGACTAACGCTTTTCTAGGGTTTTCAGTCCTCCGATGACTGAAAAACCTATGCCCGAAAGGTTTCCTTTCAAACTTACCATTTCTAATTATCACCGTCTGTGATATGAATGGTGTTACACTATTTTAAAAATATATAGTCTAAAGCACTCAAATGCATGAAATTATTACGAAAAATTTAAAGCAATATTTTAAGCAAATTTTAAACCATATTCTGTTTTAGCATCACTAACGTCATAGTTCTGTATAATCAAATTTACAATGACTCTTGCATATATACATTTGAGCGTATGAATAAAATTTAGGGATTGCTATTTAATTAAAACCAAAAGAACTACTGTGATCCTTCTAATATATTGCATATTTCTTAGAGTAAATTTGCTCAAGATGCAGTATAAAACAGTTGAAAAAGAAGGCTGAATCTTAATAAAACTGAAAGAAAAAAAATATGAAATAAAATCAGAGAAACGTTATCAGAAGACCCCTGCATTGCAATTTAAGCACGCAGTACGCATTGTTGCAACAGTTCCTGTAGTTATTTTAAAGTATACATGTACATTTCCGTATCTGTATATTATATGGTATTTTAAAACTGTAAGAATACCCTTATTATAAAATAGTGAAGTTACATAGTGCTTGCTTTAGACTCGTTGGTTCAGAATTTCTTGTAGATTATAAGTAAATAGTTTTCCTCAAGGAATTAAATACTAAATTAATAAAAGTGTACAGCATCTTGCTACTTAGGATAGTGTTGAAAGTAGATTTATGTATTCAGCTGATTACTTAGATATAATAGTGTCTAATGTTTGATCAGGATGGGTCAGATGAATCATGCAACTCGCGATCTAAAAACTAAACTTTGTTCATGATTTAACTTATTAACTTTTGTTCGTCGTATGCTTTGTAAAATTACATTACTGTTGGATAAATTATAGAATGACTAATACAAATAGTTAATTGTTAATTCTGTGTTTTCTATCACTGATAGTCTTATGATAGCAATGGCTGATTATTAGTCATTCCTTTTGAAAAAGAAACCGATATTGAAAGCTATTTTTCTGTGAAAGATATAGCTTTAGCATTTGTGCCAAACGGTAAGTGTTAATATTCTGTGTATTTACCAAATGAAGCACAAAGATATACACACATGCTGCAAACACAAGCCCAATGTACACTGCATTAAGACAGTTTTTACACTTGAAATGTTGCTTTAAAACAAAAATGACACATTAATATAATTTGCTTTAACAAAAAGTAATCTTTTGGAAGAGTACACAATACACAATGATAGTCATATAAAACAAGACTTAAAGCAGTGAAACGAAATGGAGCCCAATACAGTCAGAAACACGTATCCAAGAAGAGTTGGTCCCACGCATTGGCTGCCCTTGACCTCTTCTGCGACCCCGAGAAGATACGACGCTGCTGCCATCTAGCGTGGGGCGAGTAAACAGAAAAAGTTAGACACTCTCCTTAATACATCTTATTAGACTTTTTTGTGAAGATTCATAGCACTTTTTTTCTCTACATTAATATATATCTATTTTTTTGTTGTTTTACCTTAGAGTGTGGCAAGTAAATGTAGATTAGTTTTGTGCAGCTATAGTTGGTCCCAGTTTTAGATTGATTTTGTTCAGAGGCGTTAGCTCTCCTTGTGACTGTAGCTGAGTTTGACGCAAGCCTTTGTTTTTTAACTAACACTTAATCGTGCCCTGATGTGAGCAGGCAGGGAACACGCAGTTGTTGTGCGATTTCTGACACTTTTGACAACAGAGCTTTAGAAGGGTGTGTTAGCGAACTCACTACTAACTGTTATCACCCATAGTAACTATTTTATTGCAAGCTTAGTGCAGCAGGGACCATATACTAGCTTCCTGAGTTTTCATTCAGTGTTTTTATTCAATTCATTACGTTATTATAATGCGTGATTTTTTGTAACTGTTTAATCATTAGAACGTAGATAATAGTCTTGTAGTGTGAATGTGTGCTGTGTGTGAAAGATGGGGATCGCTGCTCTATTTACTTTATTTATTTATTTTTTAATGTTATTGGCAATGGCGCCATAATCTCATACTAACATTGTAGGAAATTCATTCTAGCGGTGTGTAATAGCCAGCAGTTTATCTAATGGTAGTTTCACGAGTGATTTTAATAGACATTTAAAGTAGCGACCTGGACGTTTGAACATTTCGAATAACGTATAATTTTCTATTAAACTGCAAATGCATACAAGTAGTCTTAAATTATAACTAACGTCGCATATGTAATTAACCCCATATTTACATTACATGGGTATCGATGTTTTTAAATTGAGATGACAGTTATGACATTCATCCCTACTTCAATCTTATTTCCATGCACTTGATCTGTACTATACCGCGTGTTTTATTCAAAAATAGAGGGTGTAAAGGAATTCAGTAGTCAGTTTAATGGTTAGAGGAAGTTTCTATGGCTACCACATCCTTTTCTAGTTTCTAAGTTTGCTTCAAGGGAAATAGTTTATAATCTCAAACATTTGCACAGTTAGTTTTAGTTTTAAGTGTTTATTAAACTGTATACTAAAGTTTCCTCTAGTCCATGCATAGTAGTTTAGATGGTATTTCCTTGACACCCTGTATAGCGATGTTTCATATCTCCAGGTCGCGTTTGAGCTAGTAACATATTAGTGTATTTAGTGCTTAGTAAAAGCTTAGAGTAGGCTATATATGTTTTAGTGTTTATTACTACATTGAACTTTTTACTGTGTAATTTTGTGCTCTATTTTTATATCTATGGTTGTAATTTTCCTGTATTGTTTTACTTAACATGATCGTAAACAATGACCTTGTATTTGCAATAGCTATCTGATTCACTCAGGTTCAGAGTATAACTTGACTAATGTTTACTAATAATAGCATAAGTTTGGTTTCTCCCACAGCTCCTTTGCATCGTAAAGCCTGGCTTTAAAGTGCACTAACAGTTTAATTTTTCTTTATGTAGCTGAACTAAGAAGATAACTTGCTGGAAGTATAAATATTTGACTTTAGTGTTACATATAAGTAGTTTCTTTGGAGGGAAAGTCGTTATAAACAGATCACTTTCTCGCACTTACAGCCACCGCCATACCGCACTAATTGCTGCGCACGCTTCGTTTTCTGCAACATTCAAACGGTTAGTAGTAGCTTCCCTGAATACCTGAAATGTAGCGAAAAAAACAGTGGCTATTGTGTAAATAATGTATAATTTATTTTGTTTTTATCTTTGACGGAAGAGCACACATTGTGTTTACAGAGCCTCAGAAACTAGACATGAGCTTTTATTTCTTTTGCAGATAAAATAAATTCAGCATTTTAGCTAGCAGCGTTGCCAAGATGTCGTATTTGGCGTGACTTCCTCCATCACTGTTGATGCCACAGCGCATGAGCACAGCGGAAATTAACACAGTAAACTTGTTTACTGGATACCGTACCGGAGATTATGTCGTCCACCAGCTTACATATGATTCGTTTGTAAAAAGGTTGCAATGCTGTTTCCATGCTAATCCACAAGTATGAATAAAACATTCTAGGCCGAACACAGCGGAAATATTTGGCTGAGAAGTACTTTTCCCAGAGTTAATATGACAGCAATTGCTTCAGAACGATTTAATATCATTTGGTGTGTTATTTCTTTCGTCACGAAGGCCCTTTGCATTCTGAATAGGAATTTCAGCGCCACATTCGGCTGGGCTAGAACCACTGGTATAATACGAGCCGCTACCCCTTCACTAAGGTCGTGTCATCTTCTTTTTTGGTACTCATCTGTGCCTTCTGTATGTCCTATAAATTATTTCTCTTTTGGATTTATACCAAAATTCTTGTTTTAATATGTGCACTGTTTTGGATGTTATTATTTTATTAATTTATTTAGAACCCTTGTTTAAATACAACGTAATGCAGTCTTAAAGGCAGAGTAAAAGCGATGTGCATCTTGAAACTAAATTACCTGTGTTTCCACCCTGTATTCTAAGGAAACCATTAGGAACCATGCCAACATTGAGTCTAACTACGGGAGCTGTTCAATAAAGAATGATCACAATTTTATTCACAAAGTACCTTTACTCATCCTCATAATTGTTATGGTCATTCTCAAAATAGTCTCCCCTAAATGCGATGCACTTGTCCCAGCGTTTCTGCCAGTCTTCAGACATGCTGGAAACCATTTTTTGAGAGACCCTTTAAAATCGCCTCCGCAGCCTCAACCACTGCTTCTTATGATGGATAATGCCTCCCAGGAAGGCGTTTCTTCAAGTTAGGGAATAGAAAAAAGACAAATGGGGCTAAATCCAGACTATAGGGAGGGTGAGGGATGCACTTCACCTTGATTTTTGCAAGATATTCAGCAAAAACGTTGCCAATAGGCGACTGCGCATTATCGTGGTGTGACATCCAGCCTGCTTCACGGAAATCGGGTCTTTTGCGCCTGATATGGACTTGCAACGTTTTCAGGACATCCCTGTAGTATTGTCCAGTTACTGATGTGTGTGCAGGTACAACATGTTGATAAACCATTGCATGAAAATCAAAGAATGAGACGACCATAACTTTCCCAGCAGAAGCAACCACTTTTGCTTTTTGGTGGTTGGTGATAAGGAGATTACCACACTGAGCTTTACTATTTTCTCTCAGGATCAAAATGATGTAGTCAAGCTTCATCAGCAATGATTACGTTTGAAAGAAACTCCCGATCTTCCTCTAACATCAACTTTAACTGCATGTTACCTACATTGCAGCGGTAGGCGATACTGAACATATCTGAACTTGCCTGGTTCTCACAGGAGTACCAACAATGGAACTACTATGGCGCGTTTGTTTCACATGAAGCTACCAGAATATAACAAGTTTGAATTTTAGTGCGAAAAATTACGACCGTAAAAAAATTATGATCATTCTTTATTGAACAGCCTTCGTAGCATAGTTCGACAGTAAATGGAATGATTCGGCGGTAATATGTGTGATTGGCTTCGACACTCAGAATTTTTTAGGATTGTCATCTACCGCAAATTTGCTTTCCAAAATTTGTCTTTTCCATTTCGTTTCCTCCTTGCGTTTCCAGGTTTAGTGGCTTAGGGCGGTGCTAGACAGTGTCATGAGTCTTAATTATGCGTATTAGAGGACTACTTGTTTGAACTGGTGGTTCATCCCTCTCATCGATAGGAGTCTTGAGGACTTAAGTCTATCTTGAAGATAGGACTGTAACATTTTCTCACGTGTCTAGCATCATTCTGCTTAGGATTTGCAGCCTTCTGTTGTTCTTCACTGTATCTGTTCCTCCTGGGTGTGGTAGTTACAATAGACCTCCAGTAAGTTGCTGTTGACGGGACTCCCTTCGTTGTATATCCTGTATCCCTAAATATAACAAACAATACACATGTGCGATCTAAATTGGCCTAAGAAGCATCACCAATCAAGATTACCGCCAAGTCAACACCGAAGTTTAACCTGAATGCAAAGCTTTAAAAGATGCCTCTGCCTGCCAGGTTGATCCACATTGTAGGGTATTTGATCTTCGCTAAACAGATACCTGGCCCTGGAAAATCTAAAATTGGCGATGAATAATGAATGTATTAATTATGTGTTATCCTCATTAACCCAACACTGATCATTTACTTAACTGTTACGATAAACAACATTCTCCATTCAATAGCAACTTTTCCACGTTTAAATAGATACACCTGCAACGTATGTTCTAAAACTCAACCTGTCAGAAGCAGCGTGTCGTATAAGAAAACACTGCAATATATAGTGACACATCTACTATTTCTGATTTTACAGGTGCTTGACAAAACGTCATTTTCCAAGAAAGTAATTGAGATGGGATCGTTCTTAAACATAGGCATAAAAGCAAACGAAGCTATTGCAATCTAGTAATCATAGAGCTTTAGGAAAGCCAATTTCAGGACTAAAATAATTAAAGTATGTAATATATTTTTTATTTTCAATAAAAAGGTGAATTGATTTGGATGACAGCTGAAGTACTGCTGTTAAAAACAAATAAACGTCACAGCATACTTAGATAAAAATATAGAAATAAGAAACGCGAAACCACTTAAGATTCCTTGCTAGTCATGATCTGTTGCTTAGTGCAAATAGTGTTTTGAATTTATTGCAGTTTTGCGGTACATCAAAGAGGATTTTAGTTGAATTTTAAAAGATAAGAGTGGTCGATATCTATACGTCACTACGCATTACGAATTTGTGAAATAAGTTGTGTCATATTTCTCTTTTTGAATTAATTGGACGTCATGTTGCTACAAATGTAACAGTGCAACTGAAAAGAAAAAGAAGGGAAAAAAACGAAAACTTCGTATAAAAAGAAATTTCAAAGCACCTTAGAAGTGTGGAACCTAGAAGAACCGTACGCATACTGCAGCAAGAAACTTGTAAAAAAACAAATGAATAACGCAAATGTGGATAGGTAGACCATGGCTTGTCAAAGAGATTAACAAATGAATAAGACTTCATACCTCACACCATCAACATATAGAACTCAATGTTTTCGGTCTTATTCATTAATACATTTATTTATTATTTGCACATTAGGCAAACCAGCAAATAATAATTATTTATTAGTGGACGCATTTGCATACATTTTGGCACTCATAAAACAGTGTTATAATAGTGCGTCCTACACGCGGCTAGTGTGAAAGAACAATTAATTTCCATTAATTGACCTAATAGTGGTTCAAACTATAAAGTCTGGGCCTTAAAGTACTTACAGTCGCCATTTAGGTAGTTGTCTCATGTGTTTATGAGAACTCCTAAGTGGTTTACCGGGAGAAACACGAGTCAGTTGGAGAATTTAATGTAATGTTGGCACGTTGGCTATACTAGCTCAATGGTTAGAGCGGCTGGACGGAAACCAGAAGATCCGTGGCTCAAATTCCGGCTATGGCATTGAATTTTTCAGTCTGGATCTACACATTCATAGTGCGTCCTACACACGGCTAATGTAAAAGAACAATTAATTTCCAAGAAACAGTTGTTGAAAATTAATTCCTTTTGCGTTGAATATATGTCAAATTTTTTACCACTCATTACTATCATGTACCTAAGTATCTCACAGGGTAATGGAATAATTTTTAGGTAAACAAGAATGCTGTTTTAAGTATTACCTAAAGTTATATGGTGTATAAGGATAGTGAACAAGAGCACTTGAGTAGACGTTTATAATTTTCTTCTATGATTTTCTTCTACTTTTCAAACTTCAATTGCCCGTGTCTCTCTTATATTACGATATACGTTCGCAAAACCACATGCGCGGCACTTATGAAAGCTCTTTGTTTGTATTTTAGGTTTTTAAACGTTTGATGGACTGTAATTAATTAGAATAATAGAGCGAGGGGGAGAGCTGTGTGCAGATAAATTATCAAATGATGGACGGAAAGGGAAGGATTAGCGTCGCCCATCATTTTAATTGCTGTCAGTATCGCGCGTGGATGAAGCCCGCATATCTTCCCCCTCTTTGATGCATGACACTTTTGGGCCCTTTACGTATTAATTGCGGGGCCCTGGTTGCGTCAGGAACACTGCGACAGATTGTTCATCAGTCACCTAACTCCGCCCATCACTTCACGTTGCAAACAGAGTACAACAAACTCTGGAACAGACAAATGAAAGTGTCGATAGTGATCCCTTTTCTTATCTTTCCTTATTGGAGTTGCTTTTCTTGGTGTTATGATGGTTTCATACATAAACGCAGTGAAATAAGCTTTTACAACATTTGTGAATGTTTATAATTATTTTTTCATAAATAAAGATATTTGAATCCTAAAAAGGATTTCCCACTGTATTCCAGTTCACGAGATTAGGGCTTAAGGAGAATTAGAAGAGTCTATCTCGAACCGAAGCTCCCCTACTAGGTTCAGGAATGGCCCCATCACCTAGAAAGATCTCCCGCTTGCACAGGGAAAGAGGTGGATTCGCCACTTATGTGCGTCAACTCCTAAGGGCAAGACGTGCCTCGGTAAGGCCGAAACGCTCTAGACCGTTCTCAAGGTTGGTATCGGAGGACAATAAACTACTTCTCAAAGCCTATTTCACTGCTCAAATTTTTGCTATCTCTCATGGGCGTCCAGAAACATTGCCCTCCGAGTTCAACCAAATCCGAATAAATCCTTAAAGGAAGACGCGCTGTGTCAGAAGTACGAGGCACCTGCACCTTTCTCTTTCTCAATGGGAACCTTGGGAAAGCAGTAGATTGACGGTACGCTTTATTGGTCGGTGATTATACAGCAAAACTTTCGGCATTGGCTTGACAACTTATCATCCGTTTATGGAGAATTGGTACAGTAAGAGTGGTGCATGACCAGTGAAATACGATTGTACTGTAGAGCGTAAAGTAACAAGGCAGGGGTAGTTTGTAACAGTTCTAAATATACGATACCGGCGTCAAGCACAAATGCATTGAACCATAGCATGCTATGCTCCAATTTTAGAGTTCGAAGATTCAAACCCGGCGGAAGGTGATGGATTTTTTTTTTTTTTTTTTTTTTTTTTTTTTTTGAGATGGGGCTTACAGCCGGTGCCCATTATTGTGTGTGTAAATTTACGACTAAAAGAACTGTCTGATAAAGACTTCGGATCAAAATAAAGCGGCCTTCCACGCTCTATATAGGTAAAATGAGAGCTAAATGCCCATAAATAAAAACTCATTTTGAGTTTCAACTCCCTCATAGAGGCTAGACAAGAGACTGCTCCACTGATAGGACAAAACAAGGAAGGAAGTGGGAACCGTTATTCTGTCAAAATTATCTTAAAATTTTGCGTACATGATAGATATTTATTGCATTGCTTTGGTGTCATTTCGCTTGATTTTCTCTCGTAGTCAACATATTTCATCCATTTATAATGTTAAAATTATATCACGTTTTCCAAAATATCTGCCGCATGGGTGTTTTCTTCCACTTTATCGCAGAGAGAATAACCACTTTTCTCTTCCTGTCAGCTAAACTTTGGGAAAAATAGAGAAGGATGCAGTGCAGGCTGATCAATGCAATTCCTATTAATCTAGGCGGCACGTGTTTTAACTGCATAATTCAGGGTTACGTTTATCCATGTATATAAGGGTTTTATCTAAAATTACTACTCAAATCCGTACATATGTTCATTCCTGTTTTCAGACACACTGCTAGATATTAGCTTCTAATAATGGGAATATATTTAATAGGAGCGAAATATAAGAATTACTGGACTTGAGGGTCTGTCCAGGTTAATATTATAGTTTGTCAATTATTTGTCTTTTCAAGAGCTAAATATAGGCATTCTCTGTCTCGTCAGATATAAAGACAATATGATTTCTTGTTTTCTTTCCATAAATTAAAAATAGGCGACACTGTTATAATATCGATCACAAATTAACAACGTCAATCACCATTTAAATACTTATTTCAAGACCCCTCTTTAGGGACGGAAGAAGTTTCTAGAACCAAGTGAAGCAATTACCGCTATAAAAAACTTTAAACCCTTTTCCCTTTGGATGTTGCCATCATTCTTCAAAATTGACGTCTTCTTGTGACGTCATATAAGGAAATATTCATACCGTCGGAGTTAGGGCACTACTTTACCACGGGAATCCTTCACCTTAATTATTTTCTAGGGCGGATTATGAGGACACGGTGCCTAACCCTTCAATGTTGATGGATGTGATGTTGGAAAAGAGGGGTAGTGGGCGTGGTCTGTTCCCGAAGAGAATCTTCCGCCCATCCATCATATGTGACATTCCAGTCGACCTAACCTTCTTCCTTGCCCATGAATAGGTGCGAAATTCTGCCGTGTTCTCTCACCCAACATGCTTCTGTAATTTGCAAACCTCTAGAAGTTCTTTATTTTAAATCTCTTTACCAATTCAATATTCTTAAACCAGTATATTTGTGTAATTGCTCTACACAAATTACATAATTCGCGTTGCTACATCGTTTTTAAAATTTAGATTAGTTCTAAAAGTCATGGAGTATTTAAAAAAATAGTTAAAACTGTTGTATCTGACAAAGAAAATGGGACAGTAGTGGCAGTATATCATTGTGACTACTAACTCGCAAATTTATTAGCAATTTATGTGGAGAAAATAATCACCTTAGAAACCTAAAGAGTGCCATACCTACTCATGTGCCTTCAATCACCTGAATTACTTCTTCGTGGGCTCCCAATTTTCATCAACATTTTATAGTCTTCAACTTTCGTTTTCTCGAACCATACGTATTGCCACTAATTTCTGTATAATAATTTTGCAAATGATGTTCTTACGTCTTTGTCAAAGCAACAGAAATATTTCCTCCCAATACTTGGGTGTGTAAAGTTACCTAATTGTAGCACTAAAAGAAGAAAATTAAAGAATACTCGTTTTAAAATATGAAATGTCCGATTCAAAATTTGTTGAAAAATAAACTGTTTAGAGCCATTTTTATTAATTTTCCTCATAGCATCTCGTGAGACAAATTAACTGATGACTTGTTAGTAATCAGTATGTACTCAATTAAGTGGGGCCAAACAAGCTTTACATTGTCGATATTTCTTCAGTTACTTCCGTCGAGATAAAACATAAGTGCCGATTATACTATACCGCGAAAGTGATCATGGGACTGTAATTTAAGATTGCATGTGTATTTCGTAAAATAGGATGAAGCTCATGAAATTATTTATGATAAACATGTTTCATATAAAATATTTGTCAGAAATATTTAAAAATACATTGCTTTTTTCAATTCAAGAATTTACAGTTCTAAGGCAAAATGAACGTGAATAAAGTTGACGTCACACACTGTTTGGAACCGGACCATTAGCAAAAATGGACAAAACAGTTTGCCTTCCGCAAACGGGCAAGAAATTGCCTGGGCTCCTTGTGACCAATTTGATTAAATTTATTTTAAACAAAGGATAATGTTTGGAATAGTGGGGACAAATAGCAGTAATGCTAAGAATAGAAGTCTAGGTTGTGTACGAGGTTAGCTAACGTAAATTTGTTTCGCACTTGTTTTGAAGTTTCGACGTTAATATGCCCAGCATATATGAGTTTAACAGTGATGGAGGATAGAAGTATTTCGCTTTAAGCTAGCACAGAAGATAGAAAGGCAATCTCGGTAGTGAACGAGTGCACCGTTCCTTTTTATATGACCTCTCTGCTTGCAGTCCCTTATTTAGCTAAAACCAGCGATGTTTTTGTAACGCCTCTAAGCTTTGCCCTACCATCAGCACATATCCGCTCCGTCATTGTCTTGAACGTAGCACTAGCTCTGTAGTGTTTACGTGAATCCGCAAGAGCTACAGCTTTTCATCTTTATTCATCGACAACGTTTGGGGGAACATGGACCCCGGTGGCTTTGTGCGCGAAGCTACTGGATCTTTCTAACATTCGATTGTACGTAAATCACTACGCCATTTTAGAGGCCTTTGAAAAGCGATCAGTAATCGTTCATCACAGATAGATGATTAAACTAATAAACTAATAAAAATAGCTGGGAAATTGCAGGAAGAAGCTAATCCAATAGCAATTTGGTCGATATCAAGGATAGCAATCGTTGTCTTCGTGTGTGAAAGAATACCACTTTTCTTCCAGATAATTTTATATAAGTATTTTTATTTTCTGTGGGGTGGATCTAATTGCGTATATACATAAGATGCTTAATTGTGTTCTTAATCAATAAGCTGAACGCCAACAAGAATAACATCGCGAGAATAACAAGTAAGTACCGTGTCTTTTGCCTTTGTGAAGGTTGCATGCAAATGTTCTGTTCTCACAAGCCTACAACAGGCACTTTATATTTACATGCCTTGCCATCATTAACAAGAAAACACAATCATGTAAGGAATGCTCTTCATTTTTTACCTTTTTATTCTTGTCTACATTCTTGCCTGCTCGTTCTTTAATGTATATTTAATGTTTCACTTTTGAATCGCAATGAACAATCACCTGTATCTCAGTTCGTGATATCTTTCCTGTTAGTGCTACGTTGTTTTATTTTATATATCTCCCATTCGTTCACTTGTTTCATTAAAACATCTACAAAAACATTTTCAGCGGAATGTTTTTATCCTTTTATTGCTTGCTTACATGTTTAGTTGCACATGCTCTAATGGTTTTTTACTTTTGCATGTAGCTACACTTTAGTTTCACGTAACACTGCTTGATGCACTAGGTTGAAAAGTACCCGCAGCTTTCACCAGCTTCCTCAGTGTTGATACATCATCTAAATTTTTCCTTGTCTTAAATGCTCAGTCATTGCTGTTCTCATGTGTATATCTGCTAATCGGCGATTTTAAGTTGTCATGTAGTAATGCTAGCGATGAATTTACCTCAGAAGAGGGGTGAATGTCCCTTAGTAGTGAATCTACGTAGCCAAATTGATATTCTTGAAAACTTCCGTAAACAGTTAACTTCCCCGTAAATGTATTACATTCCGCGCATCAGATTGAATTATTTTAAATAATCTGCAGGGAAACTGAGGTTCATTTACAGTTTCACATCAAAGCACATCATGCAAAATTCAAGCTTAACGCAGAAAAACTGCTTTTGACAAAAAAAAATATAAAATCTTCTTAGAGAACCAAGAAATGACAGTACAGTAGCTCTTACAAGCTCTTACAATTGAAGATAGAGATCACGTCCTGTCATTCATCCATTACATGATAATTAACATGCAGTCCAAACCAGTTAATCTTTACATTTGAGTGGTCTAAGGTTACAGAGTTCTCATTGTTGAGACACCTTGGGCATACAGAAGAGCGTGACACTTGAGTCTCTTGTCACATCGGTTCAAATACGTAATATAAATAAATAACCCATGGCGTGACAGCACTTAAGAGGGCCAAGGCCTACCAACCCGACTGCCGGCCTCACGCCCACTTACGCACGGCAGACGTGGACGATCATCCAACCGATACGGGGAGGTGATGTGGTCAGCATCTCGGCATCCCCCAGCCGGAATATTGGTTTCCGTGACCAGGGCCGCTTATCTAGCGTAAGCTCCTCACTTGCTCACGATGCTGAGTGGGCACCGGTCCTATACCCGGGACATAAAATCCGCACCCCATGGGTGGGATCGAACCTGGGCCGCTTTCGGTGGCTAGGAACCAAGGCATGCTCCCTCGCCCGCTACGCCACGGTGCAGGACGGTTCAAATATGTAGTGTCTTAAAAATATATTAAGTGAAACACTGTACATCAGTTTCTGGTTGCACAGTGGTTCCTAAGGACCTCTGAGTCCTACCATCTTGTGTGAAGCTGTGTTTCTCAAGATTTGTTACTTTCGGTCGTCCGAGGGCGTGGAAACTATAGAATTATAGAGGTCAGGCCGTATGGACTTCTATGGTCCGCGCCATAGCAAATCCTGCCACGTTGTTGCTATTGGATGGAGATTTTGAACAACTGCATTTCCAAAAACAATCTTTAAAGGATTATGTTACCTCCATCAATACTTCATACTTTCCAAAACTAAATTAAGTGGGCGCGTTTTGAAAACCAAACACGCTCAAGTGGTACGCTGTTTTCCGCCAAAACCAGATAAACCGGAAAACGCTTTCGCTGTCGTTTCGAACAACGAAGGTCCGACACAAGTCACAATTGTGCATGTTGCTAATGTACCTCAAAATTAGTAGAGCAAACGCAAGAGGCGAATGTGTCATATGTCTACAATTTGATTCAGAATCATTGGATTTCACTGTTTTCGAACAAATCAATGCTTGAAATGCGTCATCTCAGTTATTATCTCAGTGACATAATCTGGTATTTTCACCCCATTCTGTGTTTAAGAAGGAAAAATCTAGACATTTTGTACCTTCTCCCTTTTTACTTTTCTTTCTGTTTTGATTAACCAGTTTTTTGTTGTGAATGTGTTTGCTGAGCTTATTCCATAGTTTGCTTTAGCAGCTAATGTACTCTAATGCTCATGTTTTGCTGTGGTGTTATGCAAAAGGCACGGTCAACGGAAACCCAAATTTGAATAACCAAAACGCGGGCGGCAATAACTAACTCGTTGTTGACGCTGCTGCTACTGTTGCTGTGCATGCGGTTACACGGACAGGAGCGGTGTGTCGGTGATGGTGCCGGTGAAGGGTGGACGTAACGTGTAGCCTGGGACGCAAGCAAAAATATCCTTTTCATTTCCTGGACTTGAAAACGATACAAAAAAGTAACGACTAATGCAGTCTTGCACAAACTAACCTCAGCTACTGTACACTATTAACACAGAAATGTTCATCATCTTGATAGACAACTTTCCTTCCAAAGAAATACATTACATGAACTGAGCCAAGATGGTGTATTTCCAACTCCAGCTAGTTTTTGTTAAGACAGTATTTGCATACACCATTTTGGTTCAAATATTATTCAACAGCCATTAGTTAGTTTGAGATTCCGTTTTCTGTTTCAAAAAAATAAATAAAGGAGCCAGTTTTTATGAAAGAATGTAACACATAAAGCAATGCTAATTGCGTCTGCTTCATTCTTAGTTACTTGTTTGAATACTTTGGCTTGGAAGCCTTAGAATAGACAAAGTATTTTTGTGCTATGATAAAAACCCATCTTTGGCCATTAACTCTACATCCCTTTTTCTGGCTTCTCGATGCGTCCGTTCGCAGGGTTCCCGGGCTACAGTTACTTCCCTAACCCCACGGCCGCCGCAGCCACAACAGCCCCGGGGGGTGGCCCTCAGCCTCCGCCCCCCTCGGCCAGCGGCGCCACTGCCACCGTCCCTTCTGCCGTCTCCGCCGACCGCTCGGCGGCCAACACATACTACGATTATGCCGCCGCCCATGCCGCCGCCCATGCTGCCGCTCATGCTCACGCTCAGCAGCAACAGCAACAACAGCAGCAGCAACATCAACAGCAACAACACCAGCAACAGCAGTCCGCCGCAGTCCTAGCGCGTAACGAGATGGTGGCCGTTAACTCCAACTCTGCACAACAGCAGCGCGACCACTCGGCGGCGGTTGCCGCTGCTCACCACGCGGCAGCCTACCAGCAGCATACGCGCAATGCCGCAGCGGCCGCCCACGCTGCTGCAGCCGCTTCTCAACGTAAGCTATATTCTTTTAACGTTTGCTTTGCTATGGCTTGCTTGGTGCTGTCGAGAATTTGAGCAATGTCATGATAATGTTAGCTTTTCACAGGAAAGGGCAGCTCTTGGCTTAGGTGCTTTGGAGAAGGGAGCAGGGCAATTGGGTTTGGCAAATGTTCCTCAACACCTTGCTTCAAAATACTAATACCTTCTGTATTTCTTTTTCTTTTTCTTCTTTTCTTCTTCGTCTTTTCTGTGCCGATTTTATCAGGAAACGAAGTCCAGTGCTTTTCAGGTACAGTCCATTTTATAATTAGAGTGACATCGTAAATGGCTGTTCAAAGCAGTAAAGCAAAACCAGTTCCTATCATGTGATTTACTCCACATTGCGAAGATATTTTAATGACTGATTGATAAGGGGTAACAAGAAAATCGACGCTAGGCAATGAAGGATGCTGTGGCCAAACAAAGATAGGAGAACATCTGTTCCCTGTGGAGTGAACCAGATGAAGAGCTGGTTCCGCTTATACTGTTGTGAACATCTTAGCTGGGATGTCAGTCTAATTATAAAATGGACTAAATCTCCCTTTGATCTTGAGCTCAATGAGTTGAAGACAAACATTAGAACAGACACTTTCTTAAATGAATTAAGAAATGTGCAAGGGCTACATTTTATATACAAGCCAAACACTAATACGTTAGTGTAATAATTAAATTATTTGGATGCATATTTATTTTAAGTTTGTAAACAGGTAATATTTCTGAAACTTTTGCCGTATCCTGAAAATCTATCTTATCTATTAAAGTGAACATTTCTAAATTGTAGCCTATTTCAATTCCTTTCATTGATACACGCATAGACTGGCTCTCACAATGATAAAGTAACACCCATTTTGGTTGCGTATGTTTCATGATCTGAATTATCTACTAATTGTAATTGTCCTTAATGTGTACAACTGGCATATTCGATTGGCAACTTAAATGTTTTAGAAACCTTTGCTTAACAATGTATTTTGAGAGTAAAACTCAAATTTTGCTCAGTAATAAATCGCTTGGCAGTGGTCTATTGGAAATGCGGTTTCATGACAAGAGAACTGCATAAATTAAGAGTTGGTTCCAAGAACAGTCCTACAATGATAAACTTAATTACCTTTAGCGTGCGTCACGACTAATCTTGTGTATTTTGCTTCATCCCCATTAGAGCGAATGAGCGTTTGGTATATGTTTTCTTGGTTTACCACGAGACGTTTTTTGGTTGAGTTGAACAGTTTCTCTCTGTTTATTATTAATATTTAAATATACCTAGCCTTCCTTTGTAACAATGAGCAAACAGTCTCGTTTGTGATACATTTGTAATACAACTGAATGCTCTATATGCATTCTTTCTTGACATGCGACATTTTATTAACGTGCTTTAAATTATGAAATAATAGCGCCCTTCCTGACTTTTAGCCTCGGTTTGGATTTCAACATCGAATTATATGTTAAAACAGAAACAGTTTGTAAAATCGATTTCGTAGTTTCTTTGGCAAATTTTCATCAAAATATATTTAAAGGAATATAGAATACTTTTTTTTTTTTATTTTTCGGTTTGTTATCTCTCTATGTAGATAATGAAGAGTACAAATAATTGCAAGGCCATGCTTATCGTATGTGACCTCCAGTCACGTCGAAATTGCATCTGCAAAGCAAAAGGAAATTATGGAGCAGGCACGTTCACACTTCTTTTTCATTAATTTGTGAAAAGAGACAGTAAGATCGAGGCGAAATACTTCTAATTGTTAAAATGTTGGAGGAAGGGCCAATTCCTTCTTTAAGATTATCGCATCCAAGGTGTTTAAAAATATTTTAAAAGTTTTTAGAAGATACAAACATTACTTTTCTGAGCATCAATTAAGAATAAATATATGGCATATTGTAATGAGGTAACTTTTAGTTTTATATGAGCAAATGAAATGATCCCCCCCCCCTTTTCTTTTCAGAAAAAGCCAAAAGTTTGTCATAACGAAGGAGAGATAAATTCATTGTTAATGTACTTTTATTTCAAATATTAAGAAACGAAAAATAGTAAAAGTGCAATAGTTTCCTGGAACGTTTATTTAGGTGCAGAAAAGAGAAAGAGGGCATTTAAATAGCTCACTCTTCTAAAATATTTTGGACCTTCGTAAGTGAAAGCTTGTGGAATGAAAAATTTGGTAATATCATAGTTATGAAGAACATACATAATATATCATAAGCATTAACTTATTTCAAATTTGTAACTGTGAACTTGATGGAACTGGATAGCTATTGCTGTACACTGTATTTTACTCATGCTTCTTTATCATAATCATGAAGTGCATTTTGGGAAAAAGTAATCACTTTCTAAAAGATCTCATTGCTTCATTTCAGTGCTGAATTATCTCCCTTTTTGTATAAATTAATATATATTGACATGGGATGAGGGAAATGGCTTGTGTCATTGTGCTAGCCTGTTATTGTTGATATAAATGTTCCTATTGCACACGTTTGTGCTGCGTGTGTTTGTGTTACTAATACATGTTGTTTTTGGTTGTTCTGTGTGCTTCCAGTGGACCTAACGAATGGGCAGCTGACTCCAAACAATAACACTCCGCTGCTAACCCAGGCACTCTCAGGTAGGGATGAAACCCCTCTCAAAACACACACGTACACATACACTGCTGCTGTCTCCGCCCCTCGTCCGCCCCCCGCCGCCCGCGACGTGGCGCCGCCCATTCATCGACTTCTCTTTTCTCTGTCCTATCTGTTTTAAAACTTTTTTATAATATGGACAACGCCCTCTGAGAAAAGTTATACCATAAATTTCATAACTGCCCCCAGGCATGAGTTTCCTTAATGTTGGCGTTACATTGTGTTTCAAGGGGAGAGTTGTTTTTACAATTAAGGTAGCTGAAAAAAAACGGGGTAGCTTATATTAAAATTTCTATAATGGGGGAGAGGGACAGTAAGATCCATTCGCAGCTTTTGCTGTATATCATTATCATCGGTAAGACAATATATGCATTTTTGAAGAGCGTTTTGTTGTACTACCTATGTTAAAATATACGTGATTCATTTTAGGCGAGAGGTAGGTAATATAAATATGAGGCCATGCCCCTATCCAAAAGGCTCAAGTGTTGTCATAATGAAAATTAATATATTATCGCGATATGAGTAGTATAGCAGGATCCATACCGCTTGACGTCGCGTCATGGTGTCCGCTGATACGGCAGTGTAACAGAAGTGCCACGTTGCCCCAAAGGCACGCATGCGTATTTCGGATGAAAGGTGTCGTTAGTACAAGAATGTATATTTTTTTCGACTTTTAAGCGTTACTAATTTATATTATCTTTCGTGGTGCCTATCGAAAGATTTAAGTTTGACCATGCCTATACTTTACTGGCATAAATGTACTGTGGTTTTTGGGCTGTTCACTAATACGGTTTCCACTAAATGATGTCCGTTGCAAAGAAATATTCAAAGCTTTTAGTTCAAGAAACATTCTTTCGCACAAAAACCATACATTATTAGAAGCAATCCAGATAGAAGAACGACAAGTAGATAGTGTATGAACGCAACCTTCTTCAGATTTAACCTGTTAACGTTTGTGGAGATTAACGATGAAGGTTTCCCAAATTTGACATTAATTTTGCTGTTTTTCGGTTCTTTCAGATATTTGTAGAGTTTATAAATTTCCAATCTATTTTCGACAACCGTGGCACTTTTTGCTGAAGAGAAGTAACGCTTAGCAAAAGTGCCGTTGTACCTTACTGGTTCTCGTGAAACGTCGGGTGATTTGGATCCTGCTGCACCACGTATGGGCGGCAAATGAAGAGTGAACTTTTGAGATGGCGGAATTGGCTGAGAGCTTATCCCTAGTATGACAAACTCACCTAAAGAGTTATTTTAAAGCATTCTTTTGAAATAGTAATAGAAAACAAATATTTCGCTTTCGGTAATATTAATTTCTTTCGGAATTCATTTTGAAAACTTTGTACGTTGTTGAAAATAGTTAGGCACGTTTTTATCTAGTAAGAAACTAACCACTACCTACGGCATTTCATCATTGGTCATGTCTGTTATGCACTTCTACCATGTAATAAAGCTCATTACTTACACTACTAGATGTTTCTATTGGATCCAAAGTACGTGACATATGAAGCCTGAAACGTTGCTCGCGAGCTTATTTTGTTTTATGAAAAAGCAACAAGTAGCTATAATGAAATGTCTGTTCTTTACAAACAAGTGAATGTAGTTCGAATTTTGCTCATTAAATTGTAGCTATCGTTTGCGATTTTATTAGTGTTACTTGTACTTACATGTGTTGCTGGCATAATATTTTTAATTCTTCCAATTGATCGTTGTGTTTTCTTAATGTTATGAATCAAAATATATGCATTTTCACAAAATAGCGCTGCTTAAAGATAATGTAAATAGCGAAAAGAAGTATTCAAAATTCCGCGTTCCGAGTTCTTTCACGTGAATACCAGCACTTTTTGAAGAAATCCTCTAACATGTAGATAGTAGTCAGATGGCTCAGCGATAATATTCTGGTAGTCCGCGATTCAAATACACCTGTACATCCTCTCTGACTGGGACAAGGTTTTCCTCAGACCTAATTGGCAAATGCCGGCGAGGCACCTTGTACTTAAGCTGGGAGGTTTCCTTCCCAAAATATAATTTCACTGCATGTATCATCAAGGTTCACCATCTGTGGTGCCAGAAACTTCTTACATATTGAAGCAATTAAGATTTGGTGTTGAATAACAAAAACCTTCAAGTTCACTGAAAGGACTTGTTCACGCCATGCAGAACTATAAACTTCGGTTTGTTTCGGTGGTATGTTTGGCAACCAATACTGGCTCTGGCCAAACTTCAGATGGTTTGGACCACACGATAATTCAGTTATTCGATATGACTTAATCATATGTATTATTCGCTCTGCAGTTGAGCTTTACTGCGGAAAGTTGTTTCAGCAAGTAGAATCTACTGGAGCATTTGGTTCAGTTGCAGATGACATGGACTTTATAAACTCAAAATTCCCTTCGTAAACATAAAATGCGGAAACACAAATGTGATATGCGGAAGGTAGTGGCTGATATGGGGAAGTCAAAATCCAGAAGCATATATTGTGTTTTATTTCAACTATTGTCAGCATTCAAACTAATACTGATAAGTCACTCTCTACCTTTATAATTTATTTGCAAAATGCTCAAAGCTGAAAATAAGATTGTGGTATAACATTTTCACATTGGGATTGTTGCTGATGTATTCCTATTGGTTGTACCCTTCCCTGCTATTCCTGAATTTTACATATGTTGTAAAAGCTTGGTGTTCCACTCACTTTAGTGCACAACTGTAACCTAACCAAAACCGTATAATTTGTCCTATAATTTACAATATCATTTACAAAAATCCCCTCTCCATAGCACCTTCGGCACCAAAAATATCGGCTAGTGATGCTTTGACAGTCTCCAATGAAGCCGCCAACAAATTTATGTCTTAATTTCGTTAAATGCAAACACGGCGAGTTGAAATTTTATTACTTCACGGTCCCAATAAAGATATCTTTTTAAATTGTTTCCCAACCTAATATTGTCACACTTCCAGTTTTTTGAGAATACAGCTTACTAATATCTTACCCAAAATGTTGCACGATAAAGCATCGTCTAAGTGAAGTAAAGCTATTAATCCGCCAGATGCATTAACCTCAATTAAACAAATCATCTTCCTTGCAGTTGCATGCAAACGCTTGCTTAGCTCTAAACATCTAATTGCTTCAAATGCAACATGTTTATGTGTCTTGTGACTGGGCTTATGTTCCTATATTTTGAATGTGAATTGAAAAATTCTTTTAGGTTTCATGCGATAAATATTGGCCAGCGTTTTGAGACCATTGAAGCTACATTATGTGTAATTTAGGGAAGAAAGTTATTAGAATCCCTAAGGGCGCATGCCAAAATTCCAAGCGTCAACCTACAACAAAGGATATCTCGGTTAGAGAAGAGAGGTTTCTGCATCGGACATGGCAAGCAGAGATATTTATTTAGCTTTCTCATTCATTAAAATATGTAACTACTAACAATAGATACCTATAATAAAAGAAACAAATTTTCACTATTACTAGTAAGAAAAATGTATAGGTAACTAGGCACCTTTATCCATAATATAATCTTTTTGAAAATATAATGTAAAAATATCACTTGAGAAGGACCATTTTGCAATTGGATTTGCTTATTTTAGAAAAGCAAAGCAGAACATGGTTAGAAACGTAACATTTGGGCACGCGTGTATTTTAAGGAAGCTGCCACATGTGTATGGTATACTATAATGGAAAGCACACCAAAAATAATGGCTAAAACTCTAGTCCAATCTAATTTTTATATAAGGGATGGAAGTCGTTTAGAACAATAATAGAGTTTCACGAACGATTAGTTTGTTTAAAAACCAGTTCCACTAGCTAAAATCAAATAAATGAAAGCATATGAGCATTAGTAAAATATTCTAAGCCAAAAGATGTGGTTAGTTGGACTATTACACTTGAAAATATACCTATATAAAATGCGCCATATTGCCACAAGACATAAAAACAAAGAATCACAATAAAATATATTTATGTATATTAGGTCAGAGTGCATCAGGGTGGATAACGGATGTGAGGGATGTAAGAGATGCCAAACCCTAAACTGCTTCACATGTTTACCTTGTTTAAGCAAACGAGCATTAAATTGCAACTCTGTGAATGGCAAAACCTGATAATTTTGGCTAATGATGTAGTAGTACAGTTGCATCCAGTTCTGCATGTCTGTAATATATTTTCTGAAAACAGTTGTTAGGCTTCTTTCTGAGCATAAAATATGCGGCTACTTAGTACTAGGGCCTGGATTTGTATGCTCAATCGAGTAGCAAAATATGCATTCAGATATTCACAAACATGAAAAACGTCTACCACAGTAGGAAAAATTAACTGAAAAATTCAAAACATTTGTTTTCTGGGTAGTCTCTTCTCTTGCCAATAGCAGCAAGAGTTCTTGTATCTAGCCATCATTAACAAATGGCCATCAGCGACAGCTCCGAGCGAGCCCGAGTGATACCACATGGTACTTTGGTTTCAGCATTTAACTCTAAATTAGGCTAGACAGTGCGTGTGTTGAACTGGATTCAAACTGTTTATAATGAAATCTGCACATCTCGGCAACCAAGAACATTTGGATTGGGCAATAAAATTGTTCATTTTGTTCATTCTCACCCCATTTCACACCCTATAGTAATCGGGGCTGACCTGGACGTAAATGGGATATCGGGAGTGTCAATATTCACCTCATAGTTTCCAATATTTGATGCGAGTACCTATCCGTCTTTCTTTTTATTTGGGGGGGGGGTGCATTAAAATAGCGGTAAATTTAAACTATTGAGTGTTGCCTAGCAACCATGAATAATTGACCTTGACACTTTTTACTCAGAATATAGATACTGGAAACTTTATATGCACGAATGTTAATTTTATATAGTCTTAGGTATGTTTTCGTTTTTATCATCTGGATTTTCGTACATACACTAAAATATATATTATATATTACTTCGGAAACGATTTTAAAATATTACATAGAACTTATCGTAGACCCAAAAGCATAGAAACCGGCTGTGTGGTGCTTTGCCTATCCGCTCCCTCGGCGCTCTTTGCCGTCTGCTGCAATCGTAGGAGGACGCGGATGAAACCAAGCAATATTTTAAAACTATTTTTAAAGGTTTTACTTACTCATGTCTCTAAAAGAGAGATATAATTAAACAAAATATTGAGGCTTTCGGCTTTCTGAGCAAAGAATTAAGCAGTAATTTTAGTCTCATTAATTGAAATCATAAATTTTTCAAAAGACTTTATAACGTTGCAAAAAGCGGTAGAAATGTAACAATTCAGTCAAAGATATTTGATGATATTTCTGATACATTAAAACAGAAATGTTAAAATTTAACGTAGATTTCTCACCATTAATTAAGGAGAATATAATGAAAATATCACATCTGCGATCAAGCTCTTTCGTTCTCTGAATAGCGGAGATAGTGGGAAAAGAGAATACCTTCTGTGACAACCATTTCAAGTCTCTCGTCACTTCTGTCCTTCGCACCTCGTTTTAAATTGACCAAATATTGACGAAGTTGCTTCGAACTTCCGGCTGTGACATTTGCATTCGAGTTAAGCTCATTTACAATTTTTTCCCCACGTCACATATTTCTCTTTCACAATTATCACATCCGTACTCTTATTTTCCGCAATATCCTAATATTTAATTACATACAAATAATTTTTTAGCGATAGATGAGAAATGCTCCCACTGCTTGTCTTCTGATTTTGGTCACCCGCCATATTTTCAGCTGTGCGTGAACGAAAATAAAAAATAAGCGCATCGCAATACACTCAGTAAATAATAGGATTCATTCACAGCCTTCTATATTGTACGAGGCCTGTCCGTAAAGTAAGGTCTCCAGTTTTATTTAATATAGAAAACATGTTTAATGTCAATGAATGTTACACTGATGGAAAGGCGGAACTTACAGCTATTTTTCAACGTAATCACCATTGCGATCGATGTACTTTTGTATGCGCTGTGGCAGTTTTTGTATACCCTTGCCATAGCACTCTCCCGCCAAGTTGCGCAGATAGCGCTCAACATCATTTTTCAAATCATTGTCGGTCTGGAAATGTGTTCCACCCAGGTGTGACTACAACTCAGGAAACAGATGATAATCACCAGGTGCTAAGCCTGGACTTTAGGGGAAATGAGTGAGGATGTCCCATCCGGACTGGGACAGGAGATCATGTGCAGTATGGGTGATCATTTTGGACACTCACCTCGCACACACCTTGCGATAATACAAATGTTCGGTCAAAATCCTGGTCAATCGTAGTCTTACTGACTTCAGGGATAAGTTCGCACTGTCACATGCATATTTTTAATCATTTCTTGCTCCACTTTTGCAATTGTTTCGGCTGAAACCGAAGGCCGATCAGAACGCTGTTCGTCATGGACGTCTGCACGTCCGTCTCTGAACTCTCTGACCCACTTTCGCATGTTTTTGACGTCCATACGCTGAGGTCCATAGACTTCGCATAACTGATGATGAATTTCAGTGGGGGTAGTGGCCTTGGCATTTAAAACACGGATCTCTGCACGCATCTCGCCCTTGGCGGCGGAAAGGATAGGAAGCTCCATTGCAAACGGCTGCCCAGCCAAGACTAATGGTTACAACGGATTCGTTGTGGTGGGGATTTGAAGGGGTGAAACCAAGCTACACGCCAGTGTTGCCGGATCTCGCGTAATAGCGTTCCTCACGACTCCAGCACCTTGGATACCTTATTTTACCGACACACCTCGTAATATTTGCAAATCTCTCAGCGTTAATACGTGTTTGTTAACCCTGTGACAATTGTTGCATCACATTTGTTAACTTCTGTTAGTAAAATAGGGTATTATAGAGCAAAAGCTAATGTAAGAATTCCTCACACATGATTTTCTCTATCCATTCTTCAACAAACTACTCTTATTGTCATTTGAAAAAAAAAGAATAAGAGGTTATTTGAAAATTAAGTCATTAACAAGAAATATCTCTGAGATGATTGACTCCAGAAACATAATGACATAAATAATGTATGTGCTTTAACGGATGATACTGTGATAGATTAGCGATCTTATGAAACGATTTGAATTGATTCTCAGGAACACAGGATTGCTGACCTTTCTCTTCGTCACAACAAAGACCGGACGGTAGATATATGCCCCAATGCACACAATGCGCAATTCACGTGCAATCACTTTGACATTTTCATCATATTCCAGGCTTATCTTCAGTGCAGGAACAAAAATGATGCAAAAAAGAAAGAGTTAAAATAAAGTTATGTCATTCCAGTCGATTTACGTCTAAAGAGTTAATTTTCCGTGAACATGTATGTTACATATGAGTTTGCCGTTTGCAGATGCCTCTCTAAACATTGGGTGCTCATATAATAAAAGCGACCCTGTTTTTTCTCATCATTCATTTGAAACGTGGCGAATAGCGTGGATGTTGGTTTTGCTATCTTTGTGATAAATGGTTTTGATAAACCCTCCTTTCCCCCTGTCCCTTCCTACCAAAACAACTAACACTTCCCTTCCCCGGCCCTTTTTATCATTAATGTATTTTTTTTTTCTGTGACGTTGCTGTATGAAGTTTTTATAGCTTGCCTTCTCTGATAACGCTATGAATTTCGCACGTAAACTCCGCATGAGAACAATGGTTTATTTTTTTATTTTTGGTAAAATGATTAACACCATTTGAAATCGCCTACCACACCTTTCAACCCCATCCCTCTGTTGTAACCACATTTGTAATATAGGCAAGAGGTGGAAATTGGGGTGGGGGAGGTAGTTCGCAGGGTGCATTGGTCGTGAATTAAAAAGAAAGGGCAAAATGTATTGGCGTGAATAACGTTTGATGTATATATTTAACATGCATTGTGTTCATATCTCCATTCACTTTATCCCCCGCTCTGGGATAACACATGTCTGGATCATTTCCATCGAGGTTACTCTGCTAATACCAAACAAATTATTGTGAATTTTACTGCTAACCAAACACAACTATTTATTGTTTCACATAGGCTTGGGTAATATTAACATAGCTAATATTGTCTATACATATAATTACGAAAAACGATCCATTTTGATGAGAAACTCATTCATTCCTCTCCCATTTTCATGTCAATTATAGGTATTAAAACCCCAAAAGGAAAATATAGCGATTAGACTTCTAAAGTTTATTTTAGGTTTGCGTCATAACATAAGATATTAACGTGGACATGTATGAGCATAAATATAAAAACCAGACATGTGCTTCTCTTGTTTGCCAAATATTTGCACTCTGTATAGAGGGGTCTTAGACAAATAATTCAATCTAGAGCATCTGTAATTAAGGGTTTAGGTTTACACTTTGAAACAAATGCCTACTATGGCAGGGACAGATTAGCAACGCTCGCAGCTCTAGAGAAAAAAAGTACATCGTAAAATTTTAACAAATGAATAGCACTCTGGCGTTCAATCATGCAGTTTGCCCTAATATGTTGGAAATAATTATGCTTCAGTGGTTTACATTGGTTACATGCTTACTAAGAAGGCATGACATCTTCATGATATATATTTTAATTCTGGTTACTTTTAGTATGAGTTTCTGAATATGAAATTTGAGTTGCATTAATTGGCCTGCTGCTTCAACATTTTACTTATATTATCCTAGTATCTTAAATGTATGTGTAAGACTCCTCTGCATACAGTGAAAATATTTCATGTTGTGCATTAACACGTATGCAGGGTGTAAGTTATACCCGAGCCGAAAGTTTTGAGTACAATAAACAAGAATATAATACAAGTATTATTATGTTCTAATGCACTTTAATGCTTCTTTGGGCAAAAAACTTAGTGTTAGTTTATTGTTTAGATTGCAGTTAGATGAGCAATTAATAAGGAACAAAGGACTTTGGAAGTTCAAGTTCTAAGTAGCTACTATATACATAGCTAAATTTTGGTTCAATATCTGATAGAAGTTCTTGGGGAGTATGTAATGCATTATAAAGTAAGTGACAGTGAAAACATGACATAAGAGAACCTTTCGGCTCGCATATCATTTACATCCTGCATAATTTTATATTTGGAATGACTTCTGATGGAATTGATCCGCTTGTGTTATTCGTGTATTTTGCTATTTTCGCACGGCTGGATGTACCCCAAAGCTTACCATTTCTGACCCTTCCCCGAATGTTTCGGTTTTAGAGGGGGCGCCTGGTGCCCCGGAATTTCTGCTCGCTCGTGTCTCTGTGTGGTGGTTTGATTGTGTGACTGTTCTTTTTGTGTGCTTGTTATCTCCTTGTCTCTGAAGGAACTCCAGCGGCCACCGCGAGATGGCAGTCGGCGGCGGGAGCGGCGGGGCCCGCAGGGGCGCCCCCAGAGGCGGCAGCAGCACCACCTCCACCCCCACCACCCCACCAACGGCACTTCTCCGTTTCCTTTGCAGTGATGAACAACTACCAGGCGGCAGCAGCGGCGGCGGCACATCAGGGTTTTGGCCCTCCCGCCTCCCCACACGCGGCGGCGGCAGCAGCGGCAGCCAACTCCCGGGGGGGCTTCCCTCCTGCCAACTCTCCGGGCCCCATTGATATGTACAGTTCGAGTGCGGCCGATAGCGTTGCGGGGTACGTGCAGGCTGCCAGCCCGCAGCCCTCTGGATTCCCCACCATCGCGGTGAGTACATCTTTTAATTTCCTGATTTAAACTTTTGTTAAGAGTGACCTTAGCCAACCAAATATGCTACGAACATTTCGGATCAATTGATGTGCGATAGCCTCTGTTCACATCACCAAAAGTAATGTGAGCTATGAATTTAAGTTCATAAAAGTATAAAACCATGGTGCATACTAAGTAGCTCTTAAGTTAGTTGTAAGGCTTAGGTATTTCTCATAAGCAACGCATAGGAATTTACAAACATTAAGGCAAGATCGAAGGTAATTGGTTCGAACTGTTACTAAATCTTACGCAGTGACGTCGCAGATAACTTTTTCCCACCATCCCTCATTTAGTCTACGGATGTTTGTAGACACCTCTCATCTTGCTGTGTCAGGAACTCTTGATCTCAGTTGTTTATATTGGGTACATTGAAATATGGTTTGAGTATAGTTAACTTGAAACCACCTGCTTAGACATTCTTATGTCTGCTATTGCTTATGAACTTAAATTAGGCATAACGTTTCAAAATTAGGAGTTGTATTAACCACAAGCTAGATAAATATATGAATATATTATATAATTAGTAATCAGTGATTAATTAAGGTAGTGTTAATGCAATATCTGTTGTTTAAAAACAGCACAATGAATTCACTACATGACTTGCAGCATGCTAGACCTCATCAGTGCGATTCCCAAGGAGTTAGAGTAAGAAAATAAAGTGTAAGACTTTTACAAAAAGTAAATACCTTCACATATAGTTAAATAATTTATTATTTCGGATCTATGTACACTGCGGAGAAATTGTAAGACCTACATAATTAGAGTTAAAAGGTTTAGGCTCACTATCGCTTTAAAGAGATGAATAAAATATTTAACACGTAATGCCATAAGATGTCTGGCAAGCATGTGTCATATTACATCATGTGAAATTTTAAAAACAGGATTGTGCTTTAGCTTTTGGACCGTCATGGATGAAAACATAATTGTATTGTGACTTTGTGGGTTCGTAGAATTAAAAGGCGGAGTTGAGAAATTAAAAATCTCCTTTATTTCCGTAGCAATACACTGTTCAATTCTCACGTAACAACATTACATCACATATACACAGTCTTCCAAGGTTGATGACAATAATAAACCGTGACAGCTGATTACATTAGCTCCCGTTAGAACAACACATCTCACTCTGTTTACTACTGTCCTGCTGGCGTGTCACAATCCCTTATATATCACATTCAGACTGTTCTGTACAATCACTAGATGTTTATGGAAAACAAGGCATCTAATGACGTAATTCGAACATTCTATCACCTTCGAGAAACGTAACTTAATTTATGCCGGCGAGGCCTTTGCCTCAGTTATCTTGCTTGCCGGCGCTATCTGTTTACACTGAACGCGCTATCGTTAACTGCTTAGCAAGGCTCATTATTACCATGAAACTTTATCCGCCGACTGTTTTCTTATTTGTGCCGAAACTTTTATGCCTTTGTCGTGACAGTATTTATGGACGCTGTTTAACTGCTGTGGTTCTCAACTCACCATTCTTAAGAAAAAAAAAATTACTTGAAATATGTTCTGACAAGCAATTAACTGGTTTTTAAAGACCATTAGATTCCAGGTCTTGAGCCATCGTTCAGCGAGGTTTATCCCACCATTGTACCTGTCTGGTTTTTTATGCGAAGAATTTGGTGCGAAGAAGAAGACGCCCACTTGTGGTGCTTCAATATTGTAAAAATTGATTCCTCGAAGAAAATGAGCCATGGATCGAAAAAGATGATAATATGATGGTACAAGATCAAGACTGTAGACTGGGTGTCATAGTAGTTTGATTTCTCACAATTCCTGATTTTTTTTTCCATGGTTGTTGGTGCAGTATGGGGTGTTGCATCGTCCTGTTGTAATAGAACTCTACTTGGGTTAACTGTAATGCACGAGATTTAACTTGGTCCCTGGTTTTTAGAAAGAGAAAGAAATACGTACTCACCATTTCTTTCTAACCCGCCCCTCTTTGACGGCCAGCCAGGCAGGGCAGATACATCAGTGGCGGATGATCCTCCTTCGTCATTGTCACAAATTTCAAAATGTTCGTCTCGTTCACAGTTTGAATCATTTTCTAAATTAATTATGAAGCTTGATGATAGTTTCTCGGGCTAACAGCCAGGTCAGATTAGGGTAACTACCCAAGCTTTCAGCGACTAACTCTGCCGCCATCCTCAGGGGAACTGAGGATGAAGCTATCACTAATTTCATTTATTAAACCGTCTCTCTCCCAATAAAACTGTTCAATCTTTTCAACATGTTCACAAACTTTCTGGCGGATTTGTTCGGACACATCTCCTAGTACTACGCTATCAAAAATACTTTTACGTTATGTTTTGGGACATAATTTTTTTATCTGTGACCATATAAGTTCAATATCATTAAGGAAGAATGATACGGAGGTAGTCGTATTGCAGCGTGGCCGTTCTGTCAGTAATTTTCCTCCGCGTGAGTTCTTTACAAATCTAAATATCATTATGCTCGACACAGCTATATTTGACTTTCTGCACTTTAGGGTCTCATATTCCTCTATAAAAATTGTATTGGCATTGATCACAATTTCCCTGCCATCTGATCTTATAGCTTTTCCCTTTCTTCCCACGCCTCCTAGAACTAACATAAACATTAGCACTATTCCCAACACTATGTTTAAAATAATCACAAAATTCTCAAATTGTAGAAACATTTTTCACATTTCCAACACGTTAACAACCGATACTTCACTTGCAACACCACTGATGCCTGCCTCATACCACAGCAGGTAATTAGGGAATACAATAGCGCTTTAAAAGAGACTGACCATTTCAAGGAAGAAAACCCAGTGCCCGTGCTAGACCAGGATAGTGCAAAAAGTGCCAAGTTAAATCTCGTGCATTTTAATGCTGGGTATCTCCATCTCAAAATTTCATGAACTCTTTCTGGTTGATGAGAATAAAGATCCGCCCAGTAAACTCCCGGTGAATCACACACAACATTACTTTGGGACCGAACTGATTTTTTTAACGATGACTTTGGCAGGTTGGCGAGGATCAAGACACTGTTTCGAGGCATCAGGGTTTTGGTAATATACCCATTTTTCATCACGAGTGACAATTCTCCTGACAAATTTATCATCCATGGGATTACGGTTAAACTAACGACAGATATCTGAACTCTATGGTCAGCCTGTTGAGGTGTCAGTTCATTAGGTACAGATCTACAGCTTCTATATGATTTTCCAAGTGTCTTAATGTGGCGATGTATGGTATTTGATGCACCAAGTTTTTCTGAAAGCCTGCGGGTACCTTTTTGGCGGATTTTCTCGCAAACCCTGGCGTGTATCCTCAATATTCCATACTTTAGGGGTTTTGTTGTAATTTACGTCACTTTAGGTCTTCAAGAACTGGTAAATCCTTAGTGCTTTCCTCTAAATTGTTGAAACGTTGCAACCTACCTGTGCCACACGCTCGCTGACATCTCTTTCCACTGCACATGTTCTTTGAGCTGTGGCAGTGGCTTAATAATCTGGTTTCCAGTAGTGCTTCAGAAGGACTAAGTTCAAACTTAGCTATCTCTATTTTGTATTCTTTATTAACAACTGAAGACTGATACATGCTCGCAATGTATACAGCACTAGCCATGACATCCTGTAAATAGCATTGCCAAACCAAAGAAACCCAGTAAATGTTTCAAAACTCAAAATAAAACGACTTTGTTTATGAGATCACGTAATATGTTGGACGTGAATGGTGAATTAATTTTGCTCAGAGGTTACTCTATCAAGGTTGGAGCTCTTAAATCTGCTATAGGGGACCATCGTATTTACGTCCCTTCCGAAGGTAGTAGCTATGCTAACCTTTTCATGCCAGAAAAGGAACCAAAGTATATCATGCAACTCTCTCTAGACCATGGGAGGACAACAAATGGATAATACTAGGTACAAACTAGTGAAGCTAATCCTTCTGCGTCAGGGTTTGGCCCTTCTGGGAACACATTAACAGAGAATCCCAGAAAATTATAGCTATTACTGTCCCTGAAAATGGAACTGTTTTTGCCTTTTTCGTTACAAGTTCACCTGCTCTCACACTGTTCGGACTATTCATATACCTCTGACGTTTATCGTTGAATCCAAGTTTGATGTGCTGTTGTGAATCGTCAGAAAAATTAGCTGGAATTGTGTTTAAATGAACCTAAGAGGTCTCGGTGTGCTGATTGCACCTTTCCTTTATGACGCGTGTGCCTCAGTTGTTTTGTGTTTCCCTTTTTCTCCGTGTGAGCGCGTGAAGGTTGCTTTGGTTTATCTCTCGGACAGCTCTCCGAGCTGACGAGACAGAGTAGACGCGGCTCTCCTTTCACTGTGCTCGCACGGTGACTTATAACTGTCTTAGCTCCCGGGTGCAGTTCAAAATCATGTAATAGCAGGTGTTAGTGTGAAGTTATAATGTGTACAACGTTTAACTTTCGAGGAAGTGTAAGTTAAGTGTAATTGTGCAAGAAGATGTCAGTGTGAATAAGAGATTTATTAAAGCTTTTAAATTATCAAAGTAAGTTGTATAATTGTACCTTAGCCTCCGGGTATGGTTCAGTGGTAGCTGAGCGTGGTTATCTTATCGTCAAGTGGAACCGTGCTGGGCCCATATCCCAGATGTCCGTGGATCGTAACCACGCTCTGCTACCACTGAACTGTACCCGGAAGCTAAGGTACAATTATACAACTTACTTTCATAATTTAATGAATCTCTTATTCACACTGACAGCTTACTTGCACAATTATACTTAACTTAAATTCCTCAAAGGTTAAACTTTGTACACATTATAACTTCACTCTAACACCTGCTATAAAATGATTTTGAACTGCACCCGGGAGCTAAGACAGTTATAAATCACCGTGCGCGTTGTGAAAGGAGAGCCCCGACTGCTCTGTCTCATCAGCTCAGAGAGCTGTCCGAGAGAGAAACCTAAGCAACCTTCACGCGCTCACACGGAGAAAAAGGGAAACACAAAACAACTGAGGCACACGCCTCGTAAAGGAAAGGTGCAATCAGCACATCGGAAAATACTAGTTCAAATGTGTTTTTGATCTAATGTTAACAAACGTTATACTCATTGAGTGGAAAGCTTCCTATATCCAAAATTCCGTGTAAAATGTAATGGTCACGAGCGTTGAGGTCAATTAATTGGCTTATTCAATGACTATACCTACACTTTTGAAACTTAAGGGTATGTCATCTAAGAGGAGATACCTAGCAACTAGCTTGGTAATTTAGCCATTCAGAACGACTAGGCTATGCCTAGAAATCTTAAACATCTTTTATTTGCCATAACAGTAGTGTAAACAGGCGATTATTTAAACAAAATAATTAGAACCTTGTAACAGTTTGTTTTAAGAGGACGATTTCCTTAAAAATCTTCTTGTCCCCGTCTTAAGACACTTAACTTAAATATCAAGTTTGGTAAATGTTCAACCGACATTTTGAAAAATAAGACACTACTCTGCACAAAATGCGACGTTGTTCATTAGCCTTTCACGTACACTACACAACATTCCAATTATTAAGCTGTACTTGTTGCACTAATTTTAACAGATAATATTTCTATAGGTGGTTCTTCGTAAATGCTATTTTTCATACAGCCCCAAAGAAAGTAGTCCGTGTAAGTGATATAAAGCGATTTTATAGCTAAAATTGAAATGAACTATATGGCTCAATTCATCTGCTGAGGTATTTCCTGTGCAGTATATCTGTAGCCATGCTGCCGTGTGTGCGGGGTGACCATCTGGTTAAAACAGCGTGTTCGGCGAATTTCTAACTACACTCGCGTAACAAAACCTCCATATGTTTTTTCAATAGAGAAAATATCTGGAAACCTTTGGCTATATAGTGCTTATGGATATATGCCTTTGCGTCCATATTTCCCAAAAAGAAGTACATGTGATCTAATTTATTGGCTCCGTGATAGCAGAAGTGAAGAGCAAATTGCAATAAAGACCGTGTATCAATATACGTTCATCGAACAAATGTGTTGCAGTTGTGCAGTAATACTTACTCCTGAGGACATAAACCCCTGCCTAACTACGCCAACCAACCTACTGCTGACTATATCCGAGCTACACAGTACTTATTAGATAGGTCAAACTTGCGCCATACATTGCATAAATAAAGGCTTTAAGCAAACATACATTTATTTAATTTTAGTTTCTTAAACATATTAGCAAATGAGTTTTATAATAAATGCATCTTCTCATACTTTATCTATCATTTCGTCCATTTTTATAAGAACCAAACGCTTAACCATACTGAACATTTTATATGCTTTTCGGATAATATTCTTATATATTTTTCATACTTTAAATCATGTACCTGGGATATTTATTTAGAAGCTCTTGAAATACATGGTACGTCCAGAAAGTAAGCTCTGTTTGGTAATAAAATTAAATTGTGTACAGAAACAGAAAAATTATTTATTGCACAAAATTCTACAACTCTTAAACTACTTTTCCACATAACTGCCGAAATTTTGCAGGCATTTGTCATAGCAAGGCACAAGTTTTTGTATACCTTCTTCATAGAAGTTTACCGCCTGTGTCTTCAACCAGTTGGAAATATTTTCTTTCAGCTCTTCGTCATTGTTGAAGTGTTGACCGCCAAGGAAAGATTTGAGATGCAAAAACAGATGAAAGTCGCTAGGAGCGAGGTCAGAGCTATACGGGGGTCAAACACGTCTCAGCTAAATCCCTGTAGGGTCAAAAACTGAAGTGCACTACCCATCCGTTTTGTTTTGAGTTGCTCAGTAAGAATCTTTGGCACCCAACGCGAGCAAAGTTTACGAAATTTCATTTTTTCGGTAACAATTTCATGAACTAGTGATCGTGAGATCTGTGGAAATTCCATAGCGAGAGCACTAATTATAAACTTTCGGTTTTCCTGGATCTTTCATCAATCGCGTGAACCAGTTCCTCTGTAACCAAAGATGGACGCCCACTTCGTTCTTCATCGTGCACTTCACTACGTCCTTCATTGAACTGTCGGACCCATCTTCTCAACATTGTATCCCCCATCGCATTTTGTCCGTAAACATCACAAATTTGCCGATAAATTTCAATTGGTTTCACTTTCCTATCATTCAGAAAATGAATTACAGATCTGATTTCACAAGCGGCGGGATTTTCAATCAACATCGACATTGTAAACAAGCACAAAAAAGCGTACGTGGCTGATAGCGATCTCACAATGGCGCACGTTTCTTCTCCTTGATACAGAGCGTCTACCGCGCATGTGCGGAACTGCGATCGCAGCGCTGCAGCGGAGATAAATTGAAACAGAACTTACTTTCTGGACGCCCTATCCTATGCTGATTAATCACATAAATAAATTTTCTGCGAGTGGATTTTAAACCTCCCCTCTTGTCAATACTTATAATCAATACTTGTCAACACTTATGTCAATACTTGTCACCTTGTGATGCTCATGATGCTGAGCACACGCTCAAGTCTTATTACCCCCCCCCCCCCCGTCTGTCATCTTGCTTTTAAGGATATGAATGACTGAAATTTCCTGAACATTTTCAAAAAATCACCTTTTCCTCTTTTTAGTCTATAAAATAGTGTAAGCATTCCTGAATCCAAATAATGCTTAGTTAGCCACCGAAAGCCATCTTTAAATGCTCTAATCTAGTTTTAAAGCTACGCGAATGCTAGTGTTAGATATGAATTCCAGGTCTTTATCCTTGTTTTCTCGTTATTGAAAATTTCATCATTTTTCATCATTTAAGATTCTCCTTGCGTCTCAGTTTTGGTGTTAGACTAATGAAACTTGCTATACACGTTGATGGAGACAAAGTGAATAGAAATTGCCCTGGGTTTTATTGTGAGATGCATCTAAGTACACTTTCCTTACCTCAAAACTCAAAACTTTGAACTTTTTAGGCAAAAAGGTCATGTTCATAGCTTTAAAAATTTCTGCAGCCGAAAGTTATTGAGACACAGAATCTTAGGGCAAATTCAAAACGTGCATGTATTGGAAACCTGTTGTTAAAATATGATATCAAAATTGAAGTTATTTTGTCGGAAGGGACTTTTTCGGTGACGTAACCAAAAATAAATAAATTTGACAATATTTTCCGAGCTATCAAAGTAAAAGTAACAAAATTTGGAATGTATCATATTTGCACTAAGTTACATCTGTGGTATAAATCTTAAAAAGCTGGTGATTTTAGTTCAAGATTTCCAATTTTCAGTCTTAGGTATCGCTAAACTCTCTAAGTTGGTGCTTTTTTGAGCAACTTAATACTAAGATGCATGAAATCTTTTGCTAATTGCTATTCCATCGTTCTTTATGGGATATTGAACGCAATGTATTTGTGGAATTCCGTAAAATTTGTACAATTTTAGATTTCATTTTTGCATTTAATTACACTAATCCTTGTTTCATATAATGTCTGCCTTGGTAGCGTGGTGGTAGCATGTCTGCTTCACGTTCAAGAGGTCCCGAGTTCGAATCTCGGCCAGGGTGAGTTACCTGGGTAAGGTTTTCAGGGGTTTTCCCTTATCCTGTAGGACGAATGTCGGGTAACTCTAAGCTCCATGGACTCCGGACTCATTTGAGCATCATTTCATCCATTCCATTCATCGTCCGATATGACTTAACGTTGGAAGACGTAAATTACAAAAATATAATAATAAATTTTGCGATAAAAATGAGTTCATTATTTTATATGATATATCTTAATATGTTCTAAAGGAATTGTCAAATGTTATAATTTCATAACCGTATTGATTAAATATATTACACAAGAGCTAATTTATTAGGAATGTAAGTCAATTCTTAAAACAAATAAGGAGAAGGATTCTTTGCTTCAAACTTGCCTCTCGGGATGAGTGACGATGGCAGGTGCGTTATCGGTATTGGAGACATATTTTTTGTATCACATTTATCACTGACCTTGCTTTGAACTGGATCTGTCGTACATTGCATCGTCTACGGCGCCGAAAGGTTTGGCCAATTAGAGTAAAGGGGAATGCAGTTAACTGCGGATTGATACATCTCAGCAGGGCAAGGTTATGGAAATAAAACCTTATAACTAATATCTACACAATCGTTGGTTATTAAAACTTATGTATTGAATATTTAATTGACTCATTAGCAGTTAGAGGACCTCAGTGAACATCATAACGTAGTCGCTAGAATACTTGTTTTTAAACAAATGGTCTTTCATTCGATTCCTAGTTGTCTGACACTTTTTCTGTAGACAAGGTAATTCAATATGTCCCCAAGAGCCTAGAAGTATGAATGAGAGAGCCAATGTATGTGTGATCAAAAGTATAAAACTCCAGAAAAATAAACAAAGAAAAACCAAACAAACAAATTTAGTGTCACTTGGGTGCAGTAAACTTCACTGCTGAAACAATATGTTCCAAAGGTAAGATGCTGATTTTTCTTTCTTTTTGTGTAATTTACATCCTGCAACGTTAAGTCATATCGGACGATGAATGGAATGGATGAAATGATGCTCAAATGAGTCCGGGGTCAATGGAGCTAAGAGTTACCCGACATTCGTCTTAAAGGATAAGGGAAAACTCGGAGAAAACCTTACCCAGATAACTCGCCCAGACCGAGATCCCAACTCGGGACCTCTTGAACGTGAGGCAGACATGCTACCACCACGCTACCAAGGCGGGCATGCCAATTTAGCCATTGCGGTTAAAAGCGCAGTATAGAAGAATAAAACTGTCCAGTTTTTAGCTGTTTATATTTTCATTATTAATAATTGTCCTTTTAGACGCTTTTAAAATTATCTGTAAATATTGAAGAGAGCAGGATTTAAAGTGCTTGTACGCCAATTAAAAATGTTAAATGGAAGAGTTTAAGTTACTTATTTTGCATAAATCACATTAAAAAAGTAAAAAGAGCCATTAATATTTTTCCTAAAAGTATATGAAATTGATAAATTGCACCAACATTTGCTTTGGTAAATTTCTTAAAAATTTTGGGTGTGAAAGATAAATTGTACGATTCAAGCACCATTTTTGTGCTTATTTAAAATAGTGATTAACTAACAATAAAAAATATCTAAACAAATGTTGAACACATGATGAGTACTCCAATACTCTTTATGTTCTGAGTATATTATTTGCATTTTGCTTCAAATTATTCTATAAAGCAATTGGATCTTCTATCAAGAAAACATATATATCCAATCGTTGCATAAGTGCGTTATTCAACTGGCAGAGCAAAAGCGCATCATCACAAGATTTTGTAGTGACTAAAAGAATCGCAACTTAATTACAATATGAGGAGCAAATAGTGTAACATACCTATGCGTTATATTCATTTATCAAGCAAAATTCAAATGAATATAATCGGAAAGCTGTTATTTTACTACTAAAATGCATTCGAAAACATTTAAAGGTTACATCTTGGAAGATAAAAATTATGGCAGTGGGAATATACGCAGAGTTTTTTTATTATAATCCTCAGAAAATATCTCGGAGATGTGCTTCAAAAGACACTTGCACTTTTCAGATGCTGAACATTTGTACCTTATGACAGAGCGACGAGGTGTACTCACAGCGCTGCATTCGCTTGTTATTTTGTGTACTAGAAGATCAAAACATTAGTAACTTTTTGCACAATAAGTACTGAAAAACGTGTCGGTTGAGACCAAGGAATTTTGATTCCCTCTTTTTTACGCCTTGTCACAGTATTCAATTGTCCTGCGTTGTTGCGTGGTAAACTGGAGCTTTGTACTTTGGTTCCATGCGCCCGGAATTTGTCCGGAATTGATCCCACCCCTGGGAGGTGCGCATTTTAAGTCCCGAGTATAGGAGCGGTGCCCACTCAGCCTCGTGAGGGAACCCTGGTGTCGAAAGTCAACTACTTTTTTGTACTCTTTTTATTGTACTTTTTTGATTGATCAAATGATCCCAGGTTCCATAGAGCTTACAGTTACCCGAGATTCGTGTTTTCAGGATAAGGAAAACCCCGGGAAAACCTTATACAGGCAACTCACCCTGACCGAGATTCGAACTCGGGACCACTTGAACGTGTCGACTTTCTTGTTGGGGGTGCCGGGATGCTGACATTTCCTTCCCATATCGGTTAGATGATCGCCCACCTCTGCCTTGCATATGTGGGCGTGAGGTCGGCAGTCAGGTTGGCAGGCTCAGGCCCACTTTGGGTTGTTACATCATAGGTTACGTTACCGTAGTCAATCATAGTAATATAATTTTTTGCGCCTGCCGATGTATGACACGTTGCTCTGATTGCATCTGAACAGAGTGTAAAGTCCCGCTGCCCCACGGTTACCATAGATGTATCCTTGTTAATAGAAACCTCTCAGATAACGCGCTGATTATTCTTGTAAGAGCGAAAGGTGACCTGACGCGCTTTCCGGACATGTGCTAAGCACCAATGAACGCATCACTTCAGCCAATAGAATTCGCAGGAATCACAAATGATATATGTTCACTCCACGTGGAGTAACCAGTGCTTTATCTGAGAGGTATCTATTACTAAAGATAAATCCATGGAAACCTTTCGAACAGGGCCACAATACCTATATTGACTCGCCGTGTATATGCGATAGGCTCACGTAAACAATTGAAATGTTTTTGCATACGCTTTGCCACACAATACTATCTGAATTGATGCCTGCAGTTATCAGGTTATCACGTTATCGCTAATTCATGAGGTATGTTTATTGATAGAACTATAATATGTGATGAAAAGTAGCTGTAATACTGTAATCCTGGCACCTTGAAACAATGGCGTGTTGTCATTATAAACGTTTTCCTTACAAAAATAACGCTGAAGTAGTTGAAATGGGAATCAACGATTTCTTAGATCTAAAGCCAGAAAACCTTTCCAGATAGATGACTCAGGGCTCTTGAATCCAACGGTCTTTACTTTGAAGCTTAGAATCATTTGCTGTAACAAGATATTTGATATTTTTCCTTAAAAACTAAAGCTACTTATAAGACAATATCTAATGTATTCCAAATTTATGTAATAATGGATAGTAAAAAGACTAATGGAAAATGAAATGAAATTGTGTAGTGTTTAACGCCCGCTTTTACTACATACGGCACCGCAGGCGGTGACACTGATGATACATGAGATGAAGATGGCGCACCGGTGGAATGAGATGGCGGGGGAAACCGGAGGTCCCGGAGAAAACCCGCCCAGCGCCGTGTTGTCCACCAAAATCTCCCCCTTGCGGTCGTCTGGGATCGAACCCGGGCCGCCTTGGTGAGAGCCAAGTGGTCTAACCACTGAGCCACGGCACGGCCAAGACTAATGGAGTTAGAATTTATTGCAGTATTTTACAGGAGTTTCATAAAAATCTCTAATTTTTACGAAACGTTCACTTCGCAACACTTAAGATTTATGCCCGCTCCGTTTAATTGATATTATATACCAGGTTGCCCAACTGCCCCGTCTTTAAGGTAAGCGAATGTCCTTTCGTGAGGTAGAATAATTACGGAACCCAACGGGGTAAATCCAGTTCGATGGACGGCAGTGGCGTGACCGAATTTTATTCTGCAGTGAGCGTAGCCACACAGTTCCCTGGTTTGAAGTGGCCTGTTGCAGTCCGTGATCATAGGCAAGAACAGCGTTACCAACCGAAAAAGTCTTAGAATGTTTTCAGTTTGTGTTAAAAGGTCTTTTTTTTTTTTTTTTTTTTTTTTCAAGAGGACAAACTCACTCTTTAGATTTGCAATTTATTGAGCAATTTTACATTCTCCACTATGCATTTAATAGTATTTAGGGAAAGTGTTCCATTTCCCCAAATATTCGATTCCGAAATTTCAGAGCACATACAATCTTTGTGGTCCTCCGAATCGAAAATAAGTACTATCGTGGCAACAAAATGTTTATCCTGATTTTTTATTGGAATGTGCTCAGAATTCGTCTACATTCCAGATAATTTTTGCATAAATTAAAATGCTTAAGAGAAAGACAAATTCAAAAAGTGGAGATCTTGTTAAAACACACAAATCATATCCGATAATTTTGTTTTTGGTGGAGTGAACAGTTTCAAAGCTATTGCATGTTATGAATGTTTGCCTGAATTTTCCAATACTTACACCTTTGCTAAAATGGAAAGTCGATATTCACTTTTAACACAATTCCGTTTAAAGAGAACGGAATGTAATCGACGTCACAAGCGACCAGCTGTTTAAAGAGTCGACTATCCCTTAAAGCCTGCAGCATTCCCATATTGACCTTGCACCTACAAGAAAATTAGCAATGACATAACGTTTATCTCGATTGACATGAAATTTATAGAACTTAAAGCATTTGTAAGAATAGTTGTACAAGAGTAGAGAAAGTCAAATGGTTACAGCACACCAGATCACTTAAATTCTGTTTACGTTGGTAATAACTACAAACTACAAGCATTGGCAAAAAAAGGTGGGGACATCAAGAAAACCATACAAACATTGTGGGCACATTGTGTTTCAGGAACATTTTCTCGCTTTCTGGTATTCTATTATTCCATTAATATTTATATTACTATTGTTATGTTACTTATTGTTCTTAATGTTATTAAATTCGTTATCATAGTTATTATTAAATAATCATACTCATTGCTCAGTAAACCTAAACATTAAAGCCACATATCTGCATCTTTAGCTCAAGATAAACAACATGTGAAACAATCTGGCACGTATGCAGTACTTTGCTTTTGTATGCAAACAGCATTATCGAACTCAGCTGTTTTCCTTCGTTCAATGCGATTTGAAGGTGCTTTTATTATAGGCTAAATATGTGGCTAAGTTTATTTTATAACTGATGAGCTATCGTTTTGCACAGTATTTCTTGTATGCCTTAGACGCATTTGACATTTTAGTGGCATAGTGCAGAGACCAATACGTTTACATAGCACTGCCAGGCCGTGTCTCTCTCACGCGTTTACTAAGAAGCCATAAAAGATCTGAATTCTAACGAAGCAAAAGAATCGCTCATTCATGGCTTATTTAATCGTAGTTATCTAATTGTATCACACGACGAGTACACGGATATTGTTCTAATGTACTTCCACTGAAATCTTGGAACTGAACTTTTGGTTGGAATGCAGTATTTTTCCTACATACTATAAGTACGTAGCTGATAATTTAAAATTAGCTAGTCAAATAAAAGTTGCTCGTTAAATTGACATCTAAAGAAAAAATACTTTTTAACATAAACGGATAATATTCGAAGACCTTTTCGGTTGTTTTCGTTGTTATTATCCATTATGACGTACACGCCAGTTGAAGCCTGGGAAATGCCCCGCGTCTCTCGCAGCGGAAGAAAATTCGGTCACACCATTGCCGTCCGTCGAACTGGATTTTCTCCGTTGGTTTCTGCAACTGTTATAACGCACGCACGGATAATGAGCTTACCACAAAGACGGGGCAGTTGGGCCACCTGGTAGGTTAGTGCCTCTCACTGCCTTGTACAAACGAGAGGGGAAAAGAAAAACAGAGTTTTGTGACGTTCGTAAGGCTTTAACTCAAAGTTTCTCATTAAATAAAATATTAGCTTTGGAAATTATTAGTAAGATTTTGTTTTATTTAAAGATTTATCAAGGCCCCCCTCGGTAGCTTAGATGGTAGCATGTCCGGGGTTTTCCCTTATCCTGGTAGACGAATGTCAGGTGACTCTAAGCTCCATGGACCCCGGACTCATCTGAGCATCATTTAACCCATTTAATTCATCGTCCGATATGAATTAACATTGGAGGACGTAAATTACAACGAAAAAAGCTGTATAAATATAACTTATTTTTGGTTGTAAACCAATATTTTGTTTCAAAACACGAGGACAGGTTTGGTAATTCTCATCTCTAATGGTTAGCATCCCAAGCGTTAGCGCTCTGTCGGAAATAGCGTCGAATTACAGTTGAATGCTTCTTACAGCATCCTATCTTTCCGCTGGCATCTTAAACAGAACCACAACACCAACATAAATAACATATGTCCATTTGCATTGAATCCGTGCACAAGCAAACATCCATGTACTAAGAGCGATATAATATTTCTTGGGATGTAGGATAGAAGACGAGGATTAAAACTGAGTACCGGTATTGGAATTTGGGATTAGTGGAAAAGGTCGCAGCCATCGTTGCCTTTGAGAATAGTATTCTTTGTCCACTCTTTCTTACCTCTCCACCCCTTGCACTTAAACGCAGTTCGTTTTATTGTATCAAGATCTGCATATTATTCTAATCTAAATAAATTACAAGTAGGATAGTGTAAGCTGAATCTTCTTTGTTTTGTGGCCATCTGATGAAAGTACTACTGGACAAAGAACCGAGCCTTGTAGCTATAAAGATAATAGCAGCCCGCCCAGTGCGTTTACATGAAAAGCATGTTCATATAAGAACACTCCCATTTTGTGTTTAATTTTCGGTATATGCTCAGTGCAAGGTGGAAAATCAGGTGATCATGTGTTGGTGGCTGTTGCGTAGGTTGGCCTTACTGTGTGTTTCCGGTGGCATATGCTCGCAAATTGGATTGGGACGCAGAGACCGCGGTCAAACATTCATGAGAGCTAAAGCTCATTTTTTAGAGAAGAAAGGAAGCTGAGCAGGAATATGAGTGGGTTTTCGTGTACTGCTTTTGTGCGTTCTTGCCCTCGTACCTAGAGTTTATTGTGGCTCCACTAGGAGATGGCTGAATTTGGAATTTGATAACATTTTCCATGTACTTTTCCCCTCTGCTTCAGAATGATATATATGTACGCATGAACGACAGGTCCGTGGTTCTACTGAATTCAGATTTATCTCAATCCTCATAACTATAAACTAAAAGTAGTTCAGAAATATGTTACCAAATAACATGTTAACAAATAACATGAAATAATATTAGTCGTAAACACCACAAAAATCCTAAATTTTGCAACCTTTTACAGTTGTTTACTTGTCATGTTATAAGATTTCATAGCAGATAAATAGTTTGCAATAACCCAATATTGATTCATGTGATACCATACCACGTAATATTTTCATTGATGTTATACTCGGACTATTTTGTAGTCCAATAGCCTAAAGACTAAAAAAATACGAAAAAAAAACAAATAAATAAAGACCTGGTGAAATCTTAAAAGAATCATAAGCTGAAGTGCCTCTGTTGCATATTTGACAGAATAGAGTAGAGCAAAGCTTAATTTATTTATATGCATTTATGGCTACTTAAATGTGATTAAATATGTGCGGTACGTGAGTGTAAAAACAGATGATCCTTCCCTATAAAAGGGATGACAAATATCAAAATGTTAGCAATTCATTTGTCCCTGTCTTAAAAAGCAGATATTTAAGATTATTTCTAAACATTGAGCCATCCCAATTCATTGTAGTATGCTAAAAGAATAAAAAAAGCTATTTGCAGTACTTCCGTTTTTCATTTATTTTTCAATTTAAAGAAAATGAAGCTTTCCCTAGATATCCTCGGTCTTTAAACTAACATATTAATTCTATTTTAATATAGACAGCTAAGTTCATACTGCTTCAGTTTGTAGCTTTAAGAGATTTTCTTAGAAGAAATACTTTTAGAAAAAAAAGAAAAAAAAATGCTTCGATTGTAGTATGCAGAGGTTTAAGATCAAAGGGCAATAAAATTTAAGTAAATTGATGGAAATTATTCATTTCTTCACATTAGCGGTATACAGGCCAAGGTATTGGATAGATAACCAACCTGAAAAATGCAATGCCACGGTCAGGATTTGACTCACGGATCTAATGGTTTCCGTCCAGTCGCTCTTACCCATTGAGCTACCATGGCCAAATTTTTTGCCGTCGTGACATTAAATTCTGCAAGAGAGCCACGAGAGCCCCTAGTGGTTTACCGGGGAAATATGAGTCATTTGGAGAATTGAATATCATGACGGCAAATTGGGCATGGTAGCTCAATGGGAAGAGCGATTGGACGGAAACCAGTAGATCCGTGTTTCAGAACTCGGCCGTGGCTTTGAATACTTCATGTCGACTCTATCAATCCAAAACCTTAGCCTGTATACGGCTAGTGTGACGAAATGATTTATTTAAAATGATGAAGCCTGGGACTCAAGTACTTACGATAGTAAGTCGCCACAAACGGTGTATCTCGGATACGAGAGCCCCTAGTGTTTTACCGGGGAAATATACGAGTCAAATGGAGAACTTAATGTCATGACGGCAAATTGGTCATGTTAGCTCAATGGGTAAGAGCGACTGGACGGAAACCAGTAGATACATGGTTCAAATCCCGGCCATGGTATTGAAGTTTTCATGTCGACTCTGCTAGTCCAATAAAATTTAAGTCCTTCCAATTATAATTGGATAAATATTTGAATATACATTAACCACAAGGATTACAATAACAGAATTTAACTGTAAATATTATGTAAGTTCACATACACATATGGAGTAATCATTAATTGTTTTTTTTTAAATTTTTTTAATGTACGTCCTCCAACGTTAAGTCATATCGAACGATGAATGGAATGGGTGAAATGATGCTCAAATGAGCCCAGGGTCCACAGAGCTTAGAGTTACCTGACATTCGTCTTTCAGGATCAGGGAAAACACCGGAGAAAACCTTATCCAGTTAACACACCCTGACCGAGATTTGAACTCGGGACCTTTTAAACGTGAGGCAGACACGCTACCATCTAAGCTACCGAGGCGGGCTGAATTGCTTTTAGGTATTCAATATTATGATATATATGAGTTTTCTGTATAGATGGTTATTTATCCTTTACACTTGTTCTCGTACCTTTCAGTTTTTCGTCTAGATGAACTTTGTTTTTATTTCGCATATTCCGTTTTGCGATGTCAAATTTGTTCGTTAAAATTTAATTTACTTTGCTTAAAATCTCCTAAATAATTTTTATGGTCCATTCCCATAGCTTCTTTGACATCACTGTATGAATGTCAGCACCTTTCCTCGCTTTATTTATTGAATTCTTCTTATGGTTAGAATGAGAATTACAAGTGTTCATTTATGTTTCACTTTTTAATACTTTTAAAATTCAATATTACCTTCTAAATATTGAAAAATATTAGTGATATTCCTTGTGATTATCATACACTTTATGATTAGCAATTAATGTACTTGCAGATATGTGCACATTATACCCTCTTATTGTTCTGTGTCCTTAACCAACTATCTGAAAAGACGAATAGAATAATATAATTTCTTGTAGTTAAAATCAGGTACACAAAGCATAAAAGCTTTCATATGTTTTCTTACAAGATTGCATTTTACCGTTAACAACAGAAATGATACACTTTTATCTTTTCTTACTCCTATATTCAAACAATGATATTTTCTTACGCCCTTGTATTTTTTTTTTTTAATTTTACATCCCCCAACGTTAAGTCATATCGGACGGTGCACGAAACGGGTGAAATGATGCTCAAATGTGCCCTAGAGCTACCGGAAATTCGTCTGTATGGATAAGGGGAGACCCCTGAAAAAAACCTTACCCAGGTAAGTCACCCTGACCGAGATTCGAACTCGGGACCTCCCGAACGTGAAGCAGACATGTTACCATCTACGCCACCGAGGCGGGCAGGCCTTGTATTTCATCGATTAAATGGAACCTCATGTATAATTCACAGAAATTGTTTAGTTACTTTATCAGAAATATATTTTTCTCTATGAAATTCATAAAGTTTCCAATTTTTGGAAATTGTCTGTTCTTTCACACTAACCAACCGTGTGTAGGATAAGGTCAGATACGTTAATTTAATGCCATAACCGGGATTTGAACCAGGGATATTCCGGTCTCCGAGCAACTGGATGGAATAAATTAAGAAAAATTGTCATTTATTACAAATAAATTTCTTCTCCCGTTTATGGAAAAGCTGTGTAACGTTAATTTGAATAGCTCTCCAGCAGAGCTGATGAATTTACCATTATACCATCGTTTCCTAACGATTTTCTGTCCTATTCTGCTCCTATTCTTCACATTTCATGTGACCTGGATAACCAATTATTTCAACAACATACCATATCTAATGTACTACGTAACCAAACCATCAGAGCTAGTCATTATGTTTTATTTTTCTCGCTTAGCAGAGATTTCCACTAGAAAAGTTTCTAAAACCATTGCGTTTGGAGATATTTTGTAATTACATAGTAATATCATACCACGTGTCTACTAGTGGAAGTAATTCAATATCCATATTTCAGCGGAAATACACACTTTTGGGTACTTTGCACTCTCCCCTTACCTTCCATAATAAATGTTAGGGAAAGGTATGCCCTTGATCGTGTGTATGTATGTCTATATAGTAATATGTTAACCCTCTTGCTACTGCACGTCGATTAGATCAACTGCGCACGGTGAAAAATGTCGGCAGGGATGATCAATTACAAATAAAATAATTATAAACGCATCTTAATAACTGTGTTATATTACATAAAAATACGAAAAATTTAACCTATTATATCAATGATTTTAGAGTGGATATCGTTGCGGTTTTCCAACAATACAGTAGGGACGATAGTTCTGTGCCGGCGAAGACCCTGTGCGCGGTCGTTTAGAATCGAGTTGCCGAGCCTACACTCTCGGCCATACGCAGTACACTGAAATGGCCAGTATCGTGGAGAGGTTTGACCAGGTAACATACATCCTCTAACGCTTCGGTGCCGGCACGTTAGGATTTTAATGACTTTAAAAATTGTGATTGTTAATCGCACTGGTGATTAGCGTTTTGCCTGTTTGTGTATGTTTGTGTATGTGTGTGTGTTTATATATTTTCTTATTTAGACTCAAATGCCTCCAGTTCAAAGCAAACTTGGTGGAAAAACACTTCACAGCCAAATACTTGAACATATTCTCTCTTCAGAACGGGAAGCAGCTTCTGGCGATATGCTAATAAATACAAGAGAGGGTGCATGCAGCAACAAAAGTATCTCAGAGAAAATGTCATTAAATAATTACAGAAGCAGAGAAATGTACTACTAGAAGTGTACTAGAAGTGTACTAGAAAGAATCACCGTCATTGATGACTTCGATAGGTGTGTAATTAGCCAAATAATTCATAATTTGTATACGCAGGAGAAAACTGTGACCACTGTCAAAATTTGAGACTCCTGAAACTTCAAGATTCTATTAAATTTAAAGGGGGAAACACTAGTTTAAGACTATCTTAAGTGGCATAGGTTTCAAGTGGAAGAAAACAAGGAACAACAAGGTATTGTTATAGGAAAGGCATATAAGAAATTGGCGCGTGCCACATTTACATGCCATAAAAAATTTAGAGGCGAAGGAAGGCCGATTATTTATGAACACTAGCATATCTTCATACGAGAACCGGCAAACTCAATGCCATGTGCTACAAGCCACAAAGGCATCATCCCAGATTTCTATTTTCCTGTAAATTAAAACATTTGTGAAAGCCAAGTGGTAAAATGGTAAAGATCTGCTGTTTTTCAGTGGCTAAGATGAGCAAGTGCTCATATATCTTAAGGTATCCGTGTAAGTAAAGACGAGTCTGTGAAATATGGCCGTGCCGCATTGTCTTCCATCTTTTAGCGCTAGTAGAAGGTGCAAGTGACGCTTGGGCATAGACTCTCTTCAGTGCGCGAAGAAAGTAGGTAACCGGCACAGAACTATCATCCCTACTGAAGTTATAACATTATACAGCGAAGCTAAGAATTCTCTGTTTATATATGAACTTAAAAATAATTATAATAATCACGCATGGACTCAGAAATTAAAGTATAAAACGTTAATTAAAATGATAAACTAAACTTCGCAACGTTAAGCATTTTAGCTACTTTCCTCATTCTTAGATTATTTGTATCGATGTTACAATCGTCCTAATATGAAATATATTTATCATCATCTCTCCCTGGTACAAAACATTGTCAAAATAGCATTCTATGCTCATTTTTACAGATTAGAAACAGAACTGAACAAGGACATGGTCAAACTATATTGGTGAGGTTTGGAAATACCGTTCTTCAAATAACGAAAGATCCCTCTTATTGACCAACAAACACACCATTAGATAGAAAAAGTCTGCTCTTTTCATTGTCAAAAAAGGCATCCCTAAAAGTTGTTTCAAAAATAGGTTTACATCCTAAAGAGCTTTGCGTCGATGGCAATCTTAACTCATTATAGCACAGTCAATTACATCGACGGACGACGTTTTAGGGAAGAAACTCTCTTAAGCGATACGGCAGCCAGAGGGTAAAGAGAAAAGAAACGAACTTTTTAATTAATACAGAATTTCAGACTTAATTATTTGCTTATTTCAAATGCATCTCAAAAATTTCCAAAATGAATCCCCTTCTCGGTAAACACATTTCTGGATATCATTTTATTCTTCCTATTTTATAGGCATGCTTAAAATTTCATTAAAGTTCTTTGCACTGAGAATTTCAATTGTGAAATCAAAGGTCGTGGGTATTTTGAAGTACCTGAATTATCTTTGAAACTTCTTTCATCGCATTGCATTTTGTGTAACTACGAAACTTAAAGACAAAAGGAAGTATAAGGGCGCTTTAAAATAATCATTAAAATAAAGTAAACCGTAAGCTAATCAATTTCAAAATATTTACTCGGTGTTTATAATGTTTCTACACGTGTAAGTAATACGTTTTAAAATTTTAAGTGGTGATCGTTCTTCCATGAGCTAACGAAGGGCCAGCAAGACACTGTTGTAGACAAACTTCTGTAGGAGCTGAGTGCTATCTTAGTACACATTGAGTATCAGGAAGTTTTCGAAGTGTGGTTCGATGTTCTAGAAAACGATACGCAATGAAATCACACTTAAAATTCCCACGTCCGTAGCGTAGATGGTAGGTGTCTGCCTCACGTTCAGGAGGACCCAAGTTTGAATCTCGGTCAGGCCGAGTTACCTGGATAAGGCTTTTTCCAGAGTTTTCCCTTATCCTGAAAGACGAATGTTAGGTAACTCTAAGCTGTATGGACTCTGGGCTCATTTGATTAGCATTTCACCCGTTTCATTCGTCGTCCGATATGACAACGTTTGAGGACGTAAAATTACAAAATAAATAAATAAATAAATAAATAAATAAATAAATAAATAAATAAATAAATAAATAAATAAATAAATAAATAAATAAATAAATAAATAAATAAATAAATAAATAAATAAATAAATAAATAAATAAATAAATAAATAAATAAATAAATAAATAAATAAATAAATAAATAAATAAATAAATAAATAAATAAATAAATAAATAAATAAATAAATAAATAAATAAATAAATAAATAAATAAATAAATAAATAAATAAATAAATAAATAAATAACTACCTGAAAATGTGCAATTTTTTCAAACATTAAGATATGCTGTGTCCAAAAATGCTCTGATCTGTTAGGTTTAATTACATACAATGGCTTAGCAGTCAGGTAACTTAAAAACTTCAGCGTGTACCTTTTAAATGCATAAATGCCCATTGCCTTTATTTATTTCCAGCAGTTTCCTCGATTTTGTTCTTACACATTTGCACATTAAAATGTTCCAAAGATATAATTTGTAACAGTATTGTTCATTTAGCACAAATTAAAAAACGCCCAACTTCTGTATTTGTATTTAAATATTGCGAAATAAATATTCTTTACAATTACAATTTTTGTAACGTCTGAAGTACGTGATTGATCAACAGAGTAGAACTAAAACAAAGTATGTTATTCTAAAAAGTAGTTGAATATATCCGTAGGGAATTTAAAATCAAATTTAATGTTATATAACAATACCTGACGACGTTTTGAAAGCTATAGAGAAAAATTGCAAGATTTTCAAATTCTATATGCGAAGTTCCTTGAAATGCATAATGCTACTATTATATTTACAAAAATAATTAATTTTGTGAAATTCATACCTCAATTAAGACACCAAATGAAAAGCACGATAAAAATTTTAATTGCAATATCTGCAATAGTTTTACTTATAGCCGCTTAATTATTTATTTTAATGTTAAAAGAAATGGCTTATACAATGAACAAATAAATGTTTGTTAATATCAGTAATTATTTAGACTGTTGGGCAATATTTATGAAAAATTTTGAAACCAGATGTCTTAATGATTTGGCTTTCGAGAACAGAATATAAACTTATGAGATACTGTATTTTTCGTAATTTTAGTGTCTTAATGATAACTTGGTGTCAAACGTACATTTGAAATAAACCTAACAATAATAATTGGATCGTTTGGAAGATTCTGAACGCAAAATGCAGCAAAAAAAAAAAAAAAAAAAAAAAAAAAAAAAAAGTTTGACTATATGTGCACATTTAAAGCCACATGGAACATTATACAAGGGGCGTCCATAAAGTAAGTTCTGTTCCAATTTATCTCCGCTACAGCGCTGCGATCGGAGTTCCGCACATGCGCGGTAGACGCTCTGTATCAAGGAGAAGAAACCTGCGCCATTGTGAGATCGCTGTCAGCCACGTACGCTTTGTTGTGCTTGTTTACAATGTCGGTGTTGATTGAAAATTCCACCGCTTTTGAAATCATATCAGTGATTCGCTTTCTGAATGCTAGGAAAGTGAAACCAATTGAAATTTATCGCCAAATTTGCGATGTCAAAAAAGTGTTGTGTTTCTTCACGACAACGCACGACCACACAATGCAAATTTGATGACAAACATCCTACAGGGATTTGGCTGGGAGGTATTTGTTACAGCCCTGACCTCGCTCCCAGTGGCTCATCTGTTTTTGCATCTCAGATCTTTCCTTGGCGGTCAACTCTTCAGCAATGACGAAGAGCTGAAAGAAAATGTTTCCAACTAGTTGAATATTTTAATATAAGCCGTTAAATTAATATTTCAGAAAATGAATATTTTAATAATGTTGCGTGTAAAGTGTAATTTAGGAAATAGAACAGTGTTGAAAATCTTGGTGTCACATTCTTAGGTGACGCTAAATTAAAATTGAGTTACGCTGTTCACAGACCTACGGACCTACAGACCTCCCCCCCCCCCCCCCCCCGTACACACAAATACACAGACATTCAATTTGTATTCGAGAAACCCCAAAAAATGTATTATCAGTGATATCTTTATCATAATGGTAGAGAAAATAAAAAGGTGTCTACCCTTAACGCTTTTTAACCCTCATCTTTACTCGTAGACGAAGATGGTAAAACATTTGTTTACGTTAATAGCCGAGAAGATATGGGTCAATATGGTATAGGTAATCCTCTCAACAGACGGGGAACGTACATCATGACAGCGTTCACACGTAGACAAAGTGGCAAACAGAGGTTTCAGTGAAACATGCACTCACTTCATCGGAAGCAATAACCGTAAATCACATGATACAAGTAGAGCAATTACATTACTACACAACGGCCCCACCTTGCAATGCGTTTTGGGGGAGTCTCCAAGTACCGGGTGAACCTCCACCTTTAGGATGCTCCAGATAACCACTATTCCTTCTAGAATAACTTTTTTCTTGATCGTTAGAAAACGGATTCAATCATTGGGAGGATTACCGGTAGAAAAGCATTCTTGCATTAAGGCCATTGTAGCAAGTTAGCTCCTATTCGAATTCCGTAATTTGCCCCTCTGACTTTGGCATTTTGTTTTCCCTTGTCGGTCAGCGAATGCTGGGGAGATTTCTGATCTACAACAATATTATTTTCATCCTTTTCCTTCTATTCCAAAGAAGGATGTCGCCAACACTTGCTATAGAGAAACAGTACTCCCCGTGGACGCCAGAGGGCTACTTCGGAGGCAGATCGCTACCGCCCTCTCTAGGTAGGTTCAGTATTGGAATTGATGTATAGTTGTATTTTTATATCTTGTCAGATGGAGAGCGATGCGCAGTGGTATCTGGACGACTCCACTTCAGAACGGTTGCAACTGGAGGGGAGGGCAGGTCAGTTGCGTATCAGTTGCGAGCAAGTAAACAAGTGCACAGCTACTTGGTAATGCTACAGCTTGTTTCAAAATGTGCGTGTCTTCTAGTTCCAAGAGAGCATTTAGAAATGGCGCCTACTAGCAGCACATTAGAAAATAAAGTGCTACATTTAAAAACATGAATTAGACCAATGTCTATAGATCTATAAAAGAGGAACAATGATCTGGGTCTGCTACAAAAATCTGGGAAAGGGCAACTGAAGCAACAGTTGGTCTAAAAGCAGTTTAGCTGAGTTATTCAGGAAAGAAAAACCATTGATGCTAGTGCAACAACGTCCTTCTCCATGCACAGTAAAGAAAGATTAAGAACACGCACAAAATCAAATTTGATGTTTTAATTCAGAAGTAGTTAAGCGAACTGCGAATATTTTTTAGAACACAGAAAAACAAAGACCAACTCTAATGAAAATACTTATGAAACTTCAAAATTCTATGAGTTCCAAGGCAGTGTCTGAACAGTAAGGAGAGTTCTTTTAAAGCTAGGATTTATATGAAAAAAACTAAGCGTGACAGACAAATGGTAATGGAACATCGTACCACATGGGCAAAAAGGCTTAAGTATTTACGAAATATTCAGAGATATCGCAGTGAAGTTTATATAGTTTATATAGATGAAATTTATCTCAATTCAGCACATACTGGATCATATGCCTGGAATAAAATTCGTTACAGGGATGTCGAAAGGCCGACAGTTGGTTATCATGCCTGCTGGAGGAGAACAGGGCTTTGTTCCAAACGCCTATGTACTATTTAAGACCCAACAAAAGCGTGTAGATCACTACCATAGTAAGAATTACTAGCATCGTTTATGAGAGCTGCAATACTGGCTTCGAGAGCGACATTTGCTTTTAGTCACTTTATCCACCGTACTCCCTTCTCGTAATCTTACGCGTTTGACGTACTGTGGTGATAGGTGCACTACCACAGTTGCTACTCATTCCTGCCGCGCAGAATTTCTGTCAAGATAAAATAATACATCTGTACATATGTGCGTTTTTGTAGCCTGCAGCCCTGTTTTCCACTGCATGCATTCCTCCTGGGATATGGTACTCATGCATCCTCCAACGGTAAACCCTATCGGACGATGAATGAAATGGGTGAAATGACGCTTAAACGAACCCTAGATCCATAGAACTTATGATTCAACACATTCTGTTTCAGAATAAGCTAAAACACTGGAAGAAGTCTTGTCCAAGTAACTAGCCCTGACCCATATTCAAATTTGGGAAGTGAGGTAGACATGCTACTAGCGAGGCGGGTAATAGATTAATTAGACATCCCTTCCGTTATATAACCTATACTCATACATAATATTTATTGTCTTCTATGCAAAAATTCGATACCGAAATTTCAGAAGAAATGCATATTTCAAGAATCCCTAAATAAAAGCGTCTTAGTAATATAGGGCAGGAAGATTTTCCAGAATGTTTCATCATTAAAACTCCCCTTTATCGGCGATGTTTTCTCGATTTTTATTTCCAACCATAGTAATGAAATACTAATTGATATTTGCTTCTACTATTTGCTGACTACTATTTAATAGCATACAGCATATCGTTTAAAACTAATGAAGTAACCAGATATGTGCTACAACTATAAACCTTAGGTTTGTGTCTTAATTTCTTACATTTGTAGCTTTACCACCAATTTTCAAACTCAGACATGGCATTTAAAGGTTTAAGAGACGAAAACAATTGAACTGCAAATTTGTCTTTTAAAGAGACATTTCTAAATTTGATACTTATGAACAAACATTTTGGAAATTTATACAGATAGCAAACACAAAATCATGATTATGTATGCAACTTAAAAGGTGCATTGTATTATTTCAGAAAAATAGTTTTTTTTATTGTTTAATTATTTTAATAGTAATTAAAGTAGCCCGTAATGAATACTTTAATATTTTATGAACGTAAATATCTAACGAATGTTTCAGGAGAGAATTTGAAGCAGATTCTTAATTGGTGGTTTACTTTTTCAAAGGATGTTATGAAAAACAAAATTTGTCATCAAGTTTAGATTTTAATTAGACGTTAAATTTAATATACAATAAAACCTCGTTAATCCGGATCCCTTTAAACCAGATTTTGCGTAATCCGGACACGCACCCTTAAAAAGTACTAATTGCTAACTTAAATTGCAGTACTGCAATAAGATAAACTTATGAATTTATTCATTTTATTTTTTGCACAAAATTCACCGTAGGAATTTCTTAGGAATACCAGAAATACATTAGTAACAATGATAACAAGCTTCCCTCCTTCCCACACATTTGCTATACCTACGATAGGGTTTGCAACTCTTGTCTGGAGGATTAGTTTAATACTTGCCTTTCTCAGACATTAATGATTTTAAATTTTGCAAGTTCAGTAAACAGCGTTTCGACTCTAATGCTTGGAAGAAAGTTTTGTATGGTGACATTGTTGAATGCGACACCAATGCAAATAACTGACTTTCATCAAACATTGGTTGGGAGTGGCGAGAAAGCTGTCACAGTACATGAGATCGAAGACTTGACTCTGACAGAGATGAATATAACCCAGGCTATCACATCATGACTGACGAAGATATTGCGGAAGGTGTAAACAATGCAAGGGACATTAGTAGCGAATCTGAGGGTGTGGATGTGCGTTTCGGAAAGTTGAAAGTGAAATTAAGTGGGGTTAAACAGCATCTGAATTTTGGTCGAGGAAATTGACAATAAACAGATTTCCGCATACTACTGTCATGTGAGGAGCTTTCGCTATTGTATCAAAAGTTCTAATAAAATTATTCAGTATATACTGTAATTTCATTTACAATGTTTCTCTGTGGTGTTTATTTCACGTAATCCGGACTTTTTATAATCCTGACATTAACCTCAATTGATCCGGATTAACGAGGTTTTACTGAAACTCCAATAAGTTAATGCAAAAAAATCACTTCTAGAAAGTTTAAGCGTTTCTCTACAAAACGAGAAGAGAATGCAACAAAATCTTCTACGTGCGGATGATTTTGAACACGAAAACACAGGGAAAAAAATTGAACTTCTTAACGCATCTTTTGCTTCGGCACATTTAGAAAATTGCATAAAATTGTTTATTCATTGCATATATACATATTATAAAAATAGGCAATTTATTTGCTACAATGCAACTCTAAACAAAAACTGCAGAAATGGACATTTATAAGGATTTTGTATAACGTTTTCTATATCTTTGTGGTTAATTTACACTTGCACCTCTGTGAGTCCGCGTTTAGCGTATTACACTATTCCTTAGGTATCTAGCAACGAGAGCTTCCAAGACTATCCACCATTCATTTTCCTATTTCTCCCTCTTCCCCCCAGATAAACACAACATTTATAACCTAAATAACATTATTTTCTTGCAAAACATATTTTATTTTGGGAATGGTGACATTTGAAATAAAATCAACAAATGTAATGGTAAATGCGGCACCAAAAAGAGAACCTTAAAAAATACGAGAAGAGAGGCTAAATTAAAGTTTTGTAAAGTAATGACAGTTGCTATATTATTATATGTAGTGAATTTTGGTCTTTAACAGAAAAATGACAAGTGATTGAAACAGCGGAAAAGAAGTTTTTAAGAAATGCAGCAGGATATAATTTTCTAGATAAGCAAAGAAGGGAGATCATTCGAAAAGAATTGAATCTTTTTAAGCTAACAGATAGAATAAAACAATATAGAAATAACTGGAAGGAACATACCGACAGAATGAATGATAGCCGCATTCCAAAATTAAATTTATAGTATAAACCATTAGGTAGAAGAAATATTGGTAGACCAAAAAAAAAAGATGGACATTTATGAGACCGGAACGAGCTTTCATGGCTTAAACCGTGAAAAGTTGATGATGATGATGATGATGATGATGATGATGATGATGATGATGATGATGATGATCAAAATAAATCTGATACTCATGTACCTTATTCTGTCCACTGTCTTTATTTTTAAATCATCTTCTACAAATTATTCTTGAAAGTTATTTGTCATCCTAGTTTACGTTACCAGACAAAGGTTTACAAAACTGTCTTCACTGCACCTTTTCTTGCCGTAACAAGCGGATTCATTGGACTTGAACCAATCAGTTCTTTGGATAGCAGCTCCCTAAATAAGCCAATTGAAATTTTAACATTTTTCAAATTATTTTTTTATTATTATTTAATATCGATAAACATTTTATCATCTGAAACTAGTAAAGTATACAGTTTTTTGGAAATAATCGAAATGTAACAATTACCATGATTTCCACTCGCATAAAAGTAATTTTATTTCAGATTATGTGAACATCTGTGGCGTAGGTATACCAAACTCATATCTCTCGGAAAATCGTCTTTTTTGGAATTAGATTTATGGAGATTTGTCATTTTGAGCCATAAGTTTGAACACCGAAGCTGCTGTTTGGCAAGAAATCATTGTTACTCTCACCCAAAGAGAAGCGACAGCTGCATGTGAGCAGATTTACCGAGATTTACTGCCGTACGAAATTTCGGCACACTGGTGGCATTGATACAAATGTGGCAATTGCTCAGTCACCTCGTCAGTTCACTTGCCTCCTTCACTTTATGCATGAAGTATTTCCCCATTACTTATTAAGGCAACCAAGCATTAAAGAGGTTCATTTTTTAACCCTATGACTAATTTGCGTCTCGACAATTATGTGCTACTCTTGAAAAATCTAAACCAATATGACCAAAGTAGTCGCTGAAAACTTCTCGCTTTCGGCAGAAAGTAGGTGTTGGCAAGTCCGTCCTCCCCCTCTTTCCTGTAAGGTTGATCTTTAATGTGTGCAATCTACGGAAATTAATTATTGTAATACACGTTGCAGCGTGCGTATTATAATTGAAATGTAAATCGTGAACTATTACTTGCTGCTTTCAATTATCCGGAAAGTTATAGCCGTGGTTTGGAATGCATGAGCCTTAGACTTGCCAGTTGGTGAACAAACTTCTTACACTTCATTTGAAGTTTACTCAGAATAGCTGAACTATTATATTCACCTAATATTTTGTTCCATATTTTTATTTTGTTGAAACTAACATATTCTGCACAATAAGACGTACATGAATTTGTGGCGATATTTTATGTAAGGAACAGGAATGTTATTGAGTTATGTAAAAACCTGAAGCAGCTGACAGTGAAGTAAACTAGGTATTAATAATAACTAAACACTAGTAACACAACTTCACTATTTACTAATCTTATTCAAATCCTGGGACCGGTTTCAAAGCAAAACATCTGCTTCATCCTCAACCACTCAGCTTGACACTCACCAACTAACTGACTGACAGACTGACCTTGACCACTACCGGAGTTTGAAGAATAGCTCCTTATCTAACTGCCATCTACCGAGGACAACACAAACTTATTGATGACATCTAGTGGAGGGATATCAAAATTCATTACGCGATCCTTATTTTTCAAAACAAATATCTTCACCCAAACCATTAATTCTATCGATTCTTTCAATTGTTTCAATAATTTAACTTTTGGATTTACTTCATGATTATATGGCCAAAAATGATCAGCCACTGCCGATTTCTCTGTCTGTCTATATTTAATATTTCTAAAATGATCCTTCGCTCCGGTTAAAAGTTTAAAAGTTTAAGATTAAAAGTTCAGCTGGGTTAAAAAATGACATTTTCTGTTTTTAGGCTTTGATACTTGATATTTTCTCAACATTTTGATATGTAGTTTGGTGTTTGGAACGCAATACAAATATTTTACTATATTTTTGAAAATCCTGCTACATCGGACCTTCATTTTCCTCATTTAAAAAAACAAAACATAATTATTGAACCAAATGAGTTTAAAACTTGACATTTAGCTTACTTTATAGTGGAATTTACGCTGCAGAGATTGGTAGCACAACTATCTAGATGGCCGCTGCCTGTGCATGGGGAAAAATAGTAAACATTTGAATTTTAAAACTAAGGTTTTCTTTGTTTTATTTATTTTAATATTTCCATAAAATACATTTTCTTTTACAGAGGTACAGTTTTCTCAAAAATATGAAGGGTAAATAAATACATATCTCAAATTTTCAACACATACCAAGCATACTATAACAGAGTTGTGAATGTACTTTTGTGTTGATCGGTGTAATATCTTTTTAAAAAATTGCTCTTTGTATGGTAAATTAAAGCAAAAATCGTTCTAGAAAAAATTCTAACATTTACAAAAATAAACCTAATATCAAAAAGCTAAATCCACATATTCAAAAGCATCGCCTGAAACAGTTGTTAAAATTTCACATTGATTTCTGTAGTAATTCCAGATATAACTGCATTTTAATTCAGGAGTTTTAACATTGGCGTTAAGAGTGAAAGTAGGTAAGCGGAGGGAAAAATAACTGGCAACCGCTTAGCTACCGGCTTGCATTAGCAGTGGGATTGAATGGACGATATTACTTCACTTTAATATTCTTTTTTACAGTAATTATTTTTATTTAGATTTTAATAATATTTACACATTTATGAAGGTAGCAAAACGAACTCCGATGAACTGAAGCTTAGTTGTTTCTAGAGTACCCATCAAATTCGCTGACCTCACAGACAACATTTAATTGAAAACACCAGGAAATTTTCTTTTGAGGCTTTCAGAAAATATATTTTAGTGTACTACAATGCTAATTTTTCAACTATATAATGCATAACACGAATAAGAAATGGACCAATAAAAATCATAGATCAATCAACACATACTTCTGTTAGCAAATACTATAGGTACTGTATGCCCACGACCAGAAGGCTATAGGGGTATGAAGGGCAGAGGAACTTGAACTGTTGATCTGCTCCGGTAGCGGACCTGTTTACTAGGAAATGAGTGAATGCGAGTGCATATGAGTCACCCATGTTGCCAGATCTAATGTTTGTTGCAGTGATAGGTATTATGCATAGGTGAGCTATGTGACAACACTTGTATATTTTAAACGAGCCTTGCATCCTTGTCATACTCGGAAGGCGAGCATACAACCCGATGAGACAGCAAAAGTGATTACGTAGCTTGCCTTCTTGTCCTGGGCAATCAGTATAAATAGGTTGCAAACATTTCACATAAAATAAATGTATTCTAATTAGACATTATAAGCATATAATCTTAAAGGTAAAATATATATTTCTTTTATTCACAAATTAACCATACGTATAACTTATTTCTGTGAGTGAACGAAAAGCACAATCAATATAAGTGTGCCATAAAACTTGTCGGCATTATTTCTGAAACATTTTGAAGCATGACCAGTGAAGTAGTGCTGCGTCGCATTCATATCGCTTTGTATTGCTAGCTCCCTCTCAGTACCTAAGCTGTTCGACCAGTAACAAAGTTTCGCTGCCTGACAATGAAATTACATACATAATGGTACAATAACTGTAAAATATATTAATTATGCACACCTTAAAAAAGCAGATCCCAGATGCATGTTTTATTATTCAAAGTTCCTGAATTCAAGGTGCGATAACCTCCCTGAGCTTGTGGCAGGAACCCAGTGTAGATAGGAGACTTGGACATCACTTATGATTGCCTTATGACAAGTCACGGCGATTCATTCAGGATTGGGAAACCCTTGCAAGGCTTCCATTATTTCATCTACCTTCCATAAAATCAGAATAAGTGACAAAAATTACCAAAAGTTACATATATACTTTTTGTACAGTTGTATATAGATAATATTCTATACTGTAGACACAGTACTTTCAAAACGCCTTGCGTCCGCTATTTGTACTCTGAATTCTGCATCATTTCACGGAAAAGACTTATAATTTAAGGCCGGAGGGAGGGATGTGCGTTGGCAAGCGTTTCAAGTTAGTTGGACACAGAGTATGAGTGACGACATATGTACGGCACGGACATCAAATGTGCAAACGTCGAAAACAACCCAACGCAGTACTCTGCGATCTAGTGAAGCATTGCCTTGCAAGTGTATACAAATGCAAAATCAAAGTTGTATAACGCGATTGTTTTGTCTCCTCTGGCAGTGAGGCGGTTGTCATTGTCAGGTTTCACCTACCACCAGTTGTTTACATGCGCGAAAGATAACAGTACAGTTCATGTGCAGTATATGAAAAAAGCGCACACGCCTCCGGCCTTTACTTATAATTTCTGCATTCTTTGGAGTAGAAGTAAGTGTAAAGCCAACTGCATGAATATTGCTAAGTATGGTAGCTTTTGTCTGATCAAACCATGACATATTTTGCCTTGTTGGGGCGTTTTTTTTTTTTTTTTTTTTTTTTTTCATGTTTTGGTTTGAATAGCTTTTTCAGTGAATAAAATTTTCTGACATAAATGACTCCTTTAACCAGGAACTATTGAAAATAAATATTTTAGGATAACAATTAAAGCCTTTAGACGTTATAGGGTTAATAATAACATTAATTTCATAACAAAATTAATTTCTCCTAAATTTTAATCAAAGGACATTATATTGAGGAAGAATATCCCAAAAAAAACAGTGGCCCGCCTCGGTAGCGTAGATGGTAGCATGTCTGCCTAACGTTCAAGAGGTCCCGAGTTCGAATCTCGGTCAGGGTGAGTTACCGGATAAGGTTTTTTCGTAGTGAAAGACGAATGTCGGGTAACTCTAAGCTCAATGGACTCTGGGCTCATTTGACCATCATTTCAGCCTTTCCATTCATCGTCCGATATGACTTAAGGTTGGAGGACGTAAATTAAAAAAAAAAGTACTGTCAAGAATGGCTAATTGAACTCGTAAGGTAAAAATCGAGCCTAAGTTAATTTCCGAGTTATCTCAAGAATTGGCTTCAGATATTGTTTCTGTTTCGTTGCAGTTGTGCCTGCTGCACAGGGTTACACTGTGACCTCCTCCCCTATCATCATTATTCTATAACTTAGATATAAATTATTTATAATCATTTAACTAAATTGTTTATGCCTTGAATTATGCTTTTGTTCATTTAGTATGTTCTGAATATTTATGATCTCCCTTACTGTCACGCAGATATTTTAAATACGAATGCAATCAACAAAATATAGAACTTTGCAGATATAACACAAATTATTCACTAGGTTGAATTGTTGTCGGATTTTACGCTGCGGCATTGTAGATAGCAAAGCATGACCATCTCTGTTGGCGATTTATGGCCCTGAAGTTCTAAGTACTGATTGTTTGAGACCAAATGCTTGAGAATTCCTATGCTTGCTTATAAATATATTATTGTTGAATATGTCGGCATTATAAATTCTTCTCATTTTGTTATTGTTTATGTGTTAACTAATTATAATTATGTATTTCTCTCGTGTCTTTTGCTGTACATATAATTAGTTTACAAAATAATGGTTGGAATAAATGTCTTTAGCAATTGAGTAAATGTAGTGGTAATTATCATTAAAATAATAAATGGCAATTAAGTATAATATCTATATGCAGAATCCATTTTCGAGACAATGCAATGATGTAAAGGTGCATTGTGTTAACGATAAGTTTAGAAGTCCCAAAATACGAGGGGGAACCCAAAAGAAACTGGATTGTTGTCATAAAAATTTTATTGATGAACCTTTTTACAAAATTACTTCAGTCACCTTCAAAATACTCTCCATTACATGCGATGCACTTGTCAAGTCTCTTTTCCCACTGTTGGTTTCATGTTTGGAACTTTTCAAGTTTGATTTTGTCCAGTGTCCTTTGAGAAGCTGTTTTTGCAGCCTCCACATCGTCATAACGCTTCCCTTTTAGCGTTTTTTTTCATTCGTGGAAATAGGAAATAGTCGCACGGGACTAGATCCGGCGAATACGAAGCGTGGGGAATGACAGACCACCTCTGAGATGCCTAATAGTGTGTCACTCGTAAGGCCGTGTGTGCTGGAGCGTTGTCGTGATGCAGAAACCAGTCAACTGGTCGCCAAAGTTCCTGCCAATTCTTCCTCACATCCTCTCGCAAACGCCTTAAAGTATCTAAGTAAAAGTGCTGGTTAACAGTCTGGTCAGGGGGTACGAATTCCCGATGCACAATTCAACGAATATCAAAAAAGACAATGATCATCTTCTTCACATTTGACCTCACTTGCCTTGCTTTTTTTTTAGTCTGGGAGAGTTGGGAGTCCTCCACTGCCTTGACACTTGCTTGGTTTCTGGGTCATACCCGTAACACCAACTCTCATCCCCTGTAATGACTTTGTTCAAGAAGTTTGGATCACCCGCCTTGGTAGCGTGGTGGTAGCATGTCTGCCTCAGGTTCAAGAGGTCCTGAGTCCGAATCTTGGTCAGGGTGACTTACCTGGATAAGGTTTTATCCGGGGTTTTCCCTTATCCTGAAAGACGAATGTCGGGTAACTCTAAGCTCTATGGATCCCGGACTCATTTGAGCATCATTTCACCCATTCCATTCATCGTCCGATATGACTTAACGTTGGAGGAAGTAAATTACAACAACAACAAAGTTTGGATTACGTGCAATCTCTGTTTTCAAGTCCTGATACACATTCATGCGGATGGTTTTGTGCTCCTGTGTGAGAAGGCGTGAAGCAAATTTAGCAGCAACACGTCTCATGTGCAAATCCTCCCTCAAAATCCGCTGGCACGAGCTCCAACTGATTCCTGTCGCTGCTGAAAGTTGGTCGATTGTTTGGCGACGATCCTCGTTGATCTTTTGGTGCACCTTTTCAATGTTCTCCTCATTTCGCGATGTTGAAGGGCGTCCAGAACGAGTTTGGTCTTCAACACACATCTCACCACGTTTAAAGCGCCCAAACCACTCGAAAACCTGTGTGCGGCTCATAGCGCCCTCCTGGAAAGCTTCCTGAAGATTTGGTGTGTCTCCGTTGCAGTTTTTTAAAGTAGGAAACAAAATTTTACACAAACCCCTTGTTCTTCTAAAGTTGCCATAACGACTTCGCAGAAGTAACCCGCCAACAGTCACAGAAACACAATACCACACTTGCACGTTCAGCTCTACACAGACGCCGTCTGCAGAACTGTTTCGTGAAGGTCTCTACTAACACCACCTAGCGTGAGAACCCTGCATTACGTCTACGAGTGGCAGCGCGCTCGGAGTCCCATTTCTTTTGGCCCCCCCCCCTCGTACAGCAAGAATTACGGACTGCATGCTTAGGCTGTAAGGTATAGTGTCTTAATATTCGTATCCTACATTCACAGAAAACAAGCAGGAGTAAGTAAATGAGACATTTAATACATTCCTGTGCTTTTTACTTGTTATATCTTGTTTGCGCTTCTTGAAGATCAAAACAGAACCTTCGATACTGAGCACACGCTCACATGTTTTATTCATAGCTTCTTCGTGACTGAGGAGGTGTATCTATTTAACATGATGAACATTTGCACTTCGCTCAACATCAAATTGCTAGGGTTCTTAACATTAGTTCATCTAATTTTGTAAAAGAGTTATGAAATATTTTTGTTGTGGTTCTTTATTTCAGGGTCCTCTTATACCAGCAGCATTTACTAACGGCTATCATTGAGGATGACATGCCAATTAATGTACAGGTAAGTTCAGCCAAGAGTGAAAACGGGAGAAAAATCAGCTGAAGTTTACACACTTTCTTAACCTTTCAATATTGCACCTCACCAAATTTATGTCATGAACCTGTTACCTTTGTCAGAGGAACTCAAGAAGTTGAATTGTTTTCCAGATGTAAATTCGATATATAACTTCAATATTAACACGAATGAAGATGTACATCATTCATAGAGCAAATTAAACCCTACGGTTACGGTTGACTATAATAGACATCAGTTTAAAGTTCTGACTAAAGATAATTCCCCTTTACTCGCACCAAAGTGTTACAATTCTGAACTATTGGTATTAAGCAAGAATTTTCATCTAATTCCAGTTGTACAATTGGCAAATAACGTCATTGTTTTCTTTTATTGTCAAAGACTGTCCAGATAGCGTCGAAGAAATTACAAGTTTTATGATAGTATTTGTACTTCATTCCAGAGACAGTTAAAATATTCATTAATCTATAAATAATTGCTTCTTCTAAAATAGAAAATGATAATTTAAACTTTGTAAAATCGCAACTGCTGAAATACAAAAATGAAGAACAATCATTAAAATAGGAACAATATACAGATAAATTCATACTCCATGGTTCAATTCTGACCAGTATAATTTTAGAAGAGCGACCTTTTAAAGAAATGTAGCTTAAAGGTATTTAAGGTGAACTAGTGGATTTTGTGTTACTCATAATTGTTTTAATGTATGTTAAAATTATACAGTGGTTGAATCACCTGCATTATCACATAAATGCTTTTTAAACATCTTTGTTAATTCAGAAAATTACATAAATTATCCAATTTGATATATTGCCATATCTCAGCTTCTTTGCAAGTCATTTAATGAGAACTAGGTCTGCAAATATCCCACATTGATAGCTCGTTTACGTGCTCCAGTTTGATGACGTTCTCGCCAATGTCATTGCTGTATAAGACTTTTTATCACTTACAATTATTCCTTTTTCATCTCTTTATTTTTCTGAAATTTGAGAACAATATGTTACTTATATTTTTATTTATAATAATTAAAAAACTCCTGATAAGCCTATGAGTTAGTTCTACATTTAGGAATACTTTTACAACAGTTGCACCTAATTTAATTACCAAATTTAATGGAATATTAGGACATGCACGACAATCTTCTTCACTTTATTTCAGTTATCTAACCATAGAATAATTTTAATTAATGTTATCCTAACACCTATAAGAGTAATTGAAAAATTTGGAAGTCGTCCATTTCTCATAGATTTCAGGAGACTAATCTAGGCCAAAATCTTATCCAGGGGTTTCTTATTGAATCAAAACTGCTCATAAGAGTTAAGTTTAGTCGTCAGCGCTTGACTTTCGTGGCCCGTGTTCGAGAGACACTTGCCTTACCGAATTTTCTTCTTTCGTTATGTTCCCAAGGTCACATAAAATGAAGATGCTAATAATACTAATAATTAACAGTATGTTATTATTATTATTATCATCATCATCATTATTATTATTAATTGGACTGAAGATCTTTTTAAACCGGTTTGCCAAATCAAATGGTGCAGCATAAAATTTGTTGGAAGACAGTATTAATTCGATGCACGTTAGCTCCTAGGTTTTTTTCAAATATATCTCATTTAATTTCACCATTATCATCAAATGCTGCTTGGGAGAAATTTAAACAAGTAACCCATTACAGAATTCAAACTGTTTATGCCCACATCTAATCGGCTTCCCTTCAAATTAAAATAAAGTTTGGCCTAGATTAATCTCCCGAAACCCAAACGAATTGATAACTGTACAGCTATGACTTACCTTTGTATTTCATTTGTAACCATTTTAAACACGTCAGAAAGATCATTTGTAATTTCAACGTGAAAGATTGTAGCGTTTGTAGCTAAGAATTTTGCTGCTGATATGGTTGAAGCTATCCTTGTTTTGTTTTAGGTTGGGATCACTGTGGAAAACTCAGGTTGTACACTGGATGCGCGAGATTGCAACTCATCTGTTTTCCTCCCCTGGTCACTGCTGCCCCCTGTTAGTTAAGTTGGTAACAGTGCCGACTTGAATATCGAACTTGTTCGGTATAATTTAAAAAAGAAAAAAAAAATGAATGACAGTTATTATAATGAACTATATATATTATAAAATATATATGATTACTATTATATACATGTGACAGGCTATTTCCTTCAATAATGCAGGAAGGCGAGTAACAAAAAGAGGAAAAAAGCAGAGAGACACGATTTCCGCCGGATGTCTGTTGTGAACTTTTAACTGTGTCTATTGCCCTCGGTTTTAAATTGTCTGGTGTTATATTTTTCAAGAAGAAGGATCTAACACATTAAGCTCCTACACCTCCTCACCCAATATGTCCGCCGGGAACTTCCTCGTCTGTGTCACCATCATCATCGCTTAATGTTGTGTCCACTCCAGCAGAAGATGAAGTGTTACTTCATCCCCTGCATCCCCGGCGGAACAACACATAAATGTTGTGTGCATGTAGGCATGGCTATATGATACTGGACTCTTATCTATTACCATACAAAATATGCTAAATATTAATTATCATAACTATAATAATGATGAATATTACTTATACAGAACTTTATACTGGGAAGAAAAAAGCAAAGTCATAACGCTTGCGAAGGTGATAAAAAGTGGAAGGAGTTTTCTTTAATTGCTGCGCGAAATGCTGGACGAATGCAAGCGGTTACTGAATGCACCACACTTGTATGGTCAGTTGTTTGTCAAGCATTCGTCCTCTACATTTATCATGTTGTTGAGAAAAGTATATATAATAATACACAACTACGCTTTGGTGTCTTCTTGCGCTTTTCTATCATTTTAAATTTGCTTCAGCAACATCCGGGCGACATTTTTTTTTTATTTGCTTTATGTGTTGTTGTGGAATTGTTTGATGAATGGTGTATTTTTAATTGAATTTTGAGGTTATGTTTTAAAACTATATTGTTGAGATATAACAAAACTGTAAAAGTATGCAAAAAGAAATATCTCCTGCTTTTTGATCGACTCCGACTAGGTTACAGGGTATCTTATGAAATACAAAAAATACGGATTGAATTATCTTATTTGTTGTATAAAATTGTTATATATTTATGGACCAAATGTGGTGACGGAGGGTGCAATTTTTAATTTTGTAACAAAATTCCTTGTTAACTCTGTAACTTGTAAGGTTCCCATCAAAGTGAATTTAGTTAGAAGATATTTACATAATTTGATTTGGCACTACGATAAACATGTGGGCCTATCATTGTTTGTATCTTTTGAATCATAATTTGAGGTTTCTACCATGTGTACAAAATCCTGCGAATCAGCAGCAGAGAATGTTTAAAAAATAATGAAAGGTGGAATTTCTTATCACCCTTCTGTACTCACGCTGAATACACTATATTTTACATTTAAATATACACACATCTATATTTTAATTCTTTTATGCATTTGTATATACATTAATTATTAAATGTTTTAATGTAGATTACTATGAAATAAAATGTAAGTTGCAGCATGGGCACCTGGCGGAAAAAAAATGAACTGCGCCAGAACAAAATATTAAACAATGCTGTAATATGTATATGTAATATAAAAAAAAACACAAAAAAAATCAACAGAAACAATCTGTGTAGAATATAGATGTAGTGAATGTAGCTTCAATGAAAATTATCTTTTAGATGTACTACTGGAGTAGCAACTATAGCCATAATCATTGTTTAGAATTAGTTAGTTGATAAAAACACACATGCATGGGATGCCATGTATATTCCTGAAGATGCCAGTGGGAGAGAAAGGAAATGATGATTCTCGAGCGCCTCCCACGTCAATGTGCAACTTGATATAGTAATAATAGTAATAAGAAATAATAATGAAAAAACTCCAAAACGAATGGTGCAAGGATCGAAAGGCGGGCCGCACACCGCATTACAATAATGATAATATTAAAAACATTAAAATAACTCACAAGTGAAAGTAAAAGTCAATAAAAGTACGGGAGGGCGATTCAAATTTTATATTAGGTTCAGTTCTATTTCGGACTTTAGTTGAGCTAATTATAAGACAAGCCTGGATTGGAATGATAAAGCATTTTTATCATTTAGTTGCGTTTATTTATGAGGTACAAGCGAAAATGCTAGTCCAACCTTCTTTTACTTCTAGTTTCCATTTTAAACTGTTCCTAAAATCTGTTCTAGCATTTCTAGCTATCTGCATTCTTTCCAGGCTGGATTAGTTTTACGGATGTTAAAGTAAGAACGAAAACAATAAATGCTGCCTGCTCTATTCCACATCTAGAGATGGACACATTTCGTTAGTACCCCATAGATATTTTAATTTTTAAAGACGTTTTTATTGTTTCGAACAAAGCATCAATGCGCTATTCCCGATCCGAAGGCCTGTAACGGTAATGATGAATAGTTTTTGGCTGTCATCGAAATACAACGGCTGAAAAATCCTCAGTACAAATCGGTATAATATTATATTATTGAAAGGCGTGTGGCCTACGGTGTTTTTATTTTATTCTGTAGTTCACGACGATTTAGAAAAACAGAGGTAAAACAAATTTGAGCAAGATTATCTCGAAGAAAAGTAGCTGATAAAGTGTCGGTAGCTAAAATAAAAATGGAATATATATTATATATAAAAATAAAATTATATATACAATGATAAAAGTGTCCTACGATATTGAGTGACTGCATTAATTAATATAATTATTATTCTTGCATATTATTAAATACGTGAGAGTTGAAGTTGTTTCTTTTTTATGGTATATTTTATTGTCATTCCCGTTATTTTAATTTCTCACTTGTTCTGTTTGGTGTAACGATTAAAGAGGAATAGAGGTTTACTCACTCACGTGAATCAATAAAACAAATGCAGCAGAGATCCCAAATTAAGCAAAACGCAAATCAGGGAAATGGATGGAATAATGCAGACTTTCCTTGGAAATTTACTAGGCCTACGGATTAGTTTGTGCTACTACCGGGTGATGATGGTGGACTACGGGTATGCGGCTACCGTCTGTCAGGCTTTAGGGAGGTTATTCTACATTTCATTGAGTTTTTTGTCTCAATGCAGTTAATGAGAACAAATCTATTTCCTTGTTTTTATGCATCTTTATTGCGGTAGAAATATTTTTAACACTAGACATATTCAAAGCAATACACTACACTGTATAAGTAATACAGTGACTTTTACTTGAGAAACTGTATTTTGATACCGTAAGATTGTTAAAAAATGAATATGAAAAATGAGTCCTTGTATTGAAGGATATTTCTTTGAAAAGAGATTAAGATAACTATTGAAGGTTGGTATTGATGATGTGTTATTATATTAATAATGTAGAAAACAATTATTAAAAACACTGAATGCTGATCGCTATGTTTTTCGAGGGGTCTAGTTCTCATAGATTTTTATACAGATTCAAGTAAATTATAATTGCACTATAAAAGACTCACGTTTGTTGCATTTTAGACGGTCAAAACTGTCTCAACTGACGTGAGTCGATGTTGAGAAACATCATGATGCATTTCATTTGAGGGGGGAGGGGTTTACTGATTGCGTGCGTATGGATGGGTGTATATTTGTGTGTGAATGGGTGTTTGTATATGAATCTTCGTACCGACTGATATTCAGAAAAGCAATAAAGTTTAAACAAAACTTATACAATGTAGATCCCATTATTCTATATAGCTTTGTACGAAGGCATTTCCTATAGTAGTACCCATTTTGCTTAGCTCTGTAATGGCTGTTTCTGTGTCGTCATTTAATGAAGCATAGCAATGAATGCATCATTTTTAATAAGGCGCAAGCCCTGAGTATCTAATCCGATGAGCTTCCAGCTTTTGAAAGGTTTAATATCTCGCTCGCCCAAAAAGAAAATACTTTGAATGATTCTTGATTTGGGTTTATGGAGAAACTGTATGATATTTTTGAAGCTACGTGGTTCATCATCAAACGAGTTACATCTCCTTGATCAAATCACGATGAACTGCCTTCTCACTAAGGTTAATAGGCCTTCATGCCGCTGTTCATGCTAGTTGAATTTTCTTCATAGGGAGTTTCTGTAATTGCTGTGTTCTCATTGTGCTTAACAAGGTGAAAGGATGGAAAACTTACTGAGTACAAATATATGGAAGTTATTTCCGGGCTATTGTATAGAAGATAGAAGTTGCAGACATTGGACACAGTAGGCATCTTCAGTGGCGCTGTCGAATTCTTTTAGGAGACGGTTGCTTTGCGTCTGAAGTGTTGGCAATCTTTATACCAGTGTTTATCGGTATTTATCTCGGTATACATATGTCAATACAGATACTTAAGATGTAACCCCACTTTCTCCTAGAAGAGCTCCACCGCGCTGTTGATGTCAGCCTCATTTGTGGACCAAAGGTCTAAGTCCATAATAACTTCCAGTTATATTTACTCTGGCCTTGAAAGCCTGTGATCTGTTAGATATCATACAGCTTCTCCGTTCGTAAATGATAACATAAATACAAAAAAACGCTTATGAATCACCGCTGTCGATGTGCGCTGAGCTTCTCTCACATGTTGTCATGCACTTATATGTGTGTAACTCTTTGTGTGAACATCAAAATATAACTGTTGCGTACATGGGAGAGAGAGATCAGTCGAAAGTGAAATTATAACACGCGATCTGCAGTCAGACTGGATGACAGCGGCTTCGATATTGGCGTCTTCAGATTCTTCCTTTCGATTTCCTGGTGTCGCGGTGAACTGCAGTTATCACTGCTCTCGCTGTCACTGTTACTTGAACATATTGTATACTTTCATGTTACATATAAACTAGTTTGTGTCTGTAAGTAAATTACTTCATTCAAAAATAGTTCACCGTTGCGTGACTAAACTACTTTTACCGAGGTTTTGTATTTTTTCTATTTAAAACTAAATAACTTTTAACAAGAAAAGAAATATTATTTCTTCCTTCGACAAGCGATCAGCATTTGGCATCTATGTTTTAAAAAACAAGTTTTACAGACACACATCAACCGAATACACATACACACATACACATTTACACAGAAACACAAACAAACACTGATACACTTTTAATTGTCCATACTGGGCATGTCTTCCTTGATAGGCATGCAGTCAAAGTATTGTGTTATATATCCAGTTTATCTAACACGTGTTATTGTGGTTTAATGTGATGTTTACACTATGGTATTATGTAAAATGTATGTTATTAATTGTACAACAATGGTTAGAAACCGTTACCTCTTTGTTATGAAAAAAAAAGATGTAATAATAACCAAAATGAAACATAACAAATGAAAATAATGTATGCTTGTGTTTTGTGTGTGCATTTGTCATACATTATAGAAAAAAATAATAGCTGTAAGTGTTTATGTTTAAAAACTTCTTGTGAAAGAAGCTCTTAAAATGACATTTAGTGTATGAACAAACAAATGCAAGAAAAAAAAAACATTACAGTAATCACCTGGAATTATGAAAATATTATATATATAAATTATAGTGGTTACAAAAATGGTATTTGTGTATCATAACAAATGAATCCTGTTTCAAGTGATTAGTGTCTCCTGCACTTCCATATACAAAGTTTTGGCACCTGTGCACATCATTGGAGTGATAAATGGTGATACCAAAGTTAACAGGAAAAAAGCGTCTAGATTGCAGATATTAGAAAGATAATTCAGTTGCGTCCAATAGATTGTCTTAGTAATTTATTTCGTTTTAATTAGTAATTTTTGTTCCTGATTCCAAACGAAGCGAAGTGTTATTGTTGGTGACATAGATAAGAAACGTCATAGTATTTGTAATAATGCGAATTTGTACAATTTTCTCTGTATCAGCTTAATGTTACGTTTTGAGCTGTTGGTATTGGGGCATAACTTTATTTCGTCTTTTGTTATCTGGGGAAGCTAGTGAGGAATAGAAGTGAGGTGTACAGGAAGATAGGGTCATCATCGCCGTAAACTCGGTAGGTGATGGCCTTAGATGAGCCAATAGTAACTTGTCCCCAATCCTTTCACTCAACCAAATGGCCTGTTAGTTTGTGTAGTGTTGTCGACTGTCATGTTTTACTTTATCCTCCATCTTTCCTCGTATAGCCACATGAAACCCATATGCCTTCTGTGATGGAAAGAATACTAATAATATTTATATGGATGATCGATATAGCTTTATGTTATCTCAGAGGTGTTCAAACAGCATTTGTTTTCTCTAGGAACACTAAGTTTCACTGAAAACACTAATGTTAAGGAGATATTTTACTGTTAAACATATTTGTTCCTATATACCTCAAAGTCCCTGTCTGAAGCACTTTTAACATTATGTTTACGTATAACCTATGCACTTGTTTATTTTTAAATTTGGTGTTCTTCTTACACGCAGTGATAAAGCTTGCTTTAAAAATAAATTAATAATTAATTATATACATTATTTAGCGGATAACACAGTAATAATAAAGATGTCTTATATATTTACAAAAAGAGAAGGACAACTTTGGATGTCCTGTAACACTGCTCACAAATTTCTATTTATAAATAACCCAAAATGTTTTTACTAAGCATACAACGTTCACGCGTTACATATATTAAACAAAGGAATCGGTTTAGTTTGAAAAGATAATTATATTAAACCTAATATAATGTAAAACTCAAACTTAAAACGCTAGGAACTAAACAAGAGAATAAAGGCAAGAAGTATTTCACTTTTTCCTTTTGGGTAAGCTAGGCAAAGCAGAAAACAAAACAGTTGCAATGTAGTCAGAATCTTTTTAAAAAGTAGATAATCATAAAAGTTAAACATATATATATAAAATAAATTAAACATATCAAATTTCACCTCGTCATTTGCAATGCACACATCCTCTCCTTTTTCTGTCTTTATAACCCGCAACCAACATTTCGGCCTATATTTTTACCCACAATATGGCGCGCACTTGTTTGAATCGTCCCCAGACTACTACAGGAGGAAGGCCAGAAATGTAATGAATTTATTTGTTCACTGCCACTATTTGATGTTTCTCTTAGGTTTTCGGAAAAGTTAGAATTGCATGTTGCCGCGCTGTTTTTCTTATCGTTTGACTGCACTACGTCTGTCCCTCCCCAGCCCCTTCGTCCAAGTAAAAATCTCTCCCAAGCTCGCCATTACTCTCAAAAAAGTGCTAAGCGCTGTCGTTCACAAAACATCCGACAGTTGCAATGGGAGTGGTGACGACCGCAGGATAATCTGTTTTTTCGAATGCTAATACTGAAGAAATTTTGCTTATAAAAGATATATTTTATGAGTTTTATAAGACTATTTCAATATGAACCTTTTTGGAGTTGTATTTTTCACTTTTTTGTCTATCAAACACTGTTCAAGTACTCCATGCACTTTTCGACTAGAGGAACGTCAGATTTTATAATTTTTATACAGTAATAATTATGAAATGCGCTTTGCAATGTCCGAAGAGACGCCTCAGTTGTCTATTTTCTGCTATTTTCGCTATAAAGATTTTACGGCGCGAGTGACGGACGAAGCAGGAATCTATGCCGGTTTTGAAGACCACAACGCAGCCTTCAACACTTCTCTAGATTAGGTCTGTTAATTCTTACATGCTCATTACCCTTGCAAACAAATGTATAAATATAAATCGTTTAATCTAAGTTTTATATAAAGGAATAGTAAAATGTTGGATGTGATCAGTGAGGCGAACTGAATGTGCCGGGATACATGCAAGCTTTGGTAATACACTAGACGGAAATGGTAGCTCTTTACGGGTGATCTTCTTTGGCAGCTCGTGTATTTTATTTTATTCGTGCCATATTCCAGTTTCATCTCCGTTGCAAAGAGGCGATTATAGGTGCAGAGTTTTGGCTTTGGGGGAAAATAGTCATTCATAACACATCCAATTTTAAAGGTTAAAAGAGAGTGTTTCTGATATTAGAAATGGAAATTATTAGGCTGAAAACCCGTCCAGTCTGTTACTGAAGAAACTCGGGAAGTGGAAAGTAAAATTAAGGAGAAATTGATGAAGCTTAACACCAAAAATATTAAAAAAAATACCTAGAGAAAATGTAGCATGACGTGGTTGTACCTGTTGACTTTATCAGGTTCTATGTTAAACTCCCATGCCCTGTGTTGTTAGCTGTACCTTTTGACTGGAGAGAAAAATGAATATATTACTACTATTCTACGTGTTATTGTCTGGACAATATGCATTTACACTGAGAAACTATTTTCAGTTGAGTAAAATATGATCATGGGCCTTATAAAGATAAAATGTAAACTGTTCAAATTTATTTTAGTCATTATTTGTTAAGCGGGATGTGTATATTTACAAAAAAGTAATAAAAATCTAGTTTCGCATCGATTTCCCCCTTGACACGTTGTTAGTGCATGACGTCGTAAGACGTAGTTAGGTTCTCGTCTCCTATTGGTGTTAGAATCAATTAACGGAAGAGAAAATATGTGGAGTTAATCCCTTTTGTATTTTTTTAATTACGATTCGTCAATTACTCCCCCCTTTCTTTTAGCAAGTAGTTTAATTTACACTGCTTTCAGTTAGCAGAAGAGTTCATAATCACATTTCAGCTGTATTTTGACTTGAGGTTAAATCTATTGCATTTTGGTATACGCTATCGCGAACTATTTTGTTTTTTAACCTTTGATATATACGTAAATTCCTCGACGACCTTGCTATCCCTGTTACTGCAAAATATCCTCTAAACCTTGTTCAAAATCTCCATTAAACCCTCTTCCCACTTGATAAGTGTACGTCGCATAAACTTACTTGCAGATTGTCGTATATGTAGCTTTTTTTATAAATAGAGTTTTGATCAATAATTAAATTTGTGTAAGGCCTGTCTTTTTCTTATTTTGCCCATTTTAAAGCCAAAATGAATGGCTCCTTGCAATAAGAAAGCAATAAACCATATTCATACTATGGGTGATGCTTCTCAAATCTAATTAAAAGAATGAAATAATGTTTATTGTGTAAGTACGTAACATTATAGGAATGATTTAAATGATAAATACTGATAATGATGGCGACGATATTTGAGATGGTTGTACAGATGCAGTTTTTTGTATGACACAAATAACAAACTATTACTGTGTTATTTTCTGATGGATGCACGTACTGTGTCCACCAAACAGATATATTCAGTGTATATTCAAAAAGGGAAAAACTGTTCTGGTGTACCCTGGATTTAAATATAATTATTATTACTACTAATAATAAAAGGGTGTAAGTGTATACAGATTGTACCATGTACATATATTAATATTACATACAGATAAGAAAAGGTTCACAACGTGCCGTGTGTATGTGGGAATAATTATAATTATAATAATATGGACATTGTTCAAAGAAATTGTTTTCTTTGTTTTCTTTCCTACACAATCCTTAACAAGATTTTCTATCCCTATTCTTCCCTACCAGAGGATATCGTTAGATTCTATTATAGGGTCTTTCAACAAGTGTCGAACCTCGTTAAGTAACTTCGTTGATTTGCGCGTATACGGTTAACCCAATTTTCAAAGACACAAGAACGTAAATTAGGTCCAACTTCACGAATGACACGCGTAATGCTATTCACAAGATCATTGCTGGAATAAACTCCCGATTTATCTTAACCCCACAAAAGTAATCCGACGGCGTTAAATCACATGATATCGGGGCCAGTTAACATCACCCCACAGAAAATGATGAAACCTCTGAACTTCTCCTTCAAAAGATCGATTGTTTCGAGAGCAGTATGACATGTGCCACTATCTAGCTGGAATCAGATGTTTTTCAGATCCATTGAGGTCAAAAATAGTCCCTTGTAAATCTCCGGTATTTTTCTCCATGGACAGAACCTCTCCATCTTCGTTTTGCATAATAAATGTTTACAATTTCTACGCGTTGCTGAACGTTGCTGTAACGTTATATGGCTATTTATCAATAACAATTGTAACCACGTGAAAAAATGACTGTTGTAACTCAATAAAAACGACAGTTATCACATGTCGAAGGTAGGACACTCTTGTTGAAAGACCATATACAAGCTATGTCCGCGACTTTTAGCCTCGGATTTGCTGGTAAAGACTACTCAAAAAATATATATTTCCTGCATTAAATAATTTTTTAAAACTAAATAGCCTTGGATATTTATTTTTCAAGCCAGAAATTCGTTGCTTCAAATCGCGGACATTAGTAAACCAATCAATATAATTGCAAACTTAAGTCATGACACATAAATCCTCTAATAGAGTAAAATGAAAAAATATAATACAACACCATAATTTTCAGTTAAAGGGAGACTAAATGATGAAATGTATAACAAAATATCGTTGTGCAGTTTTACATATCGGAATTTTCTCTTTAATTTGATACAGTATATATTTTTGACGCAACAGTTACGATTAAAATATATTTTTAAAATTGCAGTACATCCACCATTTTCACTCTGAATTTTCTATCCACTTCATAGAAAGAAAAGTCTTCTATACCCTCTGAAATAGGAACATAAATTTTTGCTCACATGTTAAGAAAGCTTTCCTCTGCAAACTAATACTTGTTTTATAAATATGGGTGATATTTTTATCTATTTCGCTTCGATTTTTTATTTTTTTATTTTTGTAATTTACGTCCTCCAACGTAAAGTCATATCGGACGATGAATGGAATGGGTGAAATGATGCTCAAATTAGCCCAGGGTACATAGAGCTTAAAGTTACCTGACAGTCGTCCTTCAGGATAAGGGAAAACCCCGAAAAACCTTATCCAGGTAACTCGACCTGGCCGAGATTCGAACTCGGGAGCTCTTGAACGTGAGGCAGACACGCTACCGAGGCGGCCATATTTCGCTTCAAATGTTTACTTTCAACATTGTTGTGTGGAAATGGAAGGCATGCAGCTACACACAGTAAAAATGTCAACACATATCTTAAAATACTGTGGAATTAAAATTACTTTAGTATGCTGACAGTTAGAGGGGAAGTTATGGGAGGGAGAGTTGCTATGGCAACGGCCATGACCACACCTCTTGAAGGCTTGTGTGCACAACTTCCACCAGTTAGGTGTGACTTCTTCGTTCACCCCCTTCTCTAAGCGCCGTTTTTCGTGCCATTTTTCAGGAAAGCACGTGCTTCACGGCAGCTGTCACAATCCTAAAGTATTTTTAATTCCACCGTACTTTCCAAGATAATGGACACAAATTTTTGTTATATTTAACTTTGGCTATTAAAGCATTTAGTCTCCGTTTAAATGTAGTATTTCTTACACACTACCTCGAAATCTGCTTGTTTCTAAATTAAAAAAAAAAAAAAACAGTATGGAAAATACAACTTATTGCTTTTGTAGTATATTCTATACTATGTGGAAAGAAGAGAGATAGACGAACAAATAAAATACTTGTGAACACAGGAAGATAACCTTATATATAAGAGTAATACATAAATTAGAGACATTTTATTTTACATCCTTTTAAAAATTTGTAAAAGATTAATTCGCAGAAAAATATTTCATTTAGGCAGGTAGCCATTTTTCAATATCAGTTAAAAAACTACTTAGTAAATGCAACACTTTAAGTGATAGTTTAAATTTAACGCAATTATTTGGAAAGTAGGCGATAAACAAAATCATGCTTTAACTTGCAACATCATGCAATCTATCCTTTGTGTCAACTTTCACCAAATGAAGATTAGTGCGCTCTCTTATTAGCTAAATAAGATAGCGTACTTATTTGTGCGGGTGAGACTTAAGTCGACACCAATACTGTATAGGTTTCAACATAATCCCGCACATAATAAGCAATATTATACATGACGATGAATAGTTTGGGAACCAAGATCATCAAATATGCATTCCTTCGTCCATTGCTGTGGAGACAACGCCAGAAAACCTGCACAAAGCGGTCCCAGTGGAAGAGGATCACTCGCCAGCCTAGGGCGGTTCCTTTGAGAGTGAAATAGGACAACTTTACAGACTTCCTGGTTATTACTACTACTACTGCTACTACTAATATTTATTTATTAACTTCCTTCAACCGTATAGAACGTACCTTCGATGCATTAATTTGGATATGATTTATTTTTGGCTGAAATATTACTAAAGTTAGTCCGGGATCTGTGGAGCTTATAGCAATGTGGCATTCGTATTTTCAGAATAAAGGACAAAACACCGGGAAGAAATACCTCATTAAGTAATCCATTTTAGCCAAGATTCCAATTTGGGTGCTCTTGCACGTGTATTGGACATGCTACTCGCACACCACGGAGGTGGGCAGTTTACGTCATATGACAGAAAGCAGCCATTGTTATACTTGGAGATGGGTAAACACCAACAGTGCACGCCCGCCTCGGTAGCGTAGATGGTAGCGTGTCTGCCTTACGTTCAAAAGGTCCCGAGTTCGAATCTCGGTCATGGTGAGTCACCTGGATAAGGTTTTTTCCGGGTTTTTCCTTATCCTGAAAGACGAATGTCGGGTAACTCTAAGTTCCACGGACTCTGGGCTCATTTGAGTATCATAGTGCACTGCACGATACAGTACATTGCATTCATAAGTTGCAGGTTACTAAGATACATTGACTGAGTTCATGGGTTTGGGCAATCCATTTTTTATTATCTGCGAAATTAGTCGGCATAACGCCCTCTGTCCTTTTGCAGGGCGCATTTTTCTAACAGCTGAATGCATGAAGCACATTTGAGATGCCGACATATAGAGCAGAAAACTTATAGACAAAGTGCATCTGTTACGGAAGTGATATCATAGTAGCACAGTACGATGCATTTTTCTGCTTAGTTTACAGAGTTCATTTGGAATACTGCATTCAGTTTACAATTAATGTTTAATGTGTTATCCACAATATGATTCAGTGACTCGGAATTTCTCCAGAGACTACAGTTTTCACTTCTGTAGTTGTATGTAATATGTTGAAACACATGCAGTGTATGTCCCATAACAACACGTTCCGTAGGATTTTGAAACGGGCAGCAAAGATAAATTCTGCCACGTGTGTCCTTCGTCCCGTCAGTTCGATTTGACAGGCACGTCGTGAAATGGAGAAAATCCTACGCATCTTCTCCAGAGAAGGATGCACACATCTAAGTGGCAGTCCTTGATGACATTCTCAGGTTTTGAAAGATTTCAGAATATCTGAAAGCTCTGAGAATATTCTAGAAATATTTGTGGCATTCTGTATACATACATGACAATTCTTGCATTCTCAGTTTATTGAATCATTTAACTACACAAATCCAGAACTTTTCACACACTAGTCGAGCATATATGTTTTATTTAATCAATTAATATACCTAGCTTATGAACTGAAAACCAACACCTACATTAGGGATAGAACTGGTTTAGGGTAACTGTTATAACCAGAAACAGTTTAGAAATTATAAATCATTAAATTTAGAAGGCAAAACATCTTTATACTATAACTAAAATAGGCAGGGGGGAAAGACATTATAAATAGCTAAAATAGACAGGGAGAAAAGACATTATAAATAGCTAAAATAGACAGAGGGAAAAGACATATAAATAGCTAAAAGATGCTAGAAAAAAAAGGCATACATAATAAAACAGGCAACTAAAGGCAATTATAAAGGGCGATTTATTTAATAAAACATTTCGTAAGTCGAATGCAAAGTGCAATTTTCGACTCTATGTTACCAGTACTGTTGGAAGCAAACAAATCTTAGCACTGGTCTTGTAAAGTGCATTTTTGTGTTTGATTGTGCCGTTGTGTTATGATATAAAATGCTTCTTTTTGTAGTTCACTAACTGCTCGCATATTTTGCATGTGGGTACTTTACGTCGGATCCAAAAATAAATATTAACGCTGCATAAAGGAATACTGAATTTCGGTATATTGTTGCTAGCTACAATAACGTCGCAATGAAAACTGAAAGAAAATCTAAGTTAGACTGCACTCATTGTTGTCTTTTAAAATAAACACAAGCGGAAATTCAACCGTTTTCTGTTATCTATCATTTATTTGCCCGAGAGAGCTTATTGTTGGAAAGAAAATAATGAACTAAATGAAGGACGCCTATGTTGTGTGCAACTTAAAGACAATAATATCGTATATTTTCGGCGAAGTAGGTGTCATTGTCAGGGACTAACGATTAGTGAAATGAAAGTGTACCTAAAGGAAATTATTAATAATTAATAAATAATATATACATGATAAAAATTAAAATAAATTAAGAAGAAAGTCAACATAAAACTGTGACAATTCAATAACAAGGTACACATTCACTTTCAAATTGAGGATAAATTCGAAACATTTAAAAAGGCATTCTGCCTAAGTTTCGGAGCTAGCGGTAACACATAAAGGTTACCAGTAACGATTAAATCATTTGTTTTCAAGATTATTGCATTCGCAGTTACATTGCATTTATGGTTGCCTGTAAGGATTAGCTGTAACTGCATTTGCGATGTTCATTACTTTGTTATTTGATGAATCTGAAAAGTAGTTTCTCTAGCTTCAATGCATGAATTTACTACAGTGGTTTGTAAAGTGTATTAAGCACTTGTTTCTTCAATGTATCGCATACATAAAATTTGTACAGGTGAACTGAGCCATATGCAGATGCAGCTACATGGGAAGACATATCATTGCTACTGATATAAACATGATTGAAGTAATCTTAGCTTTAATATTTTCGTAAGATATTAGACAACATAAAGCAATAGCATTTTGAAAGGCGATTTTGCTAGAGAAGAGCAAAATGAGTCACTAAAGAGTCGTTAATGTCTAAAAGTTTCAATTACTATCAGTACATAATATGGATAACAATGCAGAATTACTAACAGAGATTAATGCGTAACTAGCTGAGGTTACTACTGTGACTTTAAGAGGAATTACTTTTGTCCTAAAGGCCAGCAACCAATCGGATTCCTGCAAGGTAGTTATACCGCATTCCCCTTAAGCGGGGTGTAATGAGCGCGTGAATCTATCTCTAATAAGTACTACTTTCCCTAAGATTAAATTTCAAAAGAAGTTAAGAGTAATGTTTCTAACACAACCGTAAAACCCACATATGTTTAGTCCAAGCAGTCTTCATAATACAAATACATAGAGCACCAATACATTACTAGGGCTGTTCAATTTTTTCTTTCTTTCTTTCTTTCTTTCTTTCTTTCTTTCTTTCTTTCTTTCTTTCTTTCTTTCTTTCTTTCTTTCTTTCTTTCTTTCTTTCTTTCTTTCTTTCTTTCTTTCTTTCTTTCTTTCTTTCTTTCTTTCTTTCTTTCTTTCTTTCTTTCTTTCTTTCTTTCTTTCTTTCTTTCTTTCTTTCTTTCTTTCTTTCTTTCTTTCTTTCTTTCTTTCTTTCTTTCTTTCTTTCTTTCTTTCTTTCTTTCTTTCTTTCTTTCTTTCTTTCTTTCTTTCTTTCTTTCTTTCTTTCTTTCTTTCTTTCTTTCTTTCTTTCTTTCTTTCTTTCTTTCTTTCTTTCTTTCTTTCTTTCTTTCTTTCTTTCTTTCTTTCTTTCTTTCTTTCTTTCTTTCTTTCTTTCTTTCTTTCTTTCTTTCTTTCTTTCTTTCTTTCTTTCTTTCTTTCTTTCTTTCTTTCTTTCTTTCTTTCTTTCTTTCTTTCTTTCTTTCTTTCTTTCTTTCTTTCTTTCTTTCTTTCTTTCTTTCTTTCTTTCTTTCTTTCTTTCTTTCTTTCTTTCTTTCTTTCTTTCTTTCTTTCTTTCTTTCTTTCTTTCTTTCTTTCTTTCTTTCTTTCTTTCTTTCTTTCTTTCTTCTTTCTTTCTTTCTTTCTTTCTTTCTTTCTTTCTTTCTTTCTTTCTTTCTTTCTTTCTTCTTTTGACAACGTACCTTTACTCATCCACATAATTCTGGCAGTTCTTCTCAAAATAGTCTCCCCTGAATGCGATGCACTTGTCCCAGCTTTTCTGCTTGAAACCATTTTGAGAGATCCTTCAAAATCGCCTCCGCAGCCTTCACCACTGCTTCTGATGATGGATAATGCCTCCCACGAAGTCGTTTCTTCAAGTTAGGGAATAGAAAAAGGTCACATGGGGCTCAATCCGGACCCTAGGGAGGGTGAGGGATGCACTTCACGTTGATTTTTGCAACATATTCAGCAACAACATTGGCAATACGCGGCCGCGCATTATCGTGGTGCAGCATCCAGCGTGCATCACGGCAATGTGGTCTTTTGCTCCTGATATGGACCTGCAATGTTTTCAGGACATTCCTTTAGTACTGTCCAGTTACTGATGTGTGTGCAGGTACATGCTGATAAACCATTCCATGAGTATCAAAGAATGAGATGGCCATAACTTCCCCAGCAGAAGCAACCACTTTTTCCTTTTTGGGGGTTGCTGATGAAGGAGATTTCCACACTGAGCTCTGCTGTTTGCTCTCAGGATCAAAATGATGTAGCCAAGTTACATCAGCAGTGACTACGTTTGAAAGAAACTCCGGATCTTCCTCTAACATCAACTTTAACTGCATGTTACGCCATTGCAGCGGTAGACGATACTGAACATGTCTGAACTTGCCGTGTTCTCGCAGGTGGGAACTAAGAGTTCCACCATTGAAACTACTACGGTGAGTTTGCTTCACATTAAGCTAACAAAATATAATAAGATTGCATTTTAGTGCGAAAAGGTATGTCGGTAAAAGTAAATTAAGATCATTCTTTACTGAACAACCCTTGTATAGTGTAAAATATTGACATGATGCGTTAAAAGAATTACTTTGATCAGGTCAAGGTGCTTGTTAGAACGCTGTAGGTTGCTGTATCTGCAGAACGTGTGCCACTGCAAGATATGTTTCTGATTGCCTCATAATGGGGGAGGGTGTTTATTTCCCTACAGAATTCAGATCAGTAGTATTCAGTAATTTTCTTCCGTTCAAAAATCAGGAAAACAACTTGCAACTGAAATAGGATACGAGGTAAATCATCTGCTTTCTTACCACTGCAAAAAAAAAAAAAAAAAAAAAAAAAAAAAATCCAATTGAGTTAGTGGGGTCCTCATAACTCATAACTCATAAGTTTCAATTGTGATTTGAACAACTCATTATTATAAAAGGGTAGAGCCAGAATGAAAAATTCAATGCCATAGCCGGGATTTGAACCGCGGATTTTCTGTTTGCCGTCCAGCCGCTCTAACCCTTGAGTTACTATGGCCAACATGCCGACATGACACTAATTTCTCCAATTGACTCGTGTCTTTCCCGGTGAACCACTTAGGATATCTCATAAATTCATGAGACAACTACCTTAATGGCGACCTACTACATGTAAGTACTTTAAGGCCCGGGCTTTATAGTTAACCACTATTAGGTCAATTAATGGAAATTAATTGTTCTTTCACAGTGGCCGTGAGTAGGCTAAAATATGGAAAGATGGTTTACCGGGGAAAACACGAGTCAGTTGCAGAATTTAATGTCATGTCAGCACGTTGGCCATAGTAGCTCAAGGGTTAGAGCGGCTGGACGGCAACCAGAAGATCCGTGGTTCAAATCCCGGCTGTGGCATTGAATTTTTTCAGCCTGACTCTATCTTTACAATGCAACTGTTCATGAGCTTCTGAGAACTAACGTCTAGGTTGTAATATGTCGCTGAAGATCCACTTTGCGCATATACATTTCGACATCTTTCAAAGCAATTGTGGTGCTTTGAGTACTAGCAAAAGAAGTACTTCCTTCAAGACATTTCAACTGTGGAATGAAGGTAAGTATCACGGTAATTTTATTTCATCTATGCTCGAAATCCCAGAAGCAGAATGCGAACTAACTACCTTTAAAAGGTGCACAGGGCAATGGTTTATTGTGAATATAAATGTAGATGCTGCAACTCCAAAACTTTCCAACTGGCATATGACTTCAATCAACACTCTGATTTCTATGGAGAATTAACAGGACCAACTGCTCGATGACATTTATTGTAGTTAAAATGCATTTATTTCTGTTATCACAACCAGAGTTAAATCACTATTATGAACATATTTAACAGCACACGTATTACACCGTCTTACAATTTTGTTACATAAAAATTGCTTGAGATATTTATAAACCTTTTACTTCATTTACCCAACAAGGGAAATAGTTCTGTACTCTCAAAAGCTAATCTTACAATTTGATGTATAACACATGCTGCATATAAACCATGTGCACCTAAAATCTGCTGCGGAGTAGAATCGCAACGTCCAAAACTAAAGTCTGAAAGTGCCGCATGCGGCACTTACAAGTAGCTGTTGGACATCACTCGTCATCTCTGTTCCGGTAGCGGGGGACGGCGCTCCTTACATATGCCATATGTAGACCTTCAGGGGTAAACAATACCTTCCGTATAGTGCTGTGTTGTTATGCCTAAATGTTTCTATCTATTCTGGACACATTTTCGGGTACTTCCAGCTATACTCGGCACCCGATTTTTGTCACACAGGCCCTACACAGAGCAGCGAGGATGCCATTAAGCTCTCAAGCGAATGCAAGTATGAGTATGGTGATAGCTCTCTTGTAAGTAAAGCAAGTAGGGTGAGTATTGTCTTCCACCCAAATGTTCGATATAAAGATTTCACCGGAAATATGTTTCGTGGCCCAGGAATCTCCCACCTTCCAAATGAGGTTTGGAAAAAGGCCCGTGTGGTGTGTGCGTATCTGTGAACACCCATAATCTAAAACCGAAAAGTCATTTGGTATTAAGTTCAGTACTTTTTAATTATTTTCAAAAAAAAAAAAAAAAAGGAATCCGCACTTTAAACTACTCACTTTTTACTCAAAATTGTTTACGAATTTTAAATACCAGATGTTTTAAGATATTTTCATTACCAAATATACACCTATCTGGAATTTCTAGTAGTACCCTCTGAAAGCTTCTTCAGTTTGAAAGAGTGCCGATAAATGATAAACTGAAAGAGGTAAACAAAATTTTACTAAACAAAATTTTACATAATTTTAGATTTTGAAAATGCAGGCCGCGCCGTGGCTCAGTGGTTAGACCGCTTGGCTCTCACCAAGGCGGCCCAGGTTCGATCCCAGGTGACCGCAAAGTGGGATTTGTGGTGGACAGCACGGCGCTGGGGCGGGTTTTCTCCGGGATCTCCGGTTTCCCCCGCCATCTCATTCCACCGGTGCTCCATCTTCATCTCATGTATCGTCAGTGTCATCGCCTGCGGTGGCGTATGTAGTAAAAGCGGGCGTTAAACACTACACACATTTCAGGTAGCTTACGTCAATCAGGCGTTTTTTGTGTGGTTAAACATCCGAGATGCTTCTTTTAATCTTCAAATGGTTATACATTTTAAACTTTAAAAGTTACTCGCTCCCCCCTCCTCTGTTTTTATACAAAGCCATGAGAAAGAAAGAAATGCTGGTTCTTTAGCACAATATTAACTATTTCAGAGTTACTCCTGAACGATATCTCGGAAATGACAAACACCACATGAAATTGTACTGGGTATAAATTATTTACACGTTGCATTTATATTTCTATCTAGTAAGATTTTGTCTATCTTATGGTTTGCCATGGGAATTCAGAGGCTAATTCCAGAAAATGCAAATGGCGCATTGCTTTTTTTGAAAATATTTGTAAAACATATAATATATTATCAAAACATTTCTGACAAGAGCGTATTTCAGGTGGAATTTTCTTGAAAACGTCTCATGTCGCAACGTTGGGAGACGCTTATTTCATATATCAAGTTTGATATTTCACGTGGATTACATACATGTACACGCGCGCGTGTGCGGACCTTTTTCATAAGTTGCTTTCTGTGTTCAGTGGTCTCAAAGCAGTTTTTTCGGTGATATTATCATTATCAAATGTTTGGGTGTAAGTAGGTAGTGGAGAAAGCATAAAAGCTTGTCTGATTGGTACTGGATGTGAATTACAACAAGATGAAAATTGTTAAATGAAGTTCTTCTGTTGAAGTAAGCGTTCGTAGTTTAAGCCCCTTGCTGCCACTTCGCTTAAGAGAGTTTCTGCCTTAAAACGCCAATGTATAATCGACTGTGCTACACCGAGTGGAGACTGCCGGCGTTGATCTAATCGAAGCAATACTTGTGCGGATGTAAACCTATTTTTGAAACATCCTATAGGATTGCCTTATGTCAATGGGAAGAGCAAACCTTCTTCTTTCTAACGGCGTGTTTCTTGGTCATTTAAAGGAATCTTTCGTTATTTCAAGGAGTGTGTTTCCAAATCTCACCATATATTGGCCATATTCTGTTCTGTTATGTTTATAACCTGTAAAAATAAATATGTCGGGTTATAGTCACGATATTTTTGTGCCAGGGAGAGATGGTGACTAACTTATTTCACATTAGGACAAGTGTGATATCGGTACAAATACTCTGACAGTGAGTAAAGTGATAGATATGTTTAACTTCGCAAGGTAAATTTTATTTTTTTAATTAGTGTTTTATACTTTAATTTCACAACCCATGCTGATTATTATAATTATCTTTATGTTTACATATGTTAGCAGAGAACTCTTACTTTCGTGGTATACTGTTGTAAATAGTTTTGGAAAACAGTGACGATAGACAAAGAGTATACATATTCTTGATGCAAACCACCCTAAAATCATCGATACTGGTTAATTAAATTTTGCGTATTTTTATATAACATAGCAGAGCAATTAATATGTGTTTTAATTGTTTTATTTTTAATTGGGTAAATTCGTGTTATTTCAAAAGTAATATGTAACATTTCACTTCAAATTACAATAACAAAATTACTACTGCCCACCTCGGTAGTGTGGTAGCGTGTCTGCCTCACGTTCAACAGGTCCCGAGTTCGTATCTCGGTCAGGGTGTTACCTGGATAAGGTTTTCGGGATTTTCCCTTATCCTGAAAGACGAATGTCGGATGGACATTCATGGACCCCGGACTCTCTTTCAGCATCACTTCACCCAGTTCATTCATCCTCCGATATGACTTAACGTTGGAGTACGCAAATTGCAAAACAAAACAAAATACTACTACTTGTTGTAATTAAAGCACACGACGGATATATATTTGCGATAACATTATTGTGTTTGTTAATAGAATATTCGACAGAAATTAATTGACAGAATTAAGTTTTTACGTGCTTAATTTTGAATTAAAATTACATTTGTTCTGATTTTTTCCCCCGAAAGCTAACATTACCATACGTAGCCAGATGGCACTTTTTAGCGCTGCAGACATATTTGAAGTTGGCATTTAGACACCGAGAAACAGAATAGAGGACTTAGGTCAATATATTCTGGGGGACGTTATTTTTCTACCAGGTTGCTTCGCGAGGCCTCGAGTCTTCCATACGTGGAGGATGAAATCAGGCGCCGGGCTTCAAAATTATACGCAAGTTTATCCAACCACAGAAGCGCCCTTTCAGATCCTTGGGAGATTATGACCCCACTAGACGCCGTTCTAGACAGCACCGGTTACCCGCATGGCTTCCGGGCATCCGAGATAACCCAAGAGCTAATCCGAACAGCAGCTAAAGCTGAGCTCCACACAATCCTTCCAAGCTGCTTGGCATCAAAAATATTCCCCAAATTAAAAATAAATAAAAACACCAGGGTGCAAGACATTGCATCCTCTCCTTCAACTCTTAGGTACATATTTGTAACCTCATAACCAACATCAATCTAAAAACCCACATCTCACCCTACAACATCCCGAAATCTATACCGTACCTGCGGTAAAACCCTTAACGGGTGGGCACGCAGAAAAACCTTCTTGCTATATACAGCCAGCCAGCACCTCATGGCATGGCGTGACAACGAGAAGGCAGGACGATCTAATCGACAATGGCAGCAAGAGGGTTAAAATGGTTACCATTTATACTATTACATAAATTAACCACCTTCTAGCCCGTCTCGGTAGCGTAGATGGTAGCGTGTCTGCCTCACGTTCATGAGGTCCCGAGTTCGAATCTCGGTTAGGGTGAGTTACCTGGATAAGGTTTTTTCGGGGTTTTCCCTTATCCTTCAAGACGAATGTCGGCTAACTCTAAGCTCCATGGACCCTGGACTCATTTGAGCACCATTTCACCCAATTCATTCACCGTCCAATATAACTTAACGTTGGGGCCGACGTAGATTACAATATATATATATATATATATATATATATATATATATATATATATATATATATATATATATATATATATATGTGTGTGTGTGTGTGTGTGTGTATGTGTGTGTATGATCTGATGATTCTGTTAATAGAGCACTGAACAAAAATTAATTGGCAAAACTCACTTTTTACACGTTTAATTTCGAATTAAAATTACATCTGTTATGATTTTTCTTTTCTAAAAGCTAACATTACCATTCGTAGCCAGCTGGAACTTTTCACCGCTGCTGACATATTTGAGGTTGGCCTTTAGACACCGAGCGGGCACCGTCGATGTAATCGACAATGGCAGCAAGAGGATTAAAACAATTTCCTTAAATACTATTACATAATTTAATTACCTTCTACACAGTATATACTCATATTCATCTTACAAATGCCACTTTATTTTTCAAAAGCTGCTAATATTTACTGTTCTCGAATATCCGTCTCCAATATTCATCACGACAGATGGGCCCAGCTGATCACCATCTGGAACCCTTGCACCTGAAGCAGCAACCGAGGAAGATCCAAGAATAAGATGAGCAGACGACTTCAAACGACTAGTGGGGCCACAGTGTTCCTGTGCAGCAAGTGTAGAACTGTGTGGAAACCCTTTAAAAGACAACACAGGAGCAACTACATTCTATGAACTATGTACAACCTTAGAATATTAACGCTAGATTAGTGTATAAAGCAATAGTGTGAGTAGATGTGCAAGTTGAGGGACTAGATTAACTGAATCTTCGCTTCCGAGAATAGTTCCCCACATGGGTTTTAAACTCGAGCTGCCCCTTATACAGAAGACCTCATTCGTTCTATATTTCCCTTCTAAATTGTCGTTTCTAAATATATTGTATTATACCTCATGTGATATAGTTTTCTATTAGTTTAGAAGTTTTCTCTACTCTGTTTCTAAAATGCTTTGGTAAGTTCTAATATTCTTTCTACACAAAATAAGGCCTCTTCTGAGTATCCATGTAACATTGTTCCTTAGCTGTTTTCGTCGTAGTGGACAGCAGGTGGAGAAACGCTTTACAAAATTCGTATACGCCTAATTAATTGGTACAAGGGTGAGTCAAATAAAAACCTTAAATTTGTAATTACAAATCGAAATTTTGTCCCGTTATCCTGTAAGTTGGTAAGCGTGCTATAAACAGCGTGTAGAATGGCCTGTAGGCGGCAGCATAGTGAAGATGTACACATACCGTCGCAGTATCAGTATAAAGATGGTCGCCCCACTTGCAACTTACACCAGTCAGTTGTTGCGTAGTGAAGGTGTGAAACCTATTGAAATTCATCGACAAATGAAGGCTCAGTACGGTGATGCATGTTTGTCACAGCAGCAAGTCTACCAATGGAGTAGGAAGTTTGCAAATGGTGTGACTTCAGTAGAAGATGCTCCACGTCCGGGTCAGGCACAGCGAGTTGTGACTCCACAGAGCATTGCAGCAGTTGAAGCCATAGTGAAGGAAAACCGTCGAGTGACACTGAATGACATTGCAGCATGTTTACAGATTAGTCATGGGTCAGCACACCACGTTGTGCATGATGTGCTCCAGCTTCACAAAGTGTCTGCCACGGCAGCTGACTCCTGAAATGAGGGAACGACGTGCTGATACTTGTGAAGAACTTCTTCGGCGTTTTAAACGGGAAGGTGATGGCTTCCTTGCAAGAATCGTTACTGGGGACTTAACCTGGGTTCAGTTCCACCAACCGGAAACGAAGAGAGCGAGCAAGTAATGGCGCCATTCCTCATCACCAAAACCAAAGAAGTTTCGAACAGAACCACCAGGAAGGTTATCCTGACTCCCTTTTGGCACAAAAAGGCGTCATTTTGGAGTTTTACATGCCTAGAGGGACCACTGTCACCAGTGCATCATACACAGATTTCCTAAAAATATCATCTGCGGCCTGTAATCAAATCAAAGCGACGTGGATTGCTGTCAGCAGGTGCCCTTTTGCTACATGACAATGCAAGGCCCCACACTGCCCGTACAACAGTTGCAACAATCACGGCATGCATTTTTAGTGTCTTCCTCATGCAACATACTCACCAGACGTTGCCCCAAGTGATTTTCTTATGTTTGGACCACTCAAAGACACAATGGGAGGAAAGAAGTTCCGTTCCGATGAGGAGGTACGCCACGTGGTGCATGAAAGGTTGCACGGACTACCAAAGGATTTTTTTTTCTAGAGGCATTTATGCACTTTGTAAGCGCTGGAGGACTTGCATTGAGCGTGGAGGAAAGTGATACAGCTTTGTACCACATATGCTCAATAAATAATATTTAAAAAAATATTTAAAGTTTTCATTTGTCTCACCGTCGTATTTCACATGTATCTTCAATTCTCTACAAAGTAATTGCTAAAACTGACTCTTATCATTATAGTATTATCATTAGGGCATAAGCAATAGTCACCGCTGTCAAAATAATCGAGTTGTTTTTAGATATCTGAATCTTAAACTCAGGAGGAACCACTTCAAACTTCCTCATGATTTTCCCTTGTGACATTTCGAAATTTGTGACGAACGTTTACTTACAACAAGCTTTTCCGTCCTCCCTTATTTCCTCTCGTTTCTCTTCTTTCTTTATATTGCAAAGTTGTGGAGCCAGGCTTTCCTAGGAATAATGTTTTTGCCTTGCAATGTGTATGTGAAACATTATAGCTGTTGAGTATAATGTTACTCCGCAACAAAAACAGGGAACATGTAGGAATACTCCAAGCAATATCAAATAGCTGTAAATACATTTAGTATAAATATATTGAATTTTGATCATTTAGGACCTCCTAAGAGTAGTTAGAATACAAAATGTTAAAGATAAATAAATTTACTTCAGAATACTTGAACGACACTCGAGCTATCCTAAAATAAATGCATTGAAGATTTTGTTATGGTTAGTAATTTTATTAAAAGACTCATAATGATGGCATTGACTAACAGATTATACCTAATACGTGTAGAGGCGAAAAAGATTCAGTTTCCGCAATCTCTGCAGGCAAAGATACGTTGGTGAATACGTTGGAAATTAACTTAGCATACTCATATTTATGGATTAAAACATAAACTCTCTTTGAAACTATCGCTAAGTGAGCTATCTCACTCAGTGGTAACATTTGAGGCTTGCACTCGCAAAGCCCAGAGTTCGTTTCCTGTGTCCAACCTCTCTTAATATTGGTGTCTAGTACGTTTTCCTATTTGATAAGATAAGTGCTGCAGGATGAATAGTGTCGGTCGTGTCAGATAAAATGCGTGCACTCTTTTGAAAGCTCCTTTTCTATCCTATCAGACGGCAACGTTCCGTGAACTTCCCCCGGCTTCACCAGAGAGACGCCATCTCTGAGTAACTCGCCGGTCATCAACTTTGGAACTTTTGTACATCTCTATCGGTCCAATTTCTTGTGGTCTGTAGTCTCCTGTGGACCCTTCGAATCATTCGATCTCTCTGTGGAAGCTCAGCACAAAATGGTTCACTTAGGGTTGAGGTACGAAGTGTCCTCTCAGTTCCCTGGCCATCTTTAAAACTGTCATGACCATGTTCACTTTCTTCTCGAGCAGCCAGCCAGGTGAAAAGATGATTAGATATCAACGTTTCGGGAGTGTACATCTCTCCCATCATCAGGATATTTATAAAATGTTATACCACAAAAGAAATACGGGATATAACACATCTATAAACAAAGACAAAAAACTATCAAAAACGGCAATCAATCCGGCAGAATCAGCAGAATTCTCATGAAATACAATACCAGGACCATCTACAAGTCACCTCCGAAGATTAAACATCTGTTGAGGCCAGTGAAAGACAAACTGGACTTCAAAATTCCGGGAGTGTACCGCATTCCCTTTGAATGTGCGACACCGTATACAAGACAAACCGGAAGGACCATCGCTACTAGAACAATCAAACATGAACGGAGCATTCGTTTAATGCAACCTGAGAAGTCTGGGCTGGCAGAGCATTGTTTTGATAAAGACAATACAGCCAATTTTCGGGAGACGACTTGGCAAAATGCAATAGTTACTGGGAGCGGAGAATTAAGGAGGCTTTGGCGATTTCCTCTGAAAGGAGAACGCTTAATCGTGATGCTGGATTTCAGTTCAGCTTCTCTTGGAAACCGGTCTTAAACATGGAAATCCGTCGAATTAAGAAGCGAAGATCAATACAGGTTGATAATCGAGTTAAGTAGTTACGTTTCTTTGACACAATTTTCTAGACTCACGCCATCTCCTGACCTGGCATTTAATTGACTGAAAACAGTCTTTTGTTCAGTAATGCGAATTTTGATAGTGTTTTATCTTTGTTTATAGTTGTGGTATATCCAGTATTACATTTGTGATATAACATTTTATAAATATTCTGATGATGGGAGAGATTTACACTCCCGAAACGTTGATATCTAATCATCTTTTCACCTGTCAGGCTGCCCGAGAAGAAAGTGATTGTATTCGTTGCCAGGAAAGCTTCAGGTCTTATTTTATTTGTCAGGAGCATATTTGTCAAAAGAAATAACGCAGAATACTGTGACTTTGTAGGTTCGTAGAATTATAAAATCCAATTTGCAGAAATTCTAAACGTTATTTCCATACAAACACACTCTGTTCAATTCTTACAGTAGAAGAGTACGTCAGATACACAATTACAACTAACCAAGGTCGTTGACCACATAAAAGAGTTCACTTAACTTCCACTGTTTACAACACTCTTGTTACAATTCCTGTTCAGGGCTGTCTTTACAACTGTTTACTACTACTGTTCTGTCACACGTCATCGGATAAGACACGAATGTTCTAGACGCGTAACCTTATCTGTGTCGGCCAGCCTTTTATCTCCGCGCTATATATATCTGCTTAGGCAGGCTGTTTATCTCATTGATACACTATCCGTCCCTTATATCTCTGCACCTAACCTTTTCTGCGGGTCGCCACACAGTTGAACCGCTGATTGGTTAGACCGCTTGTCTCTCACAAGGCAGCCCGGGTTCAATCTCGATCGCATAATGAGATTTTTGGTGGACAACACGGCGCTGGGATGGGTTTTCTCCGAGATCTTCAGTTTCCCCATCCATCTCTTTCTTTCTTCATCTCATGCATCATCAGTGTCACCGCCTGCGTTGCCGCATGTAGTAAAACCGTTAAACACTACACTTTTCACATCATTTTATACTGTCAGAATGTTATTCAAAACACTCAGTTCTAAAATAGTTTTGTAACGCGTTTGTTTTACAAATCATAACATTCTTCATTTTGACTGAAGGTTTCCATGTACATTTACTATAGAATTTGGTCATTCGGCAGTATTTAGGCCCCATGCTCTTTTTGGACACCGTTATAGAGCTTTTGCGATGTGTCATTCATGCTTTACCACTTAAAGTAATTTCCCTTGGGAGATTCTATTCCAACGATGTTATAATTAAAATTGACTTGCTCCGGGCGCAAAGGTACATGCATTACCTTGTCCCCCCTGCGAATAATTGGTTATTGCGGCAACTAAGTGATTGTAACTGCAAATGCAGCATAAAATGGAAAGTGGGCATGATGGGGGACTCCATTACCACCAGCTCCTCGGCATAACCGAATTATATTTGGTGAAATCACCCTTTACTGGACGTACCCCACTCCCTGACATGTGGATAACTGGATGTTCACTCAACAGCAGTAAGTTACGGTTTCAACACAATAAAAATGTGATGTTCTGCACTCACGTGACTTTCTGTAGCTGTTCATCAAAAAGGCATTTTTATAGCTCCTATTTCATGTAAATTCAAAGATTTGTAAGTGTGTATATTTTTTTATAAATACAATGGGAGTAAGAGAACGCAGTGTGTTGAACGTTTAAGAAGTAATTGTCTGAAAATTCAAGCCAATAACAAGGAATATCTGGAAAATGTCATCCCCTAAAGAAAGATATAATGTTTGATATAAATTTTGTGCTGTAACTATATCTACAGTTTTTGTGCAGATTTTCTCTACCTCTTACGCTTTACGAGTCATTCAGAATAAAGAGGAATTTGGAGCTTGTTACCAGGAAATTCAGGATATGCATTTTGTCACAACAATATCTTAAACATTTGATGTTTTAATTGAAATCGTGTGAACGTTTTGAAAGAATCAACACTTTCGAAGAGCTGGGGAGGGAGAATTCTCCTGATTTTTTTTTCGAGTTATGCTATCACGGGCAGTCGGACTCACACATCCACACACACGTACACACAGATCCTTTCCTAAAAATGCTTGTTCAGGGATCTCGAAACGTGAATTTATTTCCAAAGAGATCTGAGAATCTAATGTTTAGATGGAATTCACTACTGGTAGAGTGATGTTTGGAAACTAACTGTTCTTTCACACTAGCTGCATGTAGCAGAAAGAATGGAAAGGAGAGCCAGACTGAATAATCCAATTCCATAGCCTAGATTTGAATCACGGATCTTCCGGTTTCCGTCCGGCTGCTCTTAACCATTGAGTTACCATGACCAACATGCCGGCATGACATGAAATTTCCAAGTCACTCGTGCTTTCCATTAATTGACCTAAATTAGTACGAACTATAACGCTCATTTGCAACTTTAGGAGAATATAATACACAATTGGTACATTACATTACACTATTTACATCTCAAAGAAAATGTTGGAAGTGTCCTCCACCAGCATCTATATATGTTTGCACTCGTCTCACCATATTCTCTGGAGTTTTAGGGAGAGTATCCTAGCCAATGTTACTTGTTTGGGTTCGAATGGTTTCCTTCAAAACATCAATTGTCCGTGGCCTATTCTTGTACACTCTATTTTTAGACACCCCCACAATAACAAATCCGGTGAAGTTAGGTCAGCGGATCTGGGGTAGAGGACGCACAGACCTTTTGAGATTATTCAATTATCAAAGAAACTGATTACAAGATTATCATTAGATGTATGGCACGTTGCTCCATCTTGCTGGAAATAACCTTCTCTCAATTCGATATCTTCTCCGTAAACTTCAGAGAATATGGTGAGACGAGTGCAAACATGTATAGATGCTGGTGTAGGACACTCCCAACATTTTCTCTGGGATTTTTATAAATACAGAGGAATCCATTCCCATTAGTCCTGGACCCGTAGGACGAAGGACCCGGGCCTCCTTCTACCCTGGAATAACTCCGGAGTTCTTTCCATAGGGCAATACCTGGAGTCTAAAAAGCCCCCCCCCCCCCGCGCTGAGCACAACGTCAAGGCGGGATGGAAGTGGATACGCCACTTACGCGCGTCAACCCCGTAGGGAAGACTACCGAGAAACCTCGGTGGGGCCGAATGGTGATCTAGCACACTTTCTACTAGCTCTGCAGGCTAGTACCCGGGACCTTTTGGGCAACCCTCTACCCTCTCCGGGCGACCGTACACTGGCCGGAAGTACCCATTTACCAGTGGGTGTCGGGAACACACTGCCCCATCGAGTCCAACCCAATCCGTACAACTCCCCGACGGGAGGAGCTCGGCAGTTCGGCCCGAGGTTCCTCTAGTATCGTCAGAGGCACCACGAGTGCTAAGGGTCCGCAGCGCCCGCACCTCGGCAGTTGAAGCGGACGGATCAACGTAAATAGTGTAATGTAATCTCCCAATTGTGTATTATATTCTCCCAAAGTTGTACGTGTGTCCTATTATTGGTATAAGTGTTATGGCCTATTAAAATGGCCTATGGATGGCACTATAGTTGTCTCACATACTTAGGAGAATATCTAGTGGTTTGCGGGGGAAAGCATTAGTCAGTTGAAGAATTTAATGTCATGCTGCCACGTTGGCCATGGTAGTTCAATGGTTAAGCGCAGCCGGGCGGAGACCGGAAGATCAATGGTTCAAAACCCGACTAGACAATGTTTCAGTGTGACTATTCTTTCAAAGTAATGTTTCTTCCCTTCTACTTTAAGAATACTTCAGATAATATACTATAAAATATAATTCATTGTGTTGTAGAACTGCATATAAACCTTTTATGCTTCATTTGTTATATATCTATTCATTTTGATCTGTTTATTCCGTTAGCCCTTTAACACATCTACAATGTATCCTTTTGTAACTTTTCAGGAGCTGGTTACTTTCCCGTCAAGTGTAAGCAGACTGGGCACTTTCTGAATGCCTGACAACATACTAGAAGGAATAAGCACAATTTACGGAATTCAATACCTTTTAAGTTGCTATCACTTTTCTTGTCATTTTCTTCGTTCCCCTTTAGACGCTATCACCACCCCCGTTTTTTTTTTTTTTTTTTTTTTTTTTTTCAATTTCTTTCCGCATTCAGTTAAAGCGGAATCTTTGTAAGTCCATCTCATCAAATAAAGAAAAAGAATGAAGCTATTTCAGGCACTCCAACTGTGTGTCTTGCACGTTAATCCGGCTCGCTGAAAGTTCATACATTTTTCCAGGGTTTTTGTTTCCTACAAGAGAAACGCTCACATATTTATTCTCATGACTTTCTCAAAAGCTAACTTGATGCAAAAGCTTCTCTGGCGCGGAATCTACAATATACTGTGAGCAAATCCTTCCCTGTGAGCGTTGCTTAAGTGATTATCTGGAACAAAGTTACTGAACATAGTAAAAAAATGCTCCATTTTCTACAGTGAATCCAATATATTACGTAGAACAAGATAATCCTACGTTCCATTAACTTTGTACATAAGGTTTTAAATATCATTTAAATATAAAAATTGGTTTTGTTTCTAAAGTGAAACTAAAGAGCTTAAAATGCTCTCCGTAACGTCGATAAAATAGCTTTCGGCTGCATATATGGCATAAAAAATTAAGTGTTAATTTCTGATTTAAAACGAGATTGGTAAAATACGAGGGCTGTTCAATAAAGAATGATCATAATATTTTTACGATCATAACTTTTCGCACAAAATTCAAATTTATTATATTCTACTAGCTTAATGTGAAACAAACACGCAGCAGTAGTTTCATTGTTGGTACTCCTGGTTCTCGCCTGTGAGAAACAGGCAAGTTCATACATGTTCAGTATCGCCTACCGCTGCAATGGAGGTAACATGCGGTTAAAGTTGATGTTAGAGGAAGATCCGGAGTTTCTTTCAAACGTAATCACTGCTGATGAAACTTGGCTACATCATTTTGATCCTGAGAGCAAACAGCAAAGCTCAGTGTGGAAATCTCCTTCATCACCAACCCCCAAAAAGCAAAAGTAGTTGCTTCTGCTGGTGAAGTTATGGTCATCTCATTCTTTGATATTCATGGAATGGTTTAAGAGCATGTTGTACCTGCACACACATCAGTAACTGGACAATACCACAGGGATGTCCTGAAAACATTGCAAGTCCACATCAGGCGCAAAAGACCACATTTCCGTGAAGCAGGCTGGATGCTGCACCACGATAATGCGCGGCCGTATATTACCAATGTTGTTGCTGAATATCTTCCAAAAATCAACGTGGGGAGTATCCATCACCCTCCCTATAGTCCGGATTTAGCCACATGTGACTTTTTTCTATTCCCTAACTTGAAGAAACGCCTTCGTGTGAGGCATTATCCATCATCAGAAGCAGTGGTGAAGGCTGCGGAGGCAATTTTGAAGGATCTCTCAAAAATGGTTTCCAGCATGTCTTTGAAGACTGGCAAAAACGCTGGGGCAAGTGCATCACATTCAGGGGAGACTATTTTGAGAAGGACAATCAAAATTAAGAGGATGAGTAAAGGAAAGTTGTTAAAAAGGTTGTGATCATTCTTTATTGAACAGCCCTCGTATAATAGTCAAACAAAATTGTTTTTATGATTTTTAAGCAACTTCTCCACTAAAGGTATCCTTCACATGGTATCTTTTAAATAAAATTTGCCTTTTTCTAAAAAATATCTCTTACATACCATAGCATACGTTTCAAATATTACTATGAAAAATGAAATATGCCTATGTATATCTTTAATTTTCTGGGAATCAGGAATGTAAATCATAAGACAGATATAATGTTAGTATTTATTAATTATCCAATGCTGTGATTCCTATTTAATCAAAAAGTGTGTTAGAAATATACTTTACAAATTATAAAATGAACGTAATAAAATTATAAGATATAACAAAATACAGTATCATCAAAATGACAAACAGTAAACATAACAATTAATCTTAGTTAATTGATGGAAATTAATCATATTTTTACACTAGCCGTTTAAAGGCTAAGCTTTGTATGGATAGAGTAAAAATTCAATGCGATGGCCGGGATTTGAACCACGGATCTCCTGGTTTCCGTCCAGTCGCTCTATCCCATTGAGCTACCATGCCCAAAGTGCTGTGCTGACATTAAATTCTCCAGTTGACTCATCTATTAACCCGGTAGACCACTAGGGGCTCTCGCATTCGAGATACACCGTTTGTGGCGACTTACTATCGTAAGTACTTGAGTCCCAGGCTTCATCATTTAACTCTTTATTATTTTAGAGTTATAATGTCCTAGTCATGCAAATAAAGCGAAATGTAGGATAGTAGCTAGCTCTTAAAAATATGACTATCGCTTAGGGATGCTGTACTGCCCTACTGTTTTACCTACAATATAGTGCATTTGTACACATATTTATGTGATCAACATGAAGTAGATAGAAGTATTAACATTTATAAGTACAGTTAATACCCGTACAAGGATGGGTAGAGATTGTCATGTGAAACACATGCGATTTTCTTCTTGTATTCATGTAATTTGAAATTTCAAATGTTGAAAGCGAAAGTCATGAGAATAAATATGTGAGCATAACATACAACATTGGAGAGTGTATATGTGAGCGTGTAATGAAAGTTGGGAACACATTGGAATATAAACGTGATTGTATCATTGAGGCAAGAGATGGAGCCTTATTCAGCTACGTCTTGCTCCAGAACTGTCCAAGATTCTGCCCAGAATGTCCTACTCAGTTACCAAAATTCTCCTAATCGCCTCTCCCTTTGCTAATAACCCTATAACCCCCACTACTAGCTTCTAATACGATGTTGCCATTTCATTTCTACATTATCGAAATCCTAAAGTCTCCTTATAAATTCCTTAGGAATACTCTCACATATTCAATTCAATTATGAACGAGAGTATCTACTCGGTCGGCAAAACCCGGCCTCTTTGTATACCCGGGAGCTATCCGTAAAGGGGTGCCTGGCACACTCCGGGGCTCTTTCCATTAGGGCAAGACCTGGAAGCTAACAAGCCCCCCCCCCCCCTTCGCATATTACGGGACGGAAGTGGATACGTCCCTTACACGCGCCAACCCATCTGTGAAGACTACCGGTTCCCTCAGCAGGGGCGCCCGGTGATCTAGCGCACCGACTACTAGCTCTGCAGGCATTCACCCGTGAACTTGAGGCTTCCCTCAACCCCGTCTAAACAGACGTACCCAATCTCCAATGTGTATCGGGAACCACTGCCCTCTCGCGTCCAACCCAATCCGAAGAATTCGCATTCGAGAGACTCTCACATGTTCCAAGAATTCAAGCTATTCTGCCATACCTAATCTGGCAACTTTGGATAGTTCCTTTGCCCTTTCTAATGTAACCTACTGAATCTACCGTAGATCATCCCTTGTTAATTATGACACTTACTGTCCTGTTATCCTGGCCAAAAGGTACTCATAGTTAATGCCAAACCTAAATGCCATTAACATTTAACACATGCAGAAATTTTCATGTTTAATGTTATTATAATTCTTAATTTATTTAACAGATCCATAATATCTGTATCAAGGCATTATGGAGGTTTATATTTAATGCTATAGATGTCATTCAAGTGAAGCATAATAAGGAGTAAGGAATTGTGAAAGATAACTGTTTGCAATTATTCATTTGTAAACACGTATTTAGTTGTTTAAGCTAAACTTGCAATTCATTTGTCAATTACCATGTCAATAAGGATGAAACTAGACTTTTATACTTACGGTTCTAGTGTTCAATACTTACGGTACCAATTGCATAATACTTACGGTACCAATAAGAAATGACGTAATGCCCCTCTGAATAGTAGCAATTTTCATTTATCACTTACAATTCTTAGTACGCAATACATTATTAAGTTAAGAATTGTCAGGATTGTAAAACCACGAGATTTTCAAGTGCAGAAGGGACGCATATCAATCCTGTTACTATCAGCAGCACCACAAAGTCTGAGCTGACACTAGTGTTGAACTAAATGCTACAAACCGCCACTAGGAGTGCTGCTGTTCTTACGTTTATGTGTCTCGCTGATTCTGACGGAAAAGGGGCACAGACACATACACACATTGTTCAGGATGCAGAATGAATAATTATTAACGGCCCGCATGCAAATGATGCCACAGAGGGGCCCTCTGCCTGCCTGTTGCAGCGGACGCCTGCCCTTTTCAGCTGCCATGCCACGTCGCTCCGACATGCAACACGCAGAAATGTTTTCGCTACAACAGAGACGGTGACGACAAATCATTCGGAAACATGAAATGACGGCTAGCGCTCTGGGAACAAGGCAAAACGAAAGAAAAAAAATTCAAAATTATGTGGGCGGTAGGGGAAGTAGATTTATTGCCACGTGATCAGGACAGTTTTGTGACATACTAGTGAAGTGTCATGAACCGTTTTCATTCTTCTACCATTATGCCTCTTTTCGTTCCAAACTTTTATGCAAGTTAACTCTAGCACTAATTTAGAATTGCTATCAAACCCTGAACGCTTTGAATACTGTAAGATCAATCGATTCCTTAAGGATATTATAAAGATAACGCATTTAAACATAACAGAATAAAACCTAAACTAATTACTTGTCTGTGTGGTACTGCCTTTTCAATTTTGTAAGTTTTTCGTTAAAATAACTTAATTCATTGAATATTGTTGTAGTGTAATGCGATAAAAGTGCAGGATGAGCATATTTGTAAAACAAGGAAACTTTACTTCCAACTTTCTGGATTTTTAACACCTAAAAACCTGTATATTTACAAATTGGAAAATTTCCTGGCAGTCCTGTATATATTTCCGTTAACTTTTATAAGTCTATTTAAAAATGCAGGTCGATATGCTGAGAGAGAAAAAAGAGAGAAAAGAGAGCGATACATTCCTTACACCCGTCAACTCATCTGGGAAGACTGCCGATTCCCTCGGTCGGGACGCCCGGTGATCTATCACACCAAAAACTAGCTCTGCAGGCTAGCAACCGGGAACTTGAGGCTTCCCTCAACCCCATCTAAACACACGTACCCAATCTCCCATGTGTATCGGGAACCATTGCCCCCTTGAGTCCAACCCAATCCGAAGAATTCACATTCGAGAGACCCAAATGTTCCAAGAATTCAAGCTAATCTACCATACCTAATCTGGCAACTTTGGATAGTTAATTTGCCCCTTCTAATGTAACCTACTGAATCTGCCGTAGACCATCCTTTCTAAATACGACACAATGTCCTCTTATCCAGGCCAAAAGGTACTCATAGCTAATGCCAAACCTCAAGGCCATTAACATTTAACACATGCAGAAATTTTCATGTTTAATTTTATTATAATTATTAATTTATTTAACAGATCCATAATTTCTGTATCAAGGTATTATGGAGGTTTATTATTTAATATATATATATATATATATATATATATATATATATATATATATATATATATATATAATGAAACCGTTATTTTGAAAGTGGTATGTAGTTATTCAAAGTAACGGTACGTTGAGACCGTATTTCACCTTAGTAATACTTTTATATAATGTTATTTATTATGCAGGTCATGTTCATGTATATTTCTGTAATATTGTACCTGCTACTGTTATTCTCAGAATTGTACATTAGCAAGACAGGAAATATGGGGAAGTCTAGAAAATATTTATTTAACACCAGAGGCTCTACTCCCATTAGTCTTGGACCCGTAGCACCAAGGACTCGGGCCTCCATCTACCTTGGAGCGATGGAAAACTCCGGGGTTCTTTCCATGGGGCATTACCTTGAGTCTAAAAAGGCCTCCCCCCCCCCCATCGACTACTACATCAAGACGGGTGGAAGTGGATGCGCCACTTACGCGCTTCAACCCCGCAGGGAAACTACCGAAAACCTCGGTGGGGCCGCCTGTTGATCTACTAGCTCTGCAGACTAGCACCCGGGACTTATTAGGCAACCCTCTACCCCCTCAGGGCGGCGGTAGCCTGGCCGGAGGTACCCAAGTCCCCGTGGGTGTCGGGAACACACTGCCCCCTCAAGTCTAACCCAATACGAACAACTTCCCGACGGAAGGGGCTCGGCAGTTCGGCCCGAGGTTCTTCTAGCAACGTCAGAGGTACCACGAGTGCTAAGGGTCCGCAGCGCCCGCACCTCGGCAGCTGAAGGGGACGTATCCCCTCCCATACGGGAGTCTAGAAAATATGAAATCATTGCAAATTTACAAGCAAATAAAAAGAAATTGGGGACGATAAGCATATGTAGATTACTGCAATAGGCAAGGGAGAGAAGGGTTAGCATGGATGAGAACATGAATAATATTTCTAACAGGGATAAGAGGTAGGGGAAAGAGAATTTGTGAATTGTGTGGGGGAAAAGAAAGCATAGAACACTATGTAACAGAATGCGAGGAGGTTGCAATATGGAGAAAAATGTTTGGGAAGAAAAATGGCAGAAAGTAGAGAAGAGTATAGTAGCTATAAAATGTTAACGGACAGGGAGGAAAAGAAGTTAGAAGTATTGGTGAGTTCTTGCAGAACGTAAAAGAAAAATGGGCCAGAAATGTAAAAAATGTAAGAAAGGAAGAGGGAGGGGGAAGAAAGGGACTAATTAAGTAATCAAGGAGGTATGGAGGTTAAGAGTTACCTGGCAGAGCAAAAGACCAGTATGTCATGCAAGCCAAGTTAGCAACAAGGTAACGACAAATAGATGTTTCTAAAATTTGTAAATTGTAAAATTTTGTAATATGCACAATAAGTATATCATATCATAAGTAGAAAATATTCGCCTACATTAATATGTCCCTATTGGTCGCATCATGGCAGAGTGATTAGACCGCTTAGCTCCCACCAAGGTGGCCCGGGTTCGATCCCAGGCGACCGCAAAGTTGGCGCTGGGGTGGGATTTCTCCGGGCCCTCCAATTTCCCCAACAGCATTCCACTGTTTGCATCATCATAATCATCATCATCATCATCATCATCATCATCTTCTTCTTCTCTATCACTTCATCTCTCTCACACTTTCACTTCCGGTGTTGCGTTGATCACTCATCCTGGAATCTCTCTGATCAGGAAACCTCTGATCCTCAACTCGTTGCCTACAGGCCTCGAGGTTACATGGTTCAGCAGGCCCTATGTTCCACTTAGAGGAAATATAGGAATGCATTCACTGAAAATGTCCTTGGTTCCGTAGTTTAGAGGGGCTTAATTCTGCCTTTTTGGAACTTTAAGGCACGATGTTAGCAATGTCTTGCCAAAAATTTCTTTTTATTACATTGTTCCTTTGTTAAAACAATAGTAGATGAAATGTCACAAACTTAGGTTAAACTCCATGTCACATGGTAAGAGCAGTCATGTGATACGTAGGAAAGCCAATAAAAGAAGATTAATATTATATCGTAGTGATCAGATGCATTCAACAGCGGGAAAAATAGATAACCCGAAAAGTGCATTGAGTATGTATATAATGATTGAATAATCGTAATAAAAGCCATTTTCTAGTTCTCGGAGTTCCAGATCCGGAAAAAGGCAGTGAACATAGGCATGCTGTAGATTTGTATGTAATTAATAAATAAGTGCAGTAAAAGCCAATTTCCAGTTCCCTGTTCCTTTACAGACATGTAGCCACTCTGATTAGCCATTGCCAGTGTAGATTACAAAAATCCACGTCATTACGAGGGATAAATTCGCGCACAAATTTATTCGTGTAAGTGTTGCGAGAAAGGTCTGCGTGCCGAAGATAAATTCCGGCTACCGTTAAGGAAATCACGAAGATGCAGAAAATAAGATATAGCTCTTAAGTGGAGACATACCTCTTATATAAAGTTTTAATCAGAGTGTTTTAATTCCGCGAAGTCAAAGTATAAATGTGAGCATCAAGCTGATTTTTCAGGAACATGCTCTATATGTGTTACATGAAAGCCAAACAAGGAAATTGAATAGCAATTACTTTAGTAGGATTTGCGTTGTCATTATCACCAGTTCCTATTTCCTAGACCCAAGATCTCCATTATAGCTTCTGACCATAAGCAAAGATCCTTGTCTGGCCAATGATAGTCATAGTAACTAATACTATAGAACGAGAATCCACGGAGACAAGCCAACCAGAGTCGAAGAGACGCAGAGAACGGGCCTCGAACCAGAGACAACGTGCCAAGCCAGCTTGCAGGTACGATCGTCTGCTGTCACAGGTAAGATCATCTGTTCTCACAGGTAAGTAGAGAAGCATCCCGCTTCAAGCTTAAGTTGTACAATTTTGAAGGAAAAAAAAAAAAAAAAACAGTCCATAATACATCTAAGCTAACCCAGGATTGCAGTTGAGCGCCCTTATACTCATCATCATCATAACCCAGGATTAAGCATTTGCAATAGGTGTTCAAAAGTAAGGCCGCGACGTGGCTCAGTGGTCAGACTGCTTGGCTCTCACCAAGGCGGCCCGGGTTCGATCCCAGGCGACCGCAAAGTGAGAGTTGTGTTGGACAACACGGCGCTGGGGCGGGCTTTCTCCAGGATCTCCGGTTTACCCGCCATCTCATTCCACCGGTGCTCCATCTTCATCTCATGTATCATCAGTGTCACTGCCTGCGGTGCCGTATGTAGTAAAAGCGGGCACTAAACACTGCACACACGAACACACACACACACACACACACACACACACACACACACACACACAGACACACACACTGTTCAAAAGTAATAATCTTATCATATAGACACCTGCATTATGAGATAACTCAATAAAATGCTTCCACTCATTCACATTTAATTATTCTATTGAATTCTTTCGATGAATACAAGAAGAACAAATACTTAATTATCAGTTTGGAATATAGGACATTCAATAATTAGTAGCAACATTTGAATTAACAACAAATAAAATATTTTGGAGCAGTCAAATTATTGCAGTGCTTAGAGATAATCTCTTCGAACATAAACAAGTCACCTCCACACATTAGGGAACTAACGTATGTCATCTACAGCGTCTTGTTGTCCTCATACGATATTTGAACAGACTGCTCTAATGCTGCTATAATTCCCTGTTTAGCACTATAGCGAACTCCTCTAAGTGGTAATCTCATTTTCGCAAAAAGGTCGAAATCACATGGGTTCATATCTGGGGAGTATGGAGGAGGCTTCAGTACTTCCCAATTCCATCTGTGAAGTAAATTAATAACAAGGGCAGACGTGTGAACGTCTTCCCCTCCTCTACGAAATGTCCACATAGTTATGATACGATATGGTAAAGCCTGTCTACCACAAGCTTCCAATAATTCTGTATGACATTGTCAAGCGCTGATGCCTCTTGGAACCTAATTTTTAATGAAGCATCTTTGTTCGTATTTACTAAACATATTTAGAGCAGTAAAGATAACAGCCTACACATAAACTTACTAAAATACCTGGAAAGACTAAATCATGGCTAAATTAGATAAAGGAAATGATGCTAAAAATAGGGTTGGGTGTCATGTGGGAAAACAGGGAGTTATTGCAAAGTGGAGTTTGGAAAGAACTTAGGTTAATAACGGAAGTATTGAAAGGCAAGAAATGTTAGGAAGCTTCAACTTGAAAAGCTCACTGGAAATTTATAGAGAGATGAAAGTAATGTGGAACAGGGAAAAATACATTGATACTTGTGATCAAGCAGCCAGAAAAGGCTTTGCATGGGCCAGAACATGGGTGGTAAAAGTGAAGTTTTTGGGAAGAGGGAAGGATTTGGATCCTTCTCCCATTATGTCACCAAAGGGGTAAAAATGGCATTTGCTTTCAGAATGTGAAGAAACTTGGTTACTTAGGGAGAAGATAGGTAAAAAATAATGGGCAAGACTACCAAAAGAAATTCAAGCAATGGAGTTAATGAATGTAAAAGCTAGGAAATGTTTAATTGAAGTTGGGAACTTTTTGGGCAAAGTAAGAGCCAAATGGTTGAGGAAGATAAGTAAATAAGACGGAAACGAAGATGAAATTATTTTATATGAGTTGCCAATAGAGAGACATTAGCTCGATAACCTCAGAGTTCGAGTCTATTGGGCCCAAGGGTAACCAGCAACTCAGTGTAGTAAACTCACAGCTAACAAACATTAGATGCTCTTATTTTTCATTGTTATCAGCTTACATGATTTAACGCTGATAGCGCCAAATGCAGGCAGTATTGCCTTTAATTTTTAATGACCCATGTATAATCATCTTCATGGGAGCATACAATGGTACTGGATGTGATTCCCTTACATGAGTTAAATGAACGTTACTTATAACATGCATCTCAAAGTACTTTACTTAATTAACGCCCTCCAAAGTGTCACCTATAACAATGAATGAAATGGGCGAAATGATATACAAATGAGCCCAGGGCACACAGTGTGGAGTTATCCAACATTTATCCTTCAGGATAAGTGGAAACCCCGATAAAGCCTTATCACATAACCCACCCTTAATGAAATTGGAACTCCAGACTTGTTGAATGTGAGACAGATATGCTACTAGCACGTTACAGAGGCCTGGATCGGAAATTTAGAATACTGGAAAGCCAACTGCATAGGCAACAATGAGTACTATGACTAAAGCTATCTGTGAGATAGTAGTCCTGGAACTCTTTCTGCAATGAGAATTGGTACAAGCGTAATAATGCAGAAAATATTTTAGAAATGCCTAGTTAACAAATAACTTTAACATGTATTAAAGAGGCACTTAAAAATAATATTAAAATCAATTTATTGGATCTTATCAGTAGAATGCCATAGTCTAAATTCTAAGAAACCATCTGATGCGTAGATTCACATGACCTTCTTGATTATGTTTTCTGAAAGTATTGCTCCAAAATCGAATTCTATTTCTTGTTTGTTCGATACAACAAGTAAAGCAAATATAGAGCTTTGATATTCTATGTTATTTCACAGCCATTGAGAAAAAAACAAAAGAACCGCGATTTACCATTCGAAAATGAAAATAAGTATTTATAAAATTCAAACCAATAACAAGAATGTCGCTTGTCGCTTAATACAAAGGGGTTTTGACTGCCTCTTCTTTCTCCTTGTCACAATATTCAATCACGTTATATAGTATTTCTCGTTCCTGTCGATGTATCACATATCGCTGTCCATAATACATTATTACATCTGAGACGAGTATGCATACACTGTCTCGCCGTGTATGTGTGATAGGTTCTCGTAAAGAGCTAGGCAGTTTCTCATTCCTTCCGAACTTTTCCATGTAATATTAAAAAAATTTAGGTATTTATTTCATGCATTTGTAACGGCATATTTGCTTGACCATTACTACTTCAGGTTTCAGTGTATCCCATGAAGTTTATAAATTTATGAAATTCTGGTCTTTGTATTTTCAGCAGTAATCTTAACCATAGGTAGCTAATTCCTTTAAGATATTTCAAGAGCTGGTTGGAGAAAACTGGGACATAAAACAATGGCGTAGCGACTATTAGTGACAGAACTTGCACAGTTCCTAAACTTAACTGGAAGCAATAGGATAAGTTTAAAGGGTGTCATTGTATGCCTGTAAGGCTTGACGTATGAGTGGCTCACTTGGTTAAGCGCTGGCTTATTGATCCCAAAGCCGTGAGTTCAAAGCCCGTCACAGACATATGGTCCTTAGATGCGCTTGAAAGTAAGAGACACGTGTCTGTAAATTTACTGGCATATAAAAGAACGCTTGCGAGAAGAGATCTCGGTAATTGAATAGGGTCGTTAACAAACATAATTATTTTCAAGTTGTGTAGCCGCTGCGCCTGAATTTCACTCCACCAGTTCTTTGCTGAAGTGGGTGTGCTGTATGTTGTAGAAGTTGCATAGATAGCAAGGCATTCCATGGTATTTTTATCCTATCAAAACCTGCTTCATTCCTTTCGAATTTTCCAATATCGGCGGTATTTAGATACATATTACTTTCAATTCTAATTTTAAGGATATATTTTTGCTTTATACTGTCACCGATGACATTATTGTATTGGAGCCGCGACAAGTCAGAGCCGGTCGCGTGGGCAGGAAAGAGACAGAGTGGGGCGCGGGCAGGCGAGCTGGATGCTTGCCAAGAGAGAGAAAGAGACAGAGGTTCTGGAGTTTTCTTCCCGTTGCCGTCGTGATTGTTATCAAATGATCTGCAGCTTTATGGAAACAATGGCTGGCATATAAAAAGCTGCGCAAGGTGTTAGGCAGTTAGTTGCGTAGTTGAGTTTTGATAGATAGAGTGAACATGAAAAATTTAATGCCACAGCCGGGATTTTTCATGTTGACTATCAAAATCCTTAGCCTGTATACAGCTAGTGTGGAGAAATGATTAATTTCCATCAATTAACTAAAATAATAAAAGTTAAATGATGAAGCCTGTGACTCAAGTACTTACGATAGTAAGTCGCCACAAACGGTGTATCTCGGATGCGAGAGCCCCTAGTGGTCTACCGGGGAAATATACGAGTCAAATAGAGAATTTAATGTCAGGACGGCACGTTGGCCATGGTAGCTCAATGGGTTAGAGCGACTGGACGGAAACCAGAAGATCCGTTGTTCAAATCCCGGCCATGGCATTCAATTTTTCATGTTGACTCTATCTATCAAACACCTCTATATGGCTAGTGTGGAGAAATGATTAATTTCCATCAATTAACTAAAATAATAAAAGTTAAATGATGAAGCCTGTGACTCAAGTACTTACGATAGTAAGTCGCCACAAACGGTGTATCTCGGATGCGAGAGCCCCTAGTGGTCTACCGGGGAAATATACGAGTCAAATAGAGAATTTAATGTCAGGACGGCACGTTGGCCATGGTAGCTCAATGGGTTAGAGCGACTGGACGGAAACCAGGAGATCCGTGGTTCAAATCCCGGCCATGGCATTCAATTTTTCATGTTGACTCTATCTATCAAACACCTCTATATGGCTAGTGTGGAGAAATGATTAATTTCCATCAATTAACTATCTATCAATGTCACGTCTTTTTGCCGCTGCAATTGTTGTGCAAACTTTTGTTTACTGAAATAAAGAGTGTTTTAAAGTTCTGCAAACCACACTTTTGATTCTACCAATCCACCAAGTCACAATATTTACTAACCCACAGGATGAAGGCCTAGGCAAAGATGGATGAGACCAGAGCAGGCCAAATGGCCTAATCGTTGTTAGCCAAAAAACGAAGAGAATATATCGACGGTCCTTGGAAGATGTAAGTGGAGCATTGATATCATTGCAAGCGTAAAGCAACATGAACAGACAGTAAACTTCCACGAACATAAACAAAACCATTACTTGTATTAAAAAAATTGTCGAATTATGTAAGAAAGATTTAAACATTTGATTAAAATATTTGTGGGCATTGCGGCAAACCCGCATACCAATGTTAAATTGACTTGGTTCTAATTGGAGCTACGAGATCTCTTATCCTCAGGTGAATGGTTATAGAGAATGGATTTTGGTGGTTGTTGGCTACTCAGTCGTATTAATAACACTTTGTTTGTTGCAGAATTATTTGGTTTAATTCCTACTAAGTTTGCTTATCCACTTGGATCGGTGACCACTAACATAAATTCAATTTTACTTGTAACCCTGGATTACTTGATTAAAGTTACTTCCGCGCGGTTTCTATTTCTCCTTTATATGGCGACTACTTTGCTCTAATAAACTACTAATGCTGCTTCCACTTACGCTGGTTGCGCTATCCTTAACCTCCCTGCATTTCAGACTTATAAATCTTCGCTTCTCTTTTTAACGCGCATGAACACGTCCTTCCTGTCGTAGTATCATCTTTTAAGTAAGTTTTTCTTACTTCACGATTCAGTTCGAACCTAATTCTGATCCCATCTCTAACTTTATCACATGAACAAACTAACTCACCCCTCTCAAATGTAACATTATTATTGGTTTTTCATTTATTTCGAATTTTCGCATTGGTTTGCAAAACTCATCTAACTCATTCACGTTCAGCCCACCCTGAGTTGGGGAACGCCTACCCTGAGTTGTTTGTAACGGTATACATCGTTATGAAATCAGCGAAGTAAATCTCTTTAGCGTTCATGCTAAACTACATTTTGAAAGCCCTTTGTCCCAAAACATTCCTGGCTGAAAGTATAAAACAGTACTCAGACATTGAATTTTTACTAGCACAAAGAAGGCAACGGACCTTCCTTCCTGTCTCTCCGACGTGTACAGATTTTTACAAGAACATTTATCTTTCTTGCCTGGATGCTAATATGTAATATGTTATATTAAATTATATTCTTTGCTTCTTATTCTTTAAGTAACTGCTATTTTAATCATTTCTCTATCCATTCTAATTTCATATTATTGTAACAAGATTTTTGTATTAGTTTAGCAAAGCATTTTTATTAATTTATCTTCTTTTTTAATTATCTGATTTCGATTAATTCGCCGCCTCCTAATCGCTGCCTGATACTGCAGTTACAGCATAAAGTCAAATTTTTGCATGTAATATTGCAAGGCACGTTATATATTCTTTGTTTTATGACTAACACGTTCATGACACTGGTATTCGAACACCATACCTGCAAGGCAACTTCTCTAGCACACTTGCACTACATTGTGTCCTACACAGCACGAAAAGTCATTTAAAAATGATTCAAAAGCCATAAGTCAGAATATAAATTGATTATTAAATATACTTTTAATATTATATTTTAGTTTTTGCAGATTAAATATAATTTATTTTTATTTTTTGTTTAAGCCACAGCCTGATTTTCAGAATTATTTTCAAAATTTATAAGTGAGATCCTGTAATGAAGGTTACTGGAATAAAATACATCTAGTAATAGAACTCCTTGAAATATTCACATTTGTGACATAAATTTTAATATTAGAAACTTTTATTTCTTAAATTCTGCAGGTCGTTCATGATAATCGAATCTGTACCTTTTATCGCTTTAATTATTGTTTTTGTTTTTCTCTCTTATGATTTTTCATCTCGTGACGTGAGAGCAAACTTCTTCGGCGTTTACGTGACAGCTGTGGATCATTATTTGTGGTTGAAAAATGACTGACCAGAAGAACATGGAAGATTGATAAGTCTAACTTTTGTTTCCACAAACGTAACAGGAATTAGCCGACCTGCCAGAGCGTAGTTAATACGTCTTGGTCAAAAATCTGGGTCGCACCTATCCTCGTCTCTTCTTTTTTTACCTGATCCTTTCATTCTCTCTCTTTCGCTTCTCTCTTTCTTGTCATTCATCTCTGTCCGCTTCGATTCTTAACAGAGCCACAACGAGAGCCGTCTCAGTTTACACAAGACATAATCCAATCTGAAAGAGATCCTGGCCATCCTTCAACCCTCACTCATCCTTCTGCACGTGCACTCACACATCCCCACACCTCGCAGTAGTCTAACGAAAAATATTTGTTTTAGCACAAGATGTATACTGGTTGGTTTCCGAAGATTTTGAAGCAAATTTTAGTAAACGTTCAGGTGCAACATTCACACGATTTTTTCTACTCACTCTTCACTTTCTAGTTAATACAGATGAAATTTTAATTCTCGCTTGCAAATTACAATTTCCTTGCAAACTACAGTAAATATAAGGACACCAGAACTGTGAAGAGGGTGTTGCTAAATAATGAGTTTTAAAAAGAAAGCACTTATCATTTGATAAAAGTGTATTTGTAAATGATTGAAAATTGAAACCAACAACTAGAAATATATTGGAAGTACTTAACGACACAAGTAAGTTACATAAATTTGTTTTATCAAAATCTAAATTGGTTTTGGCTTACATTTTACATAAACGTCCGAATGTAAAGGATTTTATAGGCTAGCTCTAGAAAGTTTAAGGCATAAATTTTGTTTGTCATATATATTAAACATATTTTAATGAAATCTTTAGAAACTGTTTTGAAATAATTAAAACCTTGGAAAGTTTTTTCCAATTTAGGGGTCACTTGGGTAATTTGTGCTTTCAAATGCCTATGGTTTCATCTTTATAAGACGATTACATCAAATACCAAGGGTGGATTTATCATGCTTAATGTCTTCAACCATTTTCTTGCTGACGTATTAATAATGCAATTCGAATATAAAGCATTTGGATGTTAAGTAATAATTGCGCTACTAAGTAGTTACCATTATACTCTACAATTGTTTGGTTAGGCAAAAATGAGTTTTTTGCAATTTTTGTTGCAAATAGCTAAGGTATAATATGATCAGTTCTTATTGAAGTATATCATAAAACGATTAAGTATGTAAAACTAATTAGATATTCTACCTTAGTTCTCTTCCTTAAGTAATTATTTTCGCCACGATTTAGCAATTTCGTTTCGCACAGGTCATAATTTACTTTAAATTTGCGACAGAAAAGTGACGGAACAGCCGCATTTGCCCTCATAATAAATATCCCTACCCTGCTCAACATCAAATTCAAACAACTTTGATGTAAAAAGTTTCGTTTTTGTTTGAGCGTTTATATAGAAGGTAATTTAATGTTGGTTTCGTTTCCTGAATTTATAAATAATATAAATTACTGTCTTATATTGTACTCTCTTAATCTGTTTATTATTACACTACTTCTTTTCTCTGAATTATTTAATAGGCACGTGAAACACCTTTTGTATTTAATATAATATCCATACTAATACTGCTATTTATTGCTAATTTATTCTAATAGTTGTGAAAATGAAAATTTAAATCAATCCGCTACAGAAGCAACACGTGGTTACTAATCAGCATGCACTACTACTATAAGAAACTATAGATAGTGGAGAACTTAGCGACAAACTGGTGTTATTCAAAATTATGAAAATTACTTATCATCTAGATTTAGCAATTTAAATACATGTTATTTTCAATTCAATTGCTTAAGGCTATATTTTTGCTTTATATTTACTAAGAAGTTGACTTTAAGCCTGTACTGTCAGCTATACTAGCAAGATGTTCTGTGAGTTAACCATACACATACATACACATATACACACACACACTAGTGTTACCGGTGGGCATACTGACAGGACCAACATGACTTTCAGAATCAAACGGACTTGATAATGGCATTTGGAATTGAGAAAAATGGCACCGGAGTTTGTGGAAATCCCTGAGGTAGTTATAAATGCTGGCTGCAATGTTAGATAGGTTTTTGATGCCTGTGATTTATTGCTTTCAGTAACTTTGACATACGTTTATTCCTTTTAATTGGTAAGTTTAACTCACAAGATCCTTTAATGACTTATTCGTGCAAATCTAATTATTTTTTATTACCTAACATATTAGCACTATGAAAAGTAGGGGGTGGATTTGGCCCTGTTTGCCTATTTTATTCCTTTGTACAGAAACATAGACTTTTAAGTTGTATGTTTCCTACAATTATTAGCCTAATTTCTTAGATTTATTAGTACCTATAAATTCCTATTTCATACGTTTGTGAGTATTCTGCTTATTAGTGCCTAAAACTGCCATTTTAGCCAATTTCTTCTGCTTGTAATTTGTGACAACAGCTATTGCATTTATTGGTTTCAACGTGAAGAGAAATTTCTTACTACTGCACATTGGATATACAAGAAGGGGTTTATTAAGGAGACACATCTGTGCAGATTGGCCCAAAACTTACAACAATCCCACATTTAGTTTTTTGTCTTAAAATTAATATAGACATACTTCAAAAATATAATTTTTTTCCTAGCGGCACTACAGAAAACGTCACATGACTGTTTAGATAACCCTATACCTGTATCGTAGCCGCTATTACGCAATTTTAATCTCAGATTTCTCAGATTCCATATTTTCTACAATTTCCTAAATTTAAAATGTTCCACTGGACGCAGTTTTCTATTGATCTGCATGAACTTCTAAACATGCCTGTAAGGGCAACTGCATATTCAGGGTACCCATTTACATTTGTTGTGTTTTTGTTATTTGTATTGAAAAGGATTATAATGCTTACCTCTTACTGAAAACGCTTAGGAAAATAAAAATTGCTAAATAGGTATAACTATTCTTTGCCTTCGTTGATATGGCGAAGACAAATATTTCACATACCTCATGGCAGAAGCTTATACTACAGGTATTATAATTTTTAAAATTACAATATATGGGGTATTTTGAAAATCGACTGTAATTTAGACATACACTGTTACTTACTCAGAAGATATTGTATCTAGAAAGTTGAAACTTGGTATTATTCTATTCTTGACTGATCACAAAAATAAATGGTATAAATTTGAAACAAATCTCACAAAAGCTTCATATATTTCAATTTTTATCCCTAAGCCCCCCCCAAACCATGTTTTTGTTTTTTGGCATAATTAATTACTTCACACCTTTCTGCATACTTTGGTTCTTAGTGAAGTAGATTTACATGTATTTTAATTATACTTCAAATTCTGTTATTTTAGCTTGCTGTGCAGCCATTTATGAAATTTTGAATAAATGTAGAACTATTTCGCCTAGGGAACTGAAAAATAGTATGTGTTTAGCGAATTTGTTGCAGCATATGTTGCGATGATTGTCATTTTGTTGTAGTGCATTTTGGGAGCCATTTTAGTAAAATTGTGTATTTCTGAATTTTTACTTAGCACATTTAATACCTATTTAAGTGCCTATTTTTCCCATTTTTAGTGCATTTTTGCCTGCCTATTTCACTCATTTTAGTGGCTATAAATCCGCTCCATAATGATGCTATTAAAAAGATCAATATTAAACAGTGCAATGGATAGTATTTTACGTGAAGTACAGAATGAATAGTTTATGTTTGCACAAATTTTGGGGTTATCGTTTGCAATTCCAAAAACAAGAAATAGTTTACATTAACAATCTTAAATGATTAATACAATAAGTGGTTATACAGAAAAAAAGACCTTTTTTTAAAAAAAAAGAAATCGGGTGTACTTCGCTCATCAATTTTTATGCTCTTGTAGAAAATCTTTCTATTTCTGTACGTACTTCATGTAATTCGGGATAAAGATTTCCGTAAATTGTTTATTACTGTAGGTAGAATGGAATATGGGAAGTACATTAGAAAGATATTGTTCCGTCGTGGCGTAAGTTGTGGCCGTCAAACCAAAGCTCACAACCTAAATGGACTGTATTGCAGCAGAATCGCCCAATTGTCAGGAGAAGAAAATGTTTGACGCTTATATTGATGAATTTCATTTAATTTCTCAAGGATAGTGTACCATCATACTTATCATTTGCTAAACACTTTGCATACATCACGTATAAAGAACGTTGACTAAGCCTATTACTAGTTTCAACACTAAAACGTATTACAAAATAACTAATTGCAGCTGCCATTAACATGCTTCATGTTTCTTCATACAGCGCTTCTCTATTGTCTTTCTTTTTGAATGCAGGTCCACCAACATCCTTGCATACAATGCGACCAACTGTCACTGAAGAGATACTAAAAATCACTGAAGAGTTTGTCGATTGTGAGAGCCTTAAAATTGCACAACCTTTGCAATTCTAGGACACTTTGCCTAACCTTATAAAATTTATTCCTCTAACTCATGTTATTATATATAAATATTATCTTACCGTTAATCTTCTTACAGGAGCAATAGAAATAGGGGAAGACATTTGGATTTGATGATAGTAAAATCTATATTATTGTTTAAAGAAAAGAACGGCAACATCGCTTAATAGCACTGCCAAGTTTCAAATCCATAATTACAATATTTAAAATCTGTGGCTAGTTAACCATTCCTGTGCTTTTTAACCCACGTGTCGCTTTAAGAAGAATTTTATTTGACCATATATTAGTAAAACTCCAAAGGTATTTTAACACTACCAAAAGAAAGTACAGATAATATTTCTAATTTGAAATAACTTATATAGAATAGTGAATAAAAGCAAAAATTTAATCAACACTAATGTGTTCAGAAATCTAAAACGCTAACTCAATCTAATACCATTCTGTAGTGCGATAAATCGCGTAATAAAAGTGTTAGCAGGGTAAACGTTTTTTAACCGAGCTCGAATACACTAAGATTAAGTGTGAAATTTTTCATGAATTATAAAGTATTTAATTTTATTAAATTATCCGTAAACAAAAACTTTGAAACAATACCAGTTGATCTTGAGAATATTTATAAAATGTACATGAAATGAACTGTGTAACATAGAACTACTAAATTTGTTTCCCAGCGTTGTGTAACTGCATTGTGAACGAAAGGTCCTTGTGGAACTGATTAATGATACATATTTAGACAGTTTATGTTGTTATTTATTTTGCGGCGTGGGAAATGTCGACATGAATTTCATGTATAAAATCACGGCCTCCCCAACCCCAGTTGGCTTGAAATGTAATTACAAGAGCACTCATTAATATCGCGTAGGGTTTTTGTGTGGCACTGAAAACCAGAAACTGCGGGTTTAATGCCCTTCACTTTCATCACAGCTCATTCTCCAATTCTTCGGTTTCAAAAATCATGAATATAGGTTAATAGATGATTTTGCCATTATCCTTGTCGGGCTGATGATTTGTGGCAAGGCAGGCCACATTGTACAGGGAGGTGCATTTGCCTAAAATAAACAAATTATTATCTTAGAATGAGTTGGGTGGGTATAAAACACAATGAAAAACTGCGAAACAAGCCTTTCGAAGTTTTAAAGATGAAACCTTTTAGTCGCAAATTAAATCTTCAATGTGTGCGTCTGTGTGTGTGTGTGTGTGTGTGTGTGTGTGTGTGTGTGTGTGTGTGTGTGTGTGTGTGTTTGTGTGAGGGAGAGAGTGTGTGAGAGAGAGTGAGATTAAGACAGAAATACACATATATCAACTGCACAGTATAGCTAAAAGCCTGTTGCGTCTTTTTCTCGTCACCGAAGTAACATAATGTAGAGGTGTTTTGCCGATCTGGACGAATCTATCCATTGCAGATTTTTTTTTTAATTTACGTCCGCCCCTACGTTAAGTTATATCGGACGGTGAATGAATTGGGTGAAATGGTGCTCAAATGAGTACCTTTTCACCCAATCCATTGCAGATGTGCTATCCAATTCAGTTTATTTCTGTAACTTTTCAATTAGGTTAAAATGTTAACGATTTCTATAATAGTTTCATTTTTAATAAAATCACTCGGAGTGTGGTCGACATTCACCTCAGAAAACTCAACTTAGCTGTTTTTATTTTTTGGTTTGCTGATGTATTGAGGTCCAACTCAAATATAATACATGTCAAACTTCATTGTCATACAGATCCTCAGTACTGCGTATTCTGATTTTCTTTCCCGAAAGGAAGATCACCCACGCAGATTAAGAAAATAAACTACAGTCCGAAGACGGGCAATGACTATCACTAGAAAATATCAGCAAACAAAACAAAAGCAATGGTCTTCCAGAGCAAAGGTACACTTAGATCTAAGTCTAAAGTGTAGGTTAACACCTCAATTATTTGGGTATAAAGTGTCGTTTAATGATGACTTTGGCCTGAACTACAAGCTATGTTCATGTGTGTGTGTGTGTGTGTGTGTGTGTGTGTGTGTGTGTGTGTGTGTGTGGAGGGGGGGAGGTATGTGTGTGTGTGTGTGTGTGGGGGGGGGGGTATGTGTGTGGGTATGTATATGAGTAAGCATACTGCAGACAGTAACGTAAGTTTTGGATACTCAAATCCGGCATAGGACTTCTTGAACGTCGAATTCCAAGTTATCAATACACAAACCACTTTCAGTAGAAAGAACGTAGACAGCGATGGTCAACGGTCACTGATAGGCATATAGAAATAGGTTTGAGTGGTATGTGCCAAACAACAAAAGACTGTACAGACATGGGGTAGTTGATTATCTGCGATATCCATACATAGTCCAGTAATAAAACAAATAATGATTTCCCACGTGAGAAGAGTAGGTAGTAGTATCAGAAAATTCATATCAATAATAAGAAATACCTAAGAAAAGTTTACTTCAAACAAAATGTTAGAAAGTTCACGTGATTTTTCAAATAGGTATTCAATGTTGATCCTGGAATATTAAGTTCAAAAGTTTACGTCAAACGTTTAGATATTCTATAGACATACTTTTTACGTAAAAATATATTTTCAGCTTCAGATGTTTAAAGTGATTTATATAAAAAATAAGTGGTGCACTTTTAATATAATCTGTTCAGAGCCATTTTTTTGAGAAAATATGTTTGAGAAATGTTCTACGTAAGGGTCAGCTTGGATGGGGGTATTCTTTTTAATGTTTTGGTCGACTCACTTCTGCCAATGTATCTTATGTTATCATAGAACATGCAGCTATGACTAACTTATGGGGAAGTTCGAAACTTCTGAAACTGTTAGACGCAAAAACATGGTAGTAAACTTTTAACTGACGCATAATGAAAAATCTTTCAATTTCACCTTTTGAGGACACTTGCATCTTGATAATATCACGTTATGAATATGCGATATTCAGACGCAGTGATTTCAGCTGTAATTTGGCATCGATTGCTACCTGAAAAGTTGCAAGTTCGGTTGAGTTTTTAGTGTTTTACTCTAAAATATTGGAATTTATGTTATATTATTCTGATATAAATATAAAACATACGATTTATAAATCAGTCAATCACCGTAAGGTGTGTAGCTATGACCGAGTAAACAATGTACGCCATTTTAGAACATATTTGCTGTTTGAAAATGTACAAGGTTGGTTGTGGCGTGTGTACCCATCACCATGGTGTGGAGTAGGGTATCTGCCCTGACATTTATGAGCTTTTGCTTTCAGTTAAGACGAATTACCGGATAAGATTCTTTTTTCTTTCGGGATATTCCCTTAACATATAAAAGTGAAGGTCGAATAGTTGTTCTATTGACCACCAGATTTATACAGCTTCAATTCATCCAATTTCTCATTCCCGACATTTCGGATGCAACATAAAGCTTTCAGGGAAAAATGACCGAAAATACAGATATATACACCTTTGAAATACAGTTCTTCTAATAGAAGACATTCAGCTACTTTATGCAACCTTTTGTATAAGTGTTTTTGTTTCAAAATATATTTCTCTACAATTAGGGTCATTAAATTGAGCATTTATACACTCAAATTAATATTTATTTCAGCAGTTTTGTGACAACAATATTATTATTCATTTACTTAGTTTCATAGACAATTTTAAACCAAAGATGAGAAATGAAGTTTTAGAATGTCTTGAGTTATTAAACTTTTTGCTGCAATAAAATAATTTACTATAGTTAGATAATAACAGAATGTCAGTTTCTTACAAGTGTCAATAGCATTGCTCGTTGTTTATCGATTAGTTATCTCGCAGAAATTCTACATTGAGAACTAATGCAACTCAATAAGAGACAAGAAATACAATTGCTAGTGAAGCTGATTGCATCTAAGCCTTTCTTGGTCAGGGTGAGTTACCTGGATAAGGTTTTTCCGAGGGTTTGCCTAAGACGAATGTCGGGTAACGCTAAGCTCCATGGACCTTGGACTCATTGGAGCATCATTTCACCCATTTCATTCATCGTCCGATATGACTAAATGTTGGAGGACGTAAATTAAAACAAAAGCGAATACACCTCGCAGCCTATGGTCATTGGGCTTTAGCTCTTGAGTTAACACCATTTTGTAAGCGTGCAACTTCAAGTCTAGATGCAGAATTTTCCAATCGGAAGGTCTGCAAACAGATAATCCATTTTGATAATAAATTTCCACAATATCTACGCGTTCCTGAATGCTGTAACGTTCCATGACTATTTGTCAATAGCAAATGTAACTGTAAATCTTACTGTTTGTAAGTGTAAATGTAACATGACTGCTGTAGTTCAATGACAACGGCAGCTACCACATGTTAAAGATAGGTCACTCTTGTAGAAAGTTATTTAATACACTTTCACTTTTGAGGTACGTGTTCACGCACATTTTTGAATTTTTGAAGATTCAAAACGCTCATTTATTAATTAATCAAGGTTATTAGCTTGGAATTGCTACCTGCTTTACGTACCAGATGTCCAAATTAAAATCGTGCAACGGATTAATAATAATTATTTAAATATATACAATTTATTAAGTGTTCTAGTGAGTATAGTTAACTCAAATTTCATGGTTAAATGTTTTATATATTACAACCTAGCTTGTTTTCATAACAATGAAACGAATTAGATGTTAGTTGAAAAATTTCTTGTAGAAAAATGATTATCCATTTTAAGATGACGGCTTGAATCAAATATATATATATATATATATATATATATATATATATATATATATATTAAGTTACATTAAATAAGCAAAAAGATATCCAAGGAATATTCACACCTTTAGATTCTCTTGCAAAGCGAAAACTCACAAATGGGAGTAAAAGTGGAGTTTTGTGTAGCACTCTACGTGTGCAAGGTTTCCCATTACCTTCTTCACCTAATTACTTTCTGGATAATAGCTATTTAAGCGCAACCACTTTGGTTTGAATTAAATTTGAGGGGCGACAGCCAGGCAACTCACTCTTAGAAATCCCAGCTTGAATCTTGCAATGAGAAGCCTACAGAATAATCGATAAAGTCCTTCTTGCTTTCTTTTATAAGAAAAGAGTGCCTTCTCACCTTCATTTAAAATTTTAAGCTTCCAATGTCATCTGAAAGTCTAATCAGCTCCAGAATCTGGTAGAGCTTGAATGTGATATTTCATCAAAAGTTCTCAGTGACAAAAGGGAGCTCATATCAGGAAAGTTTCACTTGGGTATTTGAAAGGCTTAGATGCAATCAGCTTCACTAGCAATTGTATTTCTTGTCTGTTATTGAGTTGCATTGGTTCTCAATGTAGAATTTCTGCGAGATAATAACTAATCGATAAACAACGAGCAATGCTATTGACACTTGTAAGAAACTGACATTCTGTTATTATCTATTAACTACAGTAAATTATTTTATTGCAGCAAAAAGTTTAAAAATTCAAGACATTCTAAAACTTCATTTCTCATCTTTGGTTTAAAATTGTCTATGAAACTAAAAAAAAAGAAAACAATAATATTCTTGTCACAAAACTGCTGAAATAAATATTAATTTGAGTGTATAAATGCTAATTGTAGATAAATATATTTTAAAACAAAAACACTTATACAAAAGGTTGCAGAATATAGCTGAATGTCTTCTATTAGAAGAACAAAGTGGATTTAGAAGAGGCAGATCCTGTGCAGATAACATTTTTATTGTTAAACAACTAATTGAAAAACGCAGGGAGTTTAATAAGAAAACGCATATGGCGTTTATTGACTTTGAAAAAGTCTTCGATAGGGTAAACCGATGCAAAATGCGGCAAATATTGGAAGAACGAGGATACCCACAACAGTCAATAAAAATGATACAGTACTTCTACTTCCAAACAAAAATAAATGTGAGGAACAATGGTAAAATTTCTAAAAAAAAATTCTTACTAATCAGGGTGTCAGACAAGGGTGTACTTTATCACCTACACTTTTTAGTATTTATATTGACGACCTAGTGTGCAAATAGAAGCAGCTAGTCAATGTAGGTTTTAAAATTTCAACTAAAACCTTTTTAAATATTTTATTGTCTGCTGATGACAAAATAGCGAGTCTGACCTGCAAAAATCTATTTTTAAACTTAGTGAACTTTGTAAGCAATATAATATGAAAATTTCTTTTATAAAATCAAAGGTAATGGAATTCATTGGGAAACATCCAATTAGAACAAAATTAGTTATAAATAATCGTTGCGTTGAAAAGGTAAGCCATTCTAACTACTTGGGACCTGATGTTAGTTATGACAAGGAATATGATGTCTACAATGAAATATCCAAATTTCAAAGAGTGTGTGGAACAATAAATAGAACATTTAGAAACAAAATACGTAAAGAAACAAAATTAAAGTTCTACAAAGCTATGGCTGTACCTATACTGACATACGGAAGTGAGACTTGGACGTTAACTAAAAAGCAACAGAGTAAAATACAGGCTTCAGAAATGAAATTCCTGAGAAGTGTGAAAGGATGCACGAAGAGAGACTTAATAAGAAATGAAAATATAAGAGAAGTGCTGGACATTTTTAGTATGAATGATAGATTAAAAGATTTCAAACAAAAATGGAAGGAACATGTTGAAAGAATGCCAGATAATAGACTTACAAAACAAATATTACTGTATCATCCTGAAGGTAGGAGATCGGTGAGCAGACTCAGGAAACGATAGCTGGAGGACTTCGAAGGCGGAACAGGCACTTGATTGCCTTATGCCGTGAAGCGAAGAAGAAAAATAAAAAGAAGAAGAAAAACACTTATTTGTGTTTTTATACTTAGGGATCAATACTAATATATCTTAAGTTAGCCGCACACACACCCACACAGATATATATATTTGGAATATGCACACTAAATAATGTTCATTCAATAATATATATTCAAAAATTCCAAAATTTTACAATCTACAGCTTTAGGCTACATTTATTTGTCTTTACCTTGTTGCTATCTTGGCTTACATGACACCCTGGTCTTCTGCTCTGTCAGGTAGCTCTTATCCATCATGCCTCCTTGTTATTTAATTGGTCCCTTTCTTTACCCATCTTGCTTCCTTATATTCTTTATATTTCTTGCCCATTTTTCTTTTACTTTCTGTAAGAACTCACCAATATTTCTTACCTTATATTCCTCATTTCCTGTTAATAGCTACTATCCTCTTCTCCACTTTCTCCCATTTTTTCCTCCCAAACCTTTCTCTCCATATTCTGTTAGTGTAGTGTTCTATGCTTTCTTTTCCACCACAATATTCAGAAATTCCCTTTTCCCTACCTCTTATCTCTCTTAGGAATATTGTGCCTGTTCTCATCCAAGCATTCGTATTCTTTACCAATTTACCCACATCGCTTGTATTCCTTTCCTCTGATCTTCATATATCTCCCATTCCTATTTGTTCCCATAGTTCCTCCTATCTCTACCCACCAACTGTTTCAGTTCTCTAATCCAGTGTTTCTCAAAGTGGGGTCCGCGAGGGGATGTCAGGTTTCCGCGAGGGGGTCCCTTAAGTCAAGCTATTATGTTGAATTAAAACTATACTAAATATAGAATTGTATTTACTGAGTCACTTATCTGCTCGGTGCCGAATTACGTTTGTTTTACTTAACATTTTTATACAGCTGTGTCTTAACGAGGAGACACAGCTCAGAGGTGCAATCAACTTAACAGTCGGGAGTGTGTAGTACAGCGTTATAATACCGACGGAAGGTTCTTTAATTTGCTACCAAAGGACGTATATTGTGCCCTTTCCAACCACCTATATGTACGGGCAAAAATTTTCAGTACTGTGAAACATCAAGCCAGTAAAGAGAAGCAGACTTACCAATGTACTTGCCAACGGACTTATAAGTAAAAATCACCAACATTAAGCCCAGCTTAACTAAGCTTATTCAATAAAAAACAGTTGCATTATTCACATTAATACTGTTGTGGCGAAAAGCAAGAAATTTCGGTGCCGAGAAATAAGCGCGGCTTGAGTACACAAAGAGCCTGCAGATAAAGTTAACAGTGGGACAGTGCTTGCATAAACAGATAAACATAGCGCTTGAGATAAATGACTTGTCGGCCCAGATAGGGTTTCACGTAAGGAAGGTTCTAGTGATATCTCGATTGATAGAGAACAGTTGTTTTTCTTATTTTCTCGAGAAGTCTCTCGAATTTATCAATGAGGTATTTAAGAGAGCGATGATCTGCCAAGAGTCAGTGGTGGGTAGCAAACAATTGTAAAGACATGTAACAAGAGTGTTGTAAACAGTGTAAGTTGAGTAAGGTGTTTGTTATTGTCATCGGCCTTGGTGTTGTAGATTCTGATATGTGATGTAATTCAGCTGCTACGCAGTGTGTTTCTACGCAAATAAAGAATATTTAGAATTCCAGTAAATTGGACTTTTAATTCTACGAACCCACAAAGTCACAATACATTCTAAAGAACAAAGTTTCAAGCTTTTGTCACGTAAACTGATCTTTTAGTAACCCAATACTGACTTTGATGAAATGATGAACTGATGGATCCGGAACATTATGAATAACTTTTTATATGTATAAAATAGTTTCTTTAGATGGAAAATAAATTCATTTTTATAACATGCGTGATGTTATTAATCCTTGGGTAATCCAAAGAGTGTGGTATTTCAAATTTTAACTGATGTAAGGCTAAAGTTAAATAAAACTAGTTGGCCAAACCTGTATACAATTTAGTTTAAAGTAAACAACATATTTTTAATAAAGACAATTTGAAAAGTATTTTTATTTAAAATATATTTGATACACAAGTTTATTTTATTTAGTTTAAGTTTAGTTTTTAAATTTATTAATTAAATTTAAAACTAAAATACAAAAATATCTTAAATTAGACATATATATTTAAATTGCAATTGTAACATTCAACCAAAAATCGACTCATTTTTGTAAACTGAGTTGCCAAACTATGGGGGTCCGCAAATAACTTCTTAAATGATAAGGGGGTCCTTGAGACAAGAGATTGAGAAACACTCTCTAATCTATCACCGAATTCTCTGTCGCTCCATTAACATTTGACATCATCTCTCATCTGGTGGTTAGAACTGGGTGTCTCGGCGGTGCATGGCAGGACGATATGCTTTGAGTAAAAGTTCCTCTTCCGGTAGGACGGTTCCTGTCTTCGAGCCCGGTGGGGCCGTTTCCCAACTGCAGTTGGGTAAGGTGCCGGTTGTGATGACCTGTCAGAGAGTTTCCAAATGGCAAAGTGTAGAGACCCTGCTGTCTCCTCTCGCCTCATGCTTCTTTCCGGGGATGCCCCACTAGGCGTATAGGTACAATAGATCAAGATTAGTCGCAGTGTGGAATCCCCTCCTTACCGTAGTCGAAAACAAACCAATCTCTTATGTTTTATAATTTACACTTTGTCATGTGGAATAAAAGGAACTTCAGAACCTACACTCAGGGAATTCAAGATATAACCTTTCTTTATAAGAAAAATATAAAGTTGTGATGTTTTAATCAAGACTGCTAGAGTCATTCCTCAGAATAGGCAAAATAATAGATATTTTTCCACGAATAGGATAGCTCCGTGAGCCTGAAAATCTCCGTTTCGTAAGATGCTGAGCATAAATACCAAGTATGCTACATTACGGCTTGTTCATAGACAGACGCACACACATACACCTAAAATTATAGCTTTTTATTCATAAAAACCCCTATTTTATATGGAAATTCGATATTAAATTTTATTAATGCATGAAATACAAGAATTCATCTTCTTACTATAGGTAATTAAAGAAGAAAGCTAAATAACGTTGGGGACATATAAAAAGGATCCTCGGATCAGATTAGAAACTGAAAAATAAATATAAAGTACTGAAATGACACTTTGGAGAACATTATAAAATTAATAATAGTGGATAGAGTATGAACTGTATACGCCCAGAGGAATTAAACATGTATCATACAGGTTATTTTGTAGGCTATCCAAAGAAAGGAGACACCTGATGCCGTTTGTATGTGTGATCCTCTCGTCGAGAAGAATCTTGAAGAACACATCTGCATCTGTTTTTATTCCCAGGCTGCTCAGCAAAGCTTATGAGATTTCACCTTCAGGGTATGCGTAGGTGGATTGAAGAAATACGGAATTTCATGTCTTCAATAAAGTGTTAATGCTTAAAACTCTCTTGCTAATATTTGAAATAGGCCCATCACACTGACTGATGTACACTGTAATTTTACTCACAGTAAAAACAAATACTTGCATAAATTTCGTATTTATTAGTAGATTTTCAACAAGCAACGCTACACTGGTCTACTCCCCGTGCATACCAGACGCGGAGTAACGTGGCGTGACGCTAAACAGTGCGGCTGACGCTACCTTTACAACATATCCGTAGGCCTACATTGGTTTTAAAACAATCTTTATTGTTTTAATACCCTTTTTAATCCTTCCTTATTATCGTTAGTCATTATTATTATTTATATTATTCTTGTTATTTATTTTTCTTATTTTATAATTAGATATAAGTATATAACTGTCTATTTTCTGGTCATGAAAGCCAATTTTGCGCCTGGGGTTACAGAGATACTGACGACATATCCTCCCCGTAGCGGTTGTATGATCGCCTACCTCTACCTTGCGTATGTGGGCGTGAGGCCAGCAGTCGGGTTGGTATGTTGGTCCGAAATGGATCACGGGTTTAATTGTATATTTTAATGTGCACATAAACTTTATCTGACCTATCCAAAGTAGTGTCAGATTGATGAAGTCAAATGAAGGTATCTGACTATTGACATCAAATGAATTTCCGTCTCATACCTCGCACACTGTCACCTATTAATGACTATTGTGGCTAAGATTCTCCAGGAAGAATAAATGAAGTGAAGAATAGAAGGTGGCAGGTAGGTCTCAGAGATTTGCGGAACTCCGTAATAGTTTGAAGTCGGATGACTGGTCCCACTGCTGAAGATGCCCAGGGAGAGCAGACCAGCAGAAGAATCGAGTCACTCAGGTTTACCTGAGTGGGGGTGTTTTCGCCACAGCGCCTAGCAGCTTAGTGCGACTTTATCTGGGCGGCATAGAAGACGTTTGTCCCAAGTGTTTGTGTCTGGGCATAGGTTTCTCTGATCTGCTGGGTTTAAGCCGCTCAGGCTGCCGCCTGCGGTATGTATTCCCAAGGCCGTCATCACCTGGTATCCCCGCTTGAAGGAGGACAGAGTGCAGGCAGCACGATCAGACGGGGTAGGAAACTGTGTGAGGATAGTGATTCCAGACCCATTTCTGGTTCTGAGGTTTTTGGTGAGATGGAGCGAAATACTCATAGGGTAATAAGCCCATAGCGTCCTTGGGGAGTTTGTATCTCCTCCTCCTGCGAGGAGCTCTGTGGTCATACTGACCCATAGAGCTGACTAGCTGGTTAGGATGGGCAGAAACTTTGTGGTGGAGGGTTCGAGATCTCTCTCTTACCATATCCAGTATGTAAGGGATTTGGGAATATTCATGTAGGATATTAGTAGGGAATCTGGGCCCGGTATCATAGATCATCCTTAATGCTCGGTTCTGCACGATCTGCAGTCTGCGGTTGTTGGTCGGAGCCTCCAATCCCCAGATCTCGCACCCGTACAGAATCATAGGTGGAATAATCGCCCGATACAGACGCAGTTTGAGGTGTGTGGGCATCTTGGATTTCCAGACGAGGAATAACTGCCTGAGTGCAACATGGCCTAGTCCGGCCTTGGTCCTAACATGGGGAGTGAAGCTTACACCGCGATCAAGCAGGACACCCAGGTATTTGGCCGAGGTAACCCATGGAATTTGCCTCTGCCTCAGCCTCAGTGATCCCGTCGGTCGCCAGCGTCGGACCTTAACCAGTAGAAGAGCAGAACACTTCCCTAGACTAATTGCCAACCTCAAATTCTCACTCCAGCGATCGCTCGGAGCTGTCTCTGCAGTGGCGGGAAACAGAACTTGACGTTTTTATTACGTGCCATTATGAGAACATCGTCCGCATACTGGCACGTAACTGTCTGTGGTTCTGTGGGAAAGTCAGACATGTTCACCCAGGGAGAGTGAAGAACGATCCATCGACCAAGCAGCTCACGCAGTGTCCACGGAGAGTATTCTTTCTCTTGATCAAGGAAATCTGTCTGGAAGATCCATACTCCACGATACCTAACAAAACAGCTTAAAGTTGGGAAGGAAATGGAATAAAAGGGGAAATTATGAAACATAAATCGTGGTAGATGAAAAATCACCAGCATTTGCCTATCGATCAGGCAAAGGTACGAAAGTTTCACGGTGAGAAAAGGCAGTTCCGGGGATCTAACTCCAGATGGTACCTTCGTATTACGAGTCTCACAAGCTACGGCAGAACCGTTTGGTTTGGTAGATTCTGCAATTATGAACCGAAACACTTCTGTGAAATCGTATAGATTATATGCAGAATGTGATGCGTAAGAGACTCCAAAAATCAGTTTTAATTACAAACATCCTGGAACGAGAAATGTGGAATGGTAGATGAAAAGATGGAGGCATTATTAATCTGTCATTCAGTGCTTCCAGGAAAGCATTTGTCCCCACGTTCACGAATTCTAGCAGCCAAAATGCAGAGAAAATTCTCCTTTTAATAGACATAAAGTGGAAGGGATATAATTTACGTGCTCGGACGTTTTTTCAAAAAGGTCTCATTATAATACATGTGTAGAGTTTTGAAAATTCCATCAATTTTTAAAGTTTCTCCTTGTAGTTTTCTTAATATTACTTTACATGCACTGTTATTCTCTTGTGTAGGAGGATGCGATACTGGCTTCTTTACTGAAATGTACTTAAGAACTTAGACTTAACTGAATTGTTTGTTTGGGAAACCACCTTAGAGACAAAATATAAAAAAATGTGTTTTTGGTGGTACTGTACAATTTAAAGGTAAAATACATCTTTTAGTGCAGAAATAACCTATTTTTTCATATCAGCAATGGTGTTTTCAGCCTTGAAAATAATCCATTTATTTCAAAATGAACCCAAGCACCATCGCTTAGGTTCTTTCTGCGGTAAATTTCACTCGTGACGGTTTTTTAACAGTTTATAATATTCATTTAATTCCTTATCTGACACTAATTTACATTAACACCACTCCTAGCTCACTGACTAGAAACTCAGTTCAAGTCACGCTACATATTTACTGTATTTAACAATAATGGTATATTACAATTTTAACTGCTGTGCAAGTTAATCAACAGTTCAAACATGCAATTATATTCACAATGGTAACTGCTGAGACTCTTAGTTTATCCTCCGGTGTCCATTTGAAGAGGATAGTCATTGCAAAAAATTGCTTGCCTGAAGGAACTCTGTTCTAAGAACTTGTGGCGAGCAAATGGTATTGCTAAAGATTGTCTGCACTCAGTGAAAGAAGCCAGTCTAGGTGTTGGGATGGAAGTTGACTTCTGCACCAGTGTAATGGAGCTCAAATCAGGTGATGTAGGGCTCCATAGAACCACTGAGCCCAGAAGTGATTAGCTACCAGCGTTCCTTTCGCAGGAAATCAAACCACTCCCACTGTAAGGCCATCGTTCCAGGATGTTTCTGAATTATCCAGTGCAATGTTCCCATTACCAACCAGATTGCACATCTGTGGAGCGACGTGTTTTTAAAACTGAATTCCAGTCGCTGTAGTCTCAGAAGACATGGTGGAAACTCCGGCGGGCACCATTTTCCAATAAAGCCTCTGAGCACCATCCAGATATGATGCACCTGTTTGCAAGAGGCAATCCTATGTTCCAAGGTGTCTATTTGTGAACAAATAGGGTTGGCAGCCTTGATGACATCACGTGTTTTGTGACAAGCTGTGACAATAACTCAAAACTACCCTGTACTTGGCCACTTATTTTCCCCATATGACAGAGATTTTGGAAGCATAAAGCGCCTCTTGAGAAAGATGGACAGCATTTATACTCCTGATAAATATGCAGAGCTCATACTAAAAGCTAGAAAGTCTGGTCGATTTACTGTATATAGCCTTACATCAGACGATGTTCTCACTTTCAAAAAGTGTTGGCCCAAATCATATAAGGAAGTGCCAAATTCGGACGAAACATCAAGCAGGAAAGTACCCAAAGAAAATAAGCAGCCAGTCAAAGTGTCCAGGTACAAACAGTTTCTCTACAACAAGAATACTCCGGTAAAAGTGGTAGCAAGTGAATTCATTGGAGGATAAACAACATCTATCTTCCCATTGCTAAAAGCTGCCAGCTCTCCGGAACTACCAACAGAGAAAGCTTATCCTTTGGGGAAGGAATTTTACTTTTATTTTATTAAGGTTATTTTAAACGTTTATACTTTACTTTTAGCTAAAAAAAATTTGTAGGTTATAACAAATTTTAAAATTTATCGGGTTTTGCACAGTGATATGTTTTTGTTTTAGGTCCCAATAAAAAAAAGATAAGACAATATAAAAGTGCTGATGGAATGCACCGTTGGATATGAAACCTTCTAAGATATTATGTTCCAATGGCCAACTGACGAGGAGTTGCCGGAAGAAAAGTTTCCAGAAGCTGAATAACTGAATAAGGCCAGATCTTTGTATATAGACATACTGTAGCGTGTAGTGTACGTGTATTTTTCGATTTAGGTCTAATAAAACACTCTTTTTATACTTAAGTGCATCTGTTAGTTACCTTTGATACCTAAATAGGTAAAAATAATGGTTTGACTTAATTTCAATAATAATTTAAAAAAATCACTTTAGATACACTCATTTATTGCAGAAACCACCTAAGTGCAATTTTTTCAAAATTTTATGACTCAAAAACTTAAAGGAAGAACAATTAAAATAAAAATGTATTATTTCAATAGCATGCTTTTGATCTGTTAAAAATATTTGAACCTATACACCTATACTTAAGCTGCAAAACATTTTTTTTTTTATTTTAGTTTTCCGAAAGTTGAAAAATGCGCACTGAGGTGGTTTCTGAAATAAAGGATTCAACTATGGCTTTTTATATTAGAGGTCAATGCATAGTTGTTTTAAGGACCAGATCCACAATAATTTAATACCTGAACTAAAATTAGACTCGTATATCCCCTTTTAGGCAAGCAGTCGCTTCCGCCAGACGGTACAATAACTGCTTAGACATGTCGAAACAAAGCAAACTGCTCTATATTATGACTAAGTTAATTTAATGTTTACTTGATTTGTTTTCAGGGATGATGCAGAAAGGAATATCGAAGTTTATGATTAGCATTTCCCGATTTATGTACAAGACTTGGTTTAAAACTCAATTAGTGTTAGATATTTGCCAATGCCATCTGGAGTTTATGAATTAATGCCGCCACTAAAGTTCTCCATACCTGTTCCAGTGGCTTGGACTTCTTGAGCATTATTTTTGACTGTGTTAACAGTCCGACAATCTGCTATACTGAAAAGCATATACTAAAATCATATAATCTTATACTTTTGAAAATGCCCCACAGTTTTCTTATGATAATATTTTTTGAAAATGCCGTATTGGTTCCAGGAAGGTTTAAAAAGTGTTTCCAATAATATTGCAGTATCGTGCTTTAGAATCAATTGTGGTACTTCCGCCTCATAGGTTAAGTAGGAGAGAAAGTAGAATCGTGTAGAACATCCCTATCGTTCATCTTGTAGCTCGTTTCAAGCAGTGGAATGAAATGGGAAGCTATTCCAGGTCATGAAGTGTCGCCATAGCCGTCTTATGCTCATTACTGGAGATTATCCTCTGGGCAAATATCTACGCCGCATTGAAATAGTGCAAGACCCGTGTTGCAACCTTTGCTTTCAAAGGAAGTAAATGTCAGAAGCCACCCAAAATATATACACTCCTTTAAAGGAGTTTTGAAACCACTGGGGAACTCGGAGTTTAGTATCAGTCTCACCCCGGTTATGTTTATTTATAATTAGAGTTAATTACTAATTTAATTTAGAAATTCAATTTTTGTTGGTTTATATATTACCATTATGAAAAGTATAAATCGCTTTATTACACAATTAAGAAGTCCCTTACTGCCCAGATGAACAAGATTATGCCTACAACCTACAAAAATGTACCAAAATAAGACACGACTGCTGAATATAACTTATTTTATTTAATAAATAATAAACATAGTTAGAATTTAGAAAATTAAATGATCAATTAAGGTCCTATATGCCCGCCTCGGTAGCGTAGAGGACAGCATGTCTGCCTCACGTTCAAGAGGTCCCGAGTTCCAATCTCGGTCAGGGTGAGTTATGTGTAGTGTAGTGTTTAACGCCCGCTTTTACTACATACGGCACCACAGGCGGTGACACTGATGATACATGAGGTAAAGATGGAGCACCGGTGGAATGAGATGGCGGGGGAAACCGGAGGTCCCGGAGAAAACCCGCCGCAGCACCGTGTTGTCCCTCACAAATCTCACTTTGCAGTCGCCTGGGATCGTACCCGGGCCGCCTTGGTGAGAGCCAAGCGGTCTAACCACTGAGCCACGGCGCGGCCTAAGGATGGGGTTACCCGACATTAGTCTTTCAGGATAAGGGAAACCCCATCCAGGTAACAAACCCCATTCAGGATGAGTTACCTGGATGGGTTTTTTCCGGGGGTTTCCCTTATCCTGAAAGACGAATGTCGGGTAACTCTAAGCTACTTACCAATTCCATTCGTCTTCCGATATGACTTAATGTTGGAGGACGTAAATCACACATACATACACACACACACACAGACACACACACACACACACACACACACACACACACACACACACACACACACACACACACACACACACACACAAAGATCCTATATTATTCGTCTGAACTGCATTCATGAATATCTCGTACCTTTATTGGTGTTTTCGTTTCTCTGCCTCCAATGGGTTACCAATTTTACGTTTGCACAGTTTTATTCAGAATGAAGACGAACTGAATAGGCCCTGAATAGAAGATTTAAAATATGAATTTTATTTCTCTTATAAACTTTTTAAACTTCCCTTTTTAAATTTAAATCGAAATTTACATAAATACTCTAAATATTTTTAGAATCAGTTCTGGGAAAGTAAAAATTACGAAAATGCTTTTGAAAAGACGGTTTGAAAAAATATATTTTTATGTTTAGAAGATAATTTATATACTGTACACACACATACACACAAGTGAGTGGTATTTTTATTAAACTTACCTCAACAACATTGATTTAGTTGAAATTTCGTTATCGAAGTTTCATTTGCAATACAATTCATTCTTTAACTGTTATTCCCATTATAAATAGGTCCTACAGAAATTAATAAAAATGCAAATAAATAATTTAAATGTAGTGGAAGCTTAGAGTCAGACTGAAAAATGCAATGCTATAGCCGGGATTTGAACCACGGATTTTCTGGTTTCCGTCCAACCGCTCTAACCATTGAGCCACTATGGCCAACGTGCCGATATGACCTTAAATTCTCCAACTTACTTGTATTTTTCCTGGTAAATCACTTAGGAGTTCTCATAAACACATGAGAAAATGAAATGAAATGAAATGTGTAGTGTTTAACGCCCGCTTTTACTACATACGGCACCACAGGCGGTGACACTGATGGTGCATGAGATGAAGATGGAGCACCGGTGGAATGAGATGGCGGGGAAAACCGGAGGACCTGGAGTAAACCCGCCCCAGCGCCGTGTTGTCCACAACAATCTCACTTTGCGGTCGCCTGGGATCGAACCCGGGCCGCCTTGGTGAGAGCCAAGCGGTCTAACCACTGAGCCACGGTGCGGCCTTAAACACATGAGACAACTATCTTAATGACGTGTAAGTACTTTTAGGACCGGGCTTTATAGTTAACCACTATTAGGTCAATTAATGGAAATTAGTTGTCCTTTCCACAGGCCGTGTGCAGGCTAAATTGTGGAAACGTGGAGTCAGACTGGAAAATTCAATGCCATAGCTGGGATTTGAACCACGGATCTTCTGGTTTCCGTCCAGCCGCTCTAATCATTGGGCTACTATGGTCAACGTGCCAATGTGACATTAAATTCTCCAACTGACTCGTACAGTTCCAACTAGCCTACACACGGCCAGTGTGAAAGAACAATTAATTTCCAATTTAAATGTAATGTGCCTTAAATGAGTTAAAATGCAGAAGAGTTTCAAATAAGAAGAACATTTTTTCTCAACATTTAAGAATGTTAATTACGTTTATTTATTGTGAGTTACTCTTTACTTCATCATGGAGGGGTATCGCAAAGCTGGTGACAATCGACTGCCTCCTGCGGCCAATTTTTTGCCTCGATTCCCTCCGAAGCAGTAATTGTAAACATACCGATTCCGCTCCACGCCGAAAAGGTACTGCTATTATTAAATATTCCGATTCCTTCCTCTACCTCAACTTTATCCTTATTTTTGTATTAGTAATACCTACTATCAAGTCGATAGTAAAGACACCAATCGATTCGAATACCTACTATGTCTTTGGCCTTCGTAGTAGGCCTGTCCATTCAGTATAGCAGTGAACTTGAGTGTAGACGGATGTGTGTGTAGACAATAGCAAACGTTGAAAACGTTATAAGTGAAAGGGGCAAGGAAACGATTCTACTAGGGAATTACAAATTTAGCTTCCAAAAATATTAAAGAATGGGTTTAGAAGTTGGTCGTGTGCATTATAAATCTGTAAGTGCTTTATTAAAACTGATTCAGAAATTGAAGTGATCATGGAACAAAATGTGCATTATAATCATGATTGTGAAAATGGTGCAAAATTAAATAGAACTCATTATAAGTAGCTTTAAAAGGAAAGCAGTTGAAGATATAACTGAACGTCCATGGAAACTACTTCACAAAGAGGTAAGCTAAGAACAATTACATTTCCCTACTACTAAGAATGTCCAGTGCATAACGAAAGCAATTTAGAGTGCGAGAAGAAAAGTAAGGCCTCCACTACCCACAACTCGAGATGATGTGCAAAATGTGCTACATACCACTGAAATCAAAATAACGACCGGTGAAAAATTTTTGCTGATGAATAGCATAGTGTAACAGATAGTCATATTTATTTGTGTATCCAACTTATACATACTGTGTTCTGCAGAGCGTCTATTTGTAGACGTTCTAATATTACCCTAAATTTGTTAAGCAAATGTTCACATTGAACGCAAACTATATTCCGTTGGTTTTCATGCTGTTAAATAAAAAATCAACGACGACATATTTCACTGCTTTGTCTCTGTTAATGGAAGAATGCACAAAAGTCAAACTTATCTTTAAGCCGTCCGAGTTAGCTGCAGATTTAGAGGTAGCCATTCAAACTGCAGTCAGATCGATTTTCCCAAAAGTCACTATAAAGTGTTGCCATTTCCTACTTGGCAAGCATGGTGCAGAAACATTCAGAGTAGATTTGGGACCTACATATAGATTATATAACTCTGATATCGCTAAATTTTTAAGGCACGTGTTTGGACTAAGTTATATTGGATCTCTCCAGCGTCGGCGGCCCGGTTTCGATCCCAGGCGACCGCAAAGTGAGATTTGTGAGGGACAACACGGCGCTGGGGTGGGTTTTCTCCGGGATCTCCGGTTTCCCCCGCCATCTCATTCCACCGGTGCTCCATCCTCATCTCATGTATCATCAGTGTCACTGCCTGCGGTGCCCTATGTAGTAAAAGCGGGCGTTAAACACTACACATTTCTACAGCGTCGGAAATTATTTTGGCCATAATTTGATGTCACGAATGCCTATGAGTGAAAAAGTGAGAGAATTATGTGTTTATCTAACAGACAATTACATCGATGACGATGCCCTTTTCCCACCAATATAGGCTGAAAAATGTGGTACTGCACTTCAAACGGTGACGCATGCGAAAGTTTCCACGCAAAATTAGGCAATTTATTTTACACATTACTCCCCTAAATATTTGTAATTTTTTTATGTTTTATCCCACGTAAATGAAATGAAATGTGTAGTGTATAACGCCAGCTTTTACTACATACGGCACCGCAGGCGATGTCACTGATGATACATGAGATGAAGATGGAGACCGGTGTAATGAGATGGTGGGGGGAACCGGAGATCCCGGAGAAAACCCGCCCCAGCACCGTGTTGTCCACCACAAAATCTCACTTTGCGGTTGCCTGGTATCGAACCCGGGCCGCCTTGGTGAGAGCCAAGCGGTCTAACCACTGAGCCACGGCGCGGCCTATATCCCAAGTAAAGACAGATAGTAAAATTGAAATAAATTCTTCTGCTAACCAGGAAGCCAATACTAAAGTACACAGCAATACTGCACTGCCATGTCTTACGAAGTACTTCCGAATATCTTTATGTATCATTATGTAGAGAATTTTGACTAACTAATATATAATTTATATGTAATATATATAATTAATATGATTAATTGACTAATGAAAATGATTTTTGAACACACCATGATATTGATTCGTTATTTCGGTCATTATGATTGACATGATGAAGTCTGTGTAAAGTGTGAGGGGAAATTGTGCAATTAACGCTTGGAGGGAATATGAATATACTTTATTTGAATAATGGAAAATTGGAAAGGAAAATAACTGTACCCTGTTTGACATATTATGTGTATTTCTTTAGGCATCTGAGTTATGAAACAGAGTTCAGATACTGATGGGTTCAAAGGATACAAAATGCCATCTAGTAAATAACACAATAACAATGGAAAAGGTAACGAAACGTTTTAAGAAGACTATCTATTCTCAATGATGCTTGCATGTTATCGGGCCTAGCTTGTATCAGTTCCACTTTGAACCTTGAATGTACTACATAATTGGTCAGTTCCTTATCAAAACTGTCCGTCTCTGTTGGCCAATATAATTTTAATGCAGCGATTGATGAGAAGATATGCTTATCTGAACCTTAAGTAAATTGCATTTAGATGTATACATTCAATAAAAAAAGAATTAGAAAACAATCTCCCAGAGAAAATAACAAAAAATGCTGAACTGTTGTAAACCGGATCCTCTTATAAATTAACTTGCAGAGGAGTTATAACTTGATGAAAGAAACGTAGCCTGTTTGCTTTTTATTTAAAAACTGTGAAGTGTTAATGACCTTCTCTATCCTAAAATTTCCCTAAATTATAGTTTACTTTTGTATATCTTCTACAAACTATTCTCACGAAAGCTAGTTTTCCTATATAGTTCATGCCAAGGGCAAATATTTGCAAAATTACGAAGATAGAAGAAGATGCAAATACTTGCAGTGAAATAATTAAAATAGGGTAGCCATATGCTGTTTTTGAAATTTCACACTCGTTCCAAGACATAACGGGAAGTATCTAATTCGCCGCTTTATTATAAAAATAAAAATTTTGAATAGCAACAATACTTCAAAATCTAACGTGTTGCACTCACATAGTTTTTTGTATCTTTGTACGAACTATTCTTACAAACTAAAGATAAGCCTCTATCTACTTCTCTTAAATAGAGAGTTTTCAGAGATAGTTTTATTGATAATTTTCTCTCAGGTGCTTCAAGCGATAGTCAATCTTTTAAAACTAGTTGCTATATGACGAAATTCCGTTATCTGTGAACGCTAAATGTAAAAAAGAAACCATTCCTTTTACAAAGGAATAAATATTGAAAAATTCAAGCAAATAACAGGGCTATATCAGACCATATTTGGTATGGATTGTGTGTTTTAACCAGATCAACATGCCTTAAGGCTTACCAGTTATGCAAAGGACATGCAGAAGGTGTAGCAGTATAATTTGTGCAAAAGGCGCGTGGAATGGTAAATGATTAATTAATCTCACCCTTTGTATCGATCTTGAAGAATTCTGGCAGATTTATTCGAAATTCCTCGGCTGCTCAGGGATTGAGATTATTATCTTCAGGGCGTAGTCGTAGAGGAGAGAGGATCCAAGATGATAATCATATAAAACCACTACAATAAATTCTCCTTTCCTCTTACAAGTTTTATTTCATTTGTAGATACATTTTTAAAATCATTCTTTTTAACATTGAACAAATAAATACATTCACCAACGTTAACATTACTTGTTCTTGCAACTTTGAAAGATGCCTTTAAATTATATAATGCACCTCAATGTTTCTGCTAACTTGCTGATGATATTACACACGTCCGAACTGTTCGGAATTTAAATGCAGAAGAAAACTTTCAAATCCTTTATCACTTATCCGTGTGGACATCTTGCGTCTACAATATCCAGACTTCTACTCATAGCTCATACCCTCTAGGAGCTATTCATTTTTCGCACTGTTGCCCTTGACAACCAACTATTTCATTGCATTTAAAGTCTGCATTGCCTACTCTATATATCTTCTTCCCTTCTTCATACACTGTTCAAATATTCTCACTTATCCATCACATAAATGTCCCAACACCTCCACAATCTGACCATAATGTTCAATAAACAAATCGCTTAAAATATTTTACAAAATCAATAACTAATTTTCCTCTCTGAGGCCCAAATCCATTACAATCAGCCCTGAAATACCGTTTTAAAGGATGACGAATTTTCAGGATATTTCCGGATGCATTTACTTCGTCATGGGAATATTTTAAACATGTAGCATTTTAATCAAAATAATTAAAGGCATTTTTTAGAAAATTATTTTCCGAACATGTTTCTTGTAAATGATAGTCTGGGCTGGAAGGATTCTCCTGAAGTTTCTCGTGTCCCTCCCTGGAAGATACTACTACTACTACTACTACTACTACTACTACTACTACTACTACTACTACTACTACTACTACTACTACTACTACTACTACTACTACTACTACTACTACTACTACTACTACTACTACTACTACTACTACTACTACTACTACTACTACTACTACTACTACTACTACTACTACTACTACTACTACTACTACTACTACTACTACTACTACTACTACTACTACTACTACTACTACTACTACTACTACTACTACTACTACTACTACTACTACTACTACTACTACTACTACTACTACTACTACTACTACTACTACTACTACTACTACTACTACTACTACTACTACTACTACTACTACTACTACTACTACTACTACTACTACTACTACTACTACTACTACTACTACTACTACTACTACTACTACTACTACTACTACTACTACTACTACTACTACTACTACTACTACTACTACTACTACTACTACTACTACTACTACTACTACTACTACTACTACTACTACTACTACTACTACTACTACTACTACTACTACTACTACTACTACTACTACTACTACTACTACTACTACTACTACTACTACTACTACTACTACTACTACTACTACTACTACTACTACTACTACTACTACTACTACTACTACTACTACTACTACTACTACTACTACTACTACTACTACTACTACTAGTACTAGTACTAGTACTAGTACTACTACTACTACTACTACTAGTACTACTACTACTACTACTACTACTACTACTACTACTACTACTACTGCTACTGCTACTGCTACTGCTACTGCTACTGCTACTGCTACTGCTACTGCTACTACTACTACTACTACTACTACTGCTACTGCTACTGCTACTGCTACTACTACTACTGCTACTACTACTACTACTACTACTACTACTACTACTACTACTACTACTACTATTATTTACATCCCGCAAAGTTATGTCACATCGGACGATGAATGAAATGGATGAAATGATGCTAAAGGAGTCCAGGGTCTATAGAGCTTGGAGTTACCCAACATTCCTCTTTCAGGATAAGGGGAAACCCCTAAAAAACCTTATCCAGATAACTCTCCCTCACCGAGATTCGAACTCGCGACCTCTTGAACTCGAGGCAGGCACGCTGACATCTGCGCTACCAAGGCGGGAATTGGAAGATGCTAAACGCCAAATTTCTTATTGCACATACACACGCGCGCGCGCGCGCGTACTTTTTATAGCAATTTTGACGACATACCCTCTCTTTAACCAACTATAGAAATTTTAAATGTTTAAAAGAGATTGCAACTCGAAAATAATACTGTTATCTTAAATTAATAACAACATTGAGATAAAATGGTAACCCACAAACATTAAGCACATATATATGGATGTAGAAAGACCTTTTTCCCATTTCATACTCCTGTAACGAAAATATAATTTTAAACTTCGACGGAACAGGAGAATTTCATATCTCTAAACCAAATTCCCGCATAATCCTCAAAATTGCCTATTGCAATCGATTTGGAACCATTAGTTGGACCCGGCTAGGCATCGGTGATGGATGATGTGCATCACACCACCCTTGGGTCGATTTTTCGGGGGTTGAAGGGCTGAACCTCATTACTGGGGCCCTGCAATTAGCTGATTGGATACTTAACTAGCGATTGGAGGCATCACAGGGTTTTCGCCTTTGTGTATTGGAAAGGGTCGAAAGTAAATTTTGCATATGTTCCCTCCCTGCGCACCGGGAACGCCTTTATGGACTCTGTTTGTGCAGCAGTAATCTTGCGTTTTATTTCTGTTAATTGCTGGAGGCAAATCACTGCGGGAAGTTAATTCGTTCGGCGTGCCATTATGAGCTGTAATTTTACGAGCAACCAGCTTAGTGATTTAAAATAACGCTCGCTGGAAACGAAAAGTACATTCAGCTATGCCGTCTCTGTTCTTTTTCTGCGGCTGGATATATGATTAACACTTCTGCAATAAAGCTAGTAACCCCTCATATAAAGAAAACAAAATTAGCATACAATTGCCGAAATATTTTATAGCACATGTTTATAAACTTATGTCACATCCACTAAACGGGACCGAGCAGGACAGCTCAGCAGGTTAGATCTGTGGCCCGCATTCGGGAGGCCCGGTTCGATTCCCGTGGATCACTTACCGACTCTTGGGTTTTTCCGGGGGGTTTTCCGGGTCGCTAGGTGAATACTGAGTAGGTTAATTATTTAACCTAATTTCCTGTACCTCCATTTCAGCTCAATTATCAGTTCATATCATCTCTCATCTGATGGTCTCTTTCAGGGTAGAAGTGTCGTTGGGAGTCTCGGCGGTGCATGGCGGATACAATGCTTTGAGTAAACACTTTATGCTCCGTATGGGTCGATTTAGAAACGTGGCTGGTGTGATGGCTTTGGTGATAGTCTGCCTGTAGTCTCCCTTCCTCCGGAGGGGGAGAAGTGCTCCTTTCTCCGAATCAGCCTCGTGACTGCTACGGGGCCACGGTAGGTGGAATGGTGGTTGTCCTAGAACGCCGGGGTTTTTATATCTAGTAAAGTGTAGGTACCCCGCCCCCTGCACTGTAGTGACGCCTTGGGATCAGCCACCCTCTGTCCCCTCCCACCTCATCCTCCCTCCAAGGGATACTTCACTTGGGAGCATTTATATAAAAGGCCACCCTGGTCCAGATGTCGAATCCCATTGGAAAAATGCAATCCAATCTAGTAAAAGGCAAAACTACTTAAGTAGATACTCAGAAATTTCCGTGAATTTGTTTCTGTACCTGTTTTTCAAATTTATTTTTTTCTTTCGTTTTATTACCCTTTTGCACCTCATTCGCATAGGACTAATATCTCGACGTAATTCTCGACTGACTTCTCGATTTAATTTCTCGACAGGGAATATAGAATACATTCTTTCACTTCCATGACACTTCTTTCAGCCATTTGTGGGTGCAAATTCGTGGCTAAGTCATACAAGGGCAAGTATGTAAAATTCTAAAATTCCAAGTTTCTAAGAGAATGTGCACATATTTCAAATTTAATTTCAAATATTTGCGAAGTAATTTCCATGGGTTTCTTCGATTTTTCCAGTAGTTTGTAAATTATTATTAATATTTTGTGTGATTAAAAAATACATTTCAGAGGAAACATTTAGGAAGTTTTAGGACTTTAATGCCTAAATGTGTGATGATTTGCTTAAAATATTTTTTCTTAGTGTAAATTTCTGAAGGACGTCCACAAACCTTTGTTACATATGAAAACACTGTCGCGGGTCAAGTTATCTTGAAGAAGATCGACCGAGGTTCTGTAAATTTATTTGGGGGACATTAGGAAATTTAATGAGTCAAATGCAAAACACCTCATATCAACAGTTAACGTAAGAAAGGTTTCTTGATGATGAATTTCACATAAATTGACTCCCGACAAAAAGCAGAAAGCATTGTTTGGTGCAAAAAAGCTATGGCAAAATTTGAAGATAGCAGTTCGAAGGAATTTAGTTTGCAATATTGATGAAACTTGGATTTATTGTGATCTTGAAACTAAAGGTTTCAGTGACTTTAAAACAGAACCTACGCCCGCAAAAGCCCAACAAATTCGCAGTACTTGGCCAATTTGATGATTTTGTTTGTGATCTAAAACCGAACCAGTTACCACTGCAGTTACGTGATTGTCTCGCATCGTGAGGTCCCATTTTCAAACCCTCGAGGCCGACCAAACTGACTAAGGTTTTTCCTCACATTAAGCGACTGCCGGGTTAGATGATTTGTTCTACAAACTTTTCTATCATCACTTTCATTATTACTTTTTATCTTCTTCTTCATCGACCATCCTGGTTATGATCTGAAGTTTACTTGCTCTTCGACAGATAGGGCGCAAATGACTTAGCTGTTGACGGGCCGATAAACCCCACACACTCACTCACTCACTCTCGACAGCTTGCTGATTCAAGGCATTGTCTAATGGCTCATCCAAAGAGGAGCATAATTCTACGAAGAAGGAATAAACCAAAAATAAGAAGTTTGTGAATTGACATCCTGTGCACATCTAGCGGTCTTATTAGCCTTATTTTTTCCGCCTCTATTCTTGATTTTGATTTTTGTTAGGCTAAGTTTTCTTACCCAAATAGAAATTATGGTATGGTTGGAACTTGATAAAACTTTCAAATGAAATTTCCTTGTGGCTCTCGAAACAAACGTTCGTTCAAGTTTATCTAATAAGTGCTAAAATCTTAGTAGCTTTTTGTCAATATCATTTGTATGGTATATCTGTACGATGTGGTGTAAACTTGGTACATGAACTTACTTGCATTATTGACAATTATTTTCTATGTATCTTCAGTTTCTCTTGAAAACCCATTCACTAATACTTTTCGCTGATGTCATTAAGTCAAATTGTTCAGTAAAATTTAAACACCAGTGTCCTATGAAGTTATAAACAGAACTTGTTCTTCCCTAAAATGCAGAATATTTAAATCATTGGAGCTTTACTCTAAATTAAGATCCTAGATATGTATTGTCTTTCCACAGTTGTTTCCGTGCAGTAATTTATAAATTACTAATTCTAAGTTTCTTTACTATGGCTGTCTTGAACCAAGGGGTCCAGGTAAAAATAGATGACTGGAATCTATATCACTGTTTATAACATATGCGTTGTTTTCAGACCTTAGTTTGCTAGGAAAAACGTTAATCCTGTTTATGGAAGATACACCTTGCGGCTGAATATGACAGATTCGAAATGAAAATAATTAGCCTACTGCTTCATTAATTCAAAAGCATTATTGCTGGATTGATTGATTAATTAAATCAGCTCGATGAGCTGCATTGATGAACGTAACATACACTCTCATAGCTTTTGTCACTTTTTCTGATGCTGGTATGAAAAGGAAAAACAAATTATGTCATTCTGATTGTGCAAATGCTAACTGTGGCGTGATTTCAGTTGCTTTGTTACCTGTGCTATATCAACTCCCAGCAGAGCGTAGCTACATCTGTCGTTCCGTATGATAATCAAGAACATTGTGATCCCTCAGCTTGTGCCATAAACATGAGCTACCGCTAGTGTGAAATTCATATCATCATTCCCACTTTATGCTCCCAGTAAATCGCAAACATACAGTGGCCATAACCTCTACAGCGACTGTAACTTCTCATGGAATGGCTTGTTGTAAGTTTACAGCCAGGTAAACATTTAGAACGAGGGCATAATGCTATATCGCTGGTTTTCTTTCTCGTGTCCAGAGGAAGGTTGAAAAGGCAAACTGAAGTTGATGGGTTTCTATTTATGAAATCTGTAATGCTATTATAATTAGAGACAGTCAAAACACGAAGAAAAATTGACAAGTTATGGATATTATATAAAATATTTTTGTTAATAAATTAGACTAATTACAACTGAGCATATGCTCATCTAGTAATATTCATTTGCTATAAAATTCACTGTTAATGTATGGTCCTCCAGTGAGGACTCCCATATCATTACACACACTATATCTTGTGGTCCCTTGACTAGTTTAATGTTTTAATTCTTTTCAATCGTCTCACTTGACACTCACTTAACACTTTCCCCATTTCGGTATTTACGTGTTGCTGCACTTTTTTCAAATATTTGCTGGCTGCCTTTCTAAGTTCTTCAGCTACCGTATTCATTTTAAGATCCCTGTGTAGGTCGTAATTTCGTACAAACCATGGAGCATTAACTAATAACTTGTTATAAAGTTCAAGTACAGAATTTCTCCCAAGGAGCCAATAAAGCTTCCTGTATTTAACTCCTTTCTTTTGTTTTCAATGTGCTTCTTCCAGTTTAACTTTGAATTCAGAGTTATGCCTAGATACGTCACTGCTTGAGCTTGAGGAATTATTTCATTATTTATTTTAACTGGAAGAGCATTTATTTTCTTATTTGTAAAGTTAACATGTACAGATTTAGTCTCATTCAGTTTAACATACCATTTCTTTGTCCACTTAGTGACTTTATTAAGGGCTTTCTGAAGTTTATTTGTAGACTCCTCTATTGTATCACCTACTGCAATTAATGCTGTATCATCGGCAAAAGTTGCCATAGTTATTTCTTCTTCTTGTGGGATGTCCCTGGTGTAAAGAAGGTACAAGATAGGACCTAGTACGCTCCCTTGTGGTACACCAGCTTCTATATTCCTTAAGCTTGAATATTCATTACCCAGTTTTATTCTGAAGCTTCTTTATTTCATATATGATTTTAAAATTTGGCAAAACTGACTGGGCAAATCACGCTGAATCTTACACATTAGTCCCTTATGCCAAACTTTACCAAATTCTTTAGCCACATCTAGAAATACAACAGAACAGATTTTCTTTTCTTCCAATGATCTTCCTATGACATCAACAATACGATGTACTTGATCGATTGTGGAATGCTTGCTTCTAAAACCAAACTGGTGTGCAGGTATAAGCTTACTTTCTTGAATTATTGGTTTCATTTGTTTTAACAGTAACTTTTCAAATAGCTTAGCAAGCTGTGATAAAAGTGATATAGGCCTGTAAAATTCTTTTTCAATAGGATTTTTGCCAGGTTTGAGGATCATTATCACAGCTGCTACCTTCCACTGATTTGGGACATATTTAAGTCTTAATGCTGCATTGATCAAATGCAATAGTTCAATAAGAGCTTTTTCTAGTAGTTCTTTGAGTACCAGTTCTGTTATTAAATCATATCCTGGAGCATTGTTAGCGTGTACATTCATTTTAATTGCTCGCTTCAGCTCACTAAGAGTCACACATTTGAGTGCTTTCCCTGCTATACTCTTGCCAAGGTTAGTATCCTCTTCCATTGTTTGACTAGGCAAAGGTTTAAAAATCTCTTCCAGGTAGGTTGCAAACAAATCTGCTTTTCCTTTATCACTTCATATAAAATATGAGGAAAAATTCAAAACTTGGAGTTTAGAGTATATCCACTTCATTATCTGAAATAGTTTTTGAAGACTTTTATCTATATTTAATAATAAAATAGTCCGCTTTGGTAGCGTAGATAGTAGCGTGTCTTCCTCACGTTCAAGAGGTTCCGAGTTCAAGTCTCGTCAGGGCCAGGTACCTGGGTAAGGTTTTTACTGTGGTTTTCCCTTATCCTAATAGACGAAAGTCAGCTAACTCTAAGCTCCATGGTCCCCGGACTCATTTGAGCATCATTTCACCCTTTCATTCATCGTCCGATATGACTTAACGTTTAAGGACGTAAATTGCAATATATAACTGAAATACAAAAATTTCAATTAAATTAATGATTGCATAACCTTATCTTAGAAAAAAGAAAAGAGAGAAAATAAATTATTTATTGCTTATTGACTCATCGGTAATATGTGAGCCTCGCATTCGGGAGTAACTGAGTTCGATTCCAATTTGATCTTCGGATGTTGTTCTCCCCACTCCCCCTAGTCAGAGGAGAAAGCTGGATCATCTATCATAATGTCTATTCTATCATTTCCGTTCCGTCATTTTCACTTACTCCAATTTCCTTCCTCTGCTTCAAAAGTGCTTCTGGGTTTCATAGCGTGATGCGGTGGATGCTTGGCGGGGATGCTTGCTCAATGCGGACACTGGATAGCTAGATAAATTCGGAAGGGCCTAGGCAAGGAAAGCACAGTACATATGCCCCCAAGGGTGGTATGCCCTGGGAGGAAGGATGAGGTGAGAGGAGAGAGAGTGTGGGCGTCCCAAAGGGCCACTACAGTTCCAGGGCAGGGTTCCTACATTTCACTCGGATGGAAAGTTTCCCGGCATGCCAGGACAATGGACATCCCACCCTACTGTGGTTCAGAAGCTATCCTCCACGAGACTTGTGTTCGGAGGAGGAGGAATTGGTTCACTCAGAGCATTTCATCCTGCCAAGCACCGCCGAGACACCCGCCGAGAGTTCTACCTTGAAAGAGACCACCAGATGGGAGATCATATGAAATAATAATAGAGGGACAGGAAATTAGGGAGGATGTAACTGCCCTATCCAGCATTTGCCTGGTGGCCGGGGAAAACCGTCGTAAAAACCCATGGGTCAGGTAGGTCAGCCACGGGAATCGAATCCATGCCTGCCGAATGGGAGCCGCAGGCCAAACCGCCTAAGTCATGCCGCTCGGTAAGCGGGTGCTAGAGGGTCACTTCTCCGACCAGCCCTTCATCGTTATAGACGCGCTGCTCAATAGGTTTCCCTGGCTTTATCTTTGTCAATACAAACCTCTGAGATAACGCACTGACTATTCTCGTAAGAGTGAGAGGGGTACTGACGCACCTCTCGGTCGTGTGCTAAGCACCAATGAACGCATCACTTCAGCTAATGGAATGCGATAAATGACAGATAGATGTTATGTCCACGTGGAGTATATCAGTGCGTAATCTGAGAGGCTTCTGTTAACAAAGGTAAAGCCAGGGTAACCATTTGAGTAACGCCTCAAAACCTCTAAGCAAACCGGGTCTGAACCTATAATAGTTAAGACACGTTTACCCGTTATTTGTTGCTGTCTATAGCCCTCTCAGCTTTCTTTACTTCATCTTTTTTGGTATTATTGGGGTGGCAGCCACAATCGACTTATGTAGATCACTGAGTACGAGATGTCCAGTTTTGTTGACGTGCGTTGATGTTTCGTATTGCTGTATTCTTTGCTTAATATTCATTACAGTATGTCACTAAAAGCAACAGCTTGCGAAAATAAAAATTCTTCAAGCTTAGAGGGTGTCACAAGTAGTACAAAATATCAAGAAATATGAATCTGTTATCAAAATACTATGAAATATGAACTCCTCTATAACGATAAGTATTTTTTTCTATTTAGATTATGACATTTTGTATTTTGCCGGACTTTTCTTTTGAGATTTACTGTGAAATACTATTTTTGGAGGACTACGTGTTACTAAAAATATATGTAACATACATAAAAAGCAGGTTAATCCACATTTACTTCAAAATTAGTATGTTATTAGTCATACAAACTTAATGTATGCTGTTTTTATATTAATACAATCATAGAAAGTGGAAAATAACCAACGAAATAGCTAAACATTAATAACTATTATGCATAGATAACTATAATCAGCAACATTATAAATGATGGGGATGAGATAGAAATGGAGCAAATAGGTAAGCAGAATATGATAATTTAAACATAAAGGGTGAAGCGAAAAATGTTTTGAGCAGGGTAGAGCGAAGGAGTTCCACGTTGGGGCGACAGTTTGATACCACTTTGGTGGGTAGCGCATGTTAAAGCAATGAGGTACTCACAGGTGGGGCAGGTCGGGGTGTCGGGCGAGTAGTGCCGCGCAGTTCGGCTCAATTATTTGGCAGGGGCGTGACTCTTAGGGTTGTCAGCATCGCTAATAGAATTTGAAGAATATCGATGTCCTCGGCTGCTCTCGGAGTTGTCCTAATATTTAGGATCAGTGGCACGGATCTCTTGATACAGAGCGTTCTGGGTGGATCAATTAGAGTACTTGGAAAGAAACATAGGTTAATTCTCTTATGACGATCGGTTGTATTTCAATTATTCTCGAAATACATGTTAATTAGGCGAACTCTGAATGGTAGGTTTCGCGTTTGCGTGGTTGCACTCCCGTGTCTATAACACGAGTCGTCGGATTAGCACCCAGCTACTAACTAGCTTTAATCGAACGCGATTTCTTTAGCTTACTCGTCCGTTCCTTAAAGAACGCGATATCTGCCTTCGTGCTGCCGCACGACGATCTAGCCCGACCCGCAGCTAGCGACTGAACTTTAGATATCTGTTTGTTCCCGGCTAGGCCAAATGACACTTCTCTTCCCCCTTCAGCTCATTATTTTTAATTAGTTGGTCAGTAGAACACATATGGAGTCCCGGTTTCGAGAATCTCACTTTAGACCACCTAAGAAGTCCCCTTCGTGTCAAACTATGTTTGAAACTAAACGCGGGGTGCGAGCCTAAGATTTATGGCTGCGGTCAACTGTCCTAGGGGAGGAAGAATTCATACCGTTCAGAGCTCGTAACAATCTCGACACTGCACACACAAGATATTTGATCCAATACACGTATACATTCCTTTAACATACAATTAATCTTCCATACATTCCTTAACAGCCAACAATCTACTCGAGGAAGAGAGTACCGTTTCACAGGGTATCCGTGGATATGCATGATTAAGGATAGTTTTAATGAAACTGGAATGCCAGATTCAAACTGATATAAGTTGCCGACCAAGGGTCACCAATATTTCACTGATTAGAGTGACCGTATGTAAAATACATAGTACGCGATAACACTTAAGTCGTTACGTATGAACCGACAGGTATCTTTTCTCATCGCTTCTGCTCTGCCCTCGATCAAGGTAGAACCAGAGGACTTTTAATGGCCTGCCAACTACGATCTGTGTGTCCTTCCTGGGCACAGCTGCGTGTGTGTCACTTTCACCCCTCAAAAACCCACTTTATTTATCCAAAACTCCTTTGTGACTATTTTGTCAATTGTGATTATTAGTCTCGGTCATGCCATTATTAAGTGTCCGAAGAATACCTATTCAAACAGAGTCAAGTGCTATCCCTTTAGAACCCTGCTAAGAACACTTTCTTATATTTATTTTGTTAAAACAAATATTCAACCCAATGCACCTGCTTGCACGTGTTCTAAAAAGATACACAATTTCTTTGAAATCCATTACGATGGTTTACGTATTGCATCCCTTAATTTCGGTATCAAAAGCAACGTAACGTACAGAAATGTTTACATATTCCTCTTTTTCTCACTTAAAATGCTTGCTAAAGAAATTTCTGTGCTTATAAACAAATTGCTAGAAGAGAATAAAAATAGAAATAGAATAACAATAGTAACGACGATAATAATGAATCTCAATTACAATAAAATATGCTACAACTACATATCCTGAAAAACAAATTCCTCAATGAAGATAATTATATAGGTAAAATTTAAGAATAACTCTAGCTGTATAGCTTTTATAGTCTGCCATTCAACTTTTTATGAGCGACGGAATGCTGCAGTCATTTGCAGAAAATGTCAATCACAGTGATCTCCATTTACCCAAAAGGCTATTTAAGCTTTAAACAGGAATGGTGTTTTAATAAAACTGAAAAAAAAATGAATCGATTCATAAACGAAATGTCAGCTAGCAGTGGAGTACCAAAGCAGAAACGAACTGAAATGTTTAAAATGTTTTAAAACGAATTTTTGCACGGCATTCCCTTATATACAGCAGAACCGTAATTCTCGCACACATTTTTCGCTAGTGATGCATTATTACTTTATGGTAACTACCTAATTTTATACTTAAAATAATATGGGAGATAAATTATACCAACCAATGTACAGCCGATACATGACCAAGTGAAGTGGTAACAAGTGCGATTTGTATTCGGGAGGTTCCAGGATCCATTCCCGAGTTTGGGTTTCTCTAATCCATGAATTTTCTGTTCTCCCCGGGGCACTCGGCAACTTTTGGGGTTGTTTCTCTTCTATCAGACGTTTCTCTCCTCATTTGCTGTACCCATCATTTCCTTTTATTTGTTTCAGGGTTATAGGACAATGTGATGGTGTTAGGTGGATTGCGGCTTATGGTTCTAAAGGTTTATTTTCTCTTTGAGCCTGCCCAGTCAGGACCTGTCTAGATGGGAACCGCTAGAGGTCAAGGCTTTTAGATGAGCTCCGAGTTCGTCGGTGCCTTCAAATTGGAAACGTTAGGGACCCTTTACATACTTTCTCCCACTGCCCTCGGGATGTGGTCATCCATCAGGTCTATCTTCTCACCCTGATCTAGAGGTGAAGCTAAAGTAAAAAAGCCGAATCGATATTTACCTTTTATAGTCGATTTCATAATTATTGTCCAGCCCACATGCATGTCATTGCCAAGCCCTTCTGCTAGATAGAAGCAGAATCACTATAGTGTCCTTATACTGAAATATCAGAGAGAAATTTTGTCAAAAATTGGAAACTACACTCTGTAGTATTATATAAACAATACTTACATACGTGTACCTTCAGTTAAGTTCTGTCAGTCCTCTACGTAGGAGCGCCGCCTGGATTCTTGGAGCAAAATTTGCGCCATTTTCTTGGCATTGTCAAAAGTAAAATAAAGGTAAATAAACCATGGTAGTTTAGAAACCATCCCAATATTCGTTTACCGACCACAGAACACCCAAAACAAGAGTGGCTGATCGATGAGACCAGGAAGATAGATAAAATCATACAAATAAGAATATGAAGGCTTCAAAAAATAATGAAGTTTATAATGAAACTGAGCAAGTTTAAACTGAATGAATGAGCAATGAAACTGAAACAAGTTTATAATGAAAGGCCTTTGACCTTTTCCACTGGGATTTTTTAAAACCAGCATACATACCTTGCAGAAATGCTTGTATTTCAGTCTTCAAAGTCGTATCACGCCATACTTGTCGTGTGTTCTTCATTCACCCAAGTCTCTTCATTCCTCCTCACTGTATTTCGGTACAGTCTGATTGTCCTTAAATAACGTCTTCGCCACACAGCAATATCGCCCCTGAAGTGGTAAGATTTCTTGTTGTCTCAACTCCATGTCGCGATGCTCCTACGCATTTAACACACCTGTAAGTTCAGAGCACAACTGTTCGACTTCTCTCACTGACAAAGACGGATTCTTCTCTGTGAGTGCATTAAACACGTGCACCACAATTCTTTTTTCGCCGCCTTGTAAAGGTTTCCCCTTGCGATGCTACAGCGAAAAACTGGCAATAGACACTGCCATTATACATATAATAAGTAGACCCGCAATAAGCGATCAATAAAATAATTTAGCTCTCGCACTCGGCGCAACACACCTTCGAATGACGATATATGACTAATCCAGTTCAAAACAAGGTCTGTGATAAAAGTCATATAAACAAGTATGTCATCACTACCGCTAAATCACGTGCTATCGTGCCATGTGAAAGACGGGCTTCTGAGCAAAGGAACCTCCTCTTTACTTCGTTTAAGAATTAACATGCATTTCAGATAAATTAATTCTGTTACGTAATAAATTTAATTAAAACATTTACGAAAATATAAATTTGACAATTCTCTTCCAACATATAAAGATGTATCACCATGTTAAACAACGAACTAATGTTTACTGCACAACAGTCTATACTACAATAGCAGCCAATGAGAGGTGATAAGGTCACGTGATCTTTTAGAGATACGGAGCAAGCTTATGTGAAACAAGGATTAGACATGGCATATACTATTGTGATTTGTTTATCTCAACACACTGAAAACTCGCTGCGATGAACTGTCCAACGTGTGAATACTCGAAAGAATAAATATCAATTTCCCACAAGACAGCCAATGCAGCAGAAGCTCAGCTATATTTCGGTATATTCGTTGCTGCTTTTCGAACAGGTAGGGTTCAAGAAAACGAGCGATTCTTGTTATTCAGAATATGAAACGAATGAATAAAACGGTTGTCCTTAAGTACTCTAATCATGAGGAAGTTGCTCCTCTATTTAATACCGGAATTTATCAGCAAGAGAAATTATTTTACAAAGAAATGATGAAGATAGTTGCAATAAATAATTTCCATGCGTTAAAATTTATTCATAAAATTAAAAAGCACAATTAGATTTATAAGGAGGTTAGCGAGCTATGGGTTTAGGAAATACAATTATGTACTAACTTAGGGATTTAGACGTTCGGTGAGTTTCAAGGTTCTCGCTATCTAGAACTTAATGCTTTAGGAAGTTAGAATTGCTTTCAGGGGCATAAATATGCACAGTTTTGAAGATTAGAAAGGAAATAGAATACCTAGAAAGTAGTAAATCTCAAAAATTAAGATTTGGCAAGTTATAATAGAACTTGTACTTCTAAGCTCAGTGTCTTTTCTTCCCAGCGCTTCGTACCTTATAGTCTTGCAGAAGTGTTATATTGTGAGCAAATATCGGCGTCCATAGTGTTTTAAGATCTCGCTCGGATTATTCAAGTTATGCTCATCACAATGGAACCTTTCACTTAACATTTCATCGATATACAATTCTTTATTTTAAATAGTAAAGTTATTGTTATGTTAAAAGTTAGAATATATAGATACTATTTAAATAGTTACAGTATAGAGTAATTAGGTCCAGATAGAGTTCAGTTCTATATCCTCGAATAGTCGGCAACTCGCTTCAAATAGTTGTTATATTAGTCCCTTTTAAATTTAGCCATGTTAACCGTGTTGACCACTGTCACCCCAACCACACTTACCCTAAATACCACATATGTAGTTCACTTATGTAGCTGCCGACAGCAGATTTTCAAAGACAGCATATTGCAGACGGCATCGATACTGAGACGTTATCACACTGCAACTGTGTCGCCATCTTAGGAACAACTGAGGCGCGCCACAGATGTATTAATAGAAAACAACGTAAAATAGTCGGTTTCCCATTATGCTGCCTCTTTGTCTCAAGCTGCAGTTATTCCATGTTTTTATGACTCTGTTGCCTTTCTCAAATATAATACGTGTATTACATTCAAATAACCATAATTTTTGAAGAGGTAAATTAAGTTCAAAACATTGCTACCTGTGGCATAGATGCAGAGCAAAATAAATGTCAGGTTTAACGTTTTGGTGCTGTTCCCGAACACTTTATTAAATTTCTTTAGAATGTTTTTTAGCTTACAATCTAATGTCTTAACTTACAAATTGTTACTTTTTGTCTGGATCAAAATTTTTTCACTTTTAATGGTGATTTTTTTCAACAAACTTCTGGCTTAGCAATGGGTAATCCTCTTTCACCTTTTTTGCTGATCTTTTTATGATTTTTTTCGAAATGCAAGTCACTAAAGCATTCCCTTTGAGTTTTTAAAACCTGGTATAGATATATTGATGATATTTTTTTGCTATTGTCCCTGATAAATAAATGATGCTATAAAATTACTAAATTTACAAGATAAATCTATAAAATTCACCTTAGCAACTGAAATTGATGGTTTCTTCCGTTTTTGGATTTGAAGATAATAATAAATAATAATAAATTGGATTTTGCTGTTTATAGGAAATCTACTCATATCGATAATTACATTAAAATTAAATTTTTATCCTTTTCCACATAAATTTGCTGTGTTTAATAGTTTGATTTATAAATTAATAAATATACCCCTGAATAAAGAAGAATTTCATAAAGAATATAAACATATTATTAATACTTCTTTAATTAATAGTTATAATAAAAACTTTATACAAAAGAAGATTGAAAATTAAAATATATAAAAAAACTGTTAATGATATTTCTACCCTAAAGAATAAAAGACGATTATAACTTTTTAAAAAGTTGCTTATCATCCTTGGTTTAATAAACAATTTCAAAAATTTTTAAAGAGTTTGGTATAGCTTTTGTTCTTCAAAACAAATATAGTATTAAAATTTTACTACATTTCTCTAAATAAGATGAAATTTCTAATAATAAAAAATCTGGTATTTATCAATTTGATTGTTTAGATTGTGATCGGGTTCACATTGGTAGGACCAAACGTAATTTGGAGATCAGAACGAAAGAAGATTTTCGTAACATTAAGTATAAACAAACTGATAAATCGTCCATAGCAGATCATTTTTGGTCATTTAACAATAATATAAAACCTGAAGTTAAATTATTAAAACAATTAAATGTTCCGATAGATTTAATGGTTTGGGAAACGATGTTTATTTTAAGAAATAAACATCACGTAATGAATTTTGAAATATCAACATTTGTTTCTGTTCTTAAGTTTGTTTCGTTTTCAGATTTTGGTAATACTGAAAAAACATAACATAGTAACTTTCTTGACGACGAATTTGTTTTCTCCTGTGGTTTTCTTTGACTGACGACGCGAACAGGGGTTCGTGAAATCGACCTCAACTTCAACTAATCAACTAATAAGAAAAATAGACATCATTTTTCTTAAGATAAGTGAAGTTTTTGTTACAAATAGTCATATTTGTATAGTACTTATTGCTTCATTGTAACTACTTTATTTGCAAATTCATAATTATGAGTTATGAAGTTTATGCATATTTTTCTTCTGATTTCTTAGTTACTGTGTAGTTTTAATAGCGCATTTAACGTAAAACTAAACGAGCGGGATGATCCTGTGGTAATGAGCTTCAGGTAGCGTCGTAAACAATGGCGTAATAGCCCAAAGTGGGCCTGAGACTGCCAACCCGACTGCCACCCTCACATCCACATACGCAAGGTAGAGGTGGGCGATCATCCAACAACTGCGGGGAAGAGATGTGGTCAGCATCTCGGCCCCCCCAGCCGTAAACTTGTACTACTAGATCTTGCTTCACTACCTGAGTTCGATGCTGAGTGGGCTCGGTCCTATACCCGGGACTTAAAATACAGTGGGATCCCGGGCATCCGGACACACGCTCTAGGCCACTACGCCACGACGCAGGACAATGAAGTTCACACTCCCTCCATTGTTTGACACCAAGCTTGACCTTGGCTTTTTTGTCATTTTCCCTGTTCAATAGACGTATGTTAGGGTGGTTTCTCATTTTCTTACCAGAATTTCCATATGTTTCCATTTTCTTCTCATCTTTCATGCCATATGGAGGTGCTGAAGAGGTGGTGCGAATGTTTCCGCAAAGAAAGTACTACTCACTGTGGACACAAGAGAGCTTGTTGGTCGACAAGTTATTCATCCCCCTCTAGATAGCTCCAGCAGCAAGTATTCAAGCCTGGAATTTTTGGGAACTCACTTGCATCACTGTGGCCTGTCTGCCTCCTGTAATGGCTTCAATTCATCCCTTTTTCTGAGTGATGATTGATTACGGTGCACGAGGTTTCTCCCTTATTATTATTCTACCTAAAACATACAATTTAAGTTTATTTGATTAATATCAGCCCTTAGCTCTTCTGTAATCCGCCTCATATTTGAAGCAGCTAAATGTAGAATTGTAATGAAGTAGTTTCCATTTCATAAATACGCTACAACAGCAAATGCAGTTCTGTTATTGTTACTGCATAGAGAATTACAGTAACGCCACACAGGTAACGCTATAAACATTAATCCAGAGCCGTATCCAACATTCCATATATAGTTTGGCCTACTTAATTTAGTTTTCTATTAAAATTCAGCCGAAAGCACAGTAGTAAGGTTGATGGATGCTATTCCAGTTGTCGACGATTACTTCAGTGCAGTAAAGTGATGCTTATAGCTGAAGGCGAGATGTCCGTTGTAATGAACTGCCCAGAAGACACGTAAAACGACCATAAAACTCCTGGCCTAGGTCATAGAGCTCGTCCGTGTAAGTGTAAAACCATTCCAAAACTACTACAACTGTGTAACAAAACTTTGCCACTCGACTGCAACTTCATGAATCTCAATTTGCCTTTTAATTACGCAATAAATGCATCTTCTTGAATAAGAAATTAGCTTTGGACGACTCTGAAAATTAATGTGGAGCCTCCTGATTACCCAAAGTTATATAATCTTTAGTTATAAAGTACACTGCAAATCAAAATCCTTAAGGCATTTATAAATGCCTTTAATTCTTGCTAATTATAAAATAGCAGAGACGGAATATTTATATGGCAATGTAATTCTGTGCTACAAAAATTAATAATAATGAAACAAATTATTTCTAATATTTCAGGTAATTGGCTGCACATGTTATAAACTATTTGTATATTTCAATTTAATATATCATCAGGAAATTATAAGTTTAATTAGAGAGCGTGAGCTTTCTAAAATGTTTCATTTACTGTGTCTACCTTCTTCTCCGTGTTATGCTTTTTTAAACCACCATGCACTATACTACAACTGACTGCAACAAAAAACACGATTAAAGGAACAGTTGACTTAAAGAATTAGAAGTGAAGAATATAATTTAATATAATATATATACCAGCATCCGGGCAAGGAAGAGAAAATATTCTTATAAAAATCTGTACACGTCGTAGATACAGGAAAGAAAGGCTGTTACCTTCTTTGTGTTAGTAAAAGTTCAATGTCTGAAGACTATTGTATTCTTTCTGCCAGAAATGTTTTTGGGACAAAGAAGTTTCAAAATGCAGTTGAACATGAACGCTAAAAAGATTTACTTCGCTGATTTGGTAACGATGTATACCGTTACAAACAACTCAGGGTAGGCGTTCCCCAACTCAGGGTGGGTGGAACGTCAGTGAGCTATATGAGTTTTGAAACCAATGCGAAAATTCGGAATAAAATGAGAAACCAATAATAATATAATATTTGAGAAGGGTGAGCTAGTTTAGGCACGTGATAAAGTTAGAGAGGAGCTTAGAATAAGTTTCGAACTGAATGGTGACGTAAGAAAAACTTTACTTACAAGTTGATACTACGACAGGAAGAACGTGTTCATCTGCATTAAGAAGAGAAGCGAAGATTTCGAAGTCTGAAAGGTGGTCACCGATCCAAGTCGATAAACATAGATTCAAGAATTAAACCAAATAATTCTACAACAAACCAAGTGTTATTAATACGACTGAGTAAACAACGACAACCACCAAAATCCATTTCCTACAACCATTCACCTGAGGACAGGAGAACTCATAGCTCCAATTAAGCTCCAATTAGAACCCAACTAATTTAACGATGGTATGCGGGTTTGCCGCATAACGATGAAAAATAAGAGCATCTATAGGTAATGTTTGTTAGCTGTGAGTTTGAAGACAGTAATTTTATTTAATAATACAATTTTCAGTAAGTTTAATTGTAGGCTGTTATCTTTAGTGCTCTAAATATGTTTAGTAAATACGAGCAAAGCTACTTCATTAAAATTCAGGCTACAAGAGGTAAATGCCATACAGAATTATTGGATGTTTTGGTAGACAAACTTTACCATATCGTACCATGACTAGGTGGGCGAATGCATTTCGTAGAGGAAGGGAAGACGTTCATCAAAAACGTGGAGCTGGCACACCGCAAACAGTAAGTGATGATGTGCATGTGAATGCTGTTAGAGCACTGCTGGAAGAGTATCATTGTTGGACTTGTATTGAAATAGCAAGGGACGTTGGAGTTTCTCCTGTTACGATTCTGCACATACTTATGAAGTTAAAGCACTCGATGGGTTAGACAAAATTTTACAGAGGAAACAATGTAGCAGAGGATGGAAACAGCAAGATTACACTTAGAACACTATGAAGGTGAAGGCGAGCGTTTACTTCGACGTATCATACAGAACTTTAGATGAAACCTGGGTTCGATGCTACCAACCAAAATTAAAGTGACAATGAAATGAATGGCGGCACATTCACTCACCACGACCTCAAAGGTATCGAAGAACAGGATCCACTAAGTCATGTTCATTGTTCCTTATGATTTTCACGGTGTTCCTAACACTAATTCAGTTCCTCATGGAAATCGTGTGAATAGTGCATATTACTCTCACTTTATGGAACACCATTTACGACTAGCTGTGCGTCAACCGTCCAAATCTGCTGAATTCTCATTCCATTGAATTACACTCACAGGTCTGCCGCTGTAGTTAATTTACTTCGCAGAAGGACATGGAAAGTTCTGGAGCATCCTCTATACTCCCCAGATCTGAGTCCATGGGATTTTGACCTTTTAGCGAAAATAAGATCACCACTTGGAGGAGTTCGCTTTAGAACCAGACAGGCTTATAGTAGCAGTAGAGCAGTATGTTCGAATGTTAGGACAAGACGCTGTGAATGGCATCCGTCGGCTCCCTTATTTGTGGAGACGAGTTCCTTATGTTGGAGGTGATTACTTCTAAGCACTGCAATAATTTTATTGATCCAAAATGTTTTATTTGTTATTATTTCAAATGTTTCCACTAATTATTGAATTACTAAGTAGAATAAATTAAAACACTGCATTTGAAATTTTGATTGTGGCTTTAGCAAATCTTCTATGAGAAAGACAAGAGTTTACGAGTGGTAGAAATTATTCACAGATCGCCGAAAAGACGAACGTTGAAGACGACAATCACTCTGGAAGCCGTCGCACAAACACAATGTGAAAGAAGTAACAAAATAGTTCTAGAATATCCCCGAATCACCTTTAGAATGTGGAAATTAATTGTTCTTTCACGCTGGCCGTGTGTAGGTTAGGTATGGAAAGATAGAGCCAGACTGAAAAATTCAATACCATAGCCGGGATTTGAACCACGGATCTTCTGGCCTCCGTCCAGCCGCTCCAACCATTGAGCTACCATGGCCAACGTGCCGATATGACATTAAATTCTCTAAATGACTCGTATTTTTTTCGGTAAACCTCATAGGAGTTTTCATAAAAGTACTTACATGTTGTAAGTCGCCATTAAGGTAGTTGTCTCATGTGTTCATGAAAACTCCTAAGTGGTTTACCGGAAAAAATACGAGTCAGTTGGAGAATTTAATGTCATCGGCACGTTGGCCATGGTAGCTCAATGGTTGGAGCGGCAGGACGGAGACCAGAAGATCCGTGGTTCAAATCCCGGCTATGACATTGAATTTTTCAGTCTGGCTCTATCTTTCCACCTTTAGATAGGTTAATCACAATTGTATGAAACTAACATTTATCACGCTAACGATCACGCTCACTCCTCAGTGCTTATTCATGACTTTTTCTGGTGAGAAACTTGTTACATATAATTCCTCAGATTAAGGACCCCGATCAAAGTTATGTAACAAACCGTGAGTAAACGAGTATCTGAACAAATATGCAAGAATGTACAACCATGGAACCCTACTCCCACCCAACAGATTTCAAATGAGCTAGAAGCTTTGGCTTCCAACGGTATAGACATGAACAGATTTCTCTTCCTGGAGAAGTGCACATCACCTTTAACCCTCATAAATCTACCACTCTTGATCACTGAAATGTACTGTGCCACAGTTCAGCGGCTTGCACATAGAAGAGGGGAGTGTGTTCCGTTCAACGAGCTCTTTTGCAGCGAAACGAATCAGCCGCAAAGAGCGCGGGAGGGGGGTTCGTTTGGGGTGCGCTGTAACGTATCCACCTGCTCAACGCGAAACCTTCAAATTCACGGGGATAAGAAAATGTAATCTTATCTTGAATTACCATATTTATTTACATATCTGATGGTATTGTTTACATTATGAAGCTCTGCACAAGCAGATTTTATTTTGGAAGAAGAAAAACTGGCTATCAGTACTTTAAAGTTTTTGCATGTTCAAAAAAAAAAAAAAAAAAAAAAAAAAAAAAAAAAAAAAAACCATAGCGGATAGACTTTTATTTATAATTAAAATACTTGTAATAGACTTGATGAAAATATTTATTAGTAGTAGAAACTACACTAGTAAGGTAATTAGAGATAGTATTGCATTCGGCCCCAAAATTCGTTACCAAGGTTTCAGCGCGAATAGTTTAAATATACATCTTGTGAGACTTTCTGAACCAAACTTTCCTTCACCCAAAAATTACATTTTTAGAATATGAGGTATCTGTGTGTGTGTGTGTGTGTGTGTGTGTGTGTGTGTGTGTGTGTGTGTGTGTGTGTGTGTGTGTGTGTGTGTGTTTGTGCCGCGTAATGCACAGCATAGCTAATAAACGAAAATTGATACTCAATTCAGTTCAATTTCTTAAAGAATGTGGAAAAAAGAAAAATATCCTGTCCCAAATTACGCTTAATGAGGCAAATTTTATGTGTAGAGTTTTTTTTTTTCTCAAAAGTAACTCTAACGATTTTTATAAAATGCCATAAACTTGTACTACCCTTTGAAGCGTAGTGATATTGTGTCTGCCTCACGTTCAAGTGATCCCAAGTTTGAATCCCAGTCAGGGTGAGTTATGCGGATAAAGTTTTTCTGGAGTTTTCACATTCATGAGATATGAATGTCGGGTAAATCTAAGGTCCCTGGATCCCTGCACACATTTGAACACCATTTTATCCAGTTCATTCATGTCATATCAAATCATGACCGAACTTTGGAGGAGGTAAACTAAAATGAATGAATAAATAAATAAGTAAATAAATATTAATCATATGCTTAAGGTATTTTCATGACCAATAAAACACATATCTTAAATTTTCTGGAAATAGCCTGTGAAGTCCTGTTCATTCTGCCCAAATGACCTAGTTGTCGATGACTGAAACCTTAAACATATTGTACATCTAAGTCACTCACTCTCGCTCACTCACTCTTTGTTCTGAATTAGCTTTAAATAACTGTTAAGCCGCAACAGATTGATAAAATTTTACTTCTGAAAAAATGTACATCTCATTATATCATGTAATTTATTTAAAATAACTTCTTTTGAGCCTTTAAAATAGGTATATGTTGTTACTTGAATTTTCAAACACTTAAACCTCTTCCAAATATGATGTGCTACTATATTGGGAGAGGTATATCGTGGTAGGCAAAGAGTGTGGAACTTCAGAGCTATCACATAGCAAGATACTATATAATATCTATCGTACTATAGAAAAGGTGTATCTGAATTTAACGTTTAACTGGGTTAACAGGAAATAAATAATACAAAAATGACTAGAAGAAGTCATATCAATCCTACGTTCTTCCACTCATTATATCTTTAAATGCTGGGACTATACGTACATATTTTTAAATGCAGGAGTAGAAAAATAAGGTAAAATTATGACAGAATAATGCAGTGAAAGAAAACCATTATCAGTTAAATTTTTACATGTAATAAGGATAATAAATTAAACAGTTTAATTTAATTATTGAGAGTGAGAGTTCGCACATTCGTGCGTGTGGGTTATGGATATGTTTGGCATATTGTACTCTAGACTTTATCCTGTTTCTGCACTTCAATAGGCGATACCCCTCACAGCTGTTATTGCAGAACACGCATACACATTCCTCGTTTGGGTCATGTAGCTTCCTTTAGCTGTACACTTTAAAATGAAACCCGTGGATTGCCATTACAGTCACCACGTGTCGCAGTTGGTAGCTTCCTACCAGTTCTGGTTCATCATAGCCTCTGTGCAGTAAAACTGTGCTCTGCTCTAGTTTTTAAGTGCTTTATTGTAGCTTCTGTTAGCCCATACAATTAGTTGGAAGCGAATATCTTATATGAGGAATCTTTCTCCTGTTAGCACGTACGTCGATCAAGATCTTGTATATTTGGAAACGTCCAGCACTCGTTTTAGGTACGTTGGTACGTCGTGATGTATTCCCATAATAATTCTAAACCATACGTTATTACTGGTAGGACTTTCATACGGAATAATTTCATTGCAGTTTTTAACCACATTTCTCTTAAATCTCTAATTTCATTTATGTTTTTAATCGCTGCTCTCATTCTGTCTGTTAATTTAATTAACTTATATGCATGTAATTTGTTACCTATCTTATTCAAAATTTCAGCAGAAGTTGATAGAAGTCAAACTTTAAGAAACGACAAGTGAGTTTTAAGATAACTATTTTTAAATAAAACATATTTGCTGCAAAAATCAGAACAGTGAAAAAGATAATCCACATGTTATTTTAATCTATCGCCGTTTACATAATATTCTATATTTTTATGTGTTTAAAAATTATTATTTCTATATAATATCCTCTAAGCTTTCAGGCTATCACACATATCTGTAAATAGTTATAATGGACTTAAAATTGCATGAAATAGTTTTGAGAACATTTACATACAAGCTAAAGATTTAGAAATGTTATTCTTGGGCAGCCTCAAAACGTCTTCACTGTTATATTCCTTAGGTAAAAGAAACATTGCATTCTATTCAGAGTATAAAGTGTTCTTCAAAGTGCACACATTGAGATATCATGAAATGAAATGCACAGTTTGCAATTAAAGTCTATTTCTCCATGGAAGTCTGTTATGTCTTAAATACAAAAACTCGGATACTATACTTCTGATTGCGTTTTACTACGTTTTATATTCTTAAAATGACTAAAAATTTGTTTAATATGTTATTTGTTTGAGATATTATCATTAGTAATATAATTCACATCCTTCTTCATTTTCTTCTTCCTTGTGTTTAGACAACTAAGTTTTTGAAACTGCTAATTTCTACAAATAGTATACAATTATACGAAATTTTCATATCACAGATCTGTTCTTCAATGGTTAGAGCACCTACATAACACATCTTCGTGGTCCTAAGTACTCTACTATCCAAGAAAGTAAGTGTATTATTTTTGTATAAATATTTTGAAGAAAAGCTATGAAAATGAGTGGTCTAGAACGAGGGAGAGAGACAGAGAGATGGAAAAAAACCTCATCAGTTAACCAAATAATAGGAGTGAAAATGCGGAATCTGCTCACTTTCTTCTCTTGCAGCCAGCCAGGTGAAAAGATGATTAGATATCAACGTTTCGGGAGTGTGCATCTCTCCCACCTTCAGGATATTTATAAAATGTTATACCACAAATGAAATACTGCATATAACACAACTATAAACAAATACAAAACACGATCAAAATTCGCATTACTGAACAAAAGATTGTTTTGAGACCTGGCATTTAATTTACTGAAAACAGTCTTTTGTTCAGTAATGCGAATTTTGATAGTGTTTTGTCTTTGTTTATAGTTGTGTTATATCCAGTATTTCATTTTTGATTATAACATTTTATAAATATCCTTATGATGAGAGAGATGCACACTCCCGAAACGTTGATATCTGATAATCTTATCACCTGGTTGGCTGCCCGAGAAGAAAGTGGGCGTATTCGTCGCCAGGAAAGCTTCAGGTCTTAATGCGGAATCTGTTATTTCTCTGAAAAAGAAGTAAAACACACATAGTTGATTTAACTTTTGTAAATTTTACGTCTTCCTATAATTTCCGTTAATTCGAATGCAACTTGGTGACTATTAGAATTCGGTGCTCCTGGCATTAAACTTCGTACTTCACTTTCATGTTTGCTTTACAGCCGCAATAAAATATGTATCAAGACACTATCTATACAGCAAAGGGAAGAGTAAGATGGCTGGTTAAAATTTTACAGCCATATGAATCTAGGGAAGAAAAAAAGGTGCTTAGTCTACATGTAAAATTTATGATAGAAGGGAGGGTTGCCGATAGAACAGTGCGCAAGCATACTCAACATACCAACGTCACTGTTATAAACATTGTTAAAATGAGGGTCCCACAATGTACTTTTTATATCACACCATAAAGCAGGTACCGTGAAGGGCGTTAAAAATGAATAACCCTCCTGTTTAAGTAGTCATTTGATATAGAAGAAAGGTGGCGATAAAGGCATTGCATGATAGGTCAAGGGGGAAGTAAATTGTACTTAAAGATATAAGCGGAAAGAGGTATTCAGTGTAGTTGCACACGAGCATGGCAACGAATGATTCAGGAGAAGTGTTAACAATGTTGTACATTGTTGGTGAGCTCACATTGGTGAAGCTGCCCTTCATTTCATTGTTGTCTCAGGTTCCTTTTGTACCTCAGGTCCTGCTAATGACGAGGGAACATTTAGTATAGATAATAACAGAATGTTAATTAAACGGTAGCAACATAAAGCTAGCCACTTAGTTTTTTAGAGTCTGCAGGCAAATGCTGTGGCGGTTAATTTCTATCCACTATTTTCATTCCCCATTACTTCCTTTCTTCTGTTTTAGGGCTGTAGGACCATGCGATGGTGGTTGGTATGTTGTGGCAGAACGGTGGCATGTTTGTGCTTTTGCAACGATTTCTCCATTGTTGGGGGCTGCTGGGGTTATGTGAGTACCTCTCTTAATCCCCAAGTTGAATCAAAAGATTTTAAAATTTGGACCAGATCAAAAAGCACTTTAAATTCTAAAACAATTCACAAAATTAAGTAAAACGAGCAAAAAGCCCACCTGGAGCAGGTTTTGCTATCATAGCTAGATTTGTTCACTGATATCCTTTATTTACCGGTTTATCATTAGGATCACTAAGACCCTGGCATCAGAATATTTGTCACTTTGGAATCGTTAAAGACCCCTTCCTTCTGGTGCACGTCATTGTCAGATCTGGCCGATTTTTAGGTCGTTCCATACTTTCTTCCTCGTAAGAGCTACGTTGGAAGCACAAGGATCTACTGGGACCTAGTGTATTGTGTTCCAGCAATTCGTGGCTCCTACTAATCGCAATCAATTACAATAATATAGGAGAAGATACACCCGAATGGGCATTAAGTTCACAATCTTTCACTTTTTGTCTTTGATCTACTCACAGATTTAAATAATTAATTATAAGAGTGAAGACCTCACGTGTCTCAAAAGAACTTTGATTTTGTTTAAATATAAATATGTAAAACAATTGGGAAAGGGTAAGAGGTATTTTTGCATAGTCGCACTGCTCGAGCGGTTACCATGGACATATCTTTGGTAATAGAAACCTCTCAGATAACGTACTGATTACTCCACGTGCAGTGAACATCTTTCTGTCACTATGCATTCATTGGTGCTTAGTACAGAGCCGGGAAAGGCGGCAGTTCCCCTTTCATTCTTACAAGACTAATCAGTGCGTCATCCGAGAGTTTTTTTTTTTTTTTTTTTTTTTTTTGTAATTTACGTCCTCCAACGTTAAGTCAAATCGGACGATGAATGGAATGGATGAAATGATGCTTAAATGAGTCCGGGGACCATGAAGCTTAGAGTTACCCGACATTCGTCTTACAGGATAAGGGAAAACCCCGGAAAAATCTTATCCAGGTAACTCACCCTGACCGAGATCCGAACTCGGTTACTCTTGAACGTGAGGCAGATATTCTACCGCCACGCTACCAAGGCGGGCATCATCTGAGAGGTTTCTATTAACAAAGATAAAGCCATGGTAACCATTCCAGCAGCGCGACTATAAAAGCGTGAGTAGGATGAGTTGAGCATCGAGTATCGATGCTTACCACCAGTATCGGTGTCAAGTATCGAGTACGGTCTGTAACCACAGTATCAGGTAGCGATTAGGAGGCGGCGAGTTAATCGAAATCAGATAAAAATAGAAGATAAATTAATAAAATTGCTTTGCTAAACTAATATAAAAATATTGTTATAATAATATGAAATTAGAATGATAGAGTAATTATTAAAATAGAGGTTGACTTAAAGAATAAGATGGGAAGAACATAATGCAATATAACATATATACTAGCATCCAAGCAAGAAAGAGAAAATATTCTTGTAAAAATCTTTACACGTCGGAGAGACAGGAAGGGAGGACCGTTACCTTCTTTGTGCTAGTAAAAGTTCAATGTTTGAGAACTATAGAACATTTCCAGCCAGGAATGTGTTGGGACAAAGAGGCTTTCAAAATGCAGTTGAACATGAACGCTAAAAGGATTTACTTCGCTGATCTGATAACGATGTATACCGTTACAAACAACTCAGGGTGGGCTGAACGTCGATGAGTTAGATTAGTTCTGCAAACCAATGTGAAAATTCGAAATAAATGAGAAACCAATAATAATGTAACATTTAAGAAGGGTGAGCTAGTTTGGTCATGTGATAAAGTTAGAGAGGGATCAGAATAAGATTCGAACTGAATCGTGAAGTAAGAAAAACTCACTTAAAATAAAATATATACTTAATATAAAACTTATTAAAGAAAAAAATATTAAAGAAAAAAATCTAATAAAACATAAAGACAAATATATCACGACCTTAATTATAGTAAGTTATTCTGTAATTCGTTATCAATTTTGTAATAAATTATTTTTATTTATGATTTTAATATTACTATTAATATTATATTGTACTCTACGACAGGAAGGACGTGTTCATGCGCATTAAGAAGAGAAGCGAAGCGAATATTTATAAGTCTGAAATGTAGGGGAGTTAAGAATAGCGCAACCAGCGTAAGTGGAAGCAGCATTAGAAGTTTATTAGAGCAAAGTAGTCGCTGTATAAAGAAGAAACAGAAACCGCGCGGAAGTAACTTTAGACAAGTAATCCCAAAATTCAGATTTTGCCAAAACTGATCCATGTGGACGGTACAGAGTAATGTATCTAACATAACCATGAAACCCCCATAGTTTTAGCTCAAATAGATTTTCTAATACAAATAAATAAACCACCATTACCTGAATTATAACAATAAATCGCGACGTAAGCACTGTAAGGATGTCATTATTGGTTGGCATGTACGTGCGTACGTATATTTGTAGTTACTCAGAACTGAAACGTAAATGTTTGACATGACGTGATAAAAGAATTACTTTCAATAAGCCAATTCGAGCGAGAGGAAACAATAAATTTCCTGCTGCCCTGGCAGAACGTGTCTGGTCACATTATATCTGTGTTTATGAATGGTTCGTAATCTCTATTTACTCTAGAGTTCAAAGTGGTTGGTGTGTATGTATGTACATATACCTTTAATTACTCAGAACTGAAATTTAAACTACTGACATGACGTGATAAAAGAATTACTGTGAATAAGTCAACCTGTTAAATTCGAGAAAGAGCAAACACCTCATTTCCTGTTAGCCTGTGGAATGCTGTATGCTTATGCTTATGAATGAATGCTGGATAAGAAGTGTTTATTTACTCTGGAGAGTTCAGATCTATATCATTCAGTTGTTCTTTACAGAACATTAGAGTAAGAGTTAAATATCATGTAAAATTGAATTTATGTTAGGAACTTTACTAACAGGTGGTCACCGATCCAAGTCGATAAGCAAACTTAGTAGGAATTAAACCAAATAATTCTGCAACAAAGTGTTATTAATACGACTGAGTGGCCAACAACCACCAAAATCCATTCCCTACAACCATTCACCTGAGGATAACAGAACTCATAGCTCCAATTAGAACCCAATCAATTTAACACTGGTACGCGGGTTTGCCGCATGTCCCAACACCATTAATAGTCATAATCATTAGGTAAGATAAATATAGATAAATAATAAATATTTATTCTTATTACAATTGTCAACAAAATAGATATGAACGCGCCTAAGGCATAAAACCAATTTACTGTACAAGCCGTTAGTTAAGCCTAGATTTTTAGCCAAACCGTTTCGCTTCCCTCTACATTTGTTCGTAACCACATTCAGTTTCCTTAGAAGGGAGGTTTATCCCTCCCAGATCATAAAATACAGGAGCAGATCGGGAAGCCGTTACAGAACTCACACATCTGTTGCCTGCGTTATTAGAGACTGGACCGGACCCCAGTTTACTAAATGGAAAAGGAAATGGCGACCGGAAAATCCGAAAAGGACCATTACGGGAGCACAAGTTCCATTATTGCAAGCATTCTAAATATCCGGCTCGTGTAATACAGAAACGCAAGTTCAAATATCTGGGAAATACTGCTTTTAATCTATGCACAAATAATCCTAACAGGTATAACTTACTTTTTATAGCCTTAATCCAGTATAAGCGGATGAAATGGGTATTAGCATCCAACAGAGTTGCTGGTGAGGCATTATTGAAAACATATTAGGGGCTTTGGTTGTAACGAAGATGGGTGTAAGTGAACGTGCAATAAAATCTACCCAGCTAATAGCGTTTACTGCAAGATTTTAGGCAAAGTAATTCATTCAAGGGTTATATTGCTAACGTTTGCTTCATTGCAGTAGTATTTTCAAACTGCATAAACTTCCATGTATAATCACTTTTAAATTCAAGATTTATTTGAATTTTCTTTGCTTTTATGTAATTTTAAGGGGGTGCTTCTGCAAACGTTGGAAACCCCACACTAAATAGCTATGTACGTTATTTATTATACAAAATAACAGTTATGATTTCCGATGGCTACTTAAATACTAATGTTTATAATAAACTCATTTTAGTTTTTGTAATTTTACTCCTCCAACGTTGTCATATCGGACGATGAATGGAATGGGTGAAATGATGCTCAAATAAGTCCGGAGTCCTTGGAACTAGAGTTACCCGACTTTCGTCTATCAGGATAAGGGAAAACCCCGGAAAAAACCTTATCCAGGTAACTCATCCTAACTGAGATTCAAACTCGGGAACTCTTGAACGTGACGCAGACACGCTACTATCTACGCTACTGAGGCGGGCAAACTCATTGTGGAAATAAAAAATCCTCCACGCGAAATATTTTAAATATAATCGATAGAACTTCAAGTTTTAGAACACACTTATTTTAAAAAGATCTATCATGTACGATTTTATATATAAGCCCTAATGAATTGAAAAGAAAAATTGCATTTTATACTCTCCAAGGTTCTTTATCATTAAAATTAAATTATTTAGATGAAGATAATAATAATTGGAATGTTGTACTTTCTTTAATGTACATTCTAAAGGCAGAAAAGTGGTTTAAAAATTGATTAAAAAATGCTTAGCATGAAGCATTTTAAGTGAGTGATGTACAAAAAGGCAGGGGAAACAAGACTAGTAATAGTAATAGTAATTTATTTCCTTTTACATCAACAAATGGAAATACAAAATCAAGATTACAATTATAAAATCCATACTGAAATATGCCATATATTCCTAAATCCTGAAAATCCTATCATGTTATCATGTTGCCCACCATTGAATAGTAATTCAGCCCCCATACACCTAACCCTAGGTTTAACAAGACTAAAAGCTTGTTAGATCACAGTAATACGTAATATTTTCACAATTTATATTACATATTATGAATACATTTAATGTTTCTTTTTAAATTTTTCGTAATTCTGGGTTAAATTTGATTTGTGTACATAATGACCAGATTTTGAAAACTAAGTTTCTGAGATTGCCTCATCCCGCCTAAGTAGCCTTGGCGGTAGCGTGTCTGCCTCACGTTCAAGAGGTCCCGAGTTCGAATCTCGGTCAGAGTGAGTTACCTGGATAGGGTCTTTCCGGGTTTTATCCTGAAAGACGAATGTCGGGTAACTCTAAGCTCTACGGACCTTGGACTCATTTGAGCATCATTTAATCTATTCCACTCATCGTCCTTTATGACTTAACGTTGGAGGACATAAATTACAAACAATACACACACAACAAAAAAGAAAACAAAAGGAAGATTTCCTCAACATTTCTGAACACATTCTTCTCATTTGGATCGAAAATAACGAAACACTTGTTGCAACATTTCGATACTAATTTGTGGCACTTCACAAATACTGCTACTGGGATTCCTTAAGCGTATCAGAAACATTTAAAATCATGCTTTCTTTGCCTTCTATATTACTATGAATGAAACATCCGCGGCATTTGTTATTTTATTTGCATACGCCATGGAGCAATAGTAATTATTGTATAATCCAACACATTCTTAACAAGAAGTCAAGTCCTTTTTATAGGCATGTTTTTTAATAACTTCAGTGTGTTCGTATTAAATAAAAAGGTTTTTAATATTTTAGTAATTTATCAAATAAAAGTTTTTGTGGATCGGGTCTCTTCAGAGAAAGGGGCAGATGCTTAACTCAATAGCAGAAATCGAAGAATAAGTCAAATAAACTATAATAAAACTGTATTAGCAATGACTCATGTGACGATAATTCTCTAATATTAAGAATGTTCCATTCCACACGTATAAATTAATTCATGGATGGATACACAGGACTGTTTGTGTAATCTTAACTGATTAAGTAATACCTGCTAAGAGTAAGAAAGTTTCCCTTTTTCTGTTCTCAATCTCTTTGATGAAATACAACTAATTTTTACTTTTATTGAACTAGTCTTTAAACATTCAATGCTTACAGTGAGACACCATGGAAGGGATAACTCCATTGTTTCCCAAAATATTTTCCCTGAACAAGTTGCAGTATTTTGGTTCCAATGTCATCAGCCTTTCCTAGGGATATCCTTGATATAGAGAGAGTAAATGGCTTACATCCTAAGGAGGATGTGCAAGATATCCTCTTTACACATTCTAAACGCTGGTTCACCTTTATGGATTCCTATGTATATAGGAATATTCTAGGCACATATTTAGAAGTCAATTTCCGGGGGGGAGGGTCCAAAAATCTACGTTGAATTATTTGGTTTTATTAATTAATTTATCAGAGATTTGTTTTTATCATGTTAGTAAAAAATAAAAAACACATGTAATATATTATACATTCACGACTTTCTCCACCCAAGCTTCTACAAATTGTTCCTAGAAAAGTTTGTTTTCGTCTCGTTTCTTTGGATAAAGTCTGTAGAATGGCCTTGCACATTGCACATTTTTTGTTCTTATACCTGGGATAAAGTGATATAAGCAGTAAACAGATATTTAAAAAGCAAACCACTGATTGGTGCATTTGAAGTATTAGTTCTCCTTGAATGAAAAATGGAATGGGAACTTAGAAGTTAAGTAAGTATCTGGGAATTCTGAGAAAACAAATTATAACATATCGGAAATGGTTAACTTTGCAATACATTATTGTAATTGACATTATTTCTGTATTTTAACGTGTTCTACAGCTGCTCTGCAGTAACTTTTCGTTTATCTCTTAAATAACTTCATGTCTGCCTGACAGTGAATAGAGACGTTAAGATGAGAAGCTTGAATAAACTTTTTCGATTTATTTTAAACTAAGTCTTATTTCAACTCTTTATTAAAAGTTTGAAATGTAATTCATTTGGGGATGGGTCCGGACCCCCTGGACCCCCCTTAGATACGTCCCTGGAATATTCCTGTGAATTCATACGACGTTCTACATTGGCCGTGTTAAAGTCGACCAATCAGATTCATGAAATCATACACAATAGCGATAACCCTCAGATACCATAGCAACATACTCTGCATGTTAGATATCTCACGGATCTTCGACTGTTAGCGCGACTGTCAAATGTCAAAATGGCTGAAAGATTTGTATGCCGAGACTTGTGAGGTTACGTTTCATTCATGTGCTAACGTAGGCCTATGTGATTTAGGGATTCAAATAACTTGTTTTGGTGCTTTCAGAAATTTGTTTTTGTTCTTTTTCGTGTTGATTGATTGTATGGCGCTTAACACTAACCTAAATACAATTGATCACATCTAGAACTTTACTTGGATTGTGGCAATGTGAAAAACTTTGAACTTCGGAAGCACTTAAAATTATGACAGTAAACATGGACAGAAACAATAGAAATGTCCACGTGAGAGCAAGAGTAAAGTGATCACTATCTCGCCAGTTATCAGGTGATTCTGTCGACATTTCAACAGCGAGAGCAGATATATATGGTACAACTGTAAACTGGACATGTTTGTCCTGATGGAACTCACAAACAGACAGAAAAATGTGTGTGCACATATAAAAAAGTGACTTGAATTAACGACATTGCTAAACTCAAATAAAAGTACTTGAAAACAGTAGTAACAACAACCAAGAGACAAATTCACAACTTTACTGTACTTATGGCTCCAACGATAACGCACTACAAACACTCACTGAACTGTTTGGTTGGACATAAATTCACTGTATAGTCACTTCCACAACAAAGTTTGCATACGCTAATATTTCCTCTTCACAGCGACTGTTTCACCTCCGAGCCTTAAAAGGCATTGTATATTTTGAACTGTTCTTTTTTAACAAAATTTAGGAAATGTTAGAGAAGAAATTCTAATGAGCTGGACTAACATAATTTTCTCTATTCTTGTACAAACTACTATTACTACACTTCCTATTTCTTTATCGATTTCTGTTATTTAAGAAAAACATTTCCAAAACTTATGTATATTTATTGTAAGATTAAGGGGAGTAAGAAAATAGAATAGGCGTAAAAAATTATCAAATCTTTTAAGAACTGATCGCTATATAATTTGAAGTAAATCCCCTTTACATTGCTAAGAGATAAAACAAGATTAACGACTTCCAATTCGAGAAAAGTATAGTTATTTCAAAATGTATACTAATGAGAAGGAATATCATATCAGTTGTCATTCTCGCAAAAACTCGAGAACGGCTGAAACGATTTGCCTAATTTTAGTTTTGAAATATTTGTTTAAGTCCAAGGATGGCTCAAAAGGTAAAAAAAAAGCTCAAGTGGCAATGGGCCGAGTTATTAACTAAATATAATAGTACACACGCAAACTTTCATGGAACATATACACCTTCTTTTATTTTCGACAAATAAAAGCATTACAAAGTAGAAAGATATTCCACTGTTTACCAGTCTTCAAAGATAATTCCCTTATATTTTATTATATAACGTTTATCGTTTGTTATCAAGACTGAAATTTTTTTATGTAGCATGTTAAGATACTTTCGAAGATTAGACACAAAATAAATTTTCTGTGCGTCTGGCCTTTGCGTTGACCATAAATAAATCGCAAAGTCAGTCGTTTGCGGAATCAACTTGGAGTTTTCCTTTTTTCGTGGACAATGGTATGTCGCGTGTTCGCCTGTCGGAAAACCATCATCTTATATAGGTCTTTATGCACCACAAAAATATTGTTGATCAGAAAGCTTTAAATTGATTAACTTAACTGTAACTGTGTTGTATTTAAACTTCACCCCCAATTGCAGAATAAATAAATAAACCGAATTTGTTTTATTTTTATAGATAAGTTGAGACCACCTTTATTGGCGGTAAGAAGTCTGCCGGGTCAGCGAGTACATGAACCGATTTGCCTAATTTTGGTTCTGAAATATTCTTATAATAAGCTGTTTTGTTAATTTGTTAAATAAGTCCAAGGAAGGTTTAAATGCCAGAAAAAAACTGAAGTGCTAAAATCCAGGCTATTAACCAAATATAAAGGTATACACGCAAACTTTTACGGAACGCATACACCTTCTTTTATCTTAGACAAACAAAAGCATTACAAAGTAGAAAGGTATTCCACTCCTTGCCAAAGCCTTCAAAGCCATTTAATTTAACATATTTTACTAAAAAGGGTTTATTCTTTGTTATCAATACTTAAATTTTTTATGTAGCATGAAGATACACCTTTCGACCATTAGACACGAAATTAACTTTCTGAACGCACTATAACACTATAATTATATTCTCAAATAATGTTGAATTTTTGGACACCTTCTTTATAATTTGTTTGTGAATGTGAGTTAAATTGACCCAAAATTAATTGAATTTCGTTGTAACTTTGTGAAGTTCGCGGTAACATTTTTATAATGCCAAGGAGAAGACGACCTGACTTTGTCGTAGAAGTCAGTCAAATGTGCGACGAGTTACGTCACATCGCAGTGATGAGCAGCAATAAGCATATAATGTCATATGATGTCGTATGTCAGAATTGGTTCTAGATTGTGTTCTTCCGGGGAGTTTCATTAATACAAATCAGGATGGCGTAATCTATTATCCCACAGAGTTTTTAAATTCATTAGAATTGCTCGGACTCCCACCTCACAATTTAAAATTAAAAGCAGCATCATTTGTAATCATGCTGCGTAACATTAACCAACCACAACTGTGCAGTGGAACGAGATTAACTGTGAGAAAGCTAATCAATAACGTCAACGAGGTAACAATCATCAAAGGAAAGTACCAAGGAGAGGATATCTTGATCCCGTGTATTCCGATGATTCTAACAGTTCTGCCTTTTGATTTTAAGCGACTACAATTTAACGTGCGTTTGGCGTTCGCAATGGCCATAAACAAATGAAAGGATAATCCTTGGAAGTTTGCTTAATCAACTTTGAGATTCCGTGTTTCTCTCGTGGATTATTTATTATACGTTGCGTGTTAGTGCATCGGAAAGTCATCATCTTTATATATTTACGCACCACAAAAAGGACAAAAAATATTATTTATCAGAAAGCTTTAAATTGATTAACTTAGTTGTAACTGTGTGGTATTTAAATTTCACCCTTATTGCAGAGTAAGTAACTAATCTGAGTTTGTTTTATTTATATGGATAAGTTCAGAGAACTTTTATTGGCGGTACGCAGCCGGGTCAGCTAGTTTGTCATAAAAGTACCTGAAACTTAAAACTCAAATTATCGAATTTGAGTTAGCTTCCCACAAACAGACTGGCTCAAATCTAATCTCAGTACGTTCTGAAGGTGCACTTGATGTATGTACTTAGACGGTCTCAAAGCATGCGTTTCCGGAGGTATGTTAGTCTTTTTGGGGTGGGGGGAATGCAATATTATTTGTAGTCTGTATAGCAGACAAATAAAACTAAAGTTCATCTGTTATTTGATTTACTTTTATATATTCTGCAGCATGTCTTGAGATATATCCAATATTCAAGCATAACAAGTGACATTTGTAAGTTTCTTTTTTTATTTTTTAGCAAAATTATTTGCTCCTGTAGATTGTACTGCTATGGCAGTCATACACAGAGAAGTTATGTTTTAGTGACACGTACAAAATATTGCATCCTCATAGTATTTATCGAGCAAGATGGTTCCACGATAACGTTTAGAATTTTACTATGGAAGTCCCAGATTCGATTGTTCAGCGTCGGCTAACCTATCATGCTTTACTGTTTTTTCTATTGACTTGGTTACCGAGCTGTCCCAAAAGGGCGCCCGGCGCCTTCGTGGGGCTTTCCATAAGGCAAGACCTAGAGACTAACAAGCCCCCCATCTGGTCCTGTGGACTCAAGACAGCATGGAAGTGGATACGCCACTTAAGCGCGCCAACACCAAAATGGGAAGGCTACCGATATGACCTCGGTAGGGCCGCCTGGTGGTCTAGCTATGCTGGCTAGTAGGCGGGAATATTAATGGCTTCCGTCAACCCCGTCCGGAGTCGTAGCCGATCTCCCACGGGTATCGGGAACCACTGTCCCCCCGAGTCCAACCCAATCCCAACAACTCCCAATCAGGGAGGGGCTCGAATGTTCGGCCCGAGGATCCTCTAGTAACGTCAGAAGTACCACGAGTGCTAGGGGCCCGCAGCGTCCGCACCACGGCAGCTGAAGGGGACGGATCCCCTTTCCAACGGGGACTTGGCTACCACAATTGGTTTGTTGCGGCAGAACGGTACAGCTGTTCTTTGGAAAACAGTTTAACTTAGCATTTGGTAGGCCTGCTAGGGCCCTCTTGCCTAGCAGCTGTCTCAATTGTTACGAGACCTCCGAAGAGTGCGTGGACAGGAGAGTTTTAATTGGCGTCAAAATGAACTCCATGTTGGGTTAAGAACCCCGTCCTTGCTAGCGACGTTGTAGTTCAGACTGGTCAAATGGTCAAACTTCGGGTCGCCCCAAGGGTACATTGGAAGGAAAATGGGTTCACTGTGACCTACTGGATGCCTGTGTGTGACTACTGCTCCTAATATATAAATCCTAAATATTTGCTGACAGTAAAGAGCAGTCAGATATATTATAACCCAGCTGAAGGTGATTTAATCGTTGTTTAAAACTCTATGATACATTAACACGTTATAGCACGAAAAAGGGGGATTTTCCATCAGTGGTAGACATTTATTTTATTATTTGCTGCAGAGGGATTAATCCAAGAACCAAGCGGACGTCGTACTTCATACATAAATACTACTTTCGAATGACGTGCTTTGATGATGAATTAAACTGCTTGCGTTAGGTAAAACTCTGTTTGGAGATGATAAGTGTGCTGCACATTTAACTCCCGCTAATCCCCAAGAGTAGCTTTCGAGATTTCAAGTGCCGTTTAATTCTATTTTTATTCCTATGTCTGATAATATTTGCAGTGTCGTCTTTTTAGGTAATGCGAGGCAGATCGGGTTAAGCTAATCCCCTTTTGATTTGTGGCTCCAAAAGACAGCAAAGTTAAGTGAATGATAAAATAGTAATTAATTTTTTATTCAGAAGCAACTGTAAATTATACGTCGTTTATAAAAACTCTGTGTTTTATCGGTTATTCGTCGTAGCCACAGAGAAACACATTTCTCATTATTTATCACATAGTGTAATTGATGCAGAGTCAGAGTAAGAGCTCAGTATTGGTACATCTTGTATGTTGCATTTATATAATACTCTCCATTCCCTTCATCTATAAATTATTATTGATATAAAATATTATTATCAGGATAGGTAGTTCCTCTTAGTAGAGATAAATCTTGAATTCACGATTGCATATTTAAGTATTTGAAATTCAAACTAACAACAAGAAATTATAACTGCACTACAAAATGTGTATTACATAAAGTGATAACTGTGGCAAGATATGCATGTTATATATTGTAGTAAGATTTTGTTTTAGGATGTATTAATGACATATATTCATTCTTAATGAAAAGAACTTCAGGCTACTACCAAAACAAATGAAGACATACCTATGCTTTTGTTTTTCATGCATATATTTTAAGGCTATGGCATATTAATGAAAATTAATAGACCCTTTTTGGGGAAAATTAAAGGAGAAACATTTTCCATGTAAAGAGTAGTCTGGAACATGGAAATTTCTTGAAAATCCCCTTATCACATCCTTGAAATTAGTGAACATACGTATCAGTTTCATGTTAAAACTTACTTTTGTTTTGGATTGTATTGTTCACTGATGTTTCATAACATGTGTATTTACCCTGAAAAAGAATATTTCAAGTTTGAGTTAAATTACGATAGATTATTCGTTTATAATAACTATTTAGGAAAGAAACTAAAAGTTAGTGAAACCAGCTGAGTTATACTGTCCGTTTCTTATATAGGTATCAGGGGCGGCTGGTGGCTCTGAAAATCGGTGGTTCACAAATTTATCCATGCAATTTCATTTTTTTAAAGTAACAAACGGTTGTTTAAGCCTGCCACTATAGACTGCTGTATACACAAGTTAACGGTAATTCACAGCGTATAACACAACATACGTATTTCAGAAACACTCTAGAGTATAACACTCTTCTATTTATGCAGCTAAAAATGGATTTGGTATCTCTTCATGGCAGACTTCGAGTGTACATTGCAAGATTTCGTTCTGGATTGTCTTGGAGGTCCCCTTAAACACTGTAGCATTCTCCAGATTGGTTTTTCAGAACACAGTCTAGCTCTGCACTGAAGTTTATCAGTCCTCGAAAAATTCCAGGATTGCTTGACGTAGCTGAATCATCATGTCCTCGTATAGCTAACTCAAAGGTTCCATAAAACCTAATGCAGTTAACAATAATGTTTAAAACATACCTATTTTGAGTCACTATCTGGTTGTGTTCTTCAACTGTTCTCCGATATGCACTGTCCATCTGCTTTGCTATATTTACATTGCTAAGCATAGCATGTGTTTTCATGTGCAGTTTTTAAGTTACGTGTTTTTAGCGCGATCGTGAAGATGCTGCAAAGCATTCACGCCATGTTTTGTCCACGGATCTTCACCGCCAAAGAGAACGTAAGGATAGCAAAACAGGCTATTTTTAATATTACAACCACACATCAAATTATATTTCTCATATATATTGTTGTTAAAGTTCCTCTTCAAATATCTTGTTTTTGTTTTGTCTACCTATGTGATTTTTATATTTGGCATGGGACTTCCAAGTCGCTTATTTTCGGTTTTTTCTTCTAAGCTCATTTTTAAAAAGGATGTGCTAATAGACCCTTTATGGAATTCATTGTTTCTCCTTATATAACACAATATACTTGTATTTAAATAAATCACTCTTATTCACTACTCAGAGCACGACACAGCTAACAAAACACGGCACAAAACATGTAATAGTAATCTGTGGTAATAGATGACCGATGCGAACATTTAATATGAGAATAATAGGTGGCGCTGAAAACAGAAGGAGAAGGCTCGGCATTCACTATCCTCTGGCTGCTAGGTTAACCAACCTTATGCAGCCATAAGCCCCGCTCTTCCCCCTACTTGCCTCGGTACTCCGCAGGTTCATCCTGCCCTATACCTCCCCATTGTATACCAGTGGTTTGCAAATGAGAGTGAACTACTTTTCACCTGCAAACAATACAGCGCGCTGAATGCCACTGCACTAGACAAGGTCGAACTGAACGCCAAATGGAACATGCCCTTGCATTAAAGGGAGACCCAGCATTTTGGTTGTAGCGCAAACATGCTCCTACATTGAGAAGCAGCCCCTGATAGGTATACAGGGTGTTTCAAAAGGTTACTGAAAAAAATTAAGACACAGAAGGAGTAGACAGAATAGAGTAACTTTCGACTAGCAAATTGGTTTCATGTTGACTATAGTTGTAATAAAGTTAACTGCTCGTATAATTCTATACTTCACTAGTTACAACTTCAGAAGAAAATTAATGCTACATTCTAAAACTGTCGCGAACAGATTCAAATAGCTGATTTATTACTTCTATTAAACTCATTATAAATGACGTTGTCTACTTTCCCACCCACCCACAAATATCCTGAAAGATCCCAAATGTCGCCACTGTAGCTGCCAGCGCAGAAGATTCATTAAAGATGGAGATATTGGAGATGGTATCAAAAGTGTCGCATTCTGTGAGCGTCATTATCCAGTCAATGAATCTTCGGTAATACCAAATTATCGAATTTATTAAGGGACTAACAAACATTCCAAGCTCCTTGTATTTCATGGAGTTCTCAATTGACTCTTCGTGACAGCAGAAGTAAGCATTTGAGAATATACCCAAAACAGAAATATAACCTGACTATAGATGAGGTCTAAGGGAATCAGAACGTTATAAAGAATGAAAAAGTAAAGCAGATGCTGCTAAGCATCTAAAAGAAAGGTCTCAACTCAGCAATAGGAAAAGGGCTGATTACTGTAAGGTAAAGAATGTGCAAATAAATGCAGCGAATCATGGACAAGATGCATAGAAATCAGGAAGTAAGAGATGTTGCCATTACCACCAGACCTGCGTTCAGATCTATACAGTAATCTAGAAAGCGCAGAAAACATATTCCCAAGTTTCCACGCTGATTGCCAGCTAGCAACAATAGAGATATTATCTGATGGAAAGTCAGGGAACAGAGAATCAAAGGATGATAGTCTTTCGAAAGATGTTAGTATTGCATTCAAGATTTTCTACGTTGCTTCAGCATCATATAAAGCCTGTAAGAAGTCTGGATAAGATACTTGATTATTACCATAAAGGAGACATTTGAGGGATAAGGAAAAGCTACAAGTTAGTTTTTCCAAGTTTGCAAGGTTAATATGTATTTCCCAAGTGCTATTGCACGTAATATTCCGCAAGCATTGCGCTAGGAAATATTAAGCTTCCTTAGCACCATTATGCTGGAAAGTACCCGGTAGCCGAAACTTGCCCTCGATAAATAGGGAGCCAGCGCAGCAGCTCCACCGGTGTGTGTGTGTGTGTGTATGTGTGTGTGTGTGTGTGTGTGTGTGTGTGTGTGTGTGTGTGTAACTTACGTCCTCCAACCTTAAGTCATATCGGACGATGAATGGAATGGGTGAAATAATGCTCATGAGTCCAGGGTCCATAGAGCTTAGAGTTACTCGACATTCGTCTTTCAGGATAAGGGAAAACCCCGGAAAAACCTTATGCAGGTAACTCACCCTGACCGAGAATCGAACTCGGGACATCTTGAACGTGAGGCAGACATGCTACCACCACGCTACTAAGGCAGGCTGCTCCACTGGTGATTCCTATATAGGGAAATTACCTTTGAACTTTTGAAAGCCCCCACCCCTAATCTTTCGGGTGGAAGTAGATTTGCCACTTACACGCGTCAACCAATCCGGAAAGACTACCGAATACCCTCGGTCGGGTCGATCTAGCACAACAACTGCTAGCTATCCAGGCTAGTACCAGAGTGTCTCTACAGCTCTGTCTAGGTGGCAGGACCAGGCAGACGCACCCAATACCTTTAGGTCTCGGGAAATACTCTCCTTCAAGACCAACCCAATCTGAGAGGGGCTCCAATATTCGGTCCCGATGTAACGTCACAAATACCATGGGTGCTAGGGTTGCGCAGTTTCACACCAGAAGGTGAAGGGGTCGGAACCCCTCCCCTAGAATTACTCCGCCAAAACCGGCGCACTTTTGCTAACGTCAGAAGTCCACATTAGTTAGGGGTCCACAGCGCTCGTACCATAGCAGCTGAAGGGTCGGAATTACCCAGGACAGTGGAACTTATCTCTAATAGTCACTTTTGAGTAAAATAGAGATTGCAGATAACAAGGTCAATTTTCTGAAACTAGAGCCAATTATAGAGAGAAATGGAATTCAAGAACATAGCATTCTGTTACGGACTACATTCAAGAATGAGCAAGAAAGGATGAGGTTCCTAAATCAATTTATGTTACAAAAATCAGAAAGAGATATATTAAAGCGTGTTCGAAAAACTTACAAATCAGTAAAGCGGGACTACAAAGAGATTTCTCCAAAAACTACACCCTTCGAGCAACAAAATTAGATTAAGACTGCCTACTGTAACAATACATTGATGTTCACATTCATTGTTGCTTAGCTTAAAAAAGTGTAGTGGAGAGATTCAGAAGGAGTATTTTGTTCTGATGTTCATTACTTTGCGCACGATTTTACTATTTACATTTAACATTTTCCTAAGAAGTGCATTTTTACAACTAGGTATTGAAGACTCTGCCCAGCTGGAAGATAGTAATATCTTTTTTGATGGAGCTACAGACAACTTTAATCGTAAATAGACGAGCGATGTAACACTGCTTTCCAGCATATTTGGAATCCAAAGTGAATAGAACTCCTTTAAATCCTATCAAGGGAAGAGAACTCAGGATGTTATTGGACGACAAGTACAAAAATGGCATAATTGGCTATTACATTTGAAACTGGAGTTCACAATATAGAGGAGTTCATTCACGCTGTATGTAGTAAAGGCAAATTATTAACCAAGATATATCGTTTACTGCCATGGTGAACTTGAGAACAGGTTTAAATATCACTCATCTATTCCGGGCTTTGATAGATATCCTAGACGAATAATACTTCTAATAGTTTCAATACTTACATTAAAATGTATAAGAGCTCCAGGAGTACCTTTGATGAAGGGGATAACTGAATATGTCATCGAATAAACTCAACAATGTTAGCGAAAATATTTATGTATTTCATTCTCTTAATGAATCCTCGGTCCTCAGCGAGCAATTGGCACTTGTTTGTCTCTGATTGATGATTGTAGTGAATGATTGATTTGAAACAACACTACCATTAAAATACTGTTAGCAATTCTTTGTTTTAAAACACTTAATATTTGGCTAAAAACAGTTAAACACCACCTTATATATAATAATTGTATCCCTGGAATAAAATATGTCCATCCTATTTCACGTCTTGTTTCGGAATTCTCTTTAGCCATCTCCATAACAAAGTGAATTTTCACGATTATTATGATTTCCTTAACGGCTATTTCGCTTTTGTATTCTCATTTCTATAAACAACATAAAATTTCCACAATCCCAATAAATTAACATTATTTAGTTATTTACCTGTATTAATATTGTTGAACAATCCCTCATGGGGCTAATTTGGATAAACTCTCACCTAGTAAGCGAACAGTCAAGCTCATGGTGCGCGGTTCAGCGTCATGAAGCAATTGCAAAACTTTATGTAAAATCTGTACTGCATTTAGTGGTTCTGCATTACAAGCATGAAGTGTATCATGTGATGCAATAAATTCACGATTCAACTGAGCGATGTTTATCTACAGTTATCTGAAGCACTTGATTCGTGCATGTGCAAGATTCGAAACCTTGTTTCCAATGTGAATGGAAGACGATGTTTTCTTTTATTGTTTCTTACATGAATTTAATGGTGTGTAATCGTTACATCCGTTAAAAGGAAAAGAAAACTATATCTTATATTCAGTTTCTGTCACTCTTCATTCCTTCCCTTCTTCTCTCCTTCCTTCCTTCCTTCCTTCCCTCCTTCCTCCCCTTCTTCCTTCCCTCCTTCCCTCCTTCCCTCCTTCCCTCCTTCCCTCCTTCCTTTGTGACGTATTTGAGACAGAAATGCCATATAAAGAAGTTCTAATGAATGCAGTTTATTTCAAATCAGTTCTTATCACATAGTGGTAGTATCCCAAAGTAAGTAAAATCGAGATTAATTATATGCAGGCATACAGAAACTTAACTAGCAGTGAATTCAGTAAGTGAAATAAATTTTAACAATATTTTTTTATTTCCAATATGCATCGTGTAATGCATTTTTGATTCTAAGGAAATATAACATGTAATTTTATATATGTGAGAGTATGTTACGAAGGAAGTCTGTCTGTTATGCAGCACATTTTGAATCCTGTTTTCTTCAGGAATTTGAAATTCTTTGGTTTTTAAAACTCAAGGAAAGTTTGAGAATTATTTTTGGATTGCACTCCCAGTGAAATTTAGGATTGCCCTTCAAATTTTTAAAGAGATTTGACAAATATGGCCAGTCTCTTATAAAATGTTAATAAAATTATTTGTATATAAAATTGATACTAATCTGTATTATTTGGTCACATGTTTAAGCTTCCTCTTATCTATTTATCACAAAGAGCATTAGAAATTATACATCAGAGGCTTTGGTTTATTCGGAATTATGTGCAATTGCCCAATATTATCATTTATGTAACACATAAATTAAGCTTATTGCAGGTCAGCTGTAGAGAATTGGCACGGGATATTGATGATAATATCCGTGACGCTGAATATATTTCGTGGAATAATAAATCCCTAGGACGTATTCGCTATGCGGAAGGTACCCTTTTCGCCTGGCCGTTGCGTCCTCCAGCCGCACACTACGGAGGAACGTAGGTTGGCGGTGGCTGGGGTCGCATGCCGACAAGGTGACCACTTAACCTTTAGGGAATGCCACCTTTCCAATGAAAATTGGTATCACAAGTCTAAGTGCAGTCCGGATCAGACTAACCTTCGGGAAAAATCCGACGCCGGTACCACGAATCGAACCCGGGTTCGGGTGCGCTACGGTGGCGGTCTGCATTATTTATAAATATATTCATTTCTTCGTATATTTCTAATGAATTCATTTTGCATTGCTAAAAGTGTCAATTCACATTGCGAGAAAAGCGGAGTTCAGTTTTGAATTCATCAGGAAATGTTATTGTAGTATTAAGAAAAGCATTTCGACTGATCTTTATTATTGTACATCTATTGTTTGGTGATGAGAGAGGAAACTGCTGTACAGCTTAATCGAAATTATAATTAAAAGTGAAGAACTTCCAAGCACGTTTACAGAATATCTAAACAAAAGTCATGTTTGTCTTTCTTCTTGCAGTACAGCAGTCGCTGTTATCCTTCACTTCATGAGCAAAAAGGTAAATAATGTTTGCAAATAGTAGTGCGTGCTTGGAATAGTATGATTGCACTGTAAACAGAATTGTTCATTACATTAAATAAACGTTTTTAAATGCGACCAAGAGACAAATTATAGAAAGAAATATTGTTATGAGTTAAGTTTTCGATTACTAAAGAAGGGGGGGGACCAAACGGAATATATTCTGGAAGCTTTATGTTAACAGATCTAGTAACTAATGATGGATACATAGTATTACTCTTTGGAAATAATGACCTACAAGTAAAACATTTCTTATGCTGTTGAGCTTTTATTTACTACTTTAAAATACCGTGAAAGTGCTTTTCTCTTTATTTATTTAAATCAATTACTGAAGGAAGTAAATGAATCTTAGTACACGAAATGAATGCATAAATAAATTTAAAAAATAAATGGATGAATTAATGAACGAAGGAACGAATGACTGATTTGTTGCTTTCAGTTTAGTTTGTCTACTCTTCATACGATATTCTTGTAAAATGTAATTATACTTCGCTTCAATATAGATAAACTTTAAATTCACATGCACAAATTTCATTGCAACTGCCGTGGATAAATCAAGTCATCTTAAAAGTTCTGGAATTCTGTTTTTGTATGAAAATCCTAAAGAAAAAGTCACACATTTCATTGCATAAGTTTCTCTAATCATTTTCTTTTCTTTCTTTTGTAATTTACGTCCTCCAACGTTGTCATATCGGACGTTGAATATAAATGGTGAAATGATGCTCAAATGAGCCCAGGGTCCTTAGAGCTTAGAGTTACCTAACATTCGTCTTTCATGATAAGGGAAAACCCCGGAAAAAACCTTATCCAGATAACTCATCCTGACCGAGATTCGAACTCAGGACCTCTTGAACGTGAGGTAGACACACTACCACCACGCTACCGAGGCGGGCTCTATAATCACTGCTCTTTATTTTTTCTACATTACACAAAGTATTCCTACTTAAGGCAAGGCTAAACTGAAAATTCGCAGAAAATGTTGAAAATCATGGAATTTTCTTTTTTTTGGCACTTTTGGTAGCTTAGGGTTTGTAGTAATAGATGGCATGCTATTTTTGTCATTTGCATCACTTTAGGCCATCACGTAACAATTTAAAGAGACCTTTAAAACAGTTGAAAGTAACAATAATGACTTTAAGATTGATTTTCTGAGAAACTTTTTTCTAACACAATTTAATACACAAAATGTCCCACGCCTACGATCATTGAGAGAAATCATCAGTTGTTAATCATAAAGTTCAATTCACCTATTTTTTATGTTAGCTGATCATTGTTCTCATTCTCTACGCAGTTATTTAGTGTACTATATCAGCGAATTTTATACAACATACAAAAGAAATACAACAAAAATTTCATAAATGTAGGTCATTAAAATATTTTGATATTGATAACCAAACAAAATGCAATGGTAACGTGATATACCACTATACACAGATTGCATTTTCTTGTTTTGGGGTGTCTTACATTAGGTGATAAATCTGATTATTTGTATGTTCCTTGAAAAGAAAGAACGAAGTATGAATTGTATTTGGATTAAAAACAATATTTGCTGTATGTACGTGTGTGTGTGTGTATGTGTGTGTGTGGTGTTTAACGCCCGCTTTTACTACATACGGCACCGCAGGCGGTGATACTGATGGTACATCAGATGGAGATGGAGCACCGGTGGAACGAGATAGCGGGGGAAACCGGAGGTCCCGGAGAAAACCCTCCCCGGCGCCATGTTGTCCACCAAATATCTCACTTTGCGGTCGCCTGGGAACGAACCCGGGCCGCCTTGGTGAGAGCTAAGCGGTCTAACCACTGAGCCACGGCGCGGCCTTATTTTCTGTACTTGACATTCTCAAAAAATTTAAAGAGTTTTAAGCATATTTTTATAACTCCAATCCATTTTATGTAGTATGTATTAATACGTTTTGATCCTTTACTAATTTATGACTTGAATCTAGGAGTTCTATATCCCATGTCTATAACAAATAAGTCATTTCAATAAATAAAGATATTATCATACAAGTTCATAGTTTTTAAAATTCACAAACAACCTACACGCCCGTATGCGCACTTGTTCTATTAATATTAAATTTGGTGAAACTTCCAGGATAGGTCCATAATATGTAAATAAGAAACTTCTATTTTTGTTAATGCTTATGTTTTGAAAATTATATGGTGTTAAGTAATCAAATAAGTTAATATTTTCAAAATTTTGAGAGCTAACAATCGGAAAACATTTTAGAACAAATGTTACAATAGTATTCCAAAAATAAGAATGTGGATATTTTAAAATTGCTCTTTACTAGCCAAAAACAAAGATTCAACTTAAAATCTAAATTTTTTTGACGCGTAGAACATTTTTAATTTGTACACAAAAAATAATTAATAACTAACGAATTATTTGGTGTAGCAACATAAAAATTTGCATGCAAGTTTAAAATGATACTCTAATTATGTGGCTAAATTTTCATAATTATAGGTTTATTATTATAGAATTTGGAATTTTCAGTGTAGCCTTGCCTTAAAGCTTATTTTCCCATCCTCTTGTCAATAAAGATCAAACTTTGTAGAAATACTTTCATTCTATATATCCTTGAAGTACAAGCGGTACAGGGAAAAACATATAGCCATATCCGTCTTTTTTGGGTCATTTACGTCCTTTAACATTTTAAGTCTTATCGGACGATGGTTGGATTGGGTGAAATGATGCTCAAATGGGCCCTGGGTCCATGGAGCTTATAGTTACCCGAAATTTGTCTTTTAGGATAAGGGGAAACCCCGGAAAAACCTAATCCAGCTAAATACCCTGACCGAGATTCGAGCTCGGGACCTCTTGAACGTGAGGTAAATATGCTACCATCTACGCTACCGAGGTAGCCAGTCATCTTTTTAAAGTGAGTTACTGTAACATTCAGTTCTAGTAGCGTTGCATTTAGTCTCTCAATGATATCAGGAGAAATAACTGCATAGTGTAACTTTCTGAAGAAATAAAAAATTAAAATCCCATAGTATCTGATGTGGTAGATATTTAGATATTCGTGTATTATGGTTTTACCCATTATGAGTTCAACTGTTGTTCACAATCATACAAAACTCATTCAGAATAACAGGACTTATATAAAATCAGGATTTCATTACATACGTTTTACCTGTCAGGTAAATACGATGAATACGTATTTTATTTAAAGAATGCATCCTTTGCAACCGGATACCCATCTGTGAAAATTGGTCCAAAAGTGCAGAAAATGACCAAACCTTTTTTGCCTAATTAGAGTAATCCATGTACTTCAATTTCCTGTTATTTTTTTAAAGTTATGCAACCCTTTAAAATTGTGTCATATGACTATTTAATTGGGTCACTGTAAGTGAGCACAGTGCATTATGCCCGCCTTGGTAGCGTGGTGGTATAGTGTCTGCCTCACGTTCAAGAGGTCCCGAGTTCGAATTTCGGACAGGATGAGTTACCTGGATAAGGTTTTTTCGGGGTTTTCCCTTACCGTGAAAGACGAATGTCGGGTAACTCTAAGCTCTATGGACGCTAGGCTTATTTGAGCATTCATTTCGCCCATTCAATTCATCGTCCGATATGACTTAACGTTGGAGGACATAAAATTAAAAAAAAGAACAGTGCTTGAACTTACCTATTTTTGCGACTTTCTCTTGTTTTTAATTTTAAGCGCTTTTCAGAATATATATTGTTCCACACGATACAGCATCCAAACTAGAAGCTTGAAAATTTTTATGCTTGGTTAAAAGCAGTTCCAAAGGAAATTGGTGAGATAATTTTTATGTCACCAATGTTTGCGCAAATAAATAACAAAGCACATATTTCACAAGTAAATATTAAAAATTAATAAAAGGAGAACTGAATAATATTTTATACTAAGCCAAGGGTCAGATTAAAACTTCATCTCATAAATTTCTAATATGTATTTATGAATATAGCCACGAAGTATTATTTTTCTGAAACAAAATTTGTATCATGTGCAACAGTTTAATCAAATGACAAAAATACTATAAATATATTAATATCACAAGAGCTATTTTGGACAAAGTCCTGAAAATTGGTCTGTGAACTATTGTTAATACTTCAATAATTGTGTTAAAGTTTTAAGTCAATTCAAGTAAAATTGTAGATTTTAGGATTTTCACAGCATGCTGAATTTAACTATCAAGTTGCTATGTAACCTGTTTTTGTTTCGAGTTGTTCACAGACGCAGATCACACGAATCCATAAATCTTTTTCTAAAACTATTCCTCTGTCTTTATTTTTTGTCTATATGTCATTCTTAGAGTCCCGAAACGTGATTTTCACTAAAATTCAGGTATCGATTTCTTGAGTGGATTCCAATGTTTCCTTTACTATGGACAAGTTAGAGAAAGTGGAACTTGGTATTAAAGGTAAAACTTCAGTTTTTAAGGATAACTCGCTCAATATTTAGATCATAATGCATAACTTGTAATGGTAAGATAGTACTTTTGAAGAAAGCATTCCAAAAATATTTTAATACACAATGATCTAAATATTAATTGTTGTCTTTCAAATCAGTGCCCCTATTCATTCATTTTTTCGGCCTAAATTTTATTCCGAATTTTTCTATCCACTTTAAGGGAAGTTATGATTTTTATTTATAAAAAATTACTACTGTTAGCTTTACAACAATTGCATCCGCTTTGTAAAACTTGTGCAGTGGCATAGCTTGATGGAGACTTCCATAGAATGCAGGATATTTACAGTCAATAGCCTAACAACTTACAAAAACGCATGCATTTTGTAACACTCGGTCATTTTCCTCCCTTCTTCCTCTAGTTTCGTGTGTAGGGTGTTGTCAGACTTTACGATGACACAGTCCAACACAACAAAAGGCTCCTTGGGCGTTAGGCAGACCGAAAAACAAAAGAACGTAATAAGTTAAACCTCGTGTCCTCTCCGATAGCAATCCAACGACGACGCGAGGCACTGTTCAGCCCAAAGATCTTTGCTGCGTGCCCACCCAGGACTGGGTTTTCTACAGGAAGGAATTAGGATGGAAGTATATGCGAGGTAGTAATTTTACTCCTCTGAATAGTAATATAAGTTTAAACTCTGGTGTTTATATTCAACATTATATAAAATTACCTAATGTTGGAAAAAATTCCGACTTTGTGTAAAATCATTTATTTATCGCAAATGTACTTGGACGCATAAAATTGTTGGAGAAATGTTCGAACTATAGCACTAAATTAAATTTTGCTGAGTTTATTTATTTCGATTGTTTAATTATCGGATTACACATATATTTTAAAATTATATATTTATGGTGTTAAACTCTGCAATTGTGAATGTTTTTCAAAATTTCTCAGGTATCATTAGTAGTATAGATTTGGGAGAATCAGCACAGTGTAGATAAGATGCTGAACTCTTCTCTGTGTTAATATATGAGTGATGTAGAATGCTCATTGATTTAGAACTCTCCTATATGAAAATCGAGTTGTAAAAGAAGGGGAGTGTTGGCGTAGTGCCGTTCTCCCCTGTGCAGTGAGATGTTTTTGAGGGTTGGGGTGATGATGATGATGATGATGATGATGATGATGATGATTGTGTGTGTGTGTGTGATGTGTAATGTGTGATGGGTGGGATGGGTAACGGGGGTTCCGGGGATGTTTGAATTAAATGTGAATTCTTTTCGATGTGTGTGTGCTTGAACTCTCATGTATGAGTATCGAAGTCTAGGGTTCGATATTGTGATGGGGCGGGGTGGGTAACGGGGGTTCCGGGGATGTTTGAATTAAATGTGAATTCTTTTCGATGTGTGTGTGTGTGTGCTTGAACTCTCATGTATGAATATCGAGTGTAGGGTTTGATATCTATTACGTTTAGTGTATGATATATGATGCAGTATCGTTAATCTTTAGATAAAATAATATCGAGAGAATGATTAGGTATGTTTACTGGGAGAGATTTATGAAAATAAATGTAATAAGACATTCTGGTAAGGGGTGTTCCCTATGCAGAATCTCTCCTTGAGCTATTGTAGCCAAGAGCGATGTAAAGGTTAAGAAAAGGTTAAATTCCATTCCCACATCGAGGTACGAGAAAATATAAAATCTGTTCAACAATGAAGTATAAGAATGGATATGTAAATCTATGTGAGAGGGTCGCATGAGAAAGAAATGTCCCCTCTAAGCATGATAAAAGTGGTACATAGCAAGTGTATATAAAATAAAAGCACTAGCCATCTCTTTAAGAATGATAAAAAATATTGAGAGAAAAGTATAAGAATGCAAATGTAAATCTGTTTGAAAGGGTATTCATGATAAAGGAACGCACCCTCTAAGCACGATAACCTAAAAAGAATATTCCCTCTAAGCATGATAAAAGTGGAACATAACATCGAAAATAAAATAAAAGCACTTACCATCTATTTAAAAATGATTAAGATAGAGAGAAAAGTATCTCATCTTAAATATATATGAGTAATACAAAACTGATCAATCAATACGATAATATATATACGCAAGTAGGGATCTATAGTGTAGATATCCTAACTATCCATGGCAAGATATCACCCTCCATATAAAAAAATTGTCTAGAAAATCTCCCCTCAGTATTACGAATACTCCACTGAACTACATTCCCCTTGGTATGTAGGTCAGAGAAAAAAAAGAGTTAATCTCTCCAGACTGGTGACAGGGGTGTTCAAAACATTCTTATTGCTGTAGCGAAGTCTAATTTTGTCAAATAACGTTAGGAAAAAAAAGAATATATTTTAAAATTAAACGAATGAATCTATATATTTGTATGAATGATGAAACAATACTATGAATGTGTTAGTATACCAAATGTAAAAAAAAAAAAAAAAAAAAAAAAATCAAATGTTCAGAAAAATATATTTTGTACAAGTATGTATGTGTGTAAAGAAATGTGTAACTATATCACCCCTCCCCTCCAAGATGTAGGGAACGAATCACAGTTAGTGTGCGCACGCAACATGGTGTTTGGGAAGGAGAGATACGGTTGGAGGGGGTGTAAAAAATGATGAACCTATATAAAGTTTAAACTATGATAATAAAGTTACTAGTAATACCTTCAAACTTATAACGTAGTCACAACTACTTTAAACATATAGCGTAATATGTAGACAGTAACACCTCTCCCGGACGGAGGGGGGGCGGAGCAACTGTTAATAAATACCGCAGTACGGATGTGTGAGGAGGCAGTCGATTCTCTGGAAATATGGATCCTACAGGTAAGATAGAAAAGTTGTATACTGTAATTCATTTTTTATCTCTGTGTACGAAGAATGTTGAAGTAATACTGATTCGTGTGTGCTTATATGTATGTTTCAGATCATGAGATGCTACAGCTAAATCAACTAGCTGAAGGTGGAACACATCTTCCCACAAAGAAACTACGTGAATTAGATCAGTCCGTTCAACACATCATTCGATCCGTCAAAACCGTGAAGACCAGATATGGTGAACGGGTCGTCGTCGAAACATCAGATTTCCAAGTCTTCCTCCCGGAGAGATTCAAACACATGACCGCAGCGCAGAAAGATCTACTAAATCGTGGTGACTGCATACTCCAATACCATGGCGAGGAAACACTAGAAAGTGGTTTCAAACGACATAAATTGTCTTTTTTAAGCAGCCCGTAATGTCGTCAAAAGGTGAGTATAATTATTGAATAAAATTTCATAAAAAAAGTGATAATGTAGTTACTTGCATGTAAATGTGAAATCGTACATGTTGTATTAGAACTTAAAGTGTTAATTATCGCACGTCATGTAGTATTAGTAATTGAGAGTGAACGTTGTAGGGTTAATTTTCATGTGTAATAATTACGTACATGTGAATATCGTAGTTCAGTTACGTTATTTCACATGCATGTTAGTTACGTTTGTTTGTTACACGTAAAAGTAACGTTGTAGGTGAAAAAAGAACGTTAATTTATATGTGTAAAACGTGCATGTGAATATCGTAGTTCAGTTACGGTATTTTACATGTATATGGTTTACGTTGTGTGTTTTTATCATTTATGTAAGGGAGAGAGCATTACGTAAAACAGTCACATACTATCTGAATATTGTAGTTACGTGATGATAGCAATAATTGTAAAATACATAATCATTATGTAACTATTTTCATATGTAAAAGTTACATGCATGTTACGTTCTACGTAAAGTATAGAGTTTACGTAAAATTGAGATTCAGACATGTAAAAGTTATTAACATGTATGTTATTTCTGTTACCACCTTACATACATGTAAATCAATGTTCCCGTATGTAAAGTTAATCGAATGTTGTAATTGCTTTTTTCAGAAACGACGACAAGATGCTCCGATACTGCCACTGGACAACCCTCGATTCAGCAAGATGAAACCTGTTCGAACGTGACCCAGGCTGAACGATTACGATGTATTCACAATGAGTCTGCTTTCAAAAAACGATTATCTACCTACGAAATTCACAACTGTGTTAATATACTTGACCCCGTCATATTCTTAGCAGAATGCAAACCTTTAATTTTGAATGAAATTGATAAGGGCTTAAACATGTATAAATCAGGTCTTAAGATAGGATCCTGTTTATCCTGTCAATATGTCATAATATCACAAGAGAGCGATAATATTCATACATTTAACTTTAACAGTAAACTTGAGGTGATATTGCAATCTACAGATAAATCTATATGGTATGAAGAGAAGATTGTACAACCTATACTAGATCATATGGATAATTTTGAATCGCGTACCAGTTCAAAAGCTTTATACAGTATTGAGAAATTAACAATATATGTGACACAATACGATTCATTGAATGCAGGGATGTATACTGAATTACCCGACTTTATAAAATCGAAGAGAGCTGTTATTAACATTCGTAATACTGATAAATATTGCTTTGCATACTGTCTGTTAGCATCCAAATACCCAGTAGAACGTAACAAGAATCGACCCACCTCCTATAAAAGATATGATTTTCGTAACGAATTTAACTTTGAGAATATAACATTCCCCGTATCATTGAAAGATGTAGAAAAATTCGAGAATCAAAATTCAAATATTTCAATAACGATATACGGTGTTGAAAATAAATCGATTATTCTCTTATATCAACCAAGAGAGATAAAATCACATCATGTTAATCTTTTAATGTATAAATACATTATTGTCTGATAACAGACTTGTCACGTTTGCTAGGAAAGCAGCTAACTAAACATAATGGGCGAAAATGGTTATGTAACAATTGTAACTTGTATTTCACATCAGAATCACGTTTAAATAGCCATAAAAAGAGGTGTATGATGAATCAAATTATCAGAATGCCCGAGGCTGGTAAAACTGATGTCGTTGAATTTAACGCATATTCGAAATGTCTAAAAGTTCCATTCGTGGTTTATGCAGACATAGAATGTATCTTACGTAAGGTAGATTCGTGTCAAGATGTGTCGAGTAAAAGCTGGACACGTGCCATTCATAAACATGAGGCGTATGCAATTGCATTGCATTTGGTCTGTAGTTATGATAAAAATTTAACACGTTTCAAATCATTTGAAGGTCCATATGCAATTGAAAATTTTCTTAAAGAATTAACGTTAATTGCAAATCAGGTCATTAATATATATGCTAATAAAATTGAAATAAGTATGAGAGATGTGGATGAGCTAGAATATCAAAATGCAACACGATGTCACATATGCAAACGTGAATTTCTTAACTCGTGTATAAAGGTTCGTGATCATTGTCATTTGACTGGAAGTTACGTTGGCCCAGCTCATAAGCACTGCAATTTAAATAGGAAAATGCCAGGATTCATACCAATATTCTTTCATTGCTTGTCAAAATACGATGCTCATTTCATAGTAAAGAAACTAGGTTACGATACGGAACCTATCAACTGTATTGCACAAACTTCTGAAAATTACTTATCCTTTAGCAAAAGATATACAAATTCGAATGGAATGAGTATATATCTAAGATTTCTGGATAGCTATCGTTTTTTGGATTCAAAACTTAGTAACCTTTCGGATATGTTAGAAGCAGATGATTTTCATTATACCAATAATATGTACACGAATCCTTTGCATAGACAACTGATGAAACGTAAAGGTGTCTTCCCGTACACGTATGTGGATTCTATAGAAAAATTATACGAGAATAGTCTACCATCCAAACATCAGTTTGATCATGTAAGCGATGAGGATTATAGTCATGCTAGAACGGTATGGAATGAATTCAATGTTAAAAATCTGGGTGAATATTTAAATATATATCTTAAGTGCGATACATTAATACTAACGGACGTGTTTGAACGCTTCCGTGAATTAAGTATCGGTTTGTACGGACTCGACCCGTGTCAGTATTACACACTTCCCGGGTTAGCCTATGATGCAATGTTAAGAACGACTGGTGTACAGATTTCATTATTAACAGATAAGACTATGCTAGATTTCTTCGAAAAAGGAATACGAGGTGGAATTTGCACTGTGTCCAAACGGTATGCAAAGGCGAATAACAGATACATGACTAGCTATGATAACACTCAACCAACTAATTATTTAATGTACGTTGACTGCAATTCTCTATATAGTTATACAATGGAAAATAATAGCTTACCATACACTGATATAAGGTGGCTAACTGATGCTGAAATTAAATCAATAGATTTTATGTCTATTACAAGTGATTCTGACGTGGGATATGTGTTGGAAGTAGACTTTAAATATCCACAGGAACTTCATGATATACAAAATGATTTGCCATTATGCCCTTTGAATGAAATCGCGCCAGGTGATAAGTATACAAAATTGCTAACAACATTGAATGATAAAAATAAATACGTATTACATTATCTCAATTTTCAACAATGTGTTAAACTTGGTTTGATTCCATCGCGTATACATAGAGTAATAGGTTACAAACAATCTAACTGGATAAATCCTTACATTGAACTCAACGTTCGTAAACGTATTGAAGATAAGACGAAATTTGGTCAAAATCTATGGAAGTTAATGAATAATTGTGTTTATGGAAAATTTATAGAGAATGTAAAACGTTATAATTCATTTCATTTAGCTACCAGCTGGAAACGAGCCCGTAAATTGTTAGCTCGACAGACATGTATAAGGTACGTAATTTTTGATGAAAATTTAATAGGTATAGAATTGGTCAGAGATGAAATATTGATGAATAAGCCAATATACATAGGACAAGCAATCCTGGATCTATCCAAACATAAAATGTATGATTTTTATTATGAAATCCTGAAGAAAAAATTGAAAGATGTAACTTTAATCTATACGGACACGGATGCTTTTCTCTTTGAATCTAGCTGCGATATATATGAATTTATTAAAACCAATATACATTTATTCGATACATCGAATTATCCAATGGATAATGTGTATGGTATTCCGTTAGCAAATAAGAAAATTTCAGGATTATTCAAGGATGAGCTAGCCGGTAGAGTGATGACTGAATATTTTTGGGTTGAAATCGAAATTATATAGTTATCGATATGATACTGAAGTGATTAAAAAATCAAAAGGTGTAACAAAAGATTCGATGAGATTCATAACCTTTGAACAATATCTCTCATGTATTACACATCCTGACACGATACATCGAAGCATGCAGACATGTTTCAGAAGTTATAAACATGATGTTCATACCATTGAATCTAATAAGATAGCTTTAAGTGGTATGGATACAAAACGATACATTCCCAATAATTCATTTTCAACATTAGCATGGGGACATTATGCTATAGAAAATTGTCAAGTGTAATTTTCTTTTTCTTTTCTCAATAAAGCATAGATTCAACTGAGTTAAAAGGTATTACTAGGCCACGATAATAACATATTACTGTATTTCAAAAAAAAAAAAAATAATTGAGTTTCAAGTATAATTGTAAAGTGTGTTACAACTGAGTTAAAAGGTATTACTAGGCACATGATAATAACATATTACTGTATTTCAAAAAACGAAATAATTGAGTTTCAAGTATAATTGTAAAGTGTGTTACTAATTACATGATAATAACATATTTACATCATTTTAAAATATATTTACTAATTATATCAAAATTTTATTATCATATCTCCGTTAAGGGGTGAGGGGGGGATTTATATATAATCAATCTGAACTATGCATGTACAAAGGCTCTTATTTCAGCTATAATCATGTATGATGTTTGTTTATCCTATATTACTAATTACTTCAAATTGTAATTATCATGTTTACGTTAAGGGTAGGTGAATTTATATATACTCAATGTGAACTAGCATGTACGTTATGTTAAAATCTCTACAATTAAATGTTAATTCAACTATAATCATGTATGATTTTTTTTTTAAAAAGTATAAAAATGTTATTATCATGTTTAAGTTAAGGAGATGTGAATTAGCAGTTACAGAAGATGTCAGGAATCAATGTGAACAAAAAAAATCAAACACAATATATCATTAAAATTATATTTCTTTAGTGAGTTGTGTGTTTTTTTTATTTATACAATGTCCACCTCATTAATCCATTCACGGGTAGGAAATCCTAACCATTTCACCAGAATCCTATCACCACGACGTCTGATGATCCTTTCAACTAAATACGTGTCTGGATATTGAGTTTTCTGTAATTCATAACCGTAGAATGCTCCTTCAATCAGTTTACCCTCCAGATCCTCGATGAGATAGGTCAATGGATGTGTCCTTTGCACTGTACGTATCCTAAAGACTTCAACACTCCAATTTGGTAGATAACCTTTCTCCATAACACCTTTATGCTTAGAAATCCTCACGTAGTCACCAACACGATGAAGCCTAGATCTTCGCTTCTCACGCAGACTTCTATCATATTTGTAGACGCTGAGCAGGAGAGAATTATCACGAACTTCTACAGGCTTCATACGAATCGTTCGATGGTAAGTATTATTGTATGTATGAATAATTCTAGGTAGTATGTTTATCCATTGATATGAGCCTTGCACAATAAATTCCTTATGCAAAATCAGTTTGATCGTTCTTATTAAACGTTCCACTGCAGCAGCCTTAACGTGAGTGAATGTACTGTAATGATTAATATTATTACGATTCATTAGTTCGCGGAAATGTTTATTGTAAAACTCCCTTCCTTTATCAGATTGAACATTCTTCGGAAACGATTCCATTTCATTCAATATCTCCTCCATAGCAGTCGAAACGTTAATACCACTTTTATCACGTAATGGTCGTGCATAAGCCATCTTGGAATAAAAATTGCATGCAAGAAGAATATACTTATAACTCCTATTGTCTCTTGCATAATTAGACATGTCCATAAGATCTATTTGTACTAAATCGTTCATTCCTTTGCTTATGATCTTACGACGTAAGAATCGTCTTCTAGCTGGTGCATGTAACTCGGTTGCAATGCGACGTTTTATCATGCTATAATTTTTGATGTTTTAAGTTCTGTAATAATTTCTTCTATCTCGGGTGAGTGATTCAAATTACCTGCATCCCTCGACGCAACTAATAATCTTAATCTGTTTATTATTTCATTCGGATCGTTCCAGTAGATGTAATCTAAGTTTCTCTGCGGTACATGTTCTTTCCAACGTAAACCAAATCCAGTTCGATTACTAACAAGGTCACGAATGATATGACGATACTTGAACCCTCGATTTGCTCTTAAACGTCCATCTCTTGAATAACCGTGTCTGTAAACTTGAGTATTCTGTAAGATTTGTGAATACACGTCTAAATCATCATCTGTGTACGATGTCTTGCGAGGTAAACGTTTAAATAATAATTCATATAAGCCTGCTGTGGGTTCGTACGTTTCTGTTCCTATCTGAACACCATCAGATTTAAACACAACTGTCTTGTTACCCAATTTATACTCATTATCCTCGTAACGTATGCCGTAAGTATTGTCCATGTCACTCGAACTAGCAGTTCGAACCTTGTGTAGATACTTTGACACGAGATCAGATCCGTTAGCATCATCTGTAGTTTCGTCGTCGTCGTTGTTGTCTTGGTGTGCTTTCGCTATTACTTTCAATGGTTCGGTTACAGGTTGAAGAACTTCAGACATGACTCGTTGCGTTTCGAATTTCATGCCTTTGAGAGAACGTAACTTTTCTCTTATTGCCCTACTGTGACGGGCAATGGATTCCTTAAGTCTTATAGCTTCAGCATCCATATCGAAATGAATGTATAATTAATCAGCTACTGCTAATTTATAGGAAACTATCAGTTCTATACTTAATATATGACCATCTTTAGCACGTCCGACTGGCGCTGTAAACGATAGAATATCGCCAGTTTCAACTCTTACAGGATATCTTTCAACTAATCTTCCGTTTATTGCAAACAATGTATCATTTACAGCATGCGGATGTACCGATGATACGATGGAACACGAGAGTACACTTCCATTTCCAGGAACTTTATAGTATTCGAGTCCCGATGTTAACGTATACCTTAAAGAGGGACCTCGAAACGGACGTGTTTGCAATGAAATTATGAGTTGTGCTTTCAATTGTTGTAACATAGTGTTTACAACATTTCTCATTCGTGTTTTCATAGTATGAATATCATTATTTATAGTGATTAGTTTATTATGAAGTTCCGTTTGTCGTGCGGTTAGTTCTTTCACTTCTTTTTCTACAGCTGTAGTAATAGTCTCGCTAGCGGAGGTGATTGTTCTAGTTAACTGACTTTGTAATTCATTCTGTTTCCGTGTAATAGTATCGGCAATGTTTGTTATAGTCTCAGTTAAACCCGTTTGCAATTCATTATGTTTCTGTATAAAGAAATGATTAACATAACTCATGGTGACTGCATCACTATCATCTATCGGGTCGGCTAAATCCTTCAATCTCTTCATTCGAAATGATAGAGTTTCATTAGAGTCGTGAATTGGAATCCTATCATCTACATGTTTTTTATTAGGAACGTCGTGTTCGTGAAGGGGGTCCAACAGCGTTTTCATTCTTATACCATCTATAATGACATTATTTTCGGAATCACGTTTAAATGCATATTTACTTAAGTACTCCATTAAATTGTTGTATTGGATGTCGAGCGATTTTTGTATGTGATCCCTAAGCATAGCTTCAAACTCGCCCATACGCTGATACGAGGTCTGCTCGCTGAAGATCTGCATTCGATTCTCGACGTCAGCCGTATGCGTATCCACATAACGTTTAGTCGATGCATCGTCACCTTCTTCAGGGTCGTGAATATTGCACAACCGCTTTCCCTTGAATCGATAGTTTCCCGATCCATCTCTAGTTATGATATATCGATTGAACACACCCCTAGAGGGTATGATTCTTCGGGATCCGAACCTGTCGATACTCATTGCTTAAGTGATGGATTATTCTATTTATTCATTCTGATAAAGCGATAAAAACCGTGACGGTAGCGTCCCTCGTTCAGTGGATATTCTGGTACTATAACAACAAAGGATCGTTCATCACTCTCCCATATATGTTTACACATATTCTTAAATTCATCATAGGACATATCGGTATTTACATAATCTTCGTATATATGTTTTAAATTGAGATTATCCTGTCTAAAGAATATAATCATATTTGCATTATCTCTAATTAAATGTTTAGGTACTTTAGCATATGATTGTGCTAAATATATAGCATCGACATTACGATGTCTACCCATACTGTAATATGAAGCTATCTTACCCTGTTTTTCATTTATCACATCATCAAAACGAATATCCAATTTTCTCTAGCATCCGACGTTTGAATTACTTTATCACCATCATTGAACGTAAATACACCTATATCGGGTATAGTTTTCAGTAACCTGAGTAAATATCGATATTTAGGTTGTTGCAACGATTTCGAGTATATGTAGAGGTTTTCGAATCTCAGACCATTCTCGTGAATAAGCAGGTTGAGTAAAACGTTCGTTTTTCCAGCATTTGAACTGCCAAGTATGAGCGCTCTAACGTTACTCGGAAACAACGTACCATGTCGTCCTTTGCGAATGTCGTCCTCGAAATCTAACACCTGTATGGGTAGCGTACACTTTTGCTTTACTATCTCCATATCGCGACTAATACTTATAAAGCATAAGTTTTGTCTTTTATTTCGTTCGTGATAAGGACAATCTATGTCTTTACTGGATTTAGCCAATCGTCATAGGAATCGTATACTTATAAAGCGCACGTTTTGCCTTTTTTATTTCATAGTGAGACATGCGCTCTACACGTGCACGCAAAGGTTCGGGAATTTTTAATTCCTTGATTAATTCATTACCATTTGAGGCACATTTACCGGGTTATCGTTTCTGCGGTCCCGGAACGAAACTACATAAACGCTTGCAGAGAGGTGACTTACCGGTGAACGGGTTAGATTCAGCGTGTCTCGATCACGATCGGGCTTACGCAGAGAATACTGATACAGAATCTCGTCGTCTAGCCGATAAGGTGTTGGTAGAGAAAGCTTGGAGACGTGTAAAGTCTGCCGACGCTTCTTTGGGCGAACGACTTGCAGCTCGACTTGTGACTACACTTATGAAGGGTAAATTGGCAGCAGGCGCTGGCATGCGTAAACGTCGCAACAAGAGAGGTGGTTTCTTACCTTTGCTACCACTTTTAGCAGCTCTAGGTGCAGCAGGTGGTCTAGCTGGAGGTGCTGCTCAGATTGCTACGGCTGTCAATAAGAAACGTTCGGATGCAAAACAACTTGCGGAATTAACACGTCACAACGAGCGCATGGAATCTTTGGCTCAGGGCAAAGGTCTTCGCCGTAAGAGACGTCGTAAGGGTAGAGGATTATATCTTCGATCAAAAAACTCGGGGCGAGGCCTATATTTATCCCGGAAAAAGCCCTGAGTGCTAACGAGATCGATTCGTATGCACGACGTCTACACATTCCACATTTTAGAGGTGTCTACATGATCGATAAACTACCTCCACATCCTCGATACTATGAGAGAATAGTAGTGAATCTGGATACATCAAATAACCCTGGTACACATTGGGTTGCTGTACGTAAGGATGGTGACGTTGCCTACTACTTTGACAGTTTCGGCGATCTGAGACCTCCGGAAGAGTTAGAAACGTACCTTTCGGATGTCAAGCTCCTATATAATACGACGAGATTTCAAGAATTCGATTCTGTGATTTGCGGTCACTTGTGCCTTCAGTTTCTCCTCGATGAGTTACACGATCACCGTGAGTGGTAGTGATACCAGCTTCTCTACATTTCTAAATCCACCATTACATCTGGATCCTAACGGACATTACGAGATAGCTCTATTGAATTTTGAGACTTTTTACTCGATTCCGAATGTGGACGAGAGTAATAATCTATTCCATTACGTTCGCGATGGAAAAGTCGAACGTATAGTAATTCCACCGGGTACTTATGAATTGGATGATATCGCCAGATTGATCAAGGATACTCTCGACATCGGTGACGACTTTATTCTACGTGCTAATAATAACACCATGAAATCAGAAATTCAATCTCCCTATATTATCGACTTTAGTCGTGAGAGATCTATTGCTTCTCTTCTCGGTTTCACCTCTAAACAGAGGGTACCGGCAAACGTGCTGACCGAGTATAATGATTTGGTTAACATATTCAAGGTCAGCATCATACGTATCGAGTGTAGTCTTGCAACGGGATCTTTCATCAATGGTAAAAGTGGTCATTCTCTGTATGAATTTTTCCCATCGGTACCTCCAGGTTATCATATTTCGCAGGAACCATCAAGTCCTATATATTTACCAATCATCGATTCGAATCTCATTGATCATCTCGACATTAGAGTGGTAGACCAGAACGGCGATAAGTTAGATTTCAGGAACGAAACCATCACTGTACGATTGCACATACGTCGTAATGGGTATAAGTTTTAAGAGACGATGCTATATTAAAAAACATCTCTCGAGATTGACCTCTACTCGATCATCGACCCGCAAGCTAATCACATCGTCTAATCGAAAATTTCTCGCTAACTTAGGCTTCAAGGTTCTATGATGGATGTGTTGGACGTGACCGGGATTCCGACCTTTGATGATAAGATCAGTAAGGAGGAAGAACACGTATTCCTACCGTACAATACGTCAGCTCTCGATGTGAACGATGAAATTAGAATTCCATGTCAAGCTGAAGATTTGTACACGCTTCCTAGTAGAAGTTATCTCTACATTGAGGGGACTCTCACTAAACCCGACGGCACCGTTGCCACGTCGAAATTGAGTAACAATGCTATGGCATTCCTATTCGATGAGATTCGTCTGGATATGAATGGAACGACTATTGATAGAACTAGGAATCCGGGCATTTCATCAACGATGCGTAACTATGCAGCACTGAATGAACTGGAATCGAATCGTTTACTAAATGCTGGATGGATCTATCCTGGAGGTGTGGTAGACATCGTGAATACATCGAATGGTATCTTCAATGCTATCGTTCCTCTTTCGATGTTGCTGGGTTTCGCCGACGATCACAAGGAGGTCATACTTAATAGCAAGTTTGAACTTATTCTCATTAGATCTAAGGATTCTAATAATTGTATCATTGGAAACGATCCTACAACCATACAACTAACTAGACTCGAATGGAGGATGCCTGTACTTCGACTTTCAGATTCTGAACGAGTTGATAAACTTAAACTCGTCAAATCGGATAAACCTCTACACGTCGCATTTCGAACCTTGGACCTTCACACTCAACCTGCTGTACCTCAAACTAAAGCGTTCACATGGAACATTGCAACCACGACTAAACTTGAAAAACCACGTTTCGTCATAGTCGGTGCACAAGTGGATAGATTGAATCATCTCGCTAAGGATGCCTCTCTATTTGATAATTGTAATATCACCAATCTGAAACTTTATCTCAACAGTGAATCTTACCCCTATCACGATATGAATTTGGATTTCGCCAATTCGAAATTTGCATCTCTGTATGATCAATATTCCAAATTTCAATCATCCTACTATGGAAAGGAGAATTACCCTCTTTTGAAAAGGAACGACTTTCTGAAATATGCACCGCTATTCGTCATCGATTGCTCTCATCAACCTGAGGATACTGTGACGGGGGCAGTGAATGTCAGATTGGAAGTTCAAGCATCGTCAAATTACCTGCACAAACTTCATTATTCTGTTTAATTATTCATGATAAATTATTCACTTATAAACCACTAACTCATGTTGTACAATCTATCATATAGGTGTAATAAATAAAACATTACAAATTCAAATTATCTTTTTATTGACTTTAACATACATCTCCAATATCCTCTTCCTTGCACTCCTGCTTTTTGCATCATATGAACATAATGATTTATGAATATCATACAACTGATATAAATTTCTTTCAATATATGGAATTAGTCTTTTAAGTCCATTGAATGCAGTACTATTCAGATTTATACTGCCCACATTTAAACATGTATTCACAAACGTTATTTCTTGCATCTTATTCATGCATAACATTATATTAAATGCATATATTATATTTTCACTGTACGGTGCACATGGATGCTTACCATCTTTCAGATACGTATCCAAAACACACAAATTTGACATTATTACCTCCCAATCCTCTTTTGTAATATACACAAACGTATCGTCATGTGTGGCTTTAATGTAAAGTGATGGGAGTTCATTGTATAATCCTATGTTCACACGCAAGTCAATGCTGATGGAGATGTCGTTATCGTTCATGCACACACTATTTACCATCACTCGCAACTTCCTCCTCTACTTCTTCTGCGAAGGGTGTGAAGGGTTCGAACATCATTATGATGAAACTGTCTTGATCGAACGTCTTCTTGGCTTTGACGATTCTCGGTTTGCAGTTCGTCTTCTTCTTTTTCTTGTCTCCTGTCTTACTGGATCTGCGGACATACACGAACTATGTCTCAACATCGTGAATATTTAATACACTTGTTAACGTAAAACTCTTATTATTTTATACTCACTTTTCTATGACTTCCTCCTCGGGTTTCGATGTACCGATATCCTTAAACGGACGATCATTGTACGGACCGCACACATCTTCACCTTGATCCTGTTCGGACTGGCATGCCACATCTTCACTTTGGACTTTACTGAAATAAACATATTTATCATTAGTTATCTAACACATAACAACACTTTCACGTTAACACACAATTATAATTCTACTTACCCGAGGTACACTTTACAATTCTTTCCGCATTGAGCATAAGATGTGATCGAATCATGATGGGAAGGATTCTTGCAAATCACTTGATGCATCTTTCCATCACACGTTTCATCGTGGTGCTCAACCCAATGCTTTTGCAAATCTTCGAAATTGCGTAGATTCTCCCAGAATCTGGTATCACTTTCAATGATAGGAGTTGTTGTTCCACTCATCTTGACGTTGCGATGTGAAGTGAGAATGCATTCGTTCCCGAGTGAGCAGATGGGTGATGAAACGTGATCATACCTGTCTTCCCCCTCCCCATCCTATCGTCGATTGTACTTAACGTACGGAGGGTTTGTGTGAAGTGAGGACACGTTCGTTCCCGAGCTGGCGGGACAGGGTGAGACCTGTTAATTCGAATTTACTATATTACCGTTTTATCACGTTCCCCCCTTCCACCCTCTCGTCGCTTGTACTGGAGGAGGACTAGTGTTTATCCTCGCGTACATGAATGGGTATCGAACCGAGGACCCTATGTTCATATATATGAATCCTCCCGAGAACTCGATATTCATAGATGACCCACACATATACACATATGCACAAATCTTGAGGAATGACAACACGTCATCACCCTTATACTTCAATGTGGAACAGATTTTATATTTTCTCGTACCTCGATGTGGGAAAGGAATTTAACCTTTTCTTAACCTTTACATCGCTCTTGGATACAATAGCTCAAGGAGAGATTCTGCATAGGGAACACCCCTTACCAGAATGTCTTATTACATTTATTTTCATAAATCTCTCCCAGTAAACATACCTAATCTTTCTCTCGATATTCTTTTATCTAAAGATTAACGATACTACATCATATATCATACACTAAACGTAATAAATATCAAACCCTACACTCGATATTCATACATGAGAGTTTAAGCACAGACATCGAAGCACTGAACGTAATAGATATCAAATCCTAGACTCGATATTCATACATGAGAGTTCAAGCACAGACATCGAAGAATTACTATCAATTCATTTAATTCAAACATCCCCGGAACCCCCGTTACCCACCCCGCCCCATCACAATATCGAACCCTAGACTTCGATATTCATACATGAGAGTTCAAGCACACACACATCGAAAAGAATTCACATTTAATTCAAACATCCTCGGAACCCCCGTTACCCATCCCACCCATCACACATTACACATCACACACACACACACACACACACACACACACACACAATCATCATCATCATCATCATCACCCCAACCCTCAAAAACATCTCACTGCACAGGGGAGAACGGCACTACGCCAACACTCCCCTTCTTTTACAACTCGATTTTCATATAGGAGAGTTCTAAATCAATGAGCATTCTACATCACTCATATATTAACACAGAGGAGAGTTCAGCATCTTATCTACACTGTGCTGATTCTCCCAAATCTATACTACTATCATTAATATGTAAAAACTGGCTTTCTAAACTATCCACAACATTCTTAAAGCTATTAACCTTTTTACTTCACAAATACTTGTGCTCCGCGCAATACAAATATAAAGACTGTTGCTTTAAAAAAGCTATAATCCACACTACCATCTTAAAAATATGTTGGACACTTGTGCTTTAAATTTTGGGAGAACCATGGTTATCCGATCAACTGGTTATAGAGTATTGATTGTATAAACTAAAATGAATATACTCATAATTATCAAAGGCGCTGGCTCTGTAGCTCAGTCGGTAGAGCACCTGCCTGCCGTGCTAAGGGTCCCGAGTTTGAATCCCAGCTGGGAGTGGGGATTTTTCTCAAATCAAGATGATTCCCCCTCTCCACCAGAGCCTGGAAGTATGAATGAGAGTGTGAATGTGTGCGTCATTTAATGATACAACCCAAAGATTACGGGGCAACACCATTGATATGTTCCAAAGAAGAAAATGGTCGTCAATATGGCCACTATAGCTAAAGGTATAAATGGGGTATAAATGGAACATAGAAGATCAACAGTCAGCAATTAGAACCTAAATAAAATCACTTCAAGGATGTCTACAGGAGAGTTTAAAATTGTATGTGAACTGTTTTTACGATTCAGTTATAGATCCATAAAATTAGGTTTCAAAGTAAATTATGGGCACATAAAATGATTTATTAATGACTCCGTTCAAATTTCCCCTGTGCTTGTCCCTAAATTAATTTTACTACACTCTCAATTTCAGTGTTTCCTCCGTCAGGTTAATTATCTATCCCTGCAATGATAATTTTCGGATGTTGCTTATTAACTTGCGGTTAAGGAGACCTCGAAAAAAAAAAGAGAAACCGAGCGGGATGGTTCCGCAGTAAAGTCTGAAGGTCGTAACTGGAAGATCCCTCTTTCGTTATTTTGATAGGCAAATTCATTAATATTGTATCATCTACCACGATTTCCTTTCGATCTTTTCCCTTTAATTCCATTTCTTTCTCATGTGTCATGTGTGTTTGTAGGTTTCCTGATATACGACGATGCCGGGCAGTTTGCGCGGAGGCTTGCTCAAATGAATGAATATTCCCCATTGACACTAGAGGTTTGCTTGGTTCGTTTCATTCGTTGTCCTCTAGAGCTTCAGTAAAGGGACGGATCTTTGAGCCTAGAACAGTTATCAACTTCCGCGCGTCTTTGTGCTCCCTTTGCATGCGATCTCTAGCCTGTAATTCCTCTTCATTCCTTCCACTTAGGGGCAGGAGTTACAATAACATCTACATAGATCGCGTTGCCCGAGGCATTTCTCTCCATTATATAAGCTATACTACAAGCCAGGGGCAACAATTATTTCATATTTGTTTCGATTGATAAACTTGCAGCTTGTATTATCAGGAAACGATCTGTGTTTAAGTTTCGAAGTTTTTAAACTTCAAAATCTTGGCAAAGTACAACTCATCAAGCTTAATACATTAATTATATAGGCACACTTGCCTTTATTTTCATTGTGATAAATACATCACCAAAAGCTAAGTTAACTGTGAGCTTTAGCAAATGTGCTTTAACAAGGGACACTAAAAGTCTCGTATTTATAACATCTCAAGAACGGTTTAAATTGTAGGTTTCTTCTAAACAATTGCATGTCATTTCAGCTACCTTCAAAAATCTGTTCCAGACATTTTCTTGTTCTTCTGCAGTGAAATGGAAGAAAAGATGGAATTACAAAAGACAGGTTGTCTTTTTATGCTCTCAGCTGTCTTGAACATCGCGCTGCTCATCTGTTTCCTTATTTTTCAGGATAAAATGGATAAGAAATCTTTCCAGCAGATTAATCTACCAGAAGAAAGATTCAGCTGTATCAGTTAAACTTTTATTTCTATGATATAAATTTAAGTATTTACACATACAATTCTAGTCTAAATTCTCCGATTTTGGATGATAGGCCACTGTTCAAGTCGCATTGTGTCTCAAATACATTCCTTGGCTTACGAAGTTACTACTTTAGATATACCAAGATTCATCATTCAGTAGAAATAGTTGTTTGAGGGTCATGAAGCACTCGGAACTAGAGTACAGTTCTACACACTAATTTGCTTCGTATTTCTAGCAGATTTTAATATATTTTGTTAGAATGTACATAACTATTCAACTGATTAAATTCCTCTGATAAAATGGATGAATAAGAATATTCAATTGGCTTCATTATGGTTGATTGTTAAACTAAACTTAATCTAGACAAGCTGCAAGTTCATGTGCTTTATTAACCCTCATTTCTGGAACAGAAATAAGAGTGGTTAGAGAAATATGAGTAATTAACAACAAGAACGAGGAGAAGAAGAAAGTAGTAAATTTCAAGCCAGCATTCCCGACATCTGTTAAACTGACTGCTACAGTCGACATCGCCCTTCAGCGTTATCTTCCCTACCTTTTATTGCCCGCTGAAAATTAGCTAAGGACAGTTTCCTGCCCTAGGGCAGATCCTTCGCTTATATCCAACTCCCTTCACTCTTCTTGCTATTCCACTTTCCTCTTCCATTAATCTTTTAGCATCTAGTGTATTTTCCTCACACATATCTTGTTACTACTCATTGTTAGCAAACAGTGACTTCCCATATAATCTTAGCCATTTCTTTTGCTGCTTCTGATTATATTCAGTACAGCTGTTACTTTATTATCTAAAACATTCTTATCTATTTTGAATAAGCCATTCTTCTGTATCAAAATTTCAAATTATTTCGGTCACCTTTCTTTTGTTAATCTCAAAGTCGAGACAGCTTCATTCTATGTCACACTGGTATTCGTGTACATTCACATATTACAAACAAAGCACTAACAAACCTTTAGTTTGGTTCGTTCTCCAGGACTTAACAGCAAATTGCTTTTAATCTATTATAGTTGAGAGCATAGCCGGGGAAAGAAAGGGAGAGAGGGAATCAGTCGAGATAGAATATTCCTCTTTGACAGTGCACGTGACTCAGAGAAATGTTACTGCGCAACCTGCTCTTTCCCGCCGTTGTAAGTGCTCCCTACTCTAAAATCTTACTTTGATATTTCTACACTTACTGCTTTTTGATAAGAATTCATTACCATTTGCGGGATCTCAAGGTTTAAAATTGTACAACTGCTTTACTGTGCATCTTGAGCTATGTCGCAACTGTTATCCTCCAACAAAACTTTTGTCGTTTTGGAATTATGTTTCGCGCAGGCTGCTTAGCCCATAATCATGCTATAAAGATCACTTTCTGCTCTGAAATTATCTATATTAATGTGTCTATATGTCTCTATATCTTTGAAAAGAACAATTCTATCTGACAAACTATAAACTGTCTGTAAATTACTTTCCAAATTCATTACACATTAATGAAGGTCATACCTGAGTAAGTTCTCCTAAAGTGTTAATTCAGTTATCTGTGAATGAGAAATCTTCATATTTACCAGCTTCACCTCTAAAATGTAAATGAAATGTGTAGCGTTTAACGGCCGCTTTTACTACATACGGCACCGCTGGCGATGACACTGATGATACATGAGATGAAGATGGAGCACCGGTGGAATGAGATGGCGGCGGAAACCGGAGATCCCGGAGAAAACCCGCCCCAGCGCCGTGTTGCCCGCCACAAATCTCACTTTGCGGTCACCTGGGATCGAACCCGGGCCGCCTTGGCGAGAGCCACGCGGTCTAACCACTGAGCCACGGCGCGGTCCCAGCTTCACCTCTACTTCGTAATTTATGTTAATAGGGGCATGTCATATGTGAAAACTACATGATTTCTATGTTATTAAAAACTATGGGACAATGTGCAAAGGTTTAATGTGATTTTAATGCAATTGTACTGTAATTATGTAAAAATCACTCCGACACAACGGCTGATAATTGTTCTACCAACAAAGGGTACTTGTAAATCTTTGAGCATTTGCATTTGTAAGACTTGACCGAGAAGGTTAAGGATGGCAGGCACTCCAACATAGTTTTGCATTTATTCTAGCAAATTTCTCATTTGTTATCAGAAATAACGCAGACTTTACGAAAAAGCGTAAGGATTAGAAAGGAGGATATTTTAGAGAACTTTTAGATCACTGTACAATTATTTAGTGAAGAATGAAGGTACAGAAAATTAACTAGGTCATTGAGTCGGAGAAACTACCTATAAAACGTCGGGCAGTCAAATATTTTCATATAATCAGTGAATATTCTTTACCTCGTACTACCTGCCACTAAATTCCGTACGTAACTGTTTATTATTGCAGATTGTAATACTGTGATGTATATTGGATATAATCATTTCTTCCACACTATCTGTGTGTACGCTAAGGTTTGAATGAGTAGAGCCAGACTGAAAAATTCAATGCCACAGCCGGGATTTGAACCACAGATCTCCCGCTCTCCGTGCGGTTGCTCTAAACAACTGAGCTACTATGGCCAACATGCCGACATGACATTAAATTCTCCAACTGACTCGTATGTTTCCCTGTAGCCCACTAGGGGTTCTCTTATGCTATGAGACACGCACCTTTTTGGCGACTTACTGTGCTGCAAATACTTAAGTCCCATGGACTTGGCGACCTACTATGCTGTACGTACTTAAGTTCCAAATGCATGGGACTTAAGTACTTACAGACCAGTATGTCGCCACAAAAAGGTGCGTGTCTAGGGGAGGGCATCCGTCCCCTTCCGCTGCCGAGGTACGGCCACTGCGGACCCTTAGCACTCGTGGTACCTCTGACGTTATCAGAGGAACCTTGGGCCGAACTGCCGAGCTCCTCCCGTCGGGGAGTTGCTCGGATTTGGTTGGACTCGAGGGTGCAGTGTGTTCCCGACACCCACGGGGAATTGGGTACCTCCGGCCAGGCTACGGTCGCCCGGAGGGGGTAGAGGGTTGCCTAGTAAGTCCCGGGTACTAGCCTGCAGAGCTAGTAGAAGGTGTGGTAGATCACCAGGCGGCCCCACCGAGGTTTTCGGCAGTCTTCCCTACGGGGTTGATGCACGTAAGTGGCGTATCCACTTCCACCCGTCTTGACGTAGTAGTCGATGGGGGGCTTCTTATACTCAAGGTATTGCCCCATGGAAAGAACCCTCGAGTTTTCCATCGCTCCAAGCTAGAAGGAGGCCCGGGTCTAGGACTAATGGGAATAGAGCCTCTGGTGTTAAAGGAAAATGTCTCTTAGCATATGAGAACCCCTAGTGGTCTACCGGGAAACCTACGAGTTAGATGGAGAATTTGTCATGTCGGCATGTTGGCCATAGTAGACCAGTGGTTTAGAGCGACGGCACGGAGAGCGGAAGATTCGTGGTTCAAATCCCGGTTATGGCATTGTATACAAGTATACAAGTAAAAACCTGTAGGTAGAAGACATTTTGTGAGGCCACGAATGAGACTGTCCGATCAATTTCCTTGAAGTCGGAACGGGCCACAAGGCTTATACCGCGATGATGATGATGATGATGATGATGATGATGATGATGATGATGATGATGGTGGTGGTGGTGAGTCTTGCTCTACTCATTCAAACTGATGTATATCAATAATTTTCACTTTAAAATATGTATTCCAACTTGACTGATAAGTTGTCCAAGAAAGCCTCCGTTCTTGGTAGTCCGCATTAATTTTCTTCAGAAAATCCATAATACTCCTCCTATATATTCCGCTAAATGCCATTTCAGTATCCACAAATTCCAGTTTAGTTTTGCTAATATTAATTGGACTATTGTTTCTAGTCCATGTGCACATCTTATACGTCTTTTACTTTACTGACCCCGAATTACATGTTCAAATCCCTCCCCATATTAAAATGCACGCATATGTTGCTTTACCATCTTTAATAGAATATTTATTTATTGGGATAATAACCTATAATTTTTTTCTAATTCTTGACGTAGGTGTTTTTTCCAGAACAAGTATGCGTCTAAAGCCCTAAACGCATTCACTATTTTATTCATTTCATAAGTAATGCTTGTAACCATATCTTCTGTTCGTTGCAGATAGGATGCATTGACTGTTTCTAAGACCCAAGTTGGGAAGCCAGATGTAACAGGGTTACTTCGTTGTATTTTTAATTGTTTCTTGATGATTGTGTTTGATTAAATAAGAGTTACCATGAGATCTCTCGTTATCAGGTGTGGTTTCTAGTGAAATAAATAAAATTTGGATAAGTTCAATTTCGTAATATATAATTTAATTGTATAAGCTGGATTACATTTTACTCGGAATTTCTTTCCTAGTCAATAATTGCAGCTTACACCAGCATATCTATATATCCTTACTTCCTTAATAAATAGTTTCCGTTAATTACATAAAATTGCTCATTCCTGCACGTCCACTCATCACAATTAAAACTTTTTATCGTGCCCACATCGTCTTTCCACAATCAAGATTACAGAACATATCTCTTTTTGAAGATTATTGATTTTGTGTTACTATTCAAAACTTATTTATCCACCGCAATATTTTTCCATCTTCATGAAACAAGATTATTGATTTTCTTCCCTTAGCAACCGTTCATCATTTTTATATTGTCATTACATGGCCCACTAATAATCAGATCAGAAAACAAAACTCATTTTAAACAAAAACTACCGTTACATGCTCTTCTTCTTCTTTTTGTAATTTACGTCCTCCAACGTTACGTCATATCGGACGGTGAATGAATTGGGTGAAATGATACTGAAATTGGCCCGAAGTCCATGGAGCTTAGAATTACCCAACATTCGTCCTGAAGGATAAGGGAGAACTCTGGAAAAAAAACCTTATCCAGGTAACTCACCCTGACCGAGACTCGAACTCGAGACCTCTTGAACGTGCTCTTCTTTATTTCATTTACGATTTAAATAATTTAGTGGGTAATCAAATAAAATATGTTGCTTTAACCACAGCATTTTCCTAAGTGCTACTCTACAATCAACATTGGAAAAACTCTAATAACTTTTCTACATATGGCCAGTGATTTAGTTGGAACAAAATATTTACAGAAACTGGCCATATTAATTCAGTAATTTTCAAATGTACTCGTATTGGGTGTCAAAATCAGCTGCCTTGTGTTTCCGACAAGCTGTTTCATCAGCTGAACGTCTCCCCTTTCTTTGCCATGACTTGACATATGTTATATAAAATAAAAGTTGGATTCACACAGATTCACACCAACATAACAAGTGAAAGAAAGTTGTTGTGCTCACTTCCCGCTGTCCGAATCCAATAGCAGTGTAGCCAACCTTAGGGAACCAGAAAACCACCCAGGAGGATAAAATCGACCTATTTTATGATCATAAAACAGCAAAAATCTATATTAGTCCGCTAGAGTATACCCATGACGTTTCAGCGCTATGTGTAGGTTACAATATATTTTCTTACTGAATGCAAAAATGTTACGTCATTCTAAAGCGGGAAAATAATTTCCGGAATGGCGTTCCTGTTCTTTCCGGTCCCACTAAACCACTGCATATGGCTTTCAACTTTTGAGTATTGTTTTCTTGTTTATTCATTTAATTCCTGTGATAATCTTTCACTGGCCAAATTGAGTCAATTTGTGTAAAATAGATCCCATCTCAACTTTTCCTCAATAGTTGCAATTTTTGTTTCCTCCACTTTTCTTTAGGATATTCAGCTTCTCTTATATCTTCTTACACTTTCCTCTATGTATGACTCTCCTTTTAATTTTACTTACATATTTTTCGATATTTTCCCCGTGCCTCAGTTTTTTTTACTATTTTTAAAACAGCGGCTTACACTTAGTTCTTATGTACTATCTTTCGAAAGAAATAAATTATCACTTTCATCGGGTTAGTATCATTCAGGCGTTTCGTGTCTAGAGGTTATGAACATTAAATGCGACATGTTCTTATATGTACAGTTTCGTAGTCGCCATTTTAACCCATCACACACTTCGAACATTTTTATAGCTATATTAACATAATATGATGAAAGGCTGTCTAAATATCACAAAGTTGGAGACTATGCAAGGAAACGGAGGGCTGTTCAATAAAGAATTACCATAATTTTTTACGCTCATAATGTTTCGCACTAAAATTCATTATCATTATATTCTGTTAGCTTAATGTGAAACAAACACGCCGTAGTAGTTTCATTGTTGGTACTCCTGGTTCCCATGTGTGAGAACCAGGTAAGTTCAATATCGCCTACCGCTGCCATGGAGGTAACATGCAGTTAAAGTTGATGTTAGAGGAAGAACCGGAGATTCTTTCAAACGTAATCACAGCTGATGAAACTTAGCTATATCATTTTGATCCGGATAGCAAACAGCAAAGCTCAGTGTGAAAATCTCCTTCATCACCAACCCCTCCAAAAAGCAAAAGTGGTTGCTTCTACTGGGAAAGTTATGGTCATCTCATTCTTTGATATTCATGGAATGGTTGTTGTACCTGCACACACATCAGTAAGTGGACAATACTACAGAGATGTCCTGAAAACATTGCAAGTCCATATCAGGCGTAAAAGACCACATTTCCATGAAGCGGGCTGGATGCTACATCACGATAATGCGCGGTCGCATATTGCCAATGTTGTTGCTGAATATCTTGCAAAATGGTGAGGTGCGTCCCTCACCCTCTCTATAGTCCGGATTTAGCCCCATGTGACTTTTTTCTATTCCCTAACTTGAAGAAATCAGAAGCTGTGGTGAAGGCTGCGGAGGCGATTTTGAAGGATCTCTCAAAAATGGTTTCCAGCATGTCTTTGAAGACCGGCAGAGACGCTGGGATAAGTCCACCACATTCAGGGGAGACTATTTTGAGAAGGAGCATCAAAATTATGAGGATGAATAAAGGTACGTTGTCGAAAAAAAGTTGTGATCATTCATTATTGAACAACCCTCGTAATTATAACAGCAACAGTATCTATGTTGTATATGTGGCACTTTGTATCAACTCCTCTCATAGCTCAATGCCAAAGCGCAAGCTGGGACATGCGAGATGAGGCTTCACAGTTGGAGCTCTAACATGGGCGCATAGCTTTTTTCTCCAAATATCTTACTTCGCTAGTCGACGTAACGAAATAAATTACAACTAATATCTAATATAAATGCTCTCATTGTTCAGTCGCAAGACTAAGTAAACCCTCCACACAGCGTGCAGTTTATTACTGAGCTATGACAAATGCTAGAACCCCGGTTATATACAACGCAGAATTTGGTTCTAAAATACCTTCGTTACAAGTGTTTTTCCTGTTGTTGCATATTTTATAATGTCATTTAGTAATAAGTTAGCCATAAGAGAACATATGTAAATTGTTTACTATTGCGTCTCACAAAGTAAAAGTGTTTGGGATAAAAATTTGGCTCATAACTCTGTGACTCCAACCATGAACTCTTTGTGCCCTTGATGCAGCGTGCCTCTTACAACTGATCTACTTGTTGAAGCAGATAGGTATGGGTCATTCTTGGATAAATGCAGAGTATGGGTATAGAGGCTTCTGGAAAGAAGTTAAGCTAAGATTAGAAGATATTGACAGACAAGACATTTTCGCCAACACAAGTGACAAAAGCTCACTGAGATTATATAGAGAAATAAAAACAACCTGGGGGACGGAAGGATATATAAGATATATGTAGTAAGTTAGGGCGAGAAGGTTTTGCTTGGGCGAGAACAGGAGTGAGAAACTTGAAAGGAATAGGTCAAGAGAGGGAGCTAGATAAATGTCCATTGTGTGGAGAAGAGAATGCAGATTTCCATTGTATATTAAATTGTAGTCAAACAAAGATATGGAGAGAACAGGTTTGGCTACGTAAATGGGACAGTTTGAGGGGTGAAGTAGTAATTAGAAAAATTTTGTCAGTAAAAGGAGAAAAGAACAGGAGAAATATAGGGAATTAGTTACGGAAAGTTAAAGAGAGATGGCTAAGATCATTTAACAGAAAAATGTAGAGTGGAATAGGTGAAATGGCAAAAAGTGTAAAAAAGAGCAGAGGGCCTCCAATACACAAAAACCTAGGGTTAGGTGTATGGGGACTGAATTACTATTCAATGGTGGGCAACATGATAACATGATAGGATTTTCAGGATTTAGGAGTATATGACATATTTCAGTATGGATTTTATAATTGTAATCTTGATTTTGTATTTCCATTTGTTGATGTAAAAGGAAATAAATTACTACGACTGATCTATGAGAGCAATTGCTGTGTGTTCCATTTTCTTTGATATTCTGCAATGGCATTTAGTAACAGCTTGGCCGAAAAGGTTTACTTGCAATTTAGTTCGTTACAGCGTCTAACGAAGTAAAATATTTGGAGACAAACACTATGTCCCCATGTTAGAACTCGAAATGTGAAGCCTCATCTCGTTATGTCCCAGCCTGCGTTTTGCCATTGAGCTACCAGAAAAGTTGATGCAAAGTGTCTCATATACAACATAGATACTGGTTCTGTTAAAATCATAATTCTAAGGATTTTCCGTTTTATTGCATAGTGTCCAACGCCAAGTAAATATCAGCTTAGCTTCAAGAAAAATGGAAGGTGTAATGTTTAACGCCCGCTTTTACCACTTACGGCACCGCAGGCGATGACACTGATGATACACGAGATGAAGATGGAGCACCGGTGGAATGAGATGGCGGAGAAAACCGGAGATTCTGGAGAAAACCCGCCCCAGCGCCGTGTTGTCCACCACAAATCTCACTTTGCGGTCGCCTGGGATCGAACTCGGGCAGACTTGGTGAGAGACAAGCGGTCTAACCACTGAGCCACAGCGCGGCCTTCAGCTTCAAGAGTATTACTACTTACTTTGTGATACTTAGACAGCCTTTCATAATATTACGCTAATATAGCCATAGAAATTTTCGTAGTGAGTAACAAATTAAAATGGCGGCCACGAAACTGTACATCTACGAACATGTCCGATTTAATTGTCATACCCTGTAGTCACGGGACGCCGCGGAAAATGTACATTTTTACTTTCTTGAAGGACAATACTTGCCTTCATACAACTTTGAGCTTAAGTTCAATTTTAATTTATAAATAATTAGCTTCATATTCACAACTTTCTCATTGTTCTTCTGCCCCCGGCACTTCTGGTTTACTTTTTATTTGTTCCATTTATACCCCTCCTTTATCTCCAATGGTCATATTGACCCCTAGCACGACAGATAGGTCTACTTTTTGTTTTTAAAGAAATAATGGTAATAACAGATTAAATAAGCCGTATATATTTCTGCAGTGAATAAATTCGTAAGAGTGGATCTATGAATCTACTCGGGAAACAACAAAACTGCTGTCCCAAATAGAATTAAAGAGGTCCTAAGAGAGAACGGTCAGAACAAGACAGATAAAATTGATAAATGACATTTGCATTGGGGAATAATATGTAACGGGGGCAGCATCTCCATTGTCTGAGTAGAGGATTGTATCGATTGCTGCGATATATATACTTTTTTTGAAATCATCTTAAGGCCATGCCTCACACCCTACACCTTTTGTCCCGCGGCCCTCGAGATCAGGGACAGACAATGGATTCAGACGAGACACCCTTCTTGATCCTTCGCCACCGCTACCTCTTTACTTCCTTTCATGTCTGTTCCCAATCTGCCTACTTTAGCAGATTTGTAGCTACCCTCCGCTCTTTTGTGCTGCAGTGTGACAAGGGAGACACTCCATCCCCTCGCATTAAGAACATTCTCTTCTTTCTTCACGTAGTTGCGACACTTCCTTTTTTAAACACCGTCTTCACAAACTCCTAATTTCATAGAAAGTAACTCATTTCTGCTATTTGGAAAGATGCTATGACTAATAGTTATTCCTTCTAATTTGGAAATTCATTATCCAGTTTATCTTCCTTCAGTCCGAAAACATTTAATTTTCATTTCCATTTTGGGGATGCATCTCTAGCATTGTGCTCCGGTATCTGTAATTTTGTTTACAGGAATTTGAACTCTTGATATTTCATACGTAATTATGATCACTGTTTACTGTAATCCACTTCTATCTAAAATGGAATGATTAATGGAACTATGTCCATAAATATTTATCTCTATGAAAGAAAGAAACACCATTTTGTAGTATCTAAATAAAAATAAAGGACAGTGGAAGTAGAATGTTATGCGAATGTAACACATTAGTAAGTCGCCACTCATTTGTTTCTCGTACTCATGCAAAGAATAGAATTTTAAAGGCAGAATATAGTAATTGACCTGTAAGTTTTAGTAAGATTTATTTGTTTCAGGATGGGGTAATGAATTACATGAGTGATACTCATGCTTTCTCGAGTCTTTTTTATCGTTGGACTACTTTCTTCTCATTAGTCACTAGGGGCCAATTGATGAGCTTGCTGTCTACATAGACTAAATAATCGATGGGGAGGGAAAGAAGTACTGACCACGTCTCACCCTCCGGTATTGCACCCCGATCATGACGCCTGTGGAGGATAGAGGTGGGAACGCGGGACCTCGCAGTGGACCACGTTCCGAAAGATCTGTTGGGGTTAGGTTAGTTAGGCTACTTTCTTGATGAAGGGATCGATTTTATTTTCAGTTACATCTATCCATTTTTAATCAGCTGCAACATTTGCTCCTTGAAATAAACTTTTTAAATTTACACGTACATTTTTTATGATTCACCTGACTGAATACGGTTCGTGCACTGAATATAAGATTTTATTACTCTGTCTTTTTTAGCTTCTTTTAATATATCAAATGCGTATTTTTATGCACTCCCAATATATTTTTGTATGAGAAGTTTCCCTCTAAATATTTGAAAGATAAATATTATAGTTAAATTTTCTGGTACTGGTATTTAAATTACAAACCGCTTCCTGTAAATAAAATTCACTTCTGCTAGACGTCCCATCATTTCACTACCTAGAATTGTACTTCGAGAAGTACACGGGATTAATCATAAAGAGAAGGGATTAATCATAAAGATGTGGGAGTTAAGAAAAGTCCAATAAAAGTTCTTAATCATATTATCATTTTCCTCTATTAACCATATTGTTTGGATATTAAATACCATAATTATAGGATCAAATTTATGGTAAATATGCTTTATAATTGATACAGTTAATTTTACTTCAATTATCTTAAAGTAGCTAAATTAATTGTTCCATTCACCGTGATTTCAGGAATTGTGACATACAAAGATGTAAGATCACTTTAAAAAGGATAACATTGTCTCCCTATTAATATAGTTTTTTTTAAATTCAATTTTATTTCATCTTTAAGTACTTATTGTATACTTGATGGTGTGGTATGCTCCTGCTGGTGTATGAACAATGGATATCCTCATTATGAATGCGATTAGAAAGAGAAAAATAAATTGTATGTACCACTAAATCAGTAAGAGAGAAATACGTAACAGCAGAGTAAAATTCAAAATAACTAAAAGTCAATACTATATGGATCGTTAATGCGGGAGACAAAGGGGAAATATGAAAGGGAGAGTTTGAAGTGAGATGCTGCCCTTGGGCAGAAATGAAGTATTACAGAACAAAAAAAAACCTTTTTACTATCTGGAGTAGTTTAAACTTATCCCTAGAAACTATATATCCGAGCACAGTTATGATATGTTTATGGCAAACCATCCCCATCTCCAATTTCAATTTGGAGGGCTTATTTCCTACTTCACCTATCCCACTATCCCCTTTAATTTCAATTCTATTTTATCTCTCATCTTCATTCGATCTCCTCTTGTTCTGCTCTTATCACCAGCTTCACTCTTATTACTCAAATTTCATTACACGCTTGAATAATCTTCTCTATCCATATTTTACTATAGACCCACATTCACTGTGCATCCATTCCCTCGACTTCTTCACTTAGTTTACGCAACTGCTTTCTTAAACTTGTTACCTACTGTTGGCAAAATATCGATCTCTTTCATTATATATCTTGCTCAGCTTTATATTAATTACTACAACATATCTTTCCCTTTTTATTCTTTTTCCTGATTCTGTCCCTTAATTGTAGCTTACTCTCCTATTAACTGTTATTTAAATTTTTTCACCGACTCCTTTAAATTCTTAGAAACTTAATCTTACCTCTTATTCATTGTCTTTCCATCTTACTTCCCTTCCGGCTCACAGTGGTTATTATTCACTTCATTGCTTTTACTCATTAAATCTCTCACTCATTAATTTCACCACGACCTCTTACATTATTTGCTTTGTCTTGTAAGATGATTATGCATGGTTTTCTATTTATGTGTGCTTATGTTTTCCTCATATAGCCTAATATCATCTCCCTCTCCTGTTCGCCACCATTCGCTTTTATTCCTCCATATCCTAGCTACCTTATTTTGTTCATTTCCTCTCCTTCCACCAAGTCAATGTATTTTCCCCTACCCATTCGAAGTGATCATAAACTGCATATTCACCTCCACATTTATTTCCATTGTCTTGGAAACCGTTCAGTACTCAAGCTTGTTAATAACGCAATTTCCATGCCTTCCTCAACATCTTGTTGAGTTTTTGCCATCCCTCTCTTTTCCTTTTCGCCTGTCTGCATTCACCTCCTTTCCTTCATCTCCTGTTCTGTTTCCTTCTCTTTCACTATCCTATTCTGGCACAACTTGCTTTGTTATCTTGCCAAACTTTTATTCCGTCCTTTTCTATTCTGTTCATTATGCTGATTCTACGTTCGCTGATCCATATTATTGTGATGTTCTAGGATTGTGTACTCGTCAACAAATCTTCTAGGATATCCACACTGATTCCTGCTTTGGCTAGTTTGTCTCACCTAAATGCGATGCACTTGTCCCAGCGTTTATACCAGTCTTCAAAGACTTGCTGGAAACCACTTATTGAGAGTTCCTTCAAAATCGCCTCCGCAGTCTTCACCACTGCTTCTGATGATGAATAATGCCTCCCACGAAGGCGTTTCTTCAAGTTAGGGAATAGAAAAAAGTCACATGGGGCTAAATCCGGACTATGGGAAGGGTGAGGGATGCACTTCACGTTGATTTTTGCAAGGTTTTCAGCAACAACAATGGCAATATCCGGCCGCGCATTATCGTGCTGCAGCATCCAGCCTGCTTCACAGAAATGTGGTATTTTGCGCCTGATATGAACTTGCAATGTTTCCAGGACATCCCTGTAGTATGTACAGTTACTGATGTATGTGCAGGTGCAACATGCTGATAAACCATTCCATGAATATCAAAGAATGAGTTGACCATAAGTTTTCCAGCAGAAGCAACTACATTTGCTTGTTTTGGGGGTTGGTGATGAAGTATATTTTCACACTGAGCTTTGCTGTTTGCTCTCAGGATCAAAATGATGTAGCCAAGTTTCATCAGCAGTAATTACGTTTGAAAGAAACTCTGGATCTTCCTCAACTTCAACTTTAACTGCATGTTACCTCCATTGCAGCGGTAGGCGATACTGAACATGACTGAACTTACCTGGTTCTCACAGGCAGGAATCAGGGGTACCAACAATGAAACTACTACGGCGTGGTTGTTTCACATTAAGCTAACAGAATATAATAAGTTTGAATTTCATTGCGGAAAATCATGATCGTAAAATAATTATAATTATTCTTTATTGAACAGCCCTTGTACGATAATTTTTCCTGTCTATGTGTGACTCCTCTACGTTTCAATAGCATTTATAATAATTCTGTTTATTCGTGGGTATTTTTCCTTCTAAAATTAGAATCATGTCACAAGCTATAAGCATTTATATAAATGGAAAACCCTCAGGATGCACACGAGAAACCTCTGGGGTTTCTGAGTTCTACTTCGGATTGCGCAAAACATGAATTGTGGTCCTTTACGCTAATTCTTCTTGATTATGAATGCTAAGAAGGTAATGTGGACCGTAGAAAGGCAACAAAATATTTCAGAATTAATGAGAAAAATCTCATACTGAAAAATATTAAGTTAAATATTCCTATTTTATGGCATATATTTTTCTACTAAGAAAAGGTTGGTACTAGGGTTTGATTCCCTCATTCTACCAGTGGGGTCATGGTCTTTGTTGGTGGTTTCCCTGGGCGAAAGAATGCTTTGGTGTTTCTAGTTCTAACATGAGTCCCCTTTCCCCATCATTTACTTTCATATATTTCAAGATTATGTGACCAGGCGATGGTAGTTGGTGTACTGCGATAGGAAGGTGGCCGTGAAAAAGATTTTCACTTAGCGAGACTGTTGCAGCTCTCTTCTTTCTTTAGTACTTGTATTCCCCAGTTAAGTGTGGCTAAGATAGGACTAGCCGGTGTCAGTATTGTGATATACTCACTTTCTTTAGTAAGGTGAAGTCACCGCCAGGCGTCCGGCTCCTTTTGGCTTGTTGGAAATCTTCGTAGTAGTGTTTCTACGAAAACAACTGGTGTGATCTAGCCAGCCATGAAAGGATCTGGAGCTGGCTGGAGGGACATGTTGGATTGACCTTCGCTTTTGTTACATCTCTCCGCGCCTGTGGAATGTTATGCTATATTGTGTTTAGTTTCGAATAAAAAAGGTATGTGTATTTCAGGGAGAATTGTGCATTTGATTGTGAAGTGTCCCGTATCTTCTAGGTTTTAGTGTGGGTAATTTGACCAGTCACTCTCCGAGTTGTGTTCCCCAGTGGTATTCTTGGAGTGGTTCAACCTTTTGGTTCAGAGCGGCATATTGAAATATTTCCAGGGATATCACAGTATTGGTGTCTGGAATCGTTAAACACCCCTACCTGGCTGGCACATATCATGCTCTGAATCCGATGACTCATGGATGTGCCCTTTGTCCCTTTCTCACAGGGGTCATATGGGAAACACAGAGGGATATATGTGGTCTGCGCGTGGTACTGCGCCCAAGATACTGGAGGCCTCTCTATCTAGAACAGCCGTAGTGAGAAAGGCGTTACTAAAACGGAACCCGACCTTGACTTATAAACAATTACGATTGTCATATTGCTACCAGTTTATTATTTATCAAATCCTTAGCTTTTTAATGTACAAGAATAAAGTATTGTTTGCTCTACTTACAACAAGGAACTAGAAAAAGCTAAAATCAAAACGTCTAGCAGTATTGGATTGAAAATAAAAACATAAAACGAATGCCATGAACATGATCAGACCGCGAGTACCTAAAGATATAGAGGGAACAAAGTACAAAGCAGTACAAAAAGCTGTTCCATTCTATTTGTTGATGAAACCACTTTGATGTGCTGCACAATCACTAGTAGCATAGAAAGAGACTACAAATTCTGTAGTTTGCTTTGTGCTAGAGTGCAGGTGTTAGCTATTTTTTTACTGCACGTCAAGGGCTCTTCAAGATTACACATAGACGAAGGCCTTAGACTCTCAAAGAAAGTGTAATCCCTTTGCATTTAGTATTCATCAACCTATGTATGAAGTCTTTGGAGCGCACCGACAAGAGAGCCATTGTGTGGCATTAAATAAAGAAATCCTTTCGTTACAACGTTAATTTAAAATTCTCTCTTCATGACCTTGGTGCATTCAACTTCTCCAAGAAGCCCTTTAAAATTACAGCTCTGATATTACTCAGGTTAACATTGCTTAATTAACGAAGGCAAGGTTCAAAATACGTCCCGAGTATTCCCACTCCCGCGGATTTTGAAATTAATGGAATTAATAATGCACAAAAAGAGAGCTTTTATTGCTCAAAAATATTAAGCAGCTTGTATATCAGATTTACAAGTTTAAACAAGACCCTTCTTGTTTCCGTGAGAAAAGCAGTATGACAATATTGCGTAAAGGATAACGCTAAAAGAAGCATAAAACTGCATTTCGTTCAAAGATGAGCGGTTTATATAGAAATCAGTTCAGACAAACATTAACTATACGAGGGTGGGTCAAAAAGTAATGCCCCCTATTCTTTTTTTCTGTTTTAATTGCCAGGAACATTGAATCCAATATACATAGCTTGAAAACTACAACATTGACGATTAATTTGTCACTATTCAATATACTCTCCGTCCTTTTCCACAGTTTTGGTCCACCTTTTAACTAGGGCATGTATTCCAGTGTGGTAAAACACACGGTCTTGCTTCCTAAGTCATTGACGCACGGACGTTTTCACAGCCTCCTCATCTTCAAAATGAATTCCACGATGATCTTCCTTTAGTGGCCTGAACAGATGAAAGTCTGATGGTGCTAATTCAGGGCTGTATGGGGGTTAAGGTAAGACATGCCATCCCAGTTTCTCAATTTCTGCAGTGGTGTAACGGCTGGTGTGGTCTTGCATTGTCATGCAAAAGAAGAACATCTGCCATAGATTTTGTTGGGCGAACTCGACGAAGACGTGCTTTCAGCTTTTTGAGAGTTCTGACATATTGGACAATTTTATTGTGCATCCCTGCTCAAAAAAAAATCAATCATAATCACACCCTCTGCATCCCAAAACACTGTCGCCATATTTTTCCCTGCCAACCGCTGAGCTTTGAATTTATTTTTCTTTAGTGACGTTGTGTGATGCCATTCCATTGACTGCCTCTTTGATTCAGGTTCAAAAAAATGAACCCACGTTTCGTCTCCAGTAACAAGTTTTTCCAGAAACTCCTCTCCCTCCAAATTGAAGCGCTGCAAGTGTTCGGAGGCTATTGTTGCGACTATTGTGTTGCGACTACTGCGAGGCAGAATGAATGTAGTGAAGAAACTACAGGAGGCTGGAGACTGCACACCTCTGTGGCAGAGGCGCGTGTAAATCCCATCAAACACGTGTCTCTACCAGAGCTGCCCACAGAGATGTGCACGACTCATCCAAACAGGCAGGTGTGTAGTATTCACGAGAGTTACTTCTACCTTACCGCAAGCATACGCGCCACCTACCACATAACAAAGCCATTCAAAAACATACCAGAAGCATAGATAATTTTAACTTTGTCTTCAAAGCTTTTAGTTTTTAAATATTTTATATATTCTTATTTACAATTAGGTAATCAAAATAACTAAGAAGCAAATAAATTGTAATCAATTTCGATTGCAAAGACTTATGATAAAATATAATGGACGTAATTCTTTATTCAAAGAATTCACAGTTTTCCTTTTACCACTAATTCATTTCTTTATTATATGAATTGTAATTATACAATAAGTGTATTTTAAAGAAAACATTACATTTTCATTTTTGAAGTAACATTTTAATTTTTATAAGTGTATTGAGGGCGTACGGACCGTAGCACCACGTCGAGCTCTCCCGTGTGCTCAACGCCTCACAATTAAGGATCGGTGGTGTGAGGAGGTTAAGGAAAGGGAGATTGTAACTGGTTCGAGGTGACATGTAGCTCCCGCATGAGAACTCTCATCTGTACTTCAGGAGTGGGTGCGTCCTGACTGGTTGTGGGTTAATGATGACACCTCGGATCTGGTAGACAGAAGTTTATTGTTGTCCTTTTGCTCCTTTGCTCACCACCGTAAAGTCCTCGTCGGTGTGGTTGCTGTGTTTAGCGTTACTGTCAATATTGTGTTGTGTAGCGCAGAGGCAGGAGCACTGCGTAGTCGAACTGGATAAATTTATCGTCTTCCCTATATATTACTCTTTGTGCTAACTCTCACTGGAGAGATTGTTAAATGTTGCACTTTGTCTCTGTGCATGGCGCGGAAGTGTACCTGTTAGGCGGCGCGAATCAGTTGCAGAATTTAATGTCATGTTGGCACGTTGGCCATAGTAGCTCAAATGGTTAGAGCGGCTGGACGGAAACCAGAAGATCTGTGGTTCAAATCCCGGCTATGGCATTGAAGATTTCAGTCTGGCTCTACCCCTTCATAGTGCGTCCTACACACGGCTAGTGTTAAAGAACAAATAATTTCCATTAATTATAAACTTTAGTTTCTAAATTGATTTATGACTACATCTATATTACTATTTTCACATTTGAGAGAATGAGTTTGTATCTTTAGCCATCGACGTGCCACTCAAAATGCATTATGGGTGATTATTTGGCCCGCAGGTTTATGTTATTGACCACTAATTAATGCCTATCTTGGTTACAATGATGCTCACTATTATGAAAATGACAACTATTCTGATTATTACGGTTTTGAATGACTTAAAGATAAAGTCAAGGTGAACTTGGTCACAATTTAGTGGCACCCTTATTTAATTAACATTTAATAGCTAACGTAATTGTAGATGCAACAATTACAATTTTCTACACACTGCCTTTCAACAACGATAAGTATTTACCAGAATGTTGGCAGTACTCAATAGCATAAAAGATATATCGCATTGTATGTCTACCCACCAGGAGAAGGCCCGCCTCGGTAGCGTAGATGGTAGCGTGTCTGCCTCACGTTCAAGAGGTTCAAAGTTCGAATCTCGGTCAGGGCGAAAGAAAACAGGAGAAGACCAGTTAGAGGTTAGATCTGACTGCAGGGTGACTCATATGTACTCTCATACACTCACTTCGTAGTAAACATAACCACTACCAGAGCATATAAACAGTTCAACGCCCTGCAAATTAATAATTCTTTCACACTGGCCGTATGTAGGCTAAAGTATGGAAAGATAGCCTTCTTCATCATCATCATCATCATCATCATCATCATCTTCTTCTTCTTCTTCTTCTTCTTCTTCTTCTTCTTCTTCTTCTTCTTCTTCTTCACTTCATGGCATAGGCAATCAAGTGCCTGTTCCGCCTTCGAAGTCCTCCAGCCATCGTTTCCTGGGTCTGCCCACCAATCTCCTACCTTTAGGATGATACTGTAATATTTGTTTTATAAGTCTGGAATTCTTTCAACATGTTCCTTCCATTTTTGTTTGAGACCTTTTAACCTATCATTCATACTAAAAATGTACAGCTCTTTTCTTATATTTTCATTTCTTATTAAGTCCCTCTTCGTGCAGCCTTTCACACTTCTCAAGAATTTCATTTCTGAAGCCTGTATTTTACTCTGTTTCTTTTCAGTTAACGTCCAAGTCTCACTTCCGTATGTCAGTATAGGTACAGCCATAACTTTGAGGAACTTTAATTTTGTTTCTTTACGTATTTTGTTTCTAAACTTTCTATTTATTGTTCCACACACTCTTTGAAATTTGCATATTTTATTGCAGACATTCCTTGACATAACTAACATCAGTTCCCAAGTAGTTAAAATGGCTTACCTGTTCAACGCAACGATTATTTATAACTATTTTTGTTCTAAGTGCCTCTTTCCCAATGAATGCCATTTGATTTTATAAAAGAAATTTTCATGTTATATTGCTTACAAAGTTCGCTAAGTTTAAAAATAGATTCTTGCAGGGCAGACTCGCTATTTTGTATAATAACTAAGTCGTCAGCAAACAATAAAATATTTAAAAAGCCCTTATTTGAAGTTTTAAAACCTACATTCACTAGCTGCTTCCATTTGCACACTAGGTCGTCAATATAAATACTAAAAAGTGTAGGTGATAAGGAAAGATAGAGTCAGACTGAAAAATTAAATGCCATAGCCGGGATTTCAACCTCGGATCTTCTGGTTGTCGTCCAGCCGCTCCAACCCTTGAGCTACTATGGCCAACGTACCGATATGCCATTAAATTTTTCAACTGACTGGACGGCAACCAGAAGATTCGTGGTTCAAATCCCGGCTATGGCATTGAATTTTTCAGTCTGAGTCTATCTTTCCATACTTTAGCCTACACACGGCCAGTGTGAAAGAACAATTAATTTCCATTAATTGCCCTATTAGTGCTTAACTACAAAGCCCGGGCCTTAAAGTACTTACATGTTGTAAGTCACCATTAGGGTAGTTGTCTCATGTGTTTATGAGAACTCCTATGTGGTTTAATGGGAAAAACACGAGTCAGTTGGAGAATTTAGTGTTATGTCGGCACGTGAGCAATAGTAGCTCAAGGGTTAGAGTAGCTGGACGGCAACCAGAATATCCGTGGTTCAAATACCGGCTATGGCATTTAATTTTTCAGTATGATTCTATCTTTCCAGTAGAAGCTCCTCTCCCTCTTCAGGCCCCGCTTGTCTTCTTGTGGTGGGTAGACAGTACTTGCATGAAATTATCAGAAAGAAAGTAATGATTACTCGACATTAAACACATAACTCGAAGTATACTTTGGAAATGACTGATTCTATTCAGTCGTTTACTTCCACTAATTTCATTACCTTTTAAAATTTGGTGGCGCAGACAATGGTTGGTTGTCTGTGACGCAAGAAATGGATTCTTTACTGGCCGCAAATCCTTTACTCTAGTCTGTTCAACCGGCCATCGCAAAGACACTTGAGAATACTCCATCTGAAAACATTAGAGAGAGCTCTACTTAAATTTGCCAATCAGATTTGGTCCCATTCATGTTTTCCCGTCTCATTCCCTACTCAAAATAGATCTAGTCTTGGTGGTAAATCTAAAACCACCCTCTTCTTGTAAGCATTAATACTGATAGATATGTTAAAAACACGTGATCTATGATCACTACACACAAAGAACAATCCTGAGTGTTTGAGACCTATATAGAATTGATAACATATTTTTTTCATCGGCATAAGTTTGTGGAGTTAGAGTTATTTTGAAGAAACCGGAAGTCTAAAATATATTTTGCAGATTAGCTCACGTCAACAACCAAAACTTATGCAATCGGAAATGTTGAACAGATTCCTGGAGACGTGTAACATATTTTGTGCTGTGAAGTAATCAAGCCAGCGAAACACCCTACAGCAGGTCCTCACCACTTCAGCCCACTTGAGATTGAAACCTGGAGAGATTTTAGCGGGTCTCGAGTGCTCCATTCAAACTTGAACAATACCGCTATGTCGCTTGTTACCCCTTTGCTGCACAATCTCGCCTGCTGAGAAAATTACCTGGTTAAAGGGAAAAGTGCTAGAGCATAAATAGAGCAACTAGAAAACTGGAGAACATATTATAAGGCCAACATGGCTTCTCTACTATTGAGCTCTTACTTTCCTTCTTCTTTCTCCTTTTTCTGCTCAATGCTCTCAGATTTGAGCTTTACTCCAGCCATATAACTTGTAAGTGTATCAGTTCTACCAACCTGTTAGTAATTACCTCTAATCTAATCATTCCATACCTCATCACGCTTCCATTTGCTGAAGGAAATAGCTACCTATGCATCCAGGTGCTACAGAGTACTGTCTTAAAGGTGTGATCTGACTACTAATGAACCAATTTGCAGATTTCAAAAGTGCGTAACCAAATTCTGACCACAGCGTTTAAATACGAGGGCTGTTCAATAAAGAATGATCCTAATTTATTTTACGGTCAGAATTTTTCGCATTGAAATTCGATCTTATCACATTCTTAACTTAATGTGAAACAAACACGCCGTAGTAGTTTCATTGTTAGTACTCCTGGTTCCCGCCTGTAAGAACCAGGCAAGTGTTCAGTATCGCCTACCGCTGCAAAGGAGGTAACATGCAGTTAAAGTTGATGTCAGAGGAAGATCTGGAGTTTCTTTCAAACGTAACCACTGCTGATGAAACTTGGCTACATTATTTTGATCCTGAGAGCAAACAGCAAAGCTCAGTGTGGAAATCTCCTTCATCGCCAAACCCCAAAAAAGCAAAAGTGGTTGCTTCTGCTGGGAAAGTTATGGTCATCTCATTCTTTGATATTTATGGAATGGTTTATCAGCATGTTTTACCTGCATACACATCAGTAACTGGACAATACTACAGGGATGTTCTGAAAATATTGTAAGTCCATATCAGGCGCAATTTCAGAGTAGTGACCTCTTATAATTTTTCACTATTGATTAAACCTCCTGTATTCTTCTATTCACATTGCACCTATAAGAAATGGTTTTATTGTACAAGTATTATGAAACAATGTCTGCAAATATCTATCTCTTTTAACTTGTAATAAGGCTCTGAAGAACAGTTCGCTTAAAAGTGTTTACAAAGTTTCATGAATCTATTTTAGGTGTATATGAGCTAGTGAGCCAGTGTCAACACCGGTCAACCTCGCTTCTTTCCTTTTGGAGATGGGGGCATTTGATCTTAGGACTACTTAGCCATCAGGATGCAATATTATATTAAAGCGCAGGTTTAGTCTTCGATTTTGAAGACGTCATAGATAATTTGGAAGTAGCCCTCTGGTGGCATGATACGTAACAAGAATCGAAAAATCTTAGTTTAAAAGAATATTCTGGTGAAAGGATATGGTTGAGTAATTATCCAACCATTACTATCTTCCTAAGTTCAGTCAGAACAAGTTAAATCCGGTCCAACTATTCTCTGCAACTTCTTTAATAAGATTTACAGCAGTATCTGAGAAGTTTCTAATCATTTCGAGGAAAATTGTTAATTTTATCTATTATTATTGTAAGTAAAGTTGATGGGCTGATATTCAATGGATAGCCCTTTGCTGAAGAACAAGAACGGTTTGGCCGACGTTATCTTACAGAACCTCCGACGTAAAAACTCACTAGAGATGTAGTCAAGTTCGCGAAAAGAAAGTTCTGACGGCCATCCATAATGTGGATATCCTGTGATTGCGTCTGTAAACGTCTACTGGTCGTCTCATTTGGGAACACGAAAACCCAAAGGTAAACCTTGTGCTTCGCACTTCAGAAAAGAGCTTATCATAATCCAGGTGCTCCATTATATTGTCTGAGTATAAACTTCTAACAATTTTTCGCGTTGAACTTTTGTACGTAACATTAGCGAAACTATTTTTGGACTTCAGCAGCGGGCAGTCTATTGATTTTGCATGCTAATTGATGTGTGGTCAGCACCTTTCAATTTACCTTGAGTTACCTTGAGATTGTAGTTTACCCAGAAATGGTTAGAAATTTTTCAGACCTTTCAATTAGTTTAATTCAGTTTATACTTACAGGAAGTAAAAATAGAGGAAGTATATAATACTCTATATAGATGGATCTGTCCGGGTTAAACTTAATTTTGAGCATATGTTAGACAAAGGTGAGCTGAATCTTTTAACTGGGATGCTTACTGCTACTCACAAATACCTCAAGTTCTTCTGCAAAGTTTGTAAGGTGGAATGACAAATAAATAACAAGCAGGATATGGTCTCATTAGTCAGGATATGAAATACAGATTTTTTATCTATCCATGGCTACGCTAGCCTTTAGTATGCCATGATAAATGTCGACACTGACTCATATTTTCCCGACTGACTATCTCAAATCCCTGTTTTCAGATTACTTTCCCTAAGGGCGGCTTAAATTAATTAATACTTAAATTTCCCTGGTGTTTATTAATATTATCAAAATCGTTATCAATTACAAGATCAATCAGTTAATTAATTAACAGCTTTGGGTCTGTAATCTCAAATCCTGACTATGACATTTCATTTTGGTTCTACATTTGAAGCTTGGTCTGTACACGGCTTATGTGTTCAATACAATCAATTATTATTGGATTAATCTTATAAAGGGTACTTATTTTCAAAATTTTTTTGACATTTTTCTATCTTTTCACCTTTCGAATAAACAAATGTTATTGTATATTCTCAAAATCAATCGTAATATTTTGAAAATGTAATCTATTTCAAAACAAAAGTGTAAAATTTGTTCATACCCAATTTTTTAAGTGGAATAAATGTTCATTTTAGGATCTTTGTAAGTATGCATTAAAGCCTTCTGTTAAGATTTTACATTGTGGATCAAAATGCTTTTAAGCATTTTATATTTTCTTGGTTTTGTGACATATATTTATTTATTGACTATTTTTACAAAAGTTTATATTATCAAGGAAATCCATAAAAGGCCACGAAGAATAGATTTGCTTTTGTAGGTTACTTTTCGGTACTACAGCAGATAAGTATACATTCACCCGAATTGTAAACGATTTCCTATTATCATTAGTACATTATTGTTTGAAAAATTACGAAAAAAGTATTCTTTCAGTGTGATGATATCATTGGAGCGTAGGGCACAGATGGCAATGCAACATATTCTAAAGATGTAATATTAAACCCTTCATCTTGGAAACCAAGATTATCTTCAAGATTCTTCTGCAGCGAAAAAGAACATATTGTTTTACTCCCAGTCATCCTGTTATTGCATTACTGGATACACCGCTAATGATGTTCAGAGCATTATTAAGGGGCAGGCTTATACATTTCAACCGAAGAATGGCTTCTGGTATAAAACAACAATTTATCTTAATTCGCATGTATGAACTGTATTTAACAGCAGTAGCCTGCTTAACTCCATGCTACTGTTTATAGTACTAGTGGAAATTATTTTTGTAAATTATTATTAGGAAAATAACATTCTTCATTTGATTTTTTTTTTTTTTTTTTTTAACGTGGAAGCAAAAATGGAATTTACCCACACCAGCACATGGGGCTGGTGGCATAGGAGTCCCCGCCTCGGTGGAGTGCACCATTAGGGAATGCGTACTGAAAACCCTCCACTACCTAGGGCAGCAACCCTGGCGATGTTTTGCTGCTCCCGCATTAAGCACCCAGATTCAAGATGTCGGTTATTTCTATGCGTCGAACCGCTATGGTGTGTAGCGGAGGGAAGCGTCATGATCACAGGAACCTGACGCCCACGTTTCCATCATTGGTAGTCTTAGGCGATGTGCCTCGCTTTCAGGATGTAATCAGGTCTGCGCATAGCGCTTACGTCGTTAGTAGTCTAGGGTAAGTCTCCTTGTCACGGTGTACGGTTGGGTCAAGTTGTATTTATGCTACTGTACATAACATGCAGGTGACATAAAAATCAGCCTGGGGGGCGTCATCACTATATAGTATAGCATCTAGAGGTAAAGTCAAGCGTAATTGATGTATAGTGTATAATAACTATTGGTTAATGGGATTAATATATGCTTCTAATGGATAATGGAGCACCTGGATTATGATAAGCTCTTTTCTTAAGTACGAAGCACAAGGTTTACCTTTGGGTTTCCATGTTCCCGATTGAGACAACCTGTCGACGTTTTTAGACTCAATAGCATTAAACACATTATGGATGGCCGTCAGAACTTTCTTTTCGCGAACTTGACTACATCTCTAGTGATTTTTTACGTCGGAGGTTTTGGAAGATAACGTCGGCCAAAACGTTCTTGTTCTTCAGCAAAGGGTCATCCACATTACTTACAATAATAATAGATAAAATTAACAATTTTCCTCGAAATGATTAGAAACTTCTCAGATACTGCTATAAATCTTATGAAAGAAGTTGCAGAGAGTACTTGGACCGGATTTAACTTATCACTGATCTTAGGTATTTTGGCCACTCCTGTTTTTCCTTTTTTGTCCTGCAAAGCTTTCAGAGTCCATCTGCTTAAGAATTCCTATCAGTGGTCATGATTAATTCTCTATGGTTTGTTTTATTGTTACCGTAAGCAGATGAGCCTTTTTAGGGCTTTTGTATCTGCAGCTGCCTCGCAATTATTTAAACACATTAAAGTAAATGTTTAAGTGAAAACAGTTATTCTCTTTGGTTATATTTATGCTTTAACGAGCGTTTCAGCTTGAACTACCGTCGTTAATTCACTGAAAATGCACGAAGGCACTTACTTGAACACCAAGTGCCCGCAAGACAGTTTTAATATAATTCTTCTAATGCAGATCCAGGCGCATTTGAATCTCTCTACTGTTTCTGTGGTGCCACAGACATGATATACCTCTTGCAATGGGAATATTTCTTAATTTCAAACTCAAAAATATTTAAATATTTCGTTTTTCAACAAATGAAGGCGTGAGCAGTAACAATAACATTATAGATTTGATCATCTCCGATTAATGAACCCGTTCTTAAATGCTAGTATCAGATAGGCGACACCGGTATGTCCTAGGAGTTTTTCTATATGCCAGTAAATCTACCGATGCGTGTTCTCATTTTTAAGTGCACTTAAAACCAATGGTATGGGTTTTTGAACACGCAACCTTAGAATCTAGTTGCGGTTACCAGAAGTTTGCAAGCGGAAATGTCTGCTCATAAAGGTTCTAAAGAACGCACTAATGAACATAAGAAATAAAAATACTTTGAAACAGATAATAATGATAATGAAATAACAATAACAAGAGCAAGAGGAAGGAAAAGAAAAAGGAGGAGAAGGAGAAGGAGAAGGAGAAGGAGGAGGAGGAGGAGGAGGAGGAGAAGGAGGAGGAGAAAGAGGAGGAGGAGGGACAGTGGTGTTGTTGTTATACTGAGATAAGCAATGAGGATTCACTCGAAGTTTTGATACGTGGAGCGGAGCCAGTACATTACTACAGATACTTGGCATGCATCTTGAGGCCATCCGGCCCGTAGCGAACCACGTCGAGCTCTCCCTTGTGTTCAACGCCTCACAATTAAGGATTGGTGGAGTGCGGAGGCTAAGGAAAGGGAGATTGTAACCGGTTCGAGGTGACTTGTAGCTCCCACATGAGAACTCTCATCTGTACTTCAGGAGGGGGTGCGTCCTGATTGGTTGTGGGTTAATGATGACACCTCGAATCTGGTAGACAGAAGTTTATTGTTGTCCTTAGGCTCCTACGCTCGCCACGGTAAAGTCGTCGTCCGTGTGGTTGCTGTGTTAAGCGTCACTGTCAATATTGTGATGTGAAGAGCAGAGGCAGTAGTACTGTGTAGTCGAACTGGATATATTTATCGTCTTTCCTATATATTACTCTTTGTGCTAACTCTAACTGGAGAGATTGTTTGATATTGCACTCTGTCTCTGTGTATGGCGCGGAAGTATACTTGTTAGGCGGCGCCGAATACGCGTCCATCTTACGTAGATCACAGGACCGAAGTGTTCTTACTAGCAAAAACCTACTTTCCACCATCAGTTTGAATTACCCCCACTCTAGGTATTTCTCGGGGTTTGCAAAATCACATGAACAAATATCAATTTTCCATTGGCTGGTACCTATCCCCACTTGAGATCAGAGTTCAGAATTTCCAGTTTCGCACCTAACGTCAGAGACGCTTTTTGTAACGGTCCGCATGCAAAAATTTATGCGGAAGTATGCGTTCTGAGCGACTATAAAAATCTTGAAGCCTGTTGTCAGAAGCACGCACGAGATTTTAACAATGGGTTGGTTTCCGACTGGATGGCACCAAATTTGCCTTGAGTGCAAAATAGACCATAGAGTAGGGTTGTTTGTTTACAGGGATTGAAAAGGGAGTTTACTGACCTTCGCAGAGTGGACTTGTCGCTGTGGCGGTCTCCGGAGTATATGCTAACATTATGGCATTTACCTATTCTGATATGCGCCATTTATTTAAATTTATTCGTTTGTTTATGTTAGTGTCTTTCTGATATCAAGTTATATGTCGTCTCATTGTTGCTAGGTGAGGGGCTGCGTCAATCTAAAGCTCTCAAGAAATCAAACAGAGAAGCTAAAGTGCGCTTATGTAGGAAAGAAACACCTTTATCTAGATCCTAGTTAAGTGCTTCATGCAGCGGATACTATAGAAGTCGACTTTGTAAGAGAAAGCAACTGGAATTATTTTAAGTTGATTTAGACAGCTCATAAAACATAAATACCATATAAGTAAGGAAGCTACCGAGTGAAATGGCTCCTCAGTAAGGTGTAATGTTCGCATTTTGGAGCTCCTGGATTCCATTTCTATTAATCCCCATTCAGACTTTAAGCTTTTTATGGTTTTCCGTAGTCGATAGGTGAAAGAGGGTGCTGTTTCATTTCCTACAATTTCAGTTTCAAGATTACCTTTTCAATGCATTTTCTTATTTTGTGGTGTATTATCGAGGGTAAGGCGGGTATCGATCAGATGGCGTAAACTGTTTCTTCAATAAAATAGTGGAGACTAGAGAACTTCTTAGTCACTTCTCTGAGCAAGCTCCATTAGTGGAAGTCGCGAAATATTAATGATTTCCGATTCTGGTCCATTTAGCGATGACTTACAGCGCCCCTGGTTCCTTCACTTCGTCCCTTCCTTCTGGGTGATACAATCTATAAATCTAGTGTAATTTGCAAGGTTCTTCTTGCATTACATATATTATTTCTCAAGTACAAACTCCGTACTACAAAAAAGAGACGATGGGAATAAAAAGAAAAGAAAAAGGCAACTAAGGAGAAAATACATAAAGTACAAATGAAATTGGGACACTGGGTAAAAGAAACTGTTGCTAATATATTTTTAATAGAAGTTGTAAATCACAAAGAATGCCATGACCATGACCATGACGTGCTGGCTGGCTGTATATAGTCAGAAGGTTATTGCTGCGTTGCTACCCGTTAAGGGTTTTACCGCAGGTAAGGTATTTGAACGGGATTTTGTAGAATGGATATGGTGTAAGTTTTGAGATTTGAAGAATTTTGCGAGCTTACAGTTTGTACCTTCGGGATGAAAGGACAGGATGCAATTCCCTGCACCATGGTGTTTTTAATTTAGTTTTGGGTTGGGGAGAATTTTGTTGCCAAACAACTTAGGAGATTATGTGGAGCTCAGCTTTAACTGCTGTTAGGATTAGCACCTGGGTTATCTTGGGTGCCCGCATACCATGCGGGGGATCCGATGTTGTCTAGAACGGCGTCTAGTGGGGTCATAATCTCCCAGTGATCTAACAAGGGCGCTTCTGTGAGTTGGTAAAGTTGCGTAGAATTTTGATGCCCGGCGCCTAACTTCCTCCTCCACATATGGAAGTCCCGAGGCTTCCTGAAGCAACCTGGTAGGAAAATAGCGACCCACGGAATAGATAGACCGTAGCCCTCTATTCTGTGCACGTTGAAGTCATGCCAACCAGCTATCTGCGGCCTTGCCCCAGTTCTCGCAGGCATATAGCATCACGGGGATTACCAGCGCTCGGAAGAGGAATAACCTCTGGCGAAGCGGCATCGAGCTCGACCCCAGCATTGGGTACAGGAAAGCAATTGCTTCCTGTACCCTTGCCGCTAGGTCTCTGATGTGTGGGCGAAAGGTTAAGACCTCTATCCAATGTTACTACAAGGTACTGGACAGAGTTAGTCCACTCTATCCTTCGACCTCGGAAGCTGAAGTAGGGGCAGTATGCGGGGGTGTGGCGCTTAGTGAAAAGTAGGGCGTGGCTTTTGTCCGGATTTACGGACATCCGCCAGTGCCGACACCACTGCTGTGTGAGACGGAGGTGTCTCTGTATGGGGTTGAAGGCTCTGAGTATGTGTCTGTCTTTGCAGAACAGAAGCACGTCGTCAGCGTATTGTGCCATTACGACTCGTGGTTCTGTGGGAGATCTGCCATAAAGACGTGGGAGATAGTATAGAGCCTTCGGGGACTCCGCCTCTCACTGGTCTAAGTGGTGACAAAGAATGCCGTGTGGAAGGTGATCCAGAATAAGACAAATAATTGACTAGCTGAGATTAAGCAGAAAGGGGAAAAAAGAGAATAATGGAATAGACTTAAGCAAATAAAACTAAACTCTTATTGTCTGACTGATTGATATTATCACGGAAACGGGCATAAATAGATAACAGACAACGTAGAGTGTTTCACGGTAATAAAAAGCCGGCAAAAGCAGATAAACAAAACGCTTGAGATAAGTGACTGGCCGGCCCGGATAGGGTTTCACGCTTCTGGGAGGTGATAGAATATTCGGATTACGTCATTAGATGCCTTGTTTATTCCAGAAGCATCTAGTGATTGTACAGAACAGTCTCGAATTATGAATGAGGTATTTAAGGAAGTGACGAGTTGTGTAACAAGAGTGTTGAGAACTGATCAGAACGTTGCTTTTGTCACATGTAACCCACAGTTTCCTCTACGACCGCAATTTTTCAGTACGCATTGGTGGAAAGCTTTCGTCCCCACGTAATATTAACGCAGGTGTCCCACAACGTTCTATCTTGGCCCCGACTCTATTTAGTATATACATTTCCGATACTCCTGACTTAGCTCCGACTTCTTTAGCTCGTTACGCTGATGACACAGTACTATATTATTCTCATGTTAATCTCCAGTACGCACAACAAGTAGTACAGCTCTCTTTAGATCGCCTAACTCATTGGTTCAACACTTGGCGGATCTCATTGAACCCTCAGAAAACCGAGGCTAAAATCATCGCTCTTCGCCGATATACTCCGCTTCCTCCGTTGTTTCTCTACAGGAACAATGTCCCTTGGCTCCCCACTACAACTCCCGTTAAATACCTTGCAGTGCTTTTGGACTCTCGACTGACCTGGTGTGCTCATATCGATCGTCTTATATCACTGGCCTCCGGGCGACTGTCAAAACTCTCACCTCTGTTGCATCGCCGTTCCAGCCTCGGCCTACAGTCTTCATTGTTACTCTACAAATCATCGTTCGTCCGCTTATTACATATGCCTGCCAATTGTGGGTGGCCGCACACACATGTCATTTGCGTCGTCTTCAGGTCATACAGAATCGCTTCATGCGCATCGCTACCAACGCTTCATGGTTCATCCGTAATCAGCACCTCCATCACGAGCTATGACTATTACCTCTTCACGACTACATTCGCAGGATCGCTCGTCGTTTCTTTTCTACGCTACAAGAAGTTCCAGGAGCTGTGCATTATAACATCGGCGTCCGCACGCGCCAGCCCTCACGCTTGAAGAGGAGACTACCACAGGACCTGCTTCTAAGTGATACATCTGATTCGAGTGATTCTAGTGCTTGATATCTGTCTTACACCTTCAATATTGACATAATTTCTCAGAGAGTATTATTGGAGTTCTAACTTAATGTAGTTAGGGGCGGCCTGCTAGCCTACCCCTGAGTGTTATTGTTCTTATTGTACTGTTACCTTCTTTTCACTCTGACCTGTAAAGCATTGTACTGCTGATCGATCAACAAAAGATTATATAAAAAAGGACGTTGTTTGTTATTGTCATCGACTGTGTGTATGTAACGTAATGTTGTTACGTGAGAATTGAACAGTGTATTCCTACGCAAATAAAGAACGATTTTTAAATTCTGCAAATTGGACTTTTAATTCTACGGACCCACAAAGTCACAATTTGAATACTCAAGCAAAGCTAAGTCTATACTTAACTTAAAAATGTATATTTTATACAGATTTACAAGAACTAAAAATGATAGTGGAAACAGGGCATCTCTTCTTACCGCTCTTAACGGTTCCTGTTGACGTTTACAAAACAAACAACTAGGTGGTGATGTCAAGCGCGATTAGGCAGTGCGGGAGACTATCTAAACCTCAAGTGTTCCACGTAGGTTCGAACAATGGGGGATGGTGATACTTGGGGTGGCCAGATCGTGGAGAGGCCTCTCTCTGCGATTATTGATAAGTTCTCAAACACAGCAGGCGCCTCTCTCTCTCCCTCACCCTCTCCTCTTTCTCTTCCCACCAACTCCCACACACAGCAAGCGGACGGAGTAAATGATATTGCATATTCTAGGTTAAACCTACTTTGTTCTCGCGCGACGTAGTAATTACAGTTCCAATATTAGCATTTTTGTATGCTGAGTCTAGGTCTACATCAAGAGCTACCCGTATTTACCAGTACCGCTAACTCGGTACATTTCCAGAAAATTAGCTTGAGAAAGCACCCTCTGCAAAAACTTTCCAAGCTCTGCCTCTTTTCTCTGTGTTGTAGAACAAACAAACTGTCGTCGAGGAAAGTTATAATCCCTGGGCATTTGTGTTTAAAATTCCTAAATTTTTACATCTTGTGAATTTAATAACTTAGAGGTTCTCAGGCACAGGAACTAAGGCTAAAAGCCTTATTCCGACCAACATGACGACTTGGAAAATAAAATCATTGAGGCACGGACTCATAGACAGGAGTCTGTGGTTTAAACTGCACCAAGGCTATTTTACCTCCCTGATTGAAGCTTTATTTCAAGTTTTACAGTCCTTAAATGGCAAAAGATAAGGGGCATCTTAAATTTTGACTGGAATATTTCCTTTCACGATCATTATTTTATTTAAAATACAATTCCTTATCAGTCTGAATAGAGTTACCGTATATAATGAGTATATACATATTACAATAGTAGAAAAAAGACATGTATTCGTTTATTTTCCTCAGCCGCCAATTTCTCGACCCGAAGACTCTTTGGGCAACAGAAAGGCATAAAAACAAAGATGAACTGTCTTAAAGAAATTAGAATGAACATCAGCAACAGAAATAATAAATAGATAAAATAGCCAGTTGCAACGTCATTGTTCTAGTAACTATTGCCATCAGTAGATTTGCGTGGTCATTAAATAGAAATTAAACTGCTGTAGACAAATACACATGCAATTTCGTACATTACCAAGGTAGTTACTTTAAGATCTACACCTAAAAATTTAATTTTTTCCAGATATGTGTACCCTTTTCTTCAGAAGTAACTAAGATAATTTTACAATTGAATAATGACCGTTGTATAAAAATGCTTTTTCAGTCATAGGACTTCTTTTTGCATTTTCGTCGCCCATAAAGGACAAATATATCACAGAAGTGAATGGATCATTAAGCAGTGAGTTAAGAATTGTGAACAGACAACTAGACCTGATTATGCGTATATGTTAATATTTTTAATTAAATACTGTGTATTAATCTTATTTATATTCATGGCTTACCTTGAAAGTTTCATCAATATGGTATATTATACTGGAGTTGAAGATAAACTGTTCAGTACAATAGGCAGCTCTTAGTATTGCTGTTCTGGAAACCTTGCAAATTAAAATGACTAACTTATACCTACTTATACAAAAGTATATCTTGAAGCTTAACACCTATACAATAGTGTATAGAAGTAACAATTACTCTAGGACGACAAATTTGCCGATAGAGATAAGGCACATAGCGAGAAACCTTAATTCTCTAGGTCTATACAATCCCCAACAAATTGCTGCCAAACTTACTCTATCTCCACCTCACTTCTCTTCACTGAATAGGAGAATTATCCTGTTCTGGCCTCATGTCTGCTTGCGTCTTCTCCTCGGTCTTCCAATATCTCTTCATCCATATGGTTGATATTCATATATCATTTTGGGTTTTGTCCATCCAGTGCAAATGCTTTGTACATTGCTTTATTTTGGCATTTATAGTAGCAATATCGTATACTTTCTCTTATTCCATCAGTTTTTATTTTATCCACTTCCTTTATTAACTCTTGAGTTTATAACTTCTACCAAATTTATTTTATCTCAATTTTGCTTTTTATAGTCCATAATTTAAGGCCACCATTGGACCAGGACAAATACATTAAGCAGGAAATGTAACTGTCTTATACAAATTAAGGATACTTTGTTTTTTCTTCTTTTTAATATCCTTATGGTAGATGTTTATTAACATTTGGGGACCTTTTAGTATACCCACTTGAATTCTTATTGCCTGGGTAAATTATACAAGCTAAATAATATTATATTACTTCTTTTACTTTGCTTTTTTACTAGTTTAGATTTTAAAGGATATTTTAGTAAATAATGCTTTATTGATATTCATAGTTTGATAGTATATTTCTGATTTAAAATATCTGGTAAATTATTTTCCGCTCCTTAGTTTATCATAATTAGTATCGTCAGAATAAGGCAGCACATTCGTTGTATTATTTATATTTAGTTCTATATAATTTTATCTTATTTTTTATTTCTCTCGACAACAAACACTATGACAACAAACTATACCCTTATTTTTAATTGCGATTAACCTTATTTTCTCCTAAACTGGCCTTTATCTAATCTAATTCTTATTTAGTTACTTGACACACTTTTTAGTGCTTTGTTTACATATTTGGGATATTTTTTTTCTTTTGTAACATTTCTCAACAGGTTTTCTGCTTACTATGTTGTATGCTTTTCTTAAAGGGATAAAAGAGGTATAGATTAATTTCCCTCCCCTCTTCAACGATTTGATTTAATGAAAATATATTATGTTATTTGTAACCAGGCATTAATTGTTTTAGTTTAGGTAATTGATATCTGGGTAATTAGACAATTTATTTCGTTTGCTCCTACTTCGTCTCGAAGTTAACTGCTTCAAGGCGACGTTATAAATAGTCATTCTGAATTTAAAAAACACTTTAAATTAATTTCATAATTATTATTAAAACCATAAGAATCTATTACAATATATTCCTCACAAATAACTTTATTAGCCCTACAGATGTTCCTGGTTGTCTTAATTAACTACAAAGTAAGATTCTTATCGGAGGACGAATGTTGATGAGGCCACTAGTGAAGTTTGGACAGATGAATGACAGACAGCCTCTTGTGTCAACACAACAAGGGTGTGGCACTGAAGGGAACATACAGCATTTACACAATGCTACACAAAATCCATTAGCAAGTTTTAATTATTACTTTTGTTACCGTTGGCAAACAATACCAATTATTCAGCATCGCATGTGGACTTACGTAGTCTTATGACAGCCTTTTGACAGTAAAACTGTCGCAGGACAGTAAAATAGTTTGAAATATATAGACACCATACATTCTCTATGTTGACATCTACCAAATACTCGGTTCTTCAAATCTCTTGTATTTGTCTAAATGTACAAATTGACTTGAGGAACAACGCTTCACTTCAAGAAGACCCATCATTCTCTGTCATTCCGTCTACTGCTTGTATAGTCTGGTGTACCAGCTGTTAAGCTAATTATACCTAATTGCCCAATGCAGCTTTCATTTTCACTTTTTCCTATATGCACAATGAGTAGGGAAGAAAATGCCTCCCAAATTATTTAGGGACCCTGAAAAATAGGAAGAAGAAATCTATTTTTATAAAAACGTCTGTGTGTCTGTCTGTTTCTTTGCGTTTACATTCACAGAGGCAACATTGAATCCATTATTTTGAAATTTATACATAATATGATAAGATATTGTCATGAAAATTTATTGTTAACACTGCATTGATTATTTTAAATTTATATATTTTAATTAAGATTGATTTTAAATGTACTTAAGTAGTTTAAAATAAAGTTTTCATATTTATATCTGTATGTGGGTGTGTGTGTGTTTGTCTTTTGTCTTTGAATAGCATAACTCAAAACAGATATATTAAATAACAGTATTAGGATTTAAGATCAGGATCTTCCATGTGTGAAGAAGATTAAGAAAATGCAATTGCATCCTAAAATAATACCCTTTGATGGAATTTTGTTTAGAACATTATGAGCATTTTTAAAAAGAACTGATAATATTTATTAATTTACCAATTAGGTGCATTCTTTTAACTTTCAGAGAATGGTGAATGACATTTTCATAACTGTTAAACTATAAATAATGCACAAAATTATACATGACGTTAAGGCACACAGTTTATATAAAAATACGTTTATGTGTATTTAAAATACTTCCAGATTTTCCTTAATATTCCGAATTTTTTAACATCTACACTTTTATCAACTAGGAAAACATTATTCATTTTTCCTCTCCTGGTCATGCAAAGCATTGCATAGCTTAAACATTTGTCTATCACTTAAGCCTACTGTATTCCTATATTGCCATTTTACCTAAAAGAGAATATGTAAATTAAATTATTTCTACATATATTTGGAATAACATAAAGACCACAACAGAATACGCGGTTGTAACACATGAATGAGTAGTGAAACACTGTATGTGTGTATGTGTGTGTGTCTATTAAGAATGTAACCTAAAAATAATAAGTAGGTTAAATATGAAATCTAGTATTAATAGGTACAATTATCGTGGTTTTTCTGATACAAAGTGGCTTGAGGCCTAATTAAACTGCAAAAGTTCTCACTTTTTTAATTTATCTTGGCCTTCACACCAACTTATCTCTGTAAGTCCATGAATAGCAAAGTTGATAACATATGAAGTCGGATTATTGTAAAATTTCATATTTATTAACCTTTGATGAATGCTATGTCCGAAGATTGGCAATAGTTGCGAATATTACCCTCATCCCAAGCAATCGTTTACGTAGAGTGTTCTGGTTTTTGTTAACTTATCAAAATACACCTAATGATCAAGATTGCTTTTAAAATTGACGTGAGAAATTAAATATATTCTTTGGTGAAGTATAAAATGAAATCGTAATGATTGTCAATGCATTTTGCTCTAACTAGGGAACCATAAAAGATGAAAAAGACTTAACATAGGAAAAACACGGACTAAAAAAGTATAAATATAGCGTTTATCTGTATCCACATATAATAAACATGTAATGGAAGAGTGTATAGGAATTGTCGGTTTTGGAAGAATAACTATTTTCACTCAAAATTATCTACCGACTGTTAGAAAACTTTGTATAAGCATATGCAATATGCCTTAAGTTTCACCGGTAAAGTATATTTCTGTCCTCAAAAGAAAGTGTTTTCCAAATGGGTGAGAAATTAAAAAAGCTTGCAAATATCGTACGTATTATCAAATTTAAAACAATATGAAACAAAGAATATGTCACAGTTCTTAGTATTTCACGGCCGATATCGATACTATGGTATAATATGGGCTTGTGGGCCGAGGTCTACCGTACTTCTCCTTCCTAGACGTTTCGTCTGCGTCTGCGACAGACATCTTCAGTGGCATTAGCAAGGTTGAATTAACTCTGGTGGAGGTTTCAACTTCAACTAAAAAAGTCAATAAAAATAATTTATTACAGAATTTCAAAACATTCTCCGCCACACTGTACGGAGAGGAAACAGCGGGTGAAGATGTTGGAGGTGGAGAATCAAAGAATGCTAAAAGACATTAAGAGATGAAAATTCGGAAATAAGGGGAATAAGGAAAGGGAAATAAAACGGAAGAAGTAATGAGAGAGAGCAGGAGAGGTGGAGAGCAGGATCCCTGAAAAACAATTCTTAGGAAAACGTCCCGGGTGAGTGGCTTGGTGGCTGAGTGCAAACACATTTTAGTGTGTCAACAGCCAACTCAGAATGAAAATGTTGAGTCATTACCAAACTTGGTATTAAGTTTAGGATTTCCAAATACTTTCGGAAAAGTTCTTCCAACCAAAAATGATTTTAAACGGAATTTTTGGAAATATTTTCATGTTCTCACAAATGGATACAAGGTTATGATTAATAAATCACGTCTTATATATTTACCGAATAAAATGGAGCTTCATTTTCTTTTTCTGATTAGCCTGCAAAATGAGATTGATTTAGAAGGAATTCTATCTGATATTGTAAAATTAAGAAACGTTGAGTTCTTTAATGCTGTGGTAGCGCTGTTGTTTACCAATCAGGAGAATTATTTCCATTCCTGGTACCGGTGTGGGGATTTTCTCCCACTGGGAAATCTGGTCCGGGATACACTCAGCTTCATTAGGTCCCTGAGGGGCAAATTGAGGAACTGCTTGATTTAGAAACAGCAGACTTTGTTGACCGCATATACAAGCATATGCACATACAGGTATTATCGGTAGGTCCGGGAATGCTGACCACTGCACCCACTGTTGGGTAGAAGTGGGAAATGCAGCAGCCGGCGGTGGGCCTCGGGCTGGAAAGGACTTCTGGGCCTAGTTGTAGATTAGTAAATCTTAAGAGATCAAAACGTGGATGTGTACTTAAAGGGCCAAAAACTCCTATTAATAGGGTTACTCATATACTTCTCTTGTCTCACTTAGTAACAGAAAGAGCACGTTTTCCCAAACATAGTACATGCTTTGTCTGGATCAAAGTTGACAAGGCTAATGTGTGATTTCTGTATAAATGCTTCTTTTGTATTAGTTTTTAGGCTATTAGGCAATTAAAGGTTGAATTTGGTTGTAAAAGTATGTTTTTCAGTCTCTTAGAGACTCTTGTTAAACATTTTTATAGTATTTTGAACATGGTGCATCCATATTGGTCTATAGTTTTCTGACAGACAATTGTATTCGCCTGGTTTAGGTAAGGGATATCAATAGCAGTCCGCCATTAATCAGCAAATGTATCGATCATCCTGCTTTTGGAGGTCGATTCAAAAACTCATACGAGACTATATCAGATCCGGGCTAGAACTTCTGCAAGATTAGAGCACTCTGCACCTCTCTAAAGGCAGACAATATTATCATTATATGCTTTCCTTCGTTGATATTTAGTTTTAGAGTCTGCTTTTTATTTTCTGTTATGGCAGCAAAGTCACTAGGTAGGCTGTAATGTTCTCGACGGAAGTGTTTACGGGTATTGGGCATCACTTCTTTGTAGGTGTTCAGAACTATTGTCAAAGGTTGAAACATTCCCTTAGTTGCCTTTATTTTGTACCTAAGATATTGTCGTGAAGCCGTTATCTATGATAGCTAGTGTACACAAAGAGCCCGCAAATAAAGATAGCTGAGATAAAGTACTTGCCGGCATAGATTAAGTTACGCTTCTGGAAGGTGATAGAATTTTCGGCTTCTTTATTGTTGCGGAAGTTTCTCGAATTTATGAATGAGATATATAAGATATTGTGACACGCCAATGGACAGTTGTAAAACGAGAGTGAGTCGCGAGAGGTAAGCAGAGAGCAGCTGAGAGTATTGTTGTAACGAGAGCTGTAAGCAGAACGCTTTTTGTTATTGTCATCGACCTTTATGTTGTAGACTGTGATAAGTGATGTAATTCTGCTGCTACGAAGTGTATTTCTACGGAAATAAAGAACATTTAGAATTTCGGAAAATTGGACTTTTAATTCTACGAACCCAATAAGTCAAAATTGGTGTCAGAAGTGGGATATTTTGACCATGGACGCGGCATTGGAAAATATTTTACAGAAAATGGAAGAAAAAAAGGCCGCGTTAACAACGAAGACGGAAACGGCAAACAACAACCTGGCAGCGACGATGACTACAATAAAGAAACCGAAAATTCTATCACCTTCCAGAAGCATACCTTAATCTATGCCGGCAAGTCCTTTATCCCAGCTATCTTTATTTGCCGGTCCTTTGTGTACACTAGCCGCGCTATCATAGATAACGGCTTCGCGACAGTATTAATGTGCAAGATAAAACATAAGCTAAGGAGGAGTCTTTCATATTTTACGTGCCCTAGATCTTTCAAACTCAATTTTGATCGGTCTATGGTATTTTTAGGCTTTAGTTTTTCTTTAATGAATAACTTACATATTTCGTTTTACCACCGTGCTAATTTTCTCGATGGGTGTAATGACTTTAGCTGCTCTGCATTTTGTTGCCTTTTCTGTTATTTTGGTAGTATGTGTTATCGATAGCTATATTTTTAATCATGCAAGTGGGTAACAAGTGAAGATCTTCGTTTTCTTCGGAACTAAGTTTTCACAAATCGGCGCATTTCAAGTTTTGTTTTAACTGTGGAACATTATTCTGGAGTGCCCTAGCATCTCTCTTCATCATAATGCGAAAATGATCACTTGCTACAGCATCAAGTGTTGATCAAGCAAAATTTGTTTGGTAATAATATCATTTCTAGTATAAGTTGCAACTCCAACCCAGGTAATGAACAATGTTTTGATTGATTTGTATAACTCTTGGTAGCTCCAGAGTAGCAGTGCATGACTATCACCAAATATTATTTCTTGGAAACGTATAATTCTGGTATTACATTCTTGTAAAAGGATTTTTATACATTAAAATTAAATTTTTAATGTTCCACCGAAAAGTACACGCAGCCAGTTTAGTAGGCATATGGCTTAAGCACTGTTTAGAACCAATTCGTTTCAGTTTTTCCCTACAGCAGTAAGCATTCCTGCTTCCAGCTTTGAACTTCTATGTTTTAAATGTTATTTTTAAAAAGATGCTACTTTCTGTTATATAAAGAGGAACGTTAAGATTGTTTGTCTAATTCCACACATTATGAATTACCTAAACTGTTCCCATCGCATCTTGAAATAGCCTACCAGTTCTCGCAACAATTATGCTGTCTTTGGTTTTGAAATTGTCGTAAATGCTTGCAATCCTAGAAGGCTGTTCCCGAGAGTTAAGTGTCTCGTAGCGTTTAGATAAAACATCAGAACCATTATCGTTCTCGTTGTGTGTTTGATTCATATTGCTACCTGGGCTTGAGAGCGGTCGCCTAACACGAGATGGAGGTTGTTGTACCACTATCGGGTTTGTAATCAAGACGATTGTCTTTTAAGGACGAAATTTCCCTATCGCGATCGTCACTCGTTTCTGGCAGCTGTTGACTATTAGGGACAGCTCAGAACCTTCTGGGTTTAAGAAAATTCTCTACAGAGACGTCCCTATTAGGCTAAGCTTCCTTAGGTGCCACAGCTGTGCCTTGAATTGATTAACAAGGTGATCCTTTTGTTTATAAATAATAGATGTATTTATTTAATGTGAACATTACTGAGTTCCCCAATCACAATGTTCACTATAAAGCTACAGTATGAGCAAACTGTGTCAAAAGCAACATAAAATTAATTAAAAAACACGTCATAACAAAACAAAAACAAATACTAACCAGTTGCCAGCATTGGTTCAAATGTACAGTAAGTCAGTCATTCTACTATTGGACATAAATAATCACAGGATAAAACAAAGTTTCTGATTTTCATTCTAAATATATCACTGTTAAAGGGATGTAATTTAGGTTCAACGTCTTTAGAAGATACACACAACAGTCTTCTAAATCTTTAAGCATGGAGTAACCAGCTTCTGAAACTCCTGGATATACGTGTGTGCATAGATATTGACAACAATATTGACATCTATCAACACATATCTACAGTTACTTGGCTGGGTATTATTAATGGACAAGTATTAGAGAATCTTATAAGTTTGCTGTTTGTAATTAGTGGGAGTAAATTAGGGATGACGTAGTTATTATTAGCATAAGATTTCCGGCTAGATCTTCAGCTGTTTTTTTTTTCTGTTATTCAAAAAGATGCAAATTTGATTATTGGAAAGCGTGCCTCAATTTGGGAGTTAGTTTGCTTGTCAACAGCGAGGGTATAGCTTTCAAAGTTGTTCACACATCAGTATGATAGATTAAATCACGGTGCATAACTTGGCGATTCCTTGCTATTAACATTAGCTTTCATTGAATGCTGCTGTTTGAAAACCCATGTACTCATTAATCATCTTGAACTTAATCTGGAATGAGAAAGAATTGGCAGAGCGGATTCTGTTTTATGTATTGAGCAGCCGGTTAACTACAGATATTCGAAAATTTTATGCAAAAACCTTTAGTTTTAACTTAATTTCTGTGTCAAATCAATTATTAAGGAATATGCTGAAATTACGGAATTCCCTTCCCCGAAAGCTCAACTCTGTGTGTTGGAACATTCACCAACTCTACAACAGATGGCAGCTCAGAACATCAGGTCACACAGTAACTATAATGACAAGCATCACTGATCACTCCGGCTGAGATCCGGGTTTAGACAATCAGGCATGCATCAGTGTGTTTCTTCTGATGCTACAGTTGGATTTAGGAGGCGTCTAACAAGGCACGTGTGTAACAGCCACTACCATTACTTTCAGCATAATCTAAATCATTGGCATCAGATACTGATAAGTTGGTATTTAAACAAGGTACAAGGCATTGCATCCTGTCCTTCAACCCCTAGGTACAAACCTGTAACCTCATAACTAACATCAATCTAAAAACCCACATCTCACCCTACAACATCCCGAAATCTATACCTTACCTGCGGTAAAACCCTTAACGAGTGGGCACGCAGAAAAATCCTTCTGGCTATATACAGTTAGCCAGCACCACATGGCAAGGCATGAGTGAAATAATTGGATTAGAATGTCTTTAAAACTACTTCCCGAGTATAGAAATATGGATTCTTAGTAGCTCGTAATTGGCATTCTCAACATTTATGCCCGATTTCACCAACATATGTTAAGACTTAACGCGGGTTTAACAATAGTTATAACAAAAACTGCATTTCATCAACAAGTGCTAGCTTAATACTCGTGTTAAATCTCTTATTAAACTAACTAGTCAAATTTCTAATGTTAAGTCCTTAACAAATGTAAATATTTAAGATGGCGGGCGTTAACGCAGCTGTTGTCGATTTGCTATATTTAAGACCGTGTAAATGGCATTCGTAATAGAGTACCGCCTATGAGGAGAAATGATTTTGAGGAACTATCCGAAGAAAATGTTCTACAGAAGTTTACACTGTCGAAACATGTTGCTATGACGGTTACTGCAGAAGTACAAGAGTTGTTAGAACATGCATCGAAAGGAATATGCCGATCTCGCCTTAGCTTCAAGTATTAATAACTTAGCTATTTTATAATTCACTGAATTATGTGGATAATACACTGTCCATCTCCCGACTTGAAACATTCAAGTCACTCGTCACTCGTCACTCGTCCTTCGCTCATCGTTTTAAATTTATGTAATACTGGAGATTTTTCGTGTTTCTAGTAATGACACAAACAGTTGGATTAAATTTGTTTCTAATTTTTTCCCACGTGATATCTTTCTTTTTTAAATTCACCATATCTGTCCTATTTTCCACGATATCCTTATACTTGGTCACCAAAACAATTAACAATTATTTTTCCCCATCGATGAGAAATTTGTTTCACGGCTTTTGTTTAAGATTTTGTTTATCAGCCATTTTTAACTATGTGCAGACGAATATGAAAACAAAAGCGCATTGCAGTACGTTCAGTAAATAACACGAATTATCCATAGCCTTCGGTAGCTGTAATATTTACAAGTTTCTTGGCGTTAACACGTGTTTGTTAACATTTTCAGAAAACAGGTTGGTGAAATGCAGGAAATTAAACAGCTTTGTTAGCGCTGTTGCAATTGTTACGTTACATTTGTTAACGTCGATTTTAACATCTGTTGGTGAAATCGGGCATTAATCTCTCAAAGATCTCTCAAATCTACAACTAATCACTTGCCAGTGCGATATTGAACAGCAGTCAACTGCCTTCTTTCATCATATAAACCGCCCTAGAGTTGTTTCCATAACTTTTCTGGTGGCCCAATCCGTATCGCTGAAAACTGGTATTCTAAAGACCATTGGTTCGGTTCCTGTCATGTAGTTAATATATTTTTCGTTCGTGTTTTAAAACCTAAGTACTAAGAGGAAGAAATCTGATCTGATTGGCCAAACCAATAACACTACTGCGCTTTTGAAAGGCAGACCTCAAGTCTCTGGTGTATGAAACGCTTGTTAACTTATAAGAGGACCTAACTGACCGATAATAGCAGGACGTGAAGTTATTCGACACATGAGGAATTTTGGACGAAGGGCGACAGTCGATGCCAACTTGGCATTGGAAACGCAGGTTGCCATTTCGAGTAGTTCCTGTACATTTCACATAAAGAGTTGGTTTTTTTTTTATTTTATGTAAGTTCGTTCACTCTTTAAGCTACCTGCAATTTAGACGTACAACATGTGAAAGTATTAAGCAGAATTCAATCTTTGGTAGAAAGAACTGTAATTAATTAGATTGAGGGGTGAAATTAAGCCGTAAAATGCAAACATTTATACAGGCAACGTATTTTGATTCAGCTACGATCCCCACGTTGTGGCGACATATGTAACCGTTGCTTAATATGTTTGGAGGTAGAGATGATGTCCTCGAAGCACCACGTTGGTAAGCCATATGTAACGTAATATGACGTATGCGATGGAGAGATGCGGAATTCTGATGATGAAGCCATGGGATAATGAATTATAGAGTACCACAAAGTGGTGCCTTATGTAACAATATGTTACATATTGGTATGTGAAAAAAAGGAAAGATGATAGATAATTCTGGAAGTACTGGATGTTCTTTGGCGTAGCTCAGGTCAGTAGAACCTGGGACTCTGGATTCAGGGTGTGGTATAGAGCGAGGAAATTAAATTTTCACACAATTGCGAAGTAATTGAATTATTTCCAATTTAAAATTATTCAATCATTTAATTATATTTTAATTACAGTATTTCTCTTATCGATTATGAACAAATTTTATTCACGTCTTTCATTAAGAAATACTTCCTATTTCCGATTTTCCAACACACACAAAGTATTACATTTTACGTGCTTCACTTCCGGCGTAGCAGGATCGAGTGGCACGAATTAAATCCTGCTCACCATGATTATTGATTTTCTGTCCTACGTCGTCATAACTACTAAAGAACTCTCGTTCTGATTTGTCAACACCAATCGTTGCACCACATTTCCTTAAAGTTATATAAGCTCATTTATATAATTTACCCATTCATGACCAACTAAACAAATACAGTTTCTTTTTCACACAATCATTTTAAAGTAATCCTTTGTAAACACACTTCTCAGGGCTAAAACAAAAACACAACGGTTTCACGCAAGAAGTAAAAGCTTAGACAAAATATTGAGAAAAAAAAAACAGCCAAACAAACAAAACAAAAATAAACAAAACAAAAGACTTAAAAATTAAGGAAATTCGAGGTCATTAACTTTTCACAAGAAAACTAATGTCATAACTATTTCGCCCTAGAGAGTGCTACGACACAAATCTCCGCATTTCATATGTTGTCCACTCAAGTGTTATCAATGGCCTCCTGTCAGTTTAGAAACATATAGCCCTGACTTCCATTTTTGAACCAACAGCACATAAGTCTCCTATCTCAAATTATTTGTTTGAGATCTCCATTTGCTCTGGAAATATTTCGGTCTAGTTCATTAACATCCTGTATACAACACAATTTAAATGTTTTATTTAAAGCCAGTAAGACATCTGAATACAACAATCCATTACTTCTAGGGAAGTTATTCTGTTACATGGCTTATTCCGAATGTACGACACATACTTTACGTATGCTCTACGTAGACTCGGTTCCACGCTAACGGTTCTACGTTAATCGTGTTAAATGAGCAAAGTTATGCAATATAGTTCGCACTTAAAATGGCCCAAACGCAATGCCAATAGCGCTTATCATAGTCTCCTTTACTTTTTTTTTTCATTATTCTTTCATCACATTTGAGTTCGTTCAACAAAGATATGAATATCAGCTCAAGTAATGTATTTAATTATATAACCATCTTAAAATTTTCGCTACAAAGTTGCGGAATTAAAAACAGATCTGAATCTTCCTAATACTAAAGAAAACATTTTAATCAAAGAAACCCCACTGACTTTTGAACCAATTAATATTCAATTATATTTAGAACAAATAGTTACAAAATCTGAAACTTCCAAACCTGTATTAAAAACACTAGCATTAGAAACTGTGAACAATAGATACCCGCCTGAAGAATGGTTACATATCTACACAGATAGATTTATCTTGGACAACAGCTCAGGAGCAGGAATTAAGAGTGCACTATTCTCATTTTATCAACCAGCAGCATACCACACAACAAATTTTGATGCAGAAGTAACGGCTATTCATATTTCACTCCAACACCTTCTATACAGAATAGATAAATTTAAAAATTCTGTCATTACTTTCTGATACTAAAGCAGCATTATGTGCAATAAGTTCATATAAAATGAGGTCAATCCAAATTAAAGAATGTCACAAAATGATCCAACAACTTCAAAAACTACAGAAAAGAATTATATTACAGTGGATACCTGCACATTGTGGAATTGCTGGAAATGAATCAGATGATTTTCTTGCCAAAAAAGGTGCAAATCTAATTCAGAACAAAAGTAAAAACTTATCCTTAACATCCATAAAAATATTAATTAAAACAAATATAAAAACAAACAAAACCAATCAATATCTAACAAAGCCAAAGATTAGAAATCGAACATTTTAATTAAAATCCAGAAATCATTCCAGAAATCCCACGTAAAGCTACAGTAGCAAATTTTAAATTACTTGTGGAACATAATTATTTGGCCAAACACTTACACAGAATTGGAATTTATACAAGTCCAAATTGTCGCCCGTCTCGGTAGCGTAGATGGTAGCATGTCTGCCTCACGTTCAAGAGGTCCTGAGTTCGAATCTTGGTCAGGGTGAGTTACCTAGATAAGATTTTTTCGGGGTTTTCCCTTATCCTTCAAGACGAATGTCGGTAACTCTAAGCTCCATGGACCCTGGACTCATTTGAGCATCATTTTACCCAATTCATTCACCGTCCGATATAACTTAACGTTGGGGCGGACGTAAATTAAAAAAAAAATTCCAAATTGTCCTCTGTACAACAAAGAAGAGGAAATGACTGAAGAACATCTTCTAACCTGTGAAGTCCTACCTGCCGGACCCCCACACAGAAATATTGGAGAGCAAGAGAGCTAATGGCTTCATTGCTAAAGCCTAGCATTAGAAAACAACAAGAAATTTTCGCTACAAATGTTGAATGAAAATCAGGAAAGGAGGCGAACGAGAAAAGTAACACCCATAATATATATTTTAAGGTTAAATATAGTTCAGTATTTGAACCAATCGACTGATGTAGTACTTCATTCTGCATTTTGTAACGTCTGGAAAAGTTTTGGAGAGCATATGGTATAACTGAAATAGGGGGTTCAATTGCCCTTTTGTGAAAAATCATTTGTATAAGAATTTTTTCTTATACGTTTACGAGTGTTAAATTCTTATAAATTATTTACATTATTATAATGATAATTATAGTGATAATAAGTGAAAGAATGTCGATAGTACATTGTTAACCCATATGTTTAAATGTTAGGTAATTTATTTTTAGGAAATCTTAATTATTTCTGTTTTACTCTGTCCTTGATTAAAACATGTAAATGGAAGGAGTTATTAGTTTTATTTCTTAACATATAAACGAAAAGAAAAACAAATATAAATCATTAAAGCGTTAACCTCTTTTTACAATTTTGATAAGTATTTTACATCTCAGTGCGTTTCAGATGTCCAAACTTTGCAATATTTAAACTACATTTTACATTATAATACTCCAGAAAAGAATAATTGAGAGGAGATATTTCCTCTGTCACGTTTTAACATCTGTCAGGTACTGAAAGCGGACAGAAAAAAAAAATGTTTCACACAAAAGTGGAAGATCTGGCCTTAGTTTCCACAGATGTTTCAGATAAAAGAGACACGTTTGACGTCCACATGAAAGGTTATTGTAAAGCCCAGCGGTGGGTTCGTGAAGTGAGAAGCTGACTTAAATAATAAGAAAAATCTTTCCTCCCTATCTTGACTTTTTGTATCCCGTGCGTGAGCGGACCAACGGATTTCCTTCATTTGTAAGTCTTTTATTACAGTCTCAGTAGAAGACAGGGAACAAAAAGTAACATAAGAAGTCATAGTTTAAAAATATACAGTGCTACAGAAAGATATATTTTGAAGAAATAAGTCAAAGGATCTTAAGAAACTTCCGTAGAAAGAAACAGGAAAGGCGAAAATGAGGGAAGAAATTTTTTGAGCAAGGGAATCCACTTTATGTTTGTACATATACTGGGCATTTTACACTCGTGAATTAAAAATGAGCAGCCTGAGGCGATGTTCGATCAAATATTTTTTTCCATTGCCTTAAACTTCACAGCCGTTATCTCTTTAATACTCTGAAAGCTTTAATATTGTTTAAATTACTTACTCTTTCACATTGTATAATGGATACAAAAATTTATTTTTCTGAACATGATAAAAAGTCTAAACATCTCTTACGGTTTTAAATAAAATATTAAATATTTTACAGGTTGATATAAAATAAAATGTATACCTTTGATATTACACGAATAGCTAAAAGTAAAATAAGACCTGAAGCTTTCCTGGCGACGAATACGCTCACTTTCTTCTCGGGCAGCCAGCCAGGTGAAAAGATGATTAGATATCAACGTTTCGGGAGTGTGCATCTCTCCCATCATCAGGATATTTATAAAATGTTATAACCACAAATGAAATACTGGATATAACACAACTATAAACAAAGACAAAACACTATCAAAATTCTCATTACTGAACAAAAGACTGTTTTGAGTAAATTAAATGCCAGGTCAGGAGATGTCTATCAGGTCTATCTCTGATCCCAGCCACTTAAAACATGAATTACAGCACCTGAGACTCACTTTCCGTCAAAACGGCTACTCTGAATATGACGTTGAAGCCTCGATCACCAAAGCTAGGAAAGGGGAACCTGTAATACAGCAAGCGTCAGATAAGCCTACCACTACAGCCTGCATCCCGTTTACCGCAATCTATCCGGCAGAATCAGCAGAATTCTCGTCAAATACAACACCAGGACCCTCCACAAGCCACATACGAAGATTAAACATCTGTTGAGACCAGTGAAAAACAAACTGGACTTCCAAGCTCCGGGAGTGTACCGCATTCCCTGTGAATGTGGGACACCGTATGTAGGACAAACCGGAAGGACCATCGCTACTAGAATAATCAAACATGAACGGAGCATTCGTTTAATGCAACCTGAGAAGTCTGGGCTGGCAGAGCATTGTTTTGATAACGACCATAGAGCCAATTTTCGGGAGACGACCATCTTGGCAACATGCAACAGTTACTGGGAGCGGAGAATTAAGGAGGCTTTGGCGATTTCCTCTGAACGGAGCACGCTTAAACGTGATGCTGGATTTCAGTTCAGCTCCTCTTGGAAACCAGCCTTAAAAATGGAAATCCGTCGAACTGAGAAGCAAAGATCAATATAGCTTGATAATCAAGTTAAGTAGTTACGTTCCTTTGACACAATTTTCTTTACTCACGCCATCTCCTGACCTGGCATTTAATTTACTGAAAACAGTTTTTTGTTCAGTAATGCGAATTTTGACAGTGTTTGTCTTTGTTTATAGTTGGGTTATATCCAGTATTTCATTTGAGGTTATAACATTTTATAAATATCCTGATGATGGGAGAGATGTACACTCCCGAAACGTTGATATCTAATCATCTTTTCACCTGGCTGGCTGCCCGAGAAGAAAGTGAGCTAAAAGTAAATTTTGTATTATAAGGAAATTAAAACAGGTAGACGAAAACGTACATGGTATAAGAAGAGTTCCTTAAAACACACAAGTTAGTGCTAAGCTTGTCATTTTATTTCTCATGGCTTCATGTAGTGCGTAGATATGCAATAAGACCTGTAAAGTTCTAGAGGAAATAAAGCTTGTATAAGTAATATCAAGATCAGCGCAACGTCAAATGCCGTCTTATACAGTTATCTCAAAGTGTAATATACAGCATATTGTTGTGTTTCAGGGCAGCAGCAACATTTTTGACGAATGTTGGTCATGAATGACTGGAATTAATATGAAACCCTAGCTTCTATATGTATTATTATTAGAACATACATATAGAATGATAATAGAAAGGGTCTGTTAATGTTACAAATCAGATAATTGATTATACTATGTACATGTATAAAACATACTATATGTAGTAGGCTAAAGCCACAGCTCTTGAGTCATTGCAGTCAACACCAGTGACGCCCAAGTTTAATGGCCTTGAAGGACATTTTCAAGATCAACTTTCAATGTATCATTATTTACCATTAGGTGCGTTAAATCTAAAAAGTACTGTAGGCCATACACTCCATATTTGACTGAAGTTATAAAACATTTCCCTTCAGACTTTCTGTTTTAAGTTGAAGATCTGGCTCTAAGTATCGTCTATAGATTTGACTTCACTTACATTTAGGAGCAACCTTTTTTTTCATGAATGTTGTCATCAATAAATTATTTTAACTATTGCAGAAGCTCACCTTCCTAATGTATATATAAAAATTATATTATCTTAAATACTTAAATTTCAAAGTACCACGTTCCCAAAATTGATTGGAATTTTCTTATTAAATATGTCTGTTATAGCCATTTTTCCTTTTTTATAATTTCAAAACGATCTGCTGAGTTATAACTTTCTATCAAAATAAAACCTTTAGTAATAAGCATAACTGGATTGCTTTAAAACATGATGTACAGCATAATGCTGCTTAATATTTAATATTTATATAAAAGGTCTTTCAACAAGAGTGTCATGTATTTAACACGTGATAGCTGCAGTTGTTATCAAGATACAGCAGTCACTTTTTTCATGTGGTTACAGTTGTTATTGACAAATAGCCTTAGAACGTTACAGCATTCAACAGCGTGTAAAAATTGTGAAAATTTATTATCAAAATGGAGCATCTGCTCTGCAAATCTTCCGTGTATTGCTTGAAGTTTACGGTGTGCATAATCGTCCCTGCTATAGAACAGTTGGAGTTTGATCAATAAATTTGTAAGAAGTGGTTCTGTCTGCAATCAAAGAATGCATGTACGTAATTCACGTAAGCTCTCCAATGTAAATACAGGCGCCGTTCTTGGGAGTGTATGCGAGAACGGAAACAAATCACTTGTCGAGCCAGACTTTGGGTTTTCACCGACCACAACTTGGCTAATTCTGCATCCGGGCTTGAAGTTGCATGCTTACAAAATGGTGTTAACTCAAGAACTAAAGCCCAAGGGCAATAGGTTGCGTCATGTATTCGCTGACCAAGCTATGGAGAAATTGGAAGCCCATCCAGATTTTTGGTGAAAAAGCATCTTCAGCGACGAAGCCAACTTTTGGATGGATGGTTTTGTTAACAAACAAAATTGCTGCTATGGGATCAGTCACAGTTGAATGCAGATTTAAGAACGATCACTTATTTCCCAAAAGTTTACTGTGTGGTGTGGATTCTTGTATGGTGGAATTATTGGTCCATATTTTTTCCAAGACGAAGATTGAGAAGGTCTAGCTCTCAATGGAGAAACATAATTAGGGATTACTTTTGGCCTCAGCTGGATGGTATGATCTCAGAAACATCTGGTTCCAAAAATTTGGTGCCACATGTCACACTGCTCTCAAAACAATCGAAATTTGAAGGAGAAGTTCAGAGGTTTCATCATTTCCCATGGTGGTGATGTTAACTGGCCCCCGAGATAATGTGATTTAACGCCGTTGGTTAACTTCTTCCGGGGCTATGTTTAATTTCGAGTTTATGACAACAACCTAGAAACAGCAAATGCTCTTATGAGCAACAACACGATTGTAATTCCTGAAGCTGGTCCTAATTTACGTTCTTCTGTAATTGAAAATTAAGTCAACCGTATACCCCAACCTAACAAAGTCGCGGAGATCACTTAACTTCCACACGTAATGACATTAATTATTCCAAACTGAAACAATAAATAAATATCTGTCATTTATAGAACGTGCTTTATTTCAACTCTTGTTGAAGGATCCTTTATTACTAGTTTGACTCAGGATAGTTCTGAATATGAATTTAGCGGATAGAAGTTCAAACCCATTCTCTTAAATCGACTAACTCATGTTCAAAATGGGTTGACCACACATGGTTTAAATAACCTCGAAGTAAGGTTAAATATTACAAATGAATTTCACAGCGTGCTATGTATATATTACTTCCGTCACAATTATTTCAATTCCGAGAAGTGATTGTGACTTGTCTGATAATAATGTAAACTGTCCTCTCCCGCGTATGGTCACACTGGATTGTTGTCTTGGTGGAGCAAACTTTGTGGCTTCTCGACCAATCAGAGCGTTTAATTAAAACGGAGCCGAGCGCCATCACTCCCGCGTAAAGCATGCGAGCACCTTAATTAAACGAGTGCCTTCCTCTAAAATTAATTGTAGGTAGTGGTTTTGAAGCTACACACCGATGTGCAATAATTAAAAAATCCAGGACAAACGTTCATATCCGAGCTGAGGTAACAAATAGCATCCCCCATATAGGTCTGCCATTTCACCGGAAACTTTTTTTAGGGGTGCAGGAATATAACATACGGCGAAAGTAACTACTACAGTGTTGGTACAATTTTACTCTTATGATATCTTCTGCTCTTTTGTTTAGCCGAGTCCAGTAAAAAAACAAGGGTCAGCTTTGTCTTGCCGATTCAATTCGAAATGATCACAGAGGCCCACGGAGCTACTGAAATAGGGGACAGTTTTTGCTTTGTAAACTGATTTTCATTGCTTTTCAATGTATTTCTAATGCTGGTTTTACGGGAAAAACCTTCTTTTGATTTTAAGCCATCAAAGTTATAGCCTTGAATCATAGGTACCTATAGTAAATGCAGATACAACATTTAGCTACCTGATTACTTAGGTAAAACTGTTTCCTTATGATATATAACGGCTAGTCCCTTTTTTGATGTACACCTCAATTTTCGCAATTAAGGTTTAATGATCTGTAAAGTGCGTGGGCTGTTCAATAAAGAATGATCACATTTTTTTGACAACGTATCTTTACTCATCCTCATAATTTTGATGGTTTCTCTCAAAATAGTTTCCCCTGAATGCTATACACTTGTCCCAGTGTTTCTGCCAGTCTTCAAAGACATGCTGGAAATCATTTTCAGCAAATCGCTTCCGCAGCCTTCACCACTGCTTCTGATGATGGATAATGTCTCCCACGAAGGCGTTTCTTCAAGTAAGGGAACAGAAGAAAGTCACATGGGGCTAAATCCGGACTATAGGGAGGGTGAGGGATGCACTTCACGCAACAACATTGGCAATATGCGGCCGCGCATTATCGTGGTGCAGCCTCCAGGCCTGCTTCATGGAAATGTGGTCTTTTGCGCCTGATATGGACTTGCAATGTTTTCAGGGCATCCCTGTAGTATTGTCCAGTTACTGATGTGTGTACAGGTACAACATGCTGATAAACCATTCCATGACTATCAAAGAATGAGATAACCATAACTTTCCCAGCAGAAGCAACCACTTTTGCTTTTGGGGGATTTTTTAATGAAGAAGATTTCCACACTGAGCTTTGTCGTTTGCTCTCAGGATCAAAATGTTGTGGCCAACTTTCATTAGCAATGATTACGTTTGAAAGAAACTGCGGATCTTCCTCTAACATCAACTTTAATTGCATGTTACCTCCATTGCAGCGGTAGGCGATACTGAACATGTCTGAACTTACCTGGTTCTCAAAGGCGAAAACCAGTAGTACCAACAATGAAATTACTATGGCGTGTTTGTTTCATATTAAGCTAACAGAATATAACAAGATTCAATTTTACTGCGAAAAATTATGAGCATAAGAAATAAAGATCATTCTTTATTGAACAGCCCTTGTAAGATTGTGAAAGCAGGTGTTATGAAGATAATCTTGGACAATGGGTCGTTTTAATTAGATACACTCAATAAAATAACCTCTGCGTATTTGCCATGTTTGAATTATTTGCCACTTTTATAACTTAAGCAGATTAAATGTTTATTGAAGTTACTTTTTTTTAATTTACGTCCTCCAACGTTCAGTCATATCGGACGATGAATGGAATGGATAAAATGGTGCTCAAATTAGTCAGGGGTCCATGGAGCTTAGAGCTACCCGACATTCGTCTTACAGGATAAGGGAAAACCCCGGAAAAACCTTATCCAGGTAACTCACCCTGACCGAGATTCGAACTCGGGACCTCTTGAACGTGAGGCAGACATACTAACACCATGCTACCAAGGCGGGCTATTGAAGTTATTCTTAACCCATTTCTACTTAGCGTAACATATATGACACATGATAGACTGCCATTGTTCTCTCTTGTTGGCAACAATGCACTCATTTGAAATAGCTCTTGTATGTATTTCATTTAAGAACTCTTTATTATTGATATTTAGATGGGTTTCTGCCAACAGTAAGCAGGAGGAAGTCGTGTCTGATGCTTCACTTATTGAAGACTTTCTGAATTTGATTATGTCTTGTAAGTACTGCTTCCCATCGCTGTATATCATACATTTGTTACAACTTTTGTTTGATTACAGAGTTAAGGCTGATACAATTTATGTTATATGTTGACCAAAAAATGAAGTTCATTTTTATGGTCATAATCCAGATTTTAATTTTGTGTTGCATATATGTTACGCTAGACAGAACAGTTATTATAATGATTATTTATCTTTCAGAACCTTGTCTGTGCATTAAATACTGGCTATTCTTGAGCAGGAGGAAGAGGATGTGACAGATATACTTATTGAGCCTCCTGAGGCTAACGTGGAGTCAGATGAAGATTCTGCTGAAGTAGATGAAGGTGAAAATATGGACAATCTTGGACTAGGCAACTTCAGGCTGGTGCGGAAGTAATTTTAACCAATAAAAGTAGGTTAGGTGCTGAAACTGAGAACGATTGCTCTCATGATGACAAACCACAAAATGTCCTTTTAGATGAAACAGAAATGTTACAGTTCTTAAAACCTATACATAATAAGAGATTGGAGTCCTAAGGATCTGGAAAGTGTTAGTGCTATATTTCCTGCCAGTAATTATAATAAATACAGAAGCTTGTCTCCATTTTAGTACTTGAATTGTTTTGGAGTGGTGAAACAATTAAATTCCTCGTGACTGAATCAACAAAATATGCTTTGTTTAAGAACTGGCCGGATCGTAAAATAATATACGAAGAGTGCGGCAAACCCCATATACCAGTGTAACATTGGTTGGGTTCTAATTGAAGCTATGAGTTCTCTTATCCTTAGGTAAACGGTGTAGGAAATGGATTTTGGTGGTTGTTGTTTACTCAGTCGTATTAATAACACTTTGTTGTAGAATTATTTAGTTTAATTCCTACTAAGTTTGCTTATCGACTTGGATCGGTGACCACGTGTTAGTAAAATTCCTAACATAAATTCAATTTTACTTGAAACCTTGGATTACTTGTTTAAAGTTACTTCCGGGCGGTTTCTATTTCTTCTTTATACGGCGACTACTTTGCTCTAATAAACTTCTAATGCTGCTTACGCTTACGCTAGTTCGCTATTCTTAACTTCCCTACATTTCAGACTTATACATCTTCGCTTCTCTTCTTAACGTGCATGACACGTCCTTCCTGTCGTAGTATCACCTTTTAAGAACATTTTTCTTACTTCACGATTCAGTTCGAACCTTATTCTGAGATCCTCTCTAACTTTATTACATGACCAAACTAGCTCACCTTTCTCAAATGTTACATTATTATTGATTTCTAATTTATTTCGAATTTTCGCATTGGTTTGTAAAACTCATCTAACTTATTGACGTTCAGCCCACCATGAGCGCCTACCCTGAGTTGTTTGTAACGGTATACATCGTTAACAAATCATTGAAGTAAATCTCTTTAGCGTTCATACTTAACTGCATTTTGAAACCCTTTTTGTCCCAACACATTCCTGGCTGGAAGTATTCTATAATTCTCAAACATTGAGCTTTTCCTAGCACAAAGAAGGTAACGGTCCTTCCTTCCTGTCTCTCCGACATGTACAGATTTTTACAAGAATGTTTTATTTTCCTTGCCTGGATGCTAGTATGTATGCTATATTAAATTATATTCTTACCATATTCTTCTTTAAGTCAACTGCTATTTTAATCATTACTCTATCCATTCTAATTTCATATTATTATAACAAGGTTTTATATTATTTTAGCAAAGCACTTTATTAATTTATATTCTTTTTTTAATTATCTGATTTCGATTAGTTCGCCGCCTCCTAATCGCTGCCTAATACTGCGCTTACAAGAGGTTTTGGCTTTATAGGAGTTGTAATTCTCTCGGGCTATAATCCTCTACCTAGCAGAAAATGTTACTGAGATTAAGGGTTGGATGTGAGAAATAAAATGATTCACAATATGATGAGACGAGACAGATTTGAAACAATTGTAAGTTTCATTCACTCATGCGATAACACACAGATCAATGTAAATTTAAAAAAAGATGTGGAAACTTCGTCAGAACTTCAGAACTTTTCTACAGAAAGCTGTAAATGAGCTCCAAGGATAATGTGCTGCAAATATGACACTGCTTTGTTAGCGCATAGTGTTTTGTACCATACCAGAGAAAGTAAATACTATTGCCTAAACATGACAGGAATGACGTGAACTGCATTATTTTAGTTGTTGTCGTACATTCTACTTAAAAATATATTATAATCTGCCTAGCGTGACATACATGTTACACCCCCTTTTGTTTATATTGTTAATTATTTTGTTTTGCTTGTTGTACTATGTTTCTTTGATAACAATAACATATAAATATACACTTTCCAAAATTCAGAAGTGAAAATTAATTCAGGCAGAAATGGGTTAAAGTAACTTTTTCTCAACGACATTCAAATTCTATAGGATGCTACATATTTAGTTCTAGGAACCGGGAGGGCTAGTTTTAGTTCATAAAACTGTGATAAAAAAGAAGCTCCAGACCCAAACCTCAATTACAGAAATATTTATTTATGTTAAAATATTAAACAAATGAGATTTGTTCTCTTAAGTTATTGTTTCTTTAAAATTCAGTAGCTGACATTTCTTTTTAAAATATTTTAGAGTTTGTCAATTTTAATTGATTTTGCAATAGTATACTCTTGCTCCAAACTACGTGACCATTACGAGTTTAATTTCCTTCGGACTTGAAGCGGAAACCTCAGGTTTCCGATAGAAAAATGTAAGAAGGGGATGATGAAACCATATAAATTATTAATAAGCAATTGGGAGTAAATGATATATGAAATAAAGTCAAAAATAAATATTGTAATAGCAATAACGTGCAAATGAAATAAATATAAGGAAAAACTTGCCTTAAGCTAGAAAGGGCAGACGAGGCCGGATACGTAAACAATAGGACAATAGAAGCCCAAAATTCCAGCGTCACCACGGAGCCTCAGACAATAGCGAGGTTTAAGGAAAATATGTAGAGGCAGGATGCTGTACCGTTATGATGCCGAAGTGTCATACAACTTTATGGGGTGGACCCGTGACTACTACCCAGTTGACGGTGAATGGAAATGACCAATAAGGTAAAATCGTGGAAATAAACTCCCCCAATAAAATTTAGCGTAAACCACGTGATAGGCGTGAAATAGAGAACAAATAGAAAAAGGGTGGAGATAGACAAACAAATCTAGGGGGAAGCCGAGAGTAGGGCGAGGTGAGAAGCGTCACTCGGTTGGTTACAAAGAAAGGGAGAAGACACGTTAGTTTAATATCTGATGGCGAGGTAATAGTGGAGTTAGATTTCAAACGTGGTGGGATTAAATATTCTCAAACAGACAAGGCGACGCAACGAGAGTAAGAGCAAGTGAGAAAAGCCGAGCAACCAGACAAGTAAGATCTGTGGGAATAAAGAATCCACAGGAAATTGAAGCAGTACTTTTCATTGGCTAGTGATAACTGCTGGACCCTGAGAGAGTACTCTTGCTCACCGACACTTAATCTTTAACCGTCCTGCCATACCACACCAAAAGAAATTCCCACAGCAGATTGCAATGGGACTAGGTTTCTGTCGAAGAAATTGACTAATTTGCACAATGTAACGAAGTTCACATCATCCATTTAAGGATTTAGATGTTAATTATTGTAAAAATTGTTTCCATATTTGAGAATAATTTTGTTTATTGTAAGAAAATTTGTTTTGTCTCTCTTCCTGTCTCTCAGAAGTTAAATAAATTCAATATTTCAGAGCATCCAGAAATATTATTCAATGAACCCCAAGTTTCGAACTATTGTTCATTTTTCCTTCTACTCTAAGACCCATTCATATGCCAGTTGTTACACTTTTAAGACCAGGCCGCCTTTAGTTGCATTGTCAAAAACATTGCAATAGCAGAAATGTGTGAAAACAGTACACATCTTTAACCATCAGTAAATTCTTGAAACCAAGAGATTCCTATATTGTTACACCATCCCACCCATTTTTCTGCTCAATCTTCTCAAAACACTGAAATAAATAAAATCTGTTTTCAATTGTTCACAATCCGCGATTGAACGTTTATCTTTTTGTAGAAGCAGCTGGAAGGCATTTGTTGCAAATTAAACGCAACAGAGCACTGTGTTTTGGTGAAGACGAGAAAAAAAATTAATCCACCATTGTTGACGAAATACAACTTAAGTGATTTTATGTTTTTGGAACAAGCTTTTCGGATAACCAGATTTAAATGGTGATCATAACAGTGTGTGTGTGTGTGTGTGTGTGTGTGTGTGTGTGTGTGTGTGTGTGTGTGTGTGTGTGTGTGTGTGTGTGTGTGTGTATATATATATACTAGACATGTCCGTAAAATAAGGTCTCCCATTTTATTTAATATAGAAAACATGTTTATTATCAATGAATGTTATATTGATGGAAAGGCGGAACTTACAGCTATTTTTCAACGTAATCACCATTGCGATCGGTGCACTTTTATATGGACTGTGGCAGTTTTTGTATACCCTTGTCATAGCACTCTCCCGCCAAGTTGCGCAGGTAGCGCTCAACCTCGTTTTTCAAAACATCGTCGGTCTGGAAATGTGTTTCACCCAGGTGTGACTTCAACTCAGGAAACAGATGATAATCACTAGGTGCTAAGTCTGGACTGTATGGGGGATGGGTGAGGGTGTCCCGTCCGAACTGGTCCAGGATGTGCAGTTGCATGTGCATTATGGGGACGAGCGTTGTCGTGAAGAATAATCACTCCCTTCGTCAGCATTGCCCTCCTTCAATTTCGAATGGCACGTCGCAATTTTTTTAAAGTCTCAAAGTAGCTAGCGCCATTTATTGTTGTGCCGGTAGGCATAAACTCGCACAGCAATACACTTTTTCTGTCCCAGAACACACTAGCCATCTCTTTGCTGGCAGAAAATGTCCGTCTGAACATTCGCAGCTTCGGCGAATTCGAATGACGCCACTGACGAGAACGTTCTTTAGATTCTGGTGTTGTGTAGGGCGCCCAGGTTTCATCGCCAGTGACAACTGAATCCAACATTTCCTCGCCCTGTTCTGCATAGCGCTCCAGGAACCGGTGGGCCGCATCAACACGTTGCCGTTTATGGTGTTTGGTGAGCATTTTAGGGACCCACCTCGCACACACCTTGCGATAATACAAATGTTCGGTCAAAATCTTGTCAATCGTAGTCTTACTGACTTCAGGGATAAGTTCGCACAGCTCGCGAACTGTCACACGCGATCTTTAAGCATTTCTTGCTCCACTTTTGCAATTGATTCAGCTGAAACCGAAGGCCGACCAGAACGCTGTTCGTCATGGACGTCTGTACGTCCGTCTTTGAACTCTCTGACCCACTTTCGCACGTTTTTGACGTCCATACACTGTGGCCCTTAGACTTCGCATAACTGATGATGAATTTCAATGAGGGTAGTGCCCTTGTCATTCAAAAAACGGATCACTGCACGCAACTCGCAATTGGCGGTGGAAGTGATGGGAAGCTCCATCGCAAACGGCTTCCCAGACAAGACTGATGGTTGCAACGGGTTCGTTGTAGTGGGGATTTAAAGGGGTGAAACCAAGCTACACGCCAATGTTGCCGGATCTCGCGTAATAGCGTTCCTCACGGCTCCAGCGCCTTGGAGACCTTATTTTACGGACACGCCTCGTACTTGGCATAAGGGAAAGAGTTCTGAATTGAGGTCGGAACCCCCACTTGTTAACCGCTCATTACTGCGGCACAATCTTATGCTTGACATATGAGCTTTCTTTCAATATTAAGAGATTGCAACTTCTTTATCAAAACATCATTGAGGTCATTGTCTATTTGATTATGAATTTCTTCAAAAGAAGGAAACCTTTAAACGGTTGACGTCCTTTAATGTATAGTAAAATGATGATCCAATAATTGACTGTGGCAATCTAGTTCGTTGTTTCGTCAGGTTGCACATACAAGTAATTGGCAGTATTTATGTCTTTCATGAATTCCTCAATGTATACCTGATACATACAATCCAACATTTCATTCTATTTGGTGATTACTGTGTTTTATCGTGACCTCTCAATGCCGGGTCACTCTGTTCAGTATGTACTGTGACTTTGTGGTTCGTAAAATTAAAAGTCCAATTGCACGACTCAAAACTGTTTTTTATTTCCACCGAATTACAGTCGGAACACTTGCCTATTACACAGAATTACGTAGCGCACACAATTACAATTCACCAGTTCGTCTGTCACAGGTCAACTGCACGCTCAGTTACGTGCAACTCCTCTGATGCACGTTCACATTCTTCCGGTCCGTTAACTCACCGACACTCCTCACGGCTGCTCGCCAAGAACTGAACTTTCGGTCACAACGTCCCTCTATTTATAGGTGGCTAAATGTTTCTAGAAATTCTTTACCATGGAGGGGAAAAATATTCCGGAGATTACGCGTTCTTTCAGGCGGCAGGAGGAGGGGGAAACGAAGATTCAGCCATCCCCGTGGTTTCCCATCCATCCACTCTGTCACGCCGCCGCAGGCGGCAGCTGACCGGCGAAGGTGCAGTACCGATGCCACTCTCCCCCCTCCACCGGCCATCCCGTCGCGTAGCCGACCGCAAGTTTGCCGATTGGTGGCTAGTTTATTGTGTCTCTGGATTGGTATTTTACGTGCTGAGTCAATCTTAGCAGCAATGTTTACAGTTTTCAATAATTTAAATTTACAAGCATTTTGTAAGTAACGGCACTTGCTTCGTGTTTTGCGTTCACTAAAACATTTCCAATCCTCACAACCTACAGTGGTCCTTCACCACCAAATAACAAACAATAAAAGCAAAATCCACTTTTTCTTCTCCTCACTTGTAGTTGGCATTGGAATTAGGATTTCATGACGATGGGGATTCGGTACGTAGTCCACTATGCTGGGCCCATTGTTCCTATGCCCCCGAGTCCCAAACGTCCCTGCCGTCCCAAAATGACCCCAGCAGAGGAGCGGAGACCTGCAACCGACGTACTGGAGGATTAAGTAGTTTTCCTCAGAGCATATAATCCTGCCATGCACCGCCGAAACACCCGCCGACACTTCTACCCTGAAATAGACCACCAGATGAGAGATGATATGAAATTATAGTGGGGATGAATTGAAGAGACAGGATGTAATTAACCTACCCAGCACTTGCCTAGCGACCCGGGAAAACCCCAGAAAAACCCATGGGTCAGGTAGGTCGGCCACGGGAATCGAACCCGGACCTCATGAATGCGGGCCTCAGACGAAACCGCCTGACCCATCCAGCTCGGTCTCATTTGCAGTTAGTCACGACTTATTACTAAAGCAACTGTTACACAAAGCCCTCTATTTTTTGCCATTTTGCTGCGTAAATGTAAAATTGTTCGGTTGATGTGCACCTAATCATTTAATTTTAAGTTTTTCTTCTACCTTTAATGAATGATAGGTACTTTTCAATAAATAACCCGTTTTATTTATACACTACTTTGTCTACCAAACAATTAAGGTTTCAACAACAATCACAGGAATGCTAAAACTTCAAATAACGGGCCGCAGCTAGGTGGCCCCAAGCGCAATGAACGGAGAACTGACTGGCAACTGAGTGGAGGGGGAATAGGAGTGACAGCGGGCCCGTACAGTAAGGCCCAGCGTTCTGCTTCGCGAAGGCGACTGGTATAGTGCACACGACGGTGTGCAACACCGCGCTTTGCAAGTTTCGAAAACCATAAAAATTTATTTTGATGTTGTAATTTTACGTGCTCCAACATTAAGTCATATCGGACGGTGAATGAAATAGGTGAAATGATGCTCAAATGTGTCCAGGGTCTATGAAGCTTGGAGCTATGCGACATTCGTCGTTTAAGGACAAGGGTAAACCCCGGAATAAACCTTATCCAGGTAACTCACCCTGACCGAGATTCGAACTCAGAACCTCTTGAACGTGAGGCAGATTAAGAATTGTGTTTATAATTAATTATTTTGTGTAATTATTATTAAAATACCAAAAAAATATAGTTATTTTTTCTTCAAATTAAAAACGTCTATAAGTTGCTGATATTATTGGTGAAGCGTGGCCTCTCTGGCCCTTAATTACAGTCCATCCCTGTTCATTATCATTTTAACACTAAAGGATACCCAATTAGAAATGATAATATTGGACCTGAATGAAATAAAGCTTTAGTGGTTGCAATAGTCTAATCACACTTATTTTTATGAAATTTGTTGCCACTCTAAAAGGTGTTTTATGAAACGGTAGTTTAAACTTTTGGGAGTAGTTACATTTAGAATATATCCTCAAGCGTTTTAAAAGTTTCAACATTTAAAAAACGATAGTACATGCAAAATAAACTTCTGAGTCAACTGTAATAACATATTAACTCTTGAAAAGAAACCTCTAGCAAAATGAATCTCTGTCAAAGAAGAAAAATCCTCTACAAAACATTTTTGAAAGAAACATCATATGGAAGGTATATTTGGACTCAAAATTCAATACTGCAGCTAAGATATGACACCACGCACCCACCGGTCTCCCAGCTGCTCTAACCACTGAGATGCCATGTCACGCTGCCAACATTATGACACTAAGCTGTCTTGACATTATGGCATTAAATTCTTCAACTGATTCACATTTTCTATGTGAACCACTTATCATATACACATGATTTGATTAATAATGGTCTAAACTACGAAGCCTGAGACTGAGAGCACAGTAAGTAGCCATTGAGGCATGTATTACATCTTTATATATCTCGTAGTGGTTCACCAGGAGAAATGTGAGTCTTTTGGAGAATCTAATATCATACTGGTATGCTGATATGGCAGATCAGTGGTTAGAGCAACCGGATGAATATTTGCGGTTCAAATTCCGCTTTGATTTGTATTTTTCAGTTCTGATCCTAATTTCCAGTGTTATCCAACACGTGGTTTGTGTGCGTCAGAATAATCAATTATTGATTGACTATAAATGCAATGAAAGGATTTGCTACAACTGTAAGTATTCGAATATTTTCCAGCTTTTATAACTTTACATACACTTTAAATTGAAACACAAATCATGTAATATTTATTTTGCTGACTTCTTTATTTTATTTGTTAGGAAAGCAACATTTAAAAAGATTAATGTATTAAGTATTAATAGGTAGGTAGGCAATGAGGTAGTTTTATTTGGTGTAATTTACGTCCTCCAACGTTAAGTCATATCGGACGATGAATGAAATTGGTGAAATGATGTTCAAATGAGTCCAATGTTCATAGAGCTTAGAGCTACCCAACATTCGTCTTTCAGGATAAAGGAAAACCCCGGTTAAAACCTTATCCAGATAACTCACCTTGACCTAGATTCGAACTCGGGACCTCTTAAACGTGAGGCAGCCACGCTACCATCTACGCTTCAAAGCTACCTATCAAAATACCATAATCACAAATTTTCAGAATAATGTATGTTGTTTTCTAATTCCGTATGAGGCGCTAAATATAAATGGCGCTAGGAAAGTTATTTTGTACCTTTTAGTCCGCTTTAAACATGCAGTATATTAAAATTTAACCATTTAAATAATTAGTAATTTATGTGTACCTTTATAAATGAGACCATTATTTTGTAATGATTTATAAATTATGCATGTGTGCTGCAGTTGGTTGCTTTAGTTAATGTTATGATGTCATATATTTAATAAATATGAATCAAAATTACAATAGGGTAATGTAAAGCAAAGCTAAAAGTATACAGTTAGACAGACACATTGTAGAAAAAAGAGCTGTCAGTTTCTATGGTAACGGCTTGAATTTATCTGACACCTCCGCACATTTTGAATTTCGTCGTAAAAGCAGTGGAGACGTACGAAGAACGCACAAATAATGCATATGGCGCTCTGTTTATACCAGCTTCATTGTTCCGTATTGACTTAGGCGACGCAGAGGAATATAATACAGGTTGTCAATCGGAAAGTAGGTCGCAGACAAGCTTCTATTCATCTTCCGCAGAGAGAATCTTGCTTGACATTTCACCATCTGACATTTACGCTACATCCCGCCATTCCAGCTGAAAATAAAACACAAGAACATGACCTTCAAAAAGGCGAAAATTATTCAGCAACATTTTATGAATACATCAGTTCCTGCATAGAATACGGTCCTTCAATATACCCAGACATTTTGCCAGTTTTATTGAGAATATTAACAGCTTTCAGAAAGAATTTTTAATGTACGCAGTACATCTTGAGCCCTTTTCAATCTGCTGAACACGTCCTCGTACTTGAAATATCTAATTTTCTGCCACTGAATTCAAATTTCACCTCAGATCTTATAACGAATTAAACAAAAGGCGAATAATAATAAACGATTTTGTTATTACTATTATTATTATTAATTATTATTATTATTATTATTATTATTATTATTATTATTATTATTATTATTATTATTATTATTATTATTATTATTATTATTATTATTATTATTATTATTATTATTATTATTATTATTATTATTATTATTATTATTATTATTATTATTATTATTATTATTATTATTATTATTATTATTATTATTATTATTATTATTATTATTATTATTATTATTATTATTATTATTATTATTATTATTATTATTATTATTATTATTATTATTATTATTATTATTATTATTATTATTATTATTATTATTATTATTATTATTATTATTATTATTATTATTATTATTATTATTATTATTATTATTATTATTATTATTATTATTATTATTATTATTATTATTATTATTATTATTATTATTATTATTATTATTATTATTATTATTATTATTATTATTATTATTATTATTATTATTATTATTATTATTATTATTATTATTATTATTATTATTATTATTATTATTATTATTATTATTATTATTATTATTATTATTATTATTATTATTATTATTATTATTATTATTATTATTATTATTATTATTATTATTATTATTATTATTATTATTATTATTATTATTATTATTATTATTATTATTATTATTATTATTATTATTATTATTATTATTATTATTATTATTATTATTATTATTATTATTATTATTATTATTATTATTATTATTATTATTATTATTATTATTATTATTATTATTATTATTATTATTATTATTATTATTATTATTATACCTAATCATAATGCATGTGAAACTAAAGCACAAATGCTTTAATTAGCTGCTTCATTCCGCCTATATTATTTAATATTCTAATTACTTATGTAATACAGACATAAGCAGACTGTATATGCAGTTGTAAAACCAAATTGGAGAACAAATAGTTATAAATGCCACATGCTTACAATGATGGACATGATGGACATGTTATACCGAGACCTTTATATTACGAGGTACGTCCAGAAAGTAAGTTCTGTTTGGTAATAAAATTAAATTGTGTACAGATACAGAAAAATTATTTATTGTACAACATTCTTAAACTACTTTTCCACATAACTGCCAAAATTTTTCAGGCATTTGTCATAGTGAGGCCCATTTTTTTGTATACCTTCTTCATAGAAGTTTGCCGCCCGTCTCTTCAACCAGTTGAAAACATTTTACTTCAGGTCTTCGTCATTGTTGAAGTGTTGACCATCAAGGAAAGATTTGAGATGCAAAAACAGATTAAAGTAGCTAGGAGCGAGATCAGGCTCTACGGGGGATAGTCAAACACGTTCCAGCTAAATCCCTGTAGGATGTTTTACGTTGCATTTGCAGTAGGTGGTCGTGCATTGTCATGAAGAAGCACAACACCTTTTGACATCGCAAATTTGCCGATAAATTTCAATTGGTTTCACTTTCCTAGCATTCCGAAAACAAATCACATATCCGATTTCACAAGTGGCGGGATTTTCAATCAATACCGATATTATAAACAAGTACAACAAAGCTTACGTGGCTGACAGCGATCTCACAATGACGCACGTTTCTTCTCCTTGATACAGAGCGTCTACCGCGCATGTGCGGAACTGCGATCTAAGCGCTGCAACGGAGATAAATTGAAACAGAACTTACTTTCTGGACGTTCCCTGTATTTAATCAGTGTTTGTGATACAGGTATAATTTTAAGGTTTCTAAGAATAAAATACAGGTTGTAAGAAATAGATAAAAAGAACGAAAGGGAATCTGTGGACCACGAAGGGGCAATCATCTAATTACTCCATGTAGTGAAAGGGACTCTTAACTCCCATTGGCTTCAGGAGAATCGCTCTCTCTATCTAGAGGAGGTTTCACCTCAACTTCCGAAGCCAACCGAATTATATGAATCAATTATTTTTGGCTTCCACTATGGTGGCATTTGTAATAGGCAGTTGCACTCAGGAAATGATGGTTTTTAGTGCACAATATGACAGTTATGGTTCACTTTGTAGAAATAACTGATTCTTAGCTTCTTCTAGGCCAGGTGAAGCATCTACTTTGACTTGTTTCTGTTGTAGTGGTTATTGTGACTATCGTTGCATTGTTAGGTAAATACATCGACCTTCCATTTCTTGATATTAGATGGCCAAACTATCGCGTACATTTTACTTTTTCTTTAAGCGCAGTGATATAATATTTCAATTCAATGTTTTCTTTATTTTATCATTTCACTGAAAGCAAGTGATCCCCTTTTATCTATTTTCATTGATAATCTCAAGTTTTGTTACGAAATGAACCACACAGTTTGCTGTGAGCACCCATAATCCAGCTCTAAAGAGTGGATTAGCACATTCACCTCCCACGTGAAGCGTGTGTTGCTAACAGTTTCCTTTCTCAACTATTTTTACTACAAATATATAGAACAATACATAATAATACCCATAAGCGCTTTAATTTACTCATTAATTTCTCTCTCTGGTTTAAAATAAGGCAGTGATCTAATTCAATATACGAGATACAACCGCCAGAAATGAAACCACAGATCATTAGAAATATTTGGATTGCGAACCTGCGACTCTAATCGGTTGGCGGTAACAGCAAATGTCTTGTGGGCTTCTTAAGTTGTACTGCCCATAGTGGGCTTCAAGATGATTGTGGATAGGATAGCCCAGAACCAATTTAGGTCAATTATACCAAACCACGGTCATCATGAAGAGCAAGTTCCTCTGCCAGGCTTGGAAATCAATAGTCAGAAGATTTAGTTAGAATTTACTAAGCGAGATGGCTCCCGGGACGTGCAACGCTTGCATTCAGGAGAACGTGGGTTCATTCTTGTCAGCCTCCAAATATGACTTCACGTTTTTCATTACTTTCACTGGTCGGTAGCAAAATATTAGGGTGGTTTCCAAAATTTTCCATTCATTCCGCTTCGTTCTCATTTCCCACATTTGCTTATAGATTTCGTGGTGTATGGCGGGGACGGACAATTTGCCCGAATACTTGCTCAAAGGAAAATATACTCTTTTCAAAACACTAGGGGGACTAGTATTAAGATTAGAATTCCTACGGAGGGGTTTCGGCACCGCAATCTTGGTTTGTTGTACCTAAGCCCCAAGTGGGGCATCCCCGGTAGGAAGGATAAGACGAGAAGGGACAGAGGGAGGTGGACCCAAGGAGTCACGACAGCACACACCTACCGACACTTCTACCCTGAAAGAGACCACCGACGTGAAAGGCAATGGAGATGAAATGGAGGGATAGGAAATTCAGGGGATGTAATTGACCTAACCAGCTTTCGCTTGGCTACCTGGGAAAGCCCCCAAAAAGCTAAGAGTCAGGTAGTTCTGCTACGGGAATTGAACTCGTGGCTCCCGAATGTGGACCATCCGGCTCGGCTTCAGAGCGTCTACTTTCTCGACTGTTCTTTATCATTTAGTTTAGGTAGTTGCAACAGTGGAACGGGGGCATCGAGCCTGGAACTGTTAGGGATTCCTCGCGTCTCTTAAAGAATGTCAGCCTGCATGTCTCCTCCTCATTCCAGGATTCACGTTGGAAGCACAAAGGGCCTACTATGACCTACGTGGCTCCGTGTTTCAATTACTGGCGGACTTTCCCTCTGGCGACTCTTTACTTCTAACTCTAATTCTCCCTCTGTTTCTCTATTTCATATCTTCTTCTTTTACCTCCTCCCCCCCTCTCTCTTAGACATTGTATTAGAAGTGTATTGACTGATGTAAAGTGAAGGTCATTTAAAAGTTTGATAGATCACAAATATTATTTTCTTACTTAAATATTAATTAGATAGAGGAGTATTAAAGCTATAACTTAAAGGAAATTGCAGCTAGCCTTGAGATGCTCTTGTAAGTGTAATCATCTCTACCCAGATGAGGAATTCATAGTGATCTCTAAGTTCTAGATGCTATAAAACAAAGCAAACACAAAGGCAATTGTTGGCTTGTGCAAGTAATATAAATTATTGTTTGTTGTGTTATCTTCAAAGGCAGTTCCACTCAAAGACCTAATAATAGCTGTAGTTTCCTTTTCGGAATAATAACCGAACAATTTTTATTTCTGCGACATTGAAGACAGGACTTTCTTTGTAAGCAGCGGAGTTTCCTTTTATGTACCGCCATAAATTTGAAAGCAAAGGCACCACCTATCACGAATCCATATATCAATCCCAAATATCGCTTTTATACAACATATGTTGAGTTTCTGTCTAGTTCCTGATGCTGGATCGTTGTTTGATAATACAACTGATATGAGACGTATACCTGAAATTGGAACGTTTCGACGATACACGTCCATTGTAATCTAGTGGAGATGCTGTTATCGCTGGTGGATATCTTTTAAGTTTGTCAAATCTAAACTTATTTGTGTGGAATGCCGGTAATGTTTATGTCTTAATCTTACTCGGTTAGTGTTGTCGATGAAAACTTAATAATTTATATGTGTACTGTTATATGAATGTAGCTAACTTTCATATATTTGTGCAGAATTAAGTGTGTATATGGTGTGCATTCATACAAAATCGTAATGAAAAAGAATTTATTTGGCATATAATATAGTATTTACATGCGTTTAAAAATACCGCTTGACAGTAGAAATATCGCGAATGCCCCTTAAATGTTTAGCACGGCAGTTTATTTTGAAAGCTTGTCTATAGTTCACTTCCACATTTAAGTTTGAAGTAAATTCTTAAATGTTATTGCATATAAATATGGCATGGTAGTTTAGATAGGCAATCACAACACTGCTTTTTTTGGAACTTTCCAAAGCAGATGGCAGCAGCGATCATATTTATGGCAAACAACTTCTCCTTTAACCTGGGGCATGTTTATCTGAAAAACATGTTTCCTTGGCAAGCTTAATCCGGTGTGTGTTTGTTTGAAAAAACATGTTGCCTTTGAGAGCTTAGCGAAAAGCATAATAAACTTAGATCATGAAATATTAAAATCACAATATGTACGTGGCATACACAAACCATTAGTCTTATATTAATGAGCATAATCAATAAAACACCATAATATGCATATGCTAAGATAGATCGCTAATTGCCTATAATTACACCTGTGTGGTCCTTGCTTCCGTCACACTGTATCAAATTGAAGTTGGGATCCTTATTCCATACATTTATTAATAAGCATACAAACACCATTTCCTTCAAAATCAAAGCAAAATTATTTATTTATTTATCTGTTTTTCTGTCTGTCTATCGGTCTGTCTACTTGTCTACTTGTCTATTTAGTTATTTATTTACTTAGTTACTTATTTACTTAGTTAATTATTTATTTATATATCTATATATTTATGTATTTATTTATTTATGTATTTATTTACTTGATTATTCATTTACTTATTTATTTATTATTTATTTACTCACTCACCCACTAACTACCTTACCTACCCACCCACCCGCCCGCCCGTCCACCTACCCACCTACCTACCCACACACCTACTCACCTACCTACCCACCCAGCCACCCACCCACCCACCAGCTCACCTACCCACCCACCCAACCACCCACATACCTACCCACCCAACCACCCACCAACCCAACCGCACGCCCACTCACCTACCCAACCACCCACCTACCCAACCGCACGCCCCCTCACCTACCCACCTACCTACCCAACTACCCGCCCGCCCGCCTGCCTGCCTAGTCGTTTTTATACTCTAATTTTTACAAATATTATGGGGGGTGTCAAAAGTAACAAATAAATAAACCAGTTATAAAAATTTGCTAAAGAGTTGCTGGGATTGTCTAGATCAGCTCCAGATGAAGTAGCCTTTGTGGAATTAGGAAACGCCAAAAGAAAGGGTATAATAATTAAGAGTTTTAAAATTTTCATATGAATGTTTGATGAAACATGATGATGAAATCATAAAGATATGTATGAATCAACAAAATAAAATGGGAAGTTGAAGAAATTGGTGGTCAGAGGCTGAAAAAACTATAGAAGATATAGGAATAGGTGGTTTAAGGAGACTAGAAAATAGGAATTTAAAAGATTTTTGGTAAATAGAAATTGAGTGGAGGATATAGAAAAGCAAAACATAGGTAGAGGGTTATAAAACAGAAAATCATTAAAAGTTTATAGGTTAATAAAGAGAGAATAGGGAGGAGAAAGATATACAAAATAACAGGCAGGCGAGGGAAGGAATGGCTTGGATTAGAACAGGATCAATGTTCTTAAAGCGACTAAGAAGTAGCAGGAAAGAAATATCTGAATTATGTGGAGAAACAGAAAGTACAATTGATATTCCTACAATGGCAAGCAGATAGCATACTAGAATAGTTGATAGAAGGGCTACAACTCAGCAATGCTAAAAGTCCTGGGAGCCAAGCGAACTGAGTTAGCAAGGTTAAAAAGTTAAACGGCACCAACATTTATACAACTAGGTGTACGTATTCCAGATAAAAATATGGCAAATAGCAAGATGTATAAATAAATTCAATTCATACAAATATTATGAGGTTGCAGCTAAATATTTTCATCTTTAATTTTAATTAAATTTATGCTTATAACAGAACTACAGATGTGAATAACTTCCACAAACGCAAATTTATTGATGAAATAATAGGAATTCATTAATTCTCTCTCTGTCGGGTTTTAACCGCACACCAGCAATCAACTATGTAATTTGTCAAAGCATTAGTGCTCCACCATATACAATTGGACATGATATAGCTTGCTTGACTATACACTATAGGTACTTACTATGTGTCCGTTTCCCTACCGTAGTCATTTTAAAGTGTGCTTTTGTTTCCTGAAAACTCTATGTTTAACTCTATTAAATGGCTTAGAACGCACGCCACTGAAGGCGGAAACATGTCTTGCGGCGCTTGTGGACGCCCTCTGTCGGCAAAGCAGCGGGTAAGCATATCGGTTGGGACAGGGCTGTACGGAGGATGTAAGGTGTTCTCAACTCCTCCTCTCCTCCTTCAGTTTTTGGCGACATTGCTTGGGAAGCTGGGGGGCAAGGAAGGACCTGGAGAATTATGGTCCCTTCATTTCGTCCCTCTCTCTCATCTCACTCTCTCACTCCCTCCCGTGACAAGCGGTAAAATTTGTTGAGGCGAAGCTATGACGCAATTACTGGAAGAATAAATCACGTTTAAAGAAGACGAGCCGAGGAAAGGAAATGCTGTAAAAGAAAGAAGACGATGGAGGTGCGAGATGCAAAAGAACGAATGTTTAATTTGCAAAAGAAACAGACGAAGGAGGTAAAAAAAATACATACTAAGAAGGCTAGAGGAAGCAACCTTACAGTGAAGTAAGATTTAAGAACCGTTTTATTATTTCTCCTGTACCGCCTTCATTTACAACACAAAGATCTTATCCGGAACTAAATTAATTCCCGAGCAACGCTGTTTTTATTACTTAGGAAGAATCTGTGTAATTCGTCTACGACGAAACAACAGAGGAGATCCTTCAAGCACCATTACGAAAACCTGAAGCATGAGGTCTTCAAAATGGGTGAAGCTATTTCTTCCGAACTAATGATGTTGATGGAATCAATGTTTAGTTGCGCATGACTTGAAAATGATATATATTCTTTTTAAATGTTATTTATTGTTAAAGAAGTATGTTTTAAATAGTATTTTAAGACAATCAGCGTGAATGACTAATCTTAAAATTTAGCATAAATCACAGAAGGCCGAGGGCAAGTTGTAATATTAGTCCCTGATCAAAATAACTCAAATAGTTAGTGGGCAGAGTTAGGAGGAATTACGGAAAAAATAGGAATGGGAGATATACGGAGATTAGAGGAAATGAATACATGCTATGTGGGTAAATTAATTAAATGCCGAATAGAAGATACAGAAAGACGGGGAATATGGGGAAGTCTAGAAGATATGAAATCATTACAATTTTACAAGCAAATAAAAAGAAATTGGGGAAATGAATTGAAATGTGTAATGTTTAACGCCCGCTTTTACTACATACGGCACCGCAGGCGATGACACTGATGATACATGAGATGAAGATGGAGCAACGGTGGAATGGGATGGTGGAGGGAACCGGAGATCCCGGAGAAAACCCGCCCCAGCGCCATGTTGTCCACCACAAATCTCACTTTGCGGTCGCTTGGGATCGAACCCGGGCCGCCTTGGTGAGAGCCAAGCGGTCTAACCACTGAACCATGGTGCGGCCCCTGAAATTGGGGACGAGAAGCATATGTAGATTACTGCAAAAGGCAAGAGAGAGAAGGGTTAGCATGGATGAAAACAGCAGTAATATTTCAAAGAGGGATAAGAGGTAGGGAAAAGGGAATTTGTTAATTGTGTGGGGGGAAAGAAAGCATAGAACACTATGTAACAGAATGCGAGAAGGTTGCAATGTGGAGAAAAAAGGTTTGGGAAGAAAAATGGCAGAAAGCAGAGAAGAGGATTGTAGCTATAAAAATGTTAACGGGCAGGGAGGAAAAGAAGGTAAGAAGCATTGGGAGGTCTTGCAGGAAGTAAAAGAAAAATGGGCCAGAAATATAAAGAATATAAGAAAGAATGATAAGAGGGAAGAATGGGACTAAATAAGTAATCAAGGAGGTATGGAGGTTAAGAGCTACCTGGCAGAGCAGATGACAAGGTGTCATGCAAGCTAAGGTAGCAGCAAGGTAAAGACAAATAAATGTAGCCAAAAGTTGTAAATTTTAAAATTTTGGAATATGCACAATAAATATATCATAGTACTTAATTCCAAAATAATTTGATGAACAAGGAAGCGAACATAAAGAAAAGCTTAGTGAAAATGGCAGAAAAATTAGTGACTTTGTATCAGTTTTGTCACACACACATACAGCTGTTCAGTTTCGACTGTAAATTCGCCGATTTTTTTGTAGTTCAGGTCTCACAGAAGTGAGATGCTCTTCTGTTCTTGATGTGACATAAAGTGCTTGTTACTCGGTGCATCCGAGGAGAGAAACAGTGATGCTAGTTGTGGCATGTAGTAATTAATGCTCTGTGAGCGTTTTGAGAAGTCTTGCGTTCGATTCCTGGCAGATAAAGCAGAAGGACAAAGAGACATTTATTTCAGACAGATTCATTTCAGGCTACATTATTGAAGTGGTAATTTGTGAGTTTTTACGACAGTTGCACATTACGAAAAACAGAACTTGTTTCATATCCTAAACCACACTTTTTTAAGAATTAATGCGAGGTGACGGAAAGGAATCATACCTAAGACTATTTATAAATGCAATAACGTAATACAGCCTGGAAAAACTTAATATGTAACAACAAACAGTTAATGTTATTTAAATTTACTTTACATAAATAGTGTATTTCAATTATATCATAAAGTTCTGTCAGTTATGGTTGGTAATTACTCAAAATTATGCTCAATTAATTCAAGATGAAGACATTTTTGCAGGATATTCACAAAAGACTCAAGATATACATTACTTAAACGTATAAATATGCAATTTTTTCTGAAGTAATTTTAAAAAATAGATAATTAAATATTTACTTTGTAAAACTGGAACATGTCTGAGCGTCTTTGAAATCCATTATTAGAATATACTGTACTTAATATGTAAGTTTGGTATTTATCTCATGTTGTTCAGAAATCCGTCCTGCACCGTGACGTAGCGGGCTACCGCATTCCTTGGTCCCTGGCCACGGAAAGTGGCTTGGGTTCGATCCCACCCATGTGGTGGGAATTTTAGGTCCCGGGTTTAGGACCGGTGCCCACTCAGCATGGCGAGCTTACGCTAGGTAAGCGGCCCTGGTCACGGAAACCAACATTCCGGCTGGGGGATGCTGAGGACGTCTCTCCCCGTATAGGTTGGATGATCGTCCACCTTTGCAGATTTATTTTTTTATCTTGAAAAGTGCAGAGCGATGCGCAGTGGTATCTGGACGTTGCAACTGAAGTGGAGGGCAGGTCAGCTGTATACCAGTTGCGAGCAACTAAACACGTGCAGAGCTACTCTGTAACACTATAGCTTGTTTCAAAACGTGCTTGTCTCCTGGTTCCAAGAGAGCACTTATAAATGACGCCTTCTAGCAGCACATTAGGAAATAAAGTGCTACATTTAAAAACACGAGAAGTAATAACCAATATCCATAGATTTATAAAAAAGGAACAATGATCTGGGGAAGGGCATCTGAGGCAACAGTTGTGTCTGCAAGTAGTTTAGGAGAGTTATTAAGGAAAGAAAAGCCATTGGTGCTAGTGCAACAACGTCCTTCTCTATGCCCAGTAAACAAAGATTAAGAACATGCACAAAATCTAATTTGGATGTTTTAATTCAGAAGTAGTTAGGGGAACTATGAATAATTTTTAAAACACAGAAAAACAAAGACCAACTTTGAAAAAAGTGCTTATGAAGCTAAAAATTCTAATGACTCCAAGGCAGTGTCTGAACATTAAGAAGAGTTCTTTAGAAGCTAGGATTATTTGAAAAGAAAAACCCCACTAAGCGTGACAGACAAATTTTAATCGAACATCGCACCATACGTGCAAAAAGGCTTAAGTATTTACAAAATATTCGGAGATATCTAAGTGAAGTTTATATAGTTTATATGGATGAAACTTATATAAATACAGCACAAACTGGACCATATGCCTGGAGTGAAATACGTTACAGGGACTCTGCAGCGATATTGAAAGGCCGACAGTTGGTTATCATGCCTGCTGGAGAACAGGGTTTTGTTCCAAATGCCTGTGTACTATTTAAGATCCAACAAGAGCGTGGAGATTACTACCATTGTAAGAATTACAACTTAGTTTATAAGAGCTGCAAAACTGGCTTCGAGAATGAAGTTTGTTTTTAGACACCTTATGCAGCGCCCTCCCCTCTCGTAATCTTACGCGTGTGACGCATTGTGGCGATAGATGCACTATCCCCACCACAGTTGCTACTCATCCCTACCGCGCAGGGTTCCTGTAAACATAAAATAATACATCTGTACCTTGCGTAAGTGGGCGTGAGGCTGGCAGTCGGGTTGGTAGGCCTTGGCCCTCTAAGAGCTGTCGCACCAGTGGTTATTAATATTCAAAAATCCACACACACACTTTCTTGAAACTGCACTGGGGGAGGGTCCAGTGTACTTCAAAGCTTGTGCCTGGGGGATACTACCACTTAGAATTTTGAATGGAATAGAAAACTATCTCTACTTATTCTAAAAAAAAGTGGTATATAAAGTAAAGATCCAGCACAGCAGAATAAAACGAATACTCTAGTCAATACCTTGTAGTTCACTGCATATTTAGCACGAACAAAATGCGGGAAATCTATATAACTTAATCTCAATATTTAAACAATTGTAGAAACTCCAAATATAATTGAGAATAATTATGATGGTGATTAATGTCACACATATCAAAGTATAGTTACACATTCTATGTGTGGTTTAATATAATGTAGTTATCAGAATTCCCTTCTACTGTAAAGATGTCAATGGCCTAAAACAGTACTTCTTTTTGTCGGTTGTTATTGTTTCTTCTTCATTACTAAAATGAAGCAAACAGCACAACAAAAATAAAAACAAATCTACACCAAACGTTATTTATCAAGCAGTGATACCACCTGAGTGCGAAATTTACATGCCATTTCAGCACGAACGTGAAGGAACATTCGTATTTTTTTGTTTGTTGACATAATACAGCCTTGATATTGAAGAATGGTGTTCGCTTTACCTATTGTCGGCTCAGAGATAAACGCTTGACATAGAGATACTTTATTTCCTAGGGCTTACGTCATGATTTACTTTTCCATATTTCCACCAACCCTTCCTACTCTATCTAATTTTATCTTCCTCTTCTTTTTTCATGTCTGTAAAAATCGTATTGCAACGGTAAACGCGAAATCGATAGTAGGAACAAAGCAATTGTAGTCTTGCCAACTATACCAACGGGAAACATAATTTCTCAGAGTTACTAAAGACAGCCGCCCTGATTTAATCGAAGGCATCCGTAGTGAACATTCATCAAAGGAACGTGAGGGTCGTTTATCGTGCAAATTCGCATTTGTTAGGAAAGCCTTATTGATAGAAAGCACTCCAACCAATCATTTAACATTGGCGATATCTTTGCCATCCCACGAGACCTATGAGTAGTTTATGACTGCATATTTCTATCGGGAAAAAAACTCACACTAGTTATCAGGAACAGACAAAGTAAACACACGAGCAGTAGCCCAAACATGTTTGTATTTCCGTGTTTGTGTCAGAGCTGCGTGTGTGCTCATCAATTTTGGAACGCGAATGACAAATTTACGCCCGTTTGAAACACTTTACGGCAAATTTGATGGATTTATTGTCAGGCTGACCCAGTGTGTCACGGACATACAAGATACACGTAAATTGTTATATTGACATAAGCAAGATCATCTCGTGCAGCTTCTATCATGAATTATGATACAGCTTGCAGGCTATGGCTTTGCATTGGCAAACCTAGGTAATATAGTACAATTGCCAGTTTAACTTGTGTGGTTTATGCGTGTCAAATGGACTAATACCGAATGCGCACCAAATATTACTTTGTATTATATATTATTTAAAATGATTTGAAGTTCTCTGGACTGTAGAACCAGCTCTATTTCAAATAAATTTATTGTGAATCAGTATATGAACGTATAGCTAAAAGACAAGTCAAATGTAAGGAGAAAGTATTCCAAAAACTCGACTTCCAAAACCAAATTTTTCTGTAACTTTGTTACTATCTCTTATTTAGTTAATAACGGTCCTTAAAGTATGACCTAAAATATAACTTGAAAAATAAACGCAATCCTTCAGCGATGTAACAATCATGTTATTACATTTTATGCAGAAACGGCACTCATATTAATTTCACTGAACAGCTTAATATATTTGCATATGTCATACAACCCGCCTCGGTAGCGTGGTGGTAGCATGTCTGCCTCACGTTCAAGAGGTCTCGAGTTCGAATCTCGGTCATGGAGAGTTACCTGGATAAGGTTTTTCCGGTGTTTTCCCTTATCTTGAAAGACGAATGTCGAGTAACTAAGCTCTATGGACCCTGGGCTCATTTGAGCATCATTTCACCCATTCCATTCATCGTCCGGTATTACTTAACTTTGGAGGTCGTAAATGGTAAAAAACAAGAAAAATAAAGGAATATCTCATACAAAAAGTCTGTTTTTATATAATCATGTTTAAATAATGTAAATTTCGGCATGTTTCAGAATCAGTTCAGTAACTGAGACCAGAATCAGCTATTTTGTATAGTTGATTTTGAACTTTGGCTTTGATATTGTATGCCACTTATGTGCACCAAAATCGAAACAATAAGTAAGAAAAAGTATTTAGAAATGGAAAATTTAAAAGAAAAATGTATATTTTGGAAATGGCTAATACCATGGCAGTATTAATATAAATTGCAGTATTGAGATCACCATTTTACCAACAGCAAGTGCTTTACATCTATATAATATTTGATAATCATGGTAAACTATTAGAATGAAGCGGATTTTGTGTACTATTTACAGAAAATTAAACATATACAATTCATTTGTACTTCATAAACAAAAGAAATAATTTTTTTATTTTTTATTTTAAAGGTTTTTGGAGGGTATGGATAAATATGGTAAAATGTCTAATTTAAAAACTAAATTTGATATTTTACTTAGTTATGCGGTTAACAGATGTTCACCGTGGGCCTCGTTCTAAGCATTATATTAATTTAAACAATTTTTATAAAGCATTAGGCAATTTACGAATTATTAACCAAAACACATTTATCTTTTAAGGGATTTTTAATACTATTATGACAAAACAACCATTATTTTTGTTTAGTTTCCTAGGTTTATAAAATGTTATATACTTAAATGTAATATAACAGTAAAGCAAATTTTGAAATCCTGGGAATAAAGAGCTGTGTTATCTAATAAGAGTGTCGGCCCCATCGTCATACCCAAAGTAAGTGGTTTTTGCTTTAAAGTGCTCTGATGATAGATCCGAAGTTCTAGGTGACCACTTGAAATTGGAAATGTCAATAACAGTTTCGTCACGAATATTCTAAAGCACTGTTTTAGTATACTTGTTTTAATTGTTTGTTTACTCTGTTTATTGAACAACCCCACATATTGCAAAAAATTGACATGTTCGAGACGTGATGGAATCTGACTACTCCGTACTACAAAGTTTAAGCATGAAATGTTTAATTCATAGACTTCGGTTGCACACTTGAAGAATTACGATGTAAATAAATACAATCCTAAGTGAATGAGCCAGCTAATGTTTAAGTTTCTGGTAGTCTGTATGAAGTTTGCGATTTATTCAATAAAACAACGATTTAAATGTCGGCCACAGAGCGCCCACTAGCTTTGGTTCTTCGTGGCGCAGAGGATTTCAGGTTTGAGTCCAGCCTCGGGCTTATAAATTTGTGTTTATCTGTGTGCATTTATGAGTAAATAGGAACACACATCCAGAGACAAATAAAAAAAAACAACAGAACGGAATTCCTTGTAAATAAAACAGAGAGAGGGATAAAGACAAATAGAGGCCAGAAGAACGAAAAGCCACTAAGTGCTGTGTATATATTATTGAAGACTAGTTGACCCGGCAAACTTCATACCGTCAACAAAGGTTGTTTGAACTTAGCGATATAAATAAAACAGATTCGGATTACACCTCTTAATATCCAACCTGAATGATATTTCCTTTTTGCTTATGTTATTTTACGATATATTGCTAACAAATTAGGAGGGGTTTAATAATAAGAATTTTATGTTTAGGATTTGCTGATTTAGCTTTTTTTATTTATTAATTTTTAAAGCATTATTATTTATACTTAATTATTTATTCTGAAAATGCGGGTGAAATATAAATACAACACAGTTACAACTAAGTTAATAAATTTAAAGCTTTATGATAAACAATATATTTTGTCTTTTTGTGGTGCGTAAATATTTAAGATGATGGTTTTCCGACGCCCGAACACGCAACGTATAATTAATTTTCAATGAGAGAAACCGGGAAACCTCAAGTTGATTCCGCAAACTTCCAACCACTGACCTTGCGATTTATTTATGGTGATTCATTTACTGTTTATTTAATTTTGTGTCTAATATTCGAAAGGCATAACATGCGACATAAAAACAATTCAGTCTTGATAACAAACGATAAACGTTAATAAATAAAATATGATAAGTGAAATAAGTTATAAGACTTTGTTTATGTGTTCCGTGAAAGTTCGTGTGTGTGTACTTCTACATTTAGTTAATAACGGTCCATTACCACTTCGAGTTTTTTCTTACCCTTTAAACCTTCCTTGGACTTAAAAAATATTTCAGAACTAAAATTAGGCAAATCGGTTCAACCGTTCTCGAGTTTTTGCGAGACTAACAAACGGCAATTCATTTTTGTATATATAGATAGCAAAATTGAACGGAGATTAAAGCTGAATGGATTTTATATTGCTTTTATAATTTACGATAGTAGGAATGTGTAAATCATAACTGTGGCCTTAATTATCCTGGTCTTGAAATCCGTGGGGTATTTTCAGTAATAAAACAAATAAACTAATAAACTTAATACTACTACTGCTACTGCTGCTTCTACTACTACTAATACTACTACTTCTACTACCACTACTGCTACTACTATTGCTACTACTAGTGCTACAACTACTACTACTGCTGCTGCTGCTGCTACTACTACTACTACTACTACTTCTACTACTACTATTGCTACTACTACTGCTTCTACTACTACTACTACTACTACTATTACTGCTGCTGCTGCTGCTACTACTAGTAATAATAATAATAGTAATAGTAATAATAATAATAATATAAATAATAATAATAATAATAATAATAATAATAATAATAATAATAATAATAATAATAATAATAATAATAATAATAATAATAATAATAATAATAATAATAATAATAATAATAATAATAATAATAATAATAATAATAATAATAATAATAATAATAATAATAATAATAATAATAATAATAATAATAATAATAATAATAATAATAATAATAATAATAATAATAATAATAATAATAATAATAATAATAATAATAATAATAATAATAATAATAATAATAATAATAATAATAATAATAAGAATAAGAATAAGAATAAGAATAATAATAATAATAATAATAATAATAATAATAATAATAATAATAATAATAATAATAATAATAATAATAATAATAATAATAATAATAATAATAATAATAATAATAATAATAATAATAATAATAATAATAATAATAATAATAATAATAATAATATAAATAATATAAATAATAATAATAATAATAATAATAATAATAATAATAATAATAATAATAATAATAATAATAATAATAATAATAATAATAATAATAATAATAATAATAATAACAATAAGAATAACAATAAGAATAACAATAAGAATAACAATAAGAATAACAATAAGAATAACAATAAGAATAACAATAAGAATAACAATAAGAATAACAATAAGAATAACAATAAGAATAACAATAAGAACAATCATAATCATAATCATAATAACAACAATCATAATCATAATCATAATCATAACAATATTAACCATAATCATAATCATAATCATAATCATAATAATCATAATAATCATAATCATAATCATAATAATCATAATAATCATAATCATAATAATCATAATAATAAACAACTAATATTATACAGTGATTTTTGGGTAAAAGGTAATTTTATTCACAAAAATATAAGGTTTTCCGAAATATTCTTTCACAAACAGTTAAACACTAATTCAATATTCAATTTGTATAAATCAAACAAATTATGAAAGGTACGAGAGCTGTTCAATAAAGAATGATCATAAATTTTTTACGGTCATAATTTTTCGCACCAAAAATTCAATCTTATTATATTCTGTTAGCTTAGTGTGAAACAAACACGCCGTAGTAGTTTCATTGTTGGTACTCCTGGTTACCTCCTGTAAGAATCAGGCAAGTTCAGACATGTTCAGTATCGCCTACCGCTGCAACGGAGGTAACATGCAGTTAAAGTTGATGTCAGAGGAGGATCCGGAGTTTCTTTCAAACGTAATCACTGCTGATGAAACTTGGCTACATCATTTTGATCCTGAGAGCAAATAGCAGCTCAGTGTGAAAATCTCCTTCATCACCAACCACCAAAAGTGCAAAAGTGGTTGCGTCTGCAGGGAAAGTTATGGTCATCTCATTCCTTGATATTCATGGAATGGTTTATCAGCAAGTTGTACCTGCACACACATCAGTAACTGGACAATACTACAGGGATGTCCTGGAACTGGAAACATTGCAAGTTCATATCAGGCACAAAAGACTACATTTCAGTGAAGCAATCTGGATGCTGCACCACGATAATGCCCGGCCACACATTGCCAATGTTGTTGCTGAATATCTCGCAAAAATCAACGTGAAGTGCATCCCTCACCCTTCCTATAGTCCGGATTTAGCCCCATGTGCCTCTTTTCTATTCCCTAACTTGAAGAAACGCCTTCGTGGGTGGCATTATCCATCATCAGAAGCATTGGTGAAGCTGTGGAGGTGATTTTGAAGGATCTCTCAAAAAATGGTATTCAGCATGTCTTTGAAGACTGGCAGCAACGCTGACTATTTTGAGAAGGACCATCAAAATTATGAGGATGAGTAAAGTTACGTTGTCAGAAAAAATTGTGATTATTTTATATTGAACAGCCCTCGTAATTTATTTATAAGAAGAAATACTCTCAACGTATTAATCATCTCAACGTGTTAATCATCTGTTACAATGGACAAAGATGAGGTCCTTTGTAAATTATCCAGAATTTCGAAAAACATGTAAAATTCACTCACGGCTATAGAGATTACTTGAATATTTCAACCGAGAAATCTTTGCATAAGCGCCCATTTGAAACTATGTTCCTAAAATAGCTACTTATAAAACAGCTTGTTAGTGAAGAGACATACAACCATTTAACAACATGAAAACTTTTAACAGTATCTGTTTTACATTTTGTTTCCGCTTCCTTGAGCATGAGGAAGTAATTTGATAACTAGCAATTAGTCAGTGCTCTATTTTGCATCACTACTGGATTCAAAGATACAAATGTAGATATTATTTCCCCAGTTATTAGTGGAAAGGTCATCATGATGCAGTTACCTCTAAATAGAACTTCTGCAAGTTTAACACCGTTATTACGCCCATATGTTCACTGTGTCTAGACGTCTAATAATACCCAACCTTTTACTTATCTTTATCCTCCTCATAGACATTACGTTCTCATAGCACCTTCTTCCGACAAAATTTATTCCAACATAAACTAATAATTATTTTGTTTTATGTGTGCAGATCCTTCTGTATAAGTTAGTCCACATTTAATGATAAATAATTTTACTCTTTCTTATTTTATTTTTCGGAGTTTGCTTTCCAATTGTTCACCTAGTACAGTTCTTATAAAATTTGTACTTTAACATAATATACAGGCACTTACATCGTTGTATTTTTTCATATCCTTGCATTTTAAAGTATTTTATTAGTCTTGAACTCGACAAATGTTTCCTCTATACCAATATCTTTTTTGGTTTAAACAACAAATAATTTCATTACTTGTTTCAATTACGTTGGCTTGATTTGGGCATTCTGCCACGTTTCTATGTTATCATGCACAGGGTGCTTTAATATATGTAGTGTACTTTAATTGTATATTTAATATACATTATATATGAAATACAACACATGTGGATTCTTATGATATCGTCAGCATTAGCATAAGGTAGCAGCTCGTGAGTGCGTTTAAAGTCAGAGAGAAATTTCTTTGTGACCGATACAGACACCTGACTGGCGTTTATAGGAGAGTTCGTCAGTTAGGTTAAGGAACCAGTCTCATCTGCAGCTTGTCTTCCTGAGCACCTTTGTCTTACTGAAGTTATTGGTCCACGAGATACCTTCTATAGACCAACTCAAAAAGGCTATGCGTCAGTCATAAAGTAATTTCTCCCGCATTTTAGTGTTTAACGACCACTTTTTAATTTTTCTTCCTTCAACGTTAAGCCATATCGGACAGTGAATGAGATGGGTGAAATGATGCTCAAATGTGTCCAGGTTCCATGGAGCTTAGAGTTACCCGACATTCGTCTTTAAGGACAAGGGAAAACCCCGGAAAAATTTTATCCAGGTAGCTCACTCTGACCAAGATTCGAACTCGGGACCACTTGATCGTGAGACAGACACGCAACCATCTACGCTACTGAGGCGGGCTTATCGCCCGCTTTTACTACATGCGGCACCACAGGCGGTGACATTGATGATCATGAGATGAAGTTGGAGCACCAGTGGTATGAGATGGCGGGGGAAACCGGAGATCCTGGAGAAAATCCACCCCCAGCGCCGTGTTTTCCACCACAAATTTCACATTAAGGTCGCCTGGAATCGAACCCGGGCCGCTTTGGTGAGAACCGAGCCATCTATCCACTCAGCCAAAAGTGGCCTTTGCATATAGAAGTTGATGCAGAATGACAGTATGGCAGATCTGCTTTAAATGTATATCTTTAGAATGTCCAATCTCGCTTTTAGACTAAAGATATTACAACGAAAAAGCCTCTAACCAGCCAAGGAACCTCTAATGGAGAATTAGTCACCTAATTTAGTATGGTACCTACTCTTAGTCACTTTAACCTGGGCCTGATAATTGTAATCACCTAGATCATTTCCAATAATTTTTGGTTGATTCTATTGGATAAAGTTACGGTACCTTTTTCGGCTTGAGTTATTTTCGTGAAACATACACGAATTTCATTTAGTGAAACCATTTATTTTGATTAGCCACCACGCTTATCGACACCATAATTCCTGTCATTAGTGAAGTGCACCTTAGTATGGAATTGTGATAAGGCATACCCATGTGACTCAACACGTCATTCTAGATTCCCATTGTTATGAAACATGCATTATGGAGCGGCTTTGAATGTTTCCTTCTCTCCTTCCACTCCCAATTCCCTCTCTCCCCAACACTCCCTGCCCCACCTCCTACCTTTTTCCGTAACTTACCTACACTTCCCATTCCTTATTCTCTCCTCTGTATTGTTCCCTTCTCTTTCATAATCGTTTTTTCCTCTCTTCTTCTCATATTATCTGTTCTTTTCTCCTCCATTTCCTCTCCACAATCTGTTCCTCTACTCTGTTTTTTTTTCTATTTCCTTCACTTTGATTCTTATTCCCTATCCTCTGTTTTCCTCATCAATTTTGTTCGGTTCTGATCTGTTCGGTTTTGATTCTTCACTTCCCTTCACCAGCCACCTGCCTCGGTAGCGTAGATGGTAGCGTGTCTGCCTCACGTTCAAGAAGTTCCGAGTTCGAAAATTGGTTAGAGTGAGTTACCTGGATAAGGTTTTTCCGGGGTTTTCCCTTATCCTGATAGACGAATGTCTGTCGTGTAACTCTAAGCTCCATAGACCCCGGATTAATTTGAGCATCATTTCACCCATTTCTTTCATTCATTCATCGTCCGATATGACTTAATGTTGGAGGACGTAGGTAAATTACTACATGTTTCCCTTCCCTCATCATCCCTCCTCTCCTCTCTTATGCTCTTCTCTCCTTTACTCCTCCAGTCTCCCCTTCTTTCCTCTCCTCTCTTCTCCACTTCTCTCCTCTTCTCTACGGCGTCCCTTAATATGTATGTAATCACCGCGATGTTATCGCAAATAAGATGATGTTTAAGTACCCTTTCTGACTATGCATATACACCAATTGTTCCCTTAATCTAAATAAATAGAAGTAGGATTATCAAGAGAAGGAAAAAGATGCCTCATTTTTACCCCGTTTCGAGGATAATTTCCCACAGCTGCGCGAAGTGAAACGCACACATATACACACGCTGAGTACTCACATACAAACCCTAGACAATAAATCGCTCATCCAGGATTCCGCTCTGATCCTCCTCCTCACACACACACACACACACACACACACACACACACACACACACACACACACACACACACACACACACATACACTATCCTAGGAACACCGCACCCATACATTACATAACTTAATGGGATGTAATAAACTCGACCTCGCAAGCCCTCCACAACCATGGACTTCACTAGATAGCGGCTGCAAGGGAGGGGTGATTGTAGAACACGAAAGAAAGAAATAAAAGCACTCTAACTATATCAGTGCTGCAGTTACCGCGTCTATTACGTCATGAGCTTTGTCGTTTACTAACAAGGTGGTGCTCTGATTTCGTTAACCACTTATTCACTGTATTCCTGTATTCACTGCCACACACAATGGAAATCCAATATTATGTACAGAAAAATGCGATCTTCATGCGAACTTAGCTGTAATTTTGCACAGTCATCTTTGGAAATCGCGAAAGAAACATGAAAATTAAGGTGTCATAAAATGATTCGACTAGAAGTCTATTTTTTCACGTATGCTGAAAAATGAATATGGTAATGAACTCTTTATATATATGTTATTATTATTATTATTATTATTATTATTATTATTATTATTATTATTATTATTATTATTATTATTATTATTATTATTATTATTATTATTATTATTATTATTATTATTATTATTATTATTATTATTATTATTATTATTATTATTATTATTATTATTATTATTATTATTATTATTATTATTATTATTATTATTATTATTATTATTATTATTATTATTATTATTATTATTATTATTATTATTATTATTATTATTATTATTATTATTATTATTATTATTATTATTATTATTATTATTATTATTATTATTATTATTATTATTATTATTATTATTATTATTATTATTATTATTATTATTATTATTATTATTATTATTATTATTATTATTATTATTATTATTATTATTATTATTATTATTATTATTATTATTATTATTATTATTATTATTATTATTATTATTATTATTATTATTATTATTATTATTATTATTATTATTATTATTATTATTATTATTATTATTATTATTATTATTATTATTATTGTTGTTGTTGTTGTGATTGTGATTGTGATTGTGATTGTGATTGTGATTGTTATTGTGATTGTTATTGTTATTGTTATTGTTATTGTTATTGTTATTGTTATTGTTATTGTTATTGTTATTGTTATTGTTATTGTTATTGTTATTGTTATTGTTATTGTTATTGTTATTGTTATTGTTATTGTTATTGTGATTGTTATTGTTATTGTTATTGTTATTGTTATTGTGATTGTTATTGTGATTGTTATTGTGATTGTTATTGTGATTGTTATTATTGTGATTGTTATTATTGTGATTGTTATTGTGATTGTTATTGTGATTGTTATTGTGATTGTTGTTGTTATTGTTGTTGTTATTATTGTTGTTGTTGTTGTTGTTGTTGTTATTATTATTGTTATTGTTGTTGTTATTATTATTATTATTCTTATTTAATTATTATTATTATTATTATTATTATTATTATTATTATTATTATTATTATTATTATTATTATTATTATTATTATTATTATTATTATTATTATTATTATTATTATTATTATTATTATTATTATTATTATTATTATTATTATTATTATTATTATTATTATTATTATTATTATTATTATTATTATTATTATTATTATTATTATTATTATTATTATTATTATTATTATTATTATTATTATTATTATTATTATTATTATTATTATTATTATTATATATTATTGATCGATTAGCAGTACAATGCTTTACAGATCAGAGTGAAAAGAAGGTAACAGAACAATACATTAAAGAACAATAACACTCAGGGATAGGCTAACAGGCCGCCCCCTAACTACATTAAGTTAGAACTCCAATAATACTCTCTGAGAAATTATGTCAATATTGAAGATGTAAGACAGACATCAAGCACTAGAATCACTCGAATCAGATGTATCACTCAGAAGCAGGTCCTGTGGTAGTCTCCTCTTCAAGCGTGAGGGCTGGCGCGTGCAGACGCCGATTTTATAATGAACAGCTCCTGGAACTTCTTGCAGCGTGGAAAAGAAGCGACTGGCGATCCTGCGAATGTAGTCGTGAAGAGGTAACAGTCCTAGTTCGTGATGGAGCTGCTGATTACGGATGAACCATGGAGCGTTGGTAGCGATGAGCATGAAGCGATTCTGTATAACCTGAAAACGACGCAGATGACATGTGTGTGAGGCCCCCCACACTTGGCAGGCATAAGTAATAAGCGGACGAACGAGTGATTTGTAGAGTAACAATGGAGACTGTAGGCCGAGGAGATGCAACAGAGGTGAGAGTTTTGAAAGTCGCCCGTAGGCCAGTGATATAAGACGATTGATATGAGCACGTCAGGTCAGTCGAGAGTCCAAAAGCACTCCTAAGTATTTAACGGGAGTTGTTGTGGGGAGCCAAGGGATATTGTTCGTATAGAGACACAAAGGAGGAAGCGGAGTATATCGGCGAAGAGTGAAGATTTTAGCCTCGGTTTGCTGAGGGTTCAAAGAGATCCGCCAAGTGCTGAACCAATGAGTTAGGCGATCTAAGGAGAGCTGTACTACTTGTGCGTGCTGGAGATTAACATGAGAATAATATAGTACTGTGTCATCAGCGTAAAGAGCTAAAGAAGTCGGAGCTAAGTCAATATCAGAAAGGTAATGAACTTTGTGTTGCACTTACGTAAATTTCACTGTTTATTCCTTCACATACTATTTTTACAAGCGCTTATTCCTCTATTTACTTCATGCTAATCAAGATAAGCATAATATTTTCCCTAATGTTTGTTTTAGGTGCAGGGGAATATGGAAATATAATAGTAAATTTTTTCTATGCCCTTGAAATTGTGTTCTCTTTGCCTCGCCATGAGATAGAAAAAGAAAGAAAAATGAATAAAATATTCCTATTTGAAAAAATAAGAATTTGACAATTCAAATAAAAAAGCACAAATATGTATAAAATATTTCGTAATGGTCTACAAAAATATATGTGACATAAATTGTGTATTTTAGTGCAGTAGGATTTTGTCTATCTCTTACTGTTTACTGGTTATAATAAACCGGATCTTTGAGGATATTTCCAGCAAGTTCCAGGTATAAACTTCATTCTCCATGCAAATATATTACATATATAGTGTTTTAATCACAATTCTTTAATGTTCCTTGCAAGGGTAGTCGGATTATATTTGGGCTGTATCTTTCAAAGACGCTAAACTTAAATTACAAACTTTAGTGTTCAACTATATTGTGACTTTTGTGGAATCGTAGAATTAAAAATCCAATTTGCAGAAATTTTAAATGTTCTTTATTTCCGTAAAAATACACTGATCAATACTCACGTAACGTCACATACACACCACAATCCACCAAGGTCGATGACAATAACAAACAACGTTCTGATCAGCTCTCGTTACAACAACACTCTTGTTACACAACTCGTCACTTCCTTAAATACCTCATTCATAATTCGAGGTCAAAGAGGTCAAAGTACAAGTACAAGGTAAAAATTTACAGATAGAAACTCCCCGGCGGTGGGCTTAGGACAATTATCATCCCACCTCCCGTGGTTCCAAAACAGTCACGAGACCGGTTCGGAGACGGGAAGCTGCCTCCCCAGAGCAGGATACTCCAGGCAGGCTTGCAAACCCGGCATCCCACCTGTCGCACTGCTGAAATCGCCCACTAGGTCGCCTTGGAGACTGAAGTTCGTCCCGCCGGATTGGAAAACGTTTTCCTCACAGCATATCATCCATTCATGCACCGCCGAGACTCGCGCCAACACCTCAACTCTGAAAGAAACAGCCAGATGAGAGATGACATGAGATGATAATGGAGGTGAAATGGAACCACAGGAAATTCGGGTACGTAACTAAACTAACATAAATGTAGCATTCACCTAGCCCCCCGGGGAAACCTCTTGAAATACCCCATGGATCAGGTAGGTCGGCCACGGGGATCGAACCCAAGCCTTCCGAATGCGGGCCAAATAGAAATCACCTGAGCCAACCCGTTCGGTTACGCTCTTTCAATATTAATGGACCATTGCTTTAGCTAATATATTCTCAATGAAATGAATGAATGCAAATTGTAACCTTATTTGCTTCAGAAAAGAGAAAGAATAATACATTTTTGAAGATTAATTTTTGCAGAAGTAAGGAGGGAAAGACATACAACCGTAAAACCATTTACACCATTTTAACCATCTTTAAAAGGCTACGAAAATTTAAACAACTTTGAAGCTCCAAAACTTTTTAACAACAATATCCTTTGTTCGTTGTGAATATTACAAATAAGAATGTTCTCCATCAATTTAGTTCTAGAAATTTTAAAGTGAAGAGATATACCTTTCGGAGTCATTGACATAAAATAGTATGTGAAGAAGGTGGAAGATTTTCTGTACGATGGAGCAGTATGTTAGGTATATCTAAAGTGAAGAAAGAGAAGATAAGAGGAACAATTCCTTTATGTTCCTTAAACCCTTTGAAGCTCTCTAGCATCAGTAAGTCACTTATTTTAAGCTTATACGTGCTTTCAATTAGGTGTACCGAAAAGAACGTGTATTTCTTGCAACATCTCTCAAAGAAACTCTTTCATTAAAGCAGTTATCCTTTAATAGTACTGGATTCACTGTAAACAGTGTAACCTTAGTCATGGCTTACAAACAAATCTGGCTGAAATAAGGCATAGGTAAATGAGAAAATTTCAAAGAAAAATTTATTGTAGATTTGTACTGCTTTATTATATTATTACTGAAGTGAAGTATGTACGATTTAATATAAGAAAGCACTAAATGAAATGTGTAAATAATAAATGTAGTTCACGTTGGAATAATTTTATACACGCCAGAACTGTTATTGATATTTTAAACTAAAAGTAAATCATAATACAGTATCTTAACCATGGTTTAAAGATATGTAATTTTGTTTTCCACAGCTACAAAATAATGATTGTATATACGCTAATCATAGAAATATTGTTGTCTTTTGGTCTTGGAATGATAAGCATTTGAATTGTCTCATGCACTTGGGGAAAACTTTGAGATCACTGTATAATAGAAAGACGCTTATTGAACTAAAAGTTAATACTGTCGTGGAAACGCCATAAAAATTTTGGCGCAAATAGATAACAATCACGGTAATAAAGAGCTTGCATAAGCAGTTAAAGATAGCGCGGCTAGTGTACACAAAGAGCCGGCAAATAAAGATAGCTGTGCTAACTGACTTGCCGGCATAGATTAAGTTACGCTTCTGGAATGTGATAGAATATTCGGTTTCTTTATTCTCCTGGAAGAGTCTCGAATTTATCAATGAGGTATTTAAGAAGGCGACGACTCGCCAAGAGTTGAATTGTAAAACAGTCGTGGGAGAGGTAAGCAGAGAACAGCAGAGAGTATTGTAACAAGAGTGTTGTAATCAGTTGTGTGAGCTGTTTGTTATTGTTATCGACCTTGGTAGATTGTGATATGTGAAGTCATGTTGTTACGTGAGAATTGATCAGTGTATTTCTACGGAAATAAAGAACGATTTTAATTTCTGGAAATTGGACTTTTAATTCTAAGAATCTACAAAGTCGCAACACTCTAAGTTAGGGTGTAAGCTGTAAGCAAGCAGAGTTCTTGCCCACCCAGTATTGAGTACTTTTTTATCGAAAGTTATTGTCTTACTTTCTTAGAGTCTGGAAATGTGGGTATGAGAGTGAATATTTGTCTGAAAACGACGAAAACCTTCAGTAACCTAAACTAAATATCAAAGATGGGAAAAAGCTGTTTCAGTGGATGTCATATACTGCGAAAATCGTAGACTGAAGATTCAACTGTTGAACAAATGCAGGGAAGAACTTTGAGATGTTTTGTTTTCGTTCTTATTTATCCGTTTGTTATTCCTTCATTCTCTCTTTGGTGTGATATCAGTTGCTGCGAATGGAAATGGAGTTCAATTACGTTTAATTTTAGGCATTTATCATCCTGTTGAAGAAGCCATTTCCTTAGTACTGAGTGACATGCGCAGACATTCCATTTAGAAGACATAGTTGACGGCATGCAAGGTTGTTCTGGGCAAGACAGCTTCCTTCCATTCGCTTGCAATAAAGACGTGCTCCCCGGGCATTAGGATAAGAAACTAGACCTTCTCTGTGAAGGACCGAGCTGTAAGAAGTGGTACAGCACTTGCTGCTGAAAGGGGATGTCCTGCTGTCATTAATTTCACGGTCGCCTCGTCGAGCCTCGCTGAATGCGACACAAGCAACTTGCGAATGAGATGAAGAGCAAAGGAAAGAAGAAACAAAAGGACGCTAAAAGAGAGGAGATGAGATGGAGCACGATGCAAGCACGATAATCCAGTGACGTAACATGCCTACTCACTGGGAATGCAATGCTATTTAGACTACCGTTCCATATGCTATCAACGTGTGTTCGTGCTTCGAGATCGTTCTTTTCTGACTCAAAAATGTGTGCCTTTACTGTTAGAGCAGTTGTCTTCAATTTCTCCCTTCTGTAACAGAGTTTTACAAGTCTCATTTATTCGGTCCTTTATTTCATTTATGTTTCAAATATTTTCAGACTCTTTAATTATTTTTCCTGCAATGGTAGAAATGATTTCAAAACATGTGCAAATTTTTGTTTCAAATCAATAAACAGAAGTGTACGTTTTAGTTAATTGATGAAAATTAATCATTTCTCCACACTAGCTGTATATAGACTAAGGTTTTTATTAGATAGAGTCAACATGAAAAATTTAATGCCATGGCCGGGATTTGAACCAGGAGATTCGTGGTTGAATGATTAATTTCCATCAATTAACTAAAATAATAAGAGTTAATGATGGAGCCTGGGACTTAAGTACTTACGACAGGAAGTCGCCACAAACGGTGTATCTCGAATGCGAGAGCCCCTAGTGGTCTACAGGGGAAATATACGAGTCAGATGGAGAATTTAATGTCAGGAAGGCACGTTGGCCATGGTACCTCAAAGGTTAAGAGCGACTAGACGGAAACCAGGAGATCCGTGGTTCAAATCCCGGCCATGGCATTGAATTTTTCAGGTTGACTCTATCTATTAAAAACCTTAGTCTATATACGGCTAGTGTGGAGAAATGATTAATTTCCATCAACTAACTAAAATAATAAGAGTTAATGATGAAGCCTGGGACTTAAGTACTTACGATAGTAAGTCGCCACAAACGGTGTATCTCGGATGCGAGAGCCCCTAGTGGTCTACCGGGGAAATATATGAGTCAGATAGAGAATTTAATGTCAGGACGGCACGTTGGCCACGATAGCTCAAAGGTTAAGAGTGACTGGAACGAAACCAGGAGATCCGTGGTTTAAATACCGGTCATGGCATTGAATTTTTGATGTTGACTAGCTATTTCACTCTGGAATTTGATTTCCAGGTTTTGAGACCCGAGGACAAAAAAAAAAAAAAAAAAAAAAAAAAACTGAGTTTAAACCGATCTTATGCAGATTAGTTTTTATCTCTAATCTTATTGAACATGAATAAATAATAAACATAGTTAGAACTAAAACAATTGGGAAAATTACTAAAAAAGATTTCAAATCACTTGTTTGAAATAATTCATGAAACCCTGCTATCTTTACAAAACCAAATTACAAATTTTGTGTACCAAATTTTGTGTTTTGTTATGTTAAACACCATAACTCAAAAAGGAGGAGTCCGTTGAATACCCAACTTATTGTTTCAAACAAATGACTTGCACATTATAAAGAAAATCTTCCATCACAAAGTTTGTTTTACGTGGAAAAATATTGAACATTTTGATTTTATCAAAAATTAACTTAGTGATTTTGATTTAGTATCACATATTTAAAACAAATCTTATATATACCTTGAATGTTCTTGGAATGCTCTCTGAAATTCTCTTCAATATGAACGTTTGCATAACTGAAAACCCGTAAGGGCCAGTCAGGATGCCAATATATAAAAACTTTGACCTAATTAAATACTACACTTTATTTCATATATGTTATTTTTTTATTTTTAAGCTAACCGTTTACAAATTATTTATTGTTATTTGTTTGAATTTTCAGGAGCTTATATTTTTGCAAAAAGGAATCCATTAGTTTTCATGTACATTTATCAGCAACCTGGTTTTAAAAGATTTTACTGTTTTTAAGCCTATAGTATTCCCTTATTCCCTTGCAACAAGAAAATTTGCGTCAAGACTGTCTACAAATTTTCGTCTCAACAACATCAAAAAAATAATGGAAGAAGCGTTGGTTAGAAGAGTGTGTACAAGAGAAAAGAAATTCAAATAAATGCAACTTATTTTTCGCAATATATTAAAAGAATATGAACTTTTGAAAGCACTGTGAGATGCTTTTTAAACAGCAGCTATCGATCTGATTTTCTCCATCTACAGAGTATGTACAAAATTTGTTATGAAAGTATATCTGCAAATGCTTATTTTGGTTAGTTGAAGTACATAGAAAAATAAGCTTGCTGAAAGAAACATACCGCGGAAAGGCCATCGAAATCGGGCCAGAGCCTCGCACATTGGCCAATGTGGCTCTTTGTGCTCCGAACAGAGCTCCTGGGAGGAAGGGATAGTGGTATTTTAAAAATGCATTTACTATTGTTAATCTCTAATATCAATTTTAATGCACTCACATAAAACCTTCAGGGACTTATTATTCTTTATAGTGCAGTGGAAGCTGATGAAGATTAGTCTCTTTAATCTGCAATACACGTACTTCTTCATGGCAGCTGCATATAGGTGTCGGTAGAAAGATTGTGTATTTAATCCTCTAATTTTCTATACAAATAAGAAAGAATCATATTAACAACATTTAAATAATTTGAAATTATACTTAATTGGGACTGTGTTTAACTGCCTCTATCTCAGAACCTTATTTTGCGAAGACAAAACAGTAATTAAAGAATTCATTCAGAATTATAATACAGCTGCAGCGCTACTGGACAGTTTGAGAGAGGGAAGCAAGAAAGAAGTATGCTCGAACGTGAGGTATAGATATTACTAAAGACATAAGCACTCGTGGTATCTCTGACGCTACTAGAGGAACCTCTGGGAGAACAGTCGAGCCCCTCCCGTACGGGAGTCGCCCGGATTGAGTTGGACTCGAGGGGACAGTGTGTTCCCGACACCCGCGGGAAATCGGGTACTTCCGGCCAGGCTTCGGCCACTCGGAAGGGGTAGAGGGTTCCCTAAGAAGTCCAGGGTACTTGCCTGCATAGGTAGTAGAAGGCGTGGTAGATCGCCAGGCGGCCCCACCAAGGTTATTCGGTAGTCTTCCCAACGGGGTTCACGACGTAAGTGTCGTATCCACTTCCACCCGTTTTGATGTTGCTGTCGATGGGGATGGGCTTTATAGACCCTAGATATTGTCCTACCCCGGAGTCCTCCATCGTCTCCCGGGAGTCAGAGACCGGCGTCTTCGGACGTTTGGAGTAGAGCTCGATTTAAAATGTAACATATCCCTTTGCACCTGGCGAAGGAGAGTTCATGCCTTCAGTCGATTTGTTGTGGAGTGAGACCCAATAAGAATGTATTATTATTTATGTATCATGTTCCAGAGAAAATACATTTAGAAATTATATAAAATGTATGTATCAGACTGATGCAGTAATCCTTACATTCCCTTAAATTTGACAAGTGAATCCCTCAATCCCTTTTCGGTAAGTTATCCCAGTATTAAAACTTCAAATAGGCAGTCCTGCTGATATGAAGTCATTGACCTCTGAAGGGTAAACGATGTCCTCACCCCCACGTATCATGAACATGACATTATCACCGTAGACCAAAACTCCACATGCAGCATTCTGCTTATCAGACTGAGTGAGCTGTTGAAGACACAGCAGATTCTCTAGGCTCCACCCTTTGCATTCCACTGCCTCCGACTGAGCTACCATTCTGTCAAAGCATGTGCTTTATTGCTTGGATGAAGTGCAACAGGCGCTGTTCATCGGAATGAACAATCTGGCCACAGTGATGGGAAAAAAGAGAAATTTCTGATGAAATAACCATGAATTAATAATGTATATCTGCGAAATACAGTTTGTCGAGCTTACCAACATTATGCTTGCTTCAAATAAAAGCTATTGACGTAAGGGAAGTATAACATTGGTGTATGCACTGAGATAATTTGATTATACTCCCTCATGGCTTCTTTGCTGGGCCTAGGCACAGACGTCATATTGGAGATAAAATGACTGCATAACTTTTGATAGGCACGAAATATGATCCCCAGTTTCCTGATAAAATTATTACTTAGTAATGGATGAGTAGAGTCAGACTGAAAAATCCAATGTCATAGCCAGGATTTGAACCACGGATCTCTCGCTCTCCGTGCAATTGCTCTAAACCACTGAGTTACTATGGCCAACGTGCCGACATGACAATAAACTGACTCGTATGTTTCCCGATACACCACTAGGGGTTCTCATATGCTATGAGATACGCACCTTTTGTGGCGACTTTCTATGCTGTAAATACTGTCCCAGGCTCCATAGTTAAACCACTATGTCTTTATTTGAATTTTTCAGTCGGATTCTACTCATCCAAATCTTAGCCTACCCACGGATAGTGTGGAAGAAATGATTATTTCCATCAATTTACCTAAAATAAAAACCTAGTGCTTAACTATGAAGCCTGGAACTTAAGTACTTACAGCATAGTAAGTCGCCACAAAAAGGTGCGTATCTCATAGCATATCAGAAACCCTAGAGGTCTACCGGGAAACATACTAGTCAGTTGGAGAATTTAATGTTATATCGGCATGTTGGCTATAGTAGCTCAGTAGTTTTGGGCAACCGCATGAAGAGCGGGAGATCCGTGGTTCAATTCACGGCTATGGCATTGAATTTTTCAGTCTGACTCTACTCATTCAATCTTTAGCCTACACACGACTAGTGTGGAAGAAATGATTATTTACAGTCATTACATGGTAAAATTCCATAGATATTGAGAAGGAAGGAAAGAAATTGATAACCTTAAGAATAAATAATGCTGCATTTAAAAAATAAGGCATGCGCAGAAAGCCAAAATTCACATAAATCACAATTCATTTCTGCATAGTTGCTCATCAAAATTTTGCATCCTTCGCTTGTTTTCCTTGGCAGTTGCAACTATACTAACGAAGATTTCTTTCAATCGAGGTTACTTGAAATAGAGTTTGAAGGAATTGAATGATAGGGACGAATGTAAGCATTGAAGTGTAACCGGTTGATGTACATAATTCCTTTAAGTGCTGAAGAATCGTTCTAACAGAAATAAATGATAATAGTGAGATATGTGGGATAAATACAAATTAAAATACTTTTTCAGCAAATTTAATATGAGATGGTGAAGGAACTGGACAACTTCATGTATTTGGGATCTTTCGCATTGACAAGACCATTTTTTGGAAGAAATCGAAACAAGGCTTGGCAATTCCAAAGAAAGGTTTTAATTGAAACTAGAAGAGAATAAACAACATAACATATTTATGTACATGTCAAAAAATCAGAAAACTGCGATAAAGTGAGAAATGGTAGTCACAAGATTTGAAATGTGACTATGGGGAAGAATGGAATCTGCAAAATAAGGACGAAACGATTAAATGATACTGAAAGTGTGAGCGAAGAGTAACAGCAACTCCTGTATAGTGAAAGTACTCGCTAAAAGTTGCATTGAAGTAAAAGGTGAATTTAAAACATATTTGTTGAAAAGATTCTGATTGGTATATTAGCTACGTTGTTGGTATGGAGACCCAAACATTAAATTCATAAAGCATGCAAGAACAGAACATTTGAAATATCAGTGAATGAGTACTTGAGTGACGAACTATCCAATACAACTTGTTTTACCAATTAGAAGTGATTTTAAACAGACAATTACTTAAGTTACAGAAGAACAAATCCATAATTTTCATGTACTAAATTAGTACCATTCTTGGAGCAATCATATACAAGTAATGTAAACAACGAAAACCAAAATATGATTAAAGATCAATTATAATGGAAACTAAAAGCCTGGAAAACTAAAGAATCAAATATTATAAAACTAACATGATACGGTTTTTTCATGTAACAGCAGCCCCAGAACTTGGAGTGAAAAGGAGTATTTAAATACATATACATGGGAAAACCCAAAAAAGAAATTATTTGTTAAAATATAAAAATGCTACATTTGCTTTAACAATAATTAACTATCGGAAAACATTAAGCTTTAAGCTATAGTCGAATCTTAAATAGGCTGACTGTTATTGATTGAATTTGAAATTCTGTTCTCTTTGGATGACCAACAAATAAAAGAAAGTACTACTTCAAATTATAAATAACTATAAAATAGAAACATCTAATAAAAATAGAAATAAAATTGAATATATTCGAAAAGTTTGACTCATGTTTATGTTTACAAAATTTGTATTTTATCGAGCGGCACATTTTTAAGAAATAAGCATTTATCTATCTCATACTGTTTACTAGTTGTGCAAAAGTAGCCCGGAGTGCCTCTGAGAACATTCCCAAAACTTCGAGATAGACATTGCATTTTTCATGAAAATATCTAAAGCGTATAGTATTTTAATCAAAATCACTAGAGCCATTTAAAAAAGTCAAAATTATAGAAAAATGTTTCATATAAAGAATGGATGATATTCTTGAAAATATTTGTGCAGTAACCTTGGAAGATGCTGAAGTAATAAGCGACTTTTCATTTTGAATTATGCTGAAACACACACACACACACACACACACACACACACACACACACACACACACACACACACACACACACACACACACACACACACACTCTCTCTCTCTCTCTCTCACACATACACACACACTCACACACACACTCACACACACACACACACACACACTCTCACACACACACTCTCTCTCACACACACACACACACACACACACACACACAGTCGCGCACACAGGCACGTATGGACACGCTTGCCTCGGTAGTGAAGATGGTAGCATGTAGAGCCTGACGTTAAAGAGGTCCCGAGTTCGAATCCCGGTCAGGAAGAGTTACCTGAATAAGGTTTTTTTCCTTTTTTTTCTTATCCTTAAAGACTAATGTCGGGTAACTCTAAGCTCCATGGACTCCGGGGTCATTTGAACATCCTTTCACCATTCAATTCAATTCCTAAAGGACTAATGTCGGGTAACTCTAAGCTCCATGGAATCCAGAATCATTTGAGCATCATTTCATCCATTCCATTCATCATCCGAAATAACTTAACGTTGGGACGTAAATTACATAAACAAAAAGATGCTCGCACACACATACACAGTCACGGACCATCGGATCCTTTCTATAAGTGCTTTTTCACATTCAGGAAGTCACAAAACATGTAGTTTTGGTGAAATCTTAATATAAAATGTTTAACCTAATTAAGTGGTGGAGAAAATTCACATTAAAAATTTACTCACGAAAAATTAATTTTAAGCGCAATAAAATAAAAAGAGAGATAAAATCTAATATGACATAACTCTTCCTACCGTTTTCTGCTAATTAACACCGATAATCGTTAACTACTCAATAAGTAACGTTGCATAAGAAGTATACAATAAGCCAAACCAATTAAAACATGTTTTTCAAAACCAGTCACTGGTGATGGATTTGAAATGTTGATTTTGAATAAACGCGGTAGAATAAATAAAGGAAAAAATTATTTAATATTAACAAAAGAATACATTATTCGAAACTTTACGCCAACAACAAAAAATATCTCGGAAATCGTAAGCGCCTAAAGATATTGTTCACATAAATGGTATACTACAACAAATATACATTATTTTTGTCAGTAAGTTTTTGTCCATTACTTAGGCTTTACCGATCGTATAAAGTAATTTAGGATGAGCAGGGCTTGCCTTCAAAGAAAATCCCCTAACAATTACTTGTGAAAATAAAACAAATTTCGATATTATAATTAAGTAGATCAAACGATTTTTGGGAAAATAAAGAACAACGAAGGAAATTTTTGTATAGTGTTGGGAATTCTCTTATATCTTCGTGTAGTATCCTTAAATATCTTAGTGTTTTAAATATCAAATATCATGCAATTCAGCCTTTTCGGTTTTAGATACACTGCTCAACAACACACACGCGCAGGGGTGTACACATAGAGAACATTTTCTAAAAATGTTTGGGTTGAGAGGGCTTTGAAACATGCATTTCCAGTAAAGTGTCAGTAGCGAGCTTTTGGGTAGATTATAATACTTTTTATACTTGCTGTAAATACCTACTATGTAGCAGAGTAAGTATAGAAATGTCTGAAATGTATGAAGCTGAAATAAAGGTCCTAAGGATCTAAGAAGCGTACAAAGGTCTAGATGAAACGCCACTGATCAAAGAGGAAACCTTGACAACCAGCGGAAGAAACGATGAGACTGGCTCCAGTTAAAGGAATGAAAGATTCCGGCGAAGGCACTTTTTTCCTTTTCTTTCCCTTGCTTCAGAAAGAGCGTGACAAAGTCATTTATCAGCACATGGCTAGTAATTGTTCCCGTTACTTGAGAAATCTCCACGTCCTCAATCTTCCAGCCCTTCATGTCCTTTTCCTTGACTTATGGTTGCTTCTTTCCTCTTGATATTGAAACTTAGCATGGATTACCTATCATTTCATGAGGTTGTTTTTTCCACAAATAAAGTCGTTTCAGACACATTTGTAGGTATATCTATGCCATTATAAGGGGATATAGACATAACTATCGTAATGGCTTTTATTAGTATTACTATGCTTATTTTGGCATAAGAACTCAAGACAAATCTTAGTCGTTAGCTGCAAATCTTAGAATTGTTGAACCTAGCCACTGCTCTAACAATTGAATGTGAATTGCAAAATATTTCTCGTTCTGCTTAACGTACGATATTCAACGTTCGAGTAAGTTTGGACGATACAATGCTTCCGTTAAACATATGAATATATCGTTTTTACAGAATGTTAACAATGCACGCCAGGATAAGATGATCTTACTTCGTTGCTGCAAACAAATGAAATGTTTTTAATTAGTTCTTTTATTAGCGCGGCTTTGTCATCTGGTTTTAAACGTAATAAACTGTTCTACACACAAAATGTTACGGAAATGAGAATAGCTAATGTTGACTAATTCAGGGCCACTGAAATCGAAAATAAAATTGAAGTTTGCAGTTTAGCTCTAGTTTTCAAATAACAGTCATAGCCTAATATTGCATATTTTTCCACTAAATATTGAATCTCCAAGTATACACCCTTGGCAGCATGCCATAAATCCCACAACACTGTGTAATTAAGTGATCATCCATTCTCGCTGTACACGTGTTCATCTCGTGATCCATAGAATAGTCCCCTGGAAGGGTTTTCAGTTCTTATAAAGTGTTGTACAAAAGTGGTCGTATTCCTTTCCTCAAACAGTGAAGAACAGGTGCCATCAGCTTCAAGAGATGCAGATTACATGCCAAGCACAGACGCGTCCAATCATAAGAAGAGCTCAATGATTTAATCAGGGATCTGGATCTTCTTAAACATAAGGCTGAACTTCTGAGATCAAGGTTGCAACAATGAAATTATCTGTACCCCTCTGTGAAAGAGACATGTCAAATTAGACATAAAGATTTGAAGCAATTCTTTATAACTGAAGGAGATTTCACGTACTGCTGAGACGTTGATTGCCTGCTGGATACATTAAAACGAGGCATACTCCTGATCAGTGGAGACTATTCATTGATGCTTCAAAGACAAGTCTTAAAGCAGTACTTTTACATAACGGAAATAAGTTTCCTTCCATTCCTGTGGCATATGCTACCAACACAAAAGAAACGTATATAAATATGAAAAATATTTTGATGGGAGTAGATTATAAGAAATACCATTTTATTAGGACTGCAAGCTGGCTAAACCAAGTACTGTTGTTTTTAAATATGTTTTAATTAGTTGTTTACTAGTGCGGCTTTGTCACTTGGTTTTAGATGTAATATGGGAGATTCCTAGTGATGAAAAGCTGGTGTTCTAACTTTAGTATTTCAAAATTTAAGTCATACATGTGCTTAATGCTATCTGTAAGAAATTTAAGACACACTTGTGCCTCATAAAGCAGCGCGCGACATTCTCAAAATGTTTCAATAAAAACTGAAGGATTTAAGGTGTAGGTAGGTTGGTGTATTTAATACAATACCTACTAACATTTTATTTTAATTTCTCTCTGGTGTAGGGACCATATAGCCAGTGAATATAGCAAAGGTGATATAGGAAAACGCTTCCTGATATCTGCGGACCTTGAAACACAAAATTAACAATCAATCATAATGGTTTCCGGAGCTTTGACAGGGAGGTTCAGCACCCAATTTGGTGCAGAGGTGGGGGCGACCTGTCGATGGCACCTGGGAGGTATCAGCCAGGTAAAGGACGAACCACTTTTTAATTAAATTACCTCATCCCCCTCCTCTCCACTCAGTGTGACAGCACGTGGCTCTGTTTAGAGGCATACCAACTCGTGGTGAAATCACTTGCATTTTCTGTGACACGTGAAAATCGGAATATCACTGGATTCCAATGCTATCGATTGGATATATCAATTTGACTACCTAATCAATTTATTTCGTAAAATTTACATTGTGTTTCAACATACTTTCAGCAATAATATTTCTATTAATTTCAAACCCACAAATGTACATTCTCTATATAACAAAACTGTAACATAAAATATTCTGGTAAGTTACTATTTTAATGGATAAATATTTGTTGCAACATTACATACATAGCTTCCTCCTGCTTTGCGCATATTTCAAATTAATCTAATCATAATAATATTCTTAGATATTTTGGCTCTAAATGATCTCTAGCTAGCAATAAGATAACATCTAGTTATTAGTGTATTAATAACATAGCGATAACTGATTCATACTATTCTTATTTATAATTTTATAGCCTACTTCTCTGCAACGACCACCTCCCTTCTATCTTACTCTTATTAATTCGTTGACTAAATAATTCCTGTAAATGTTTTATTTTCCTCTATCTTCAAAATTAGAGTTGTACTATTTAATATTTCCCCATCTAAATTATTCAACTCGTATTCCCATTCCTATTTTAACCATAATTAAGGTCACAGTAAATAATGCAAATCTGTAATATTTCTACAAACATTCGATATTTTACTAAATCATTGTTCTAGTCAATTAAGACCTGAAGCTTTCCTGGCGAGGAACTTCTCGGACAGGCAGCCAGGTGAAAAGATAATTAGATATCAACGTTTCCGGAGTGTGCATCTCTCCCACCATCAGGATATTTATAAAATGTTATAACCACAAATGAATTGCTGGATATAACACCACTATAAACAAAGACAAAACACTATCAAAATTCGCATTACTGAACAAAGGACTGTTTTCAGTAAATTAAATACCAGGTCAGGAGATGGCGTGAGTATAGAAAATTGTTTCAAAGAAACATAACTACTTAACTTGATTGTCAATTTTTATTGATCTTTGCTTCTTAATTCGATGGATTTCTGTTTTTAAGGCCGGTTTCCAAGAGGAGCTCATATATATTTGTGTTTATAGTTGTGTTATATCCAGTATTTCATTTGTGGTTATAAAATTTTATAAATATCCTGATGATGGGAGAGATGCACACTCCCGAAACGTCGATAACTAATCGACTTTTCACCTGGCTTGTTGATCGAGAAGAAAGTGAGCATTGTTCTAGTCCTTTTAAACTCGAGTGCTAGCCCATAGTGCTGCTTAATTTATTATATCATATATGAATATAATTTTCCTGTTACACTTTTTATACTCCTGTGCGGTTTCAGATAACTTTTGTCTAATATTCTAATATTCCCTAGTATTTCCTACCTTTCGTATACTCAAGTCTTACCTTTACCTTTTCCCACAAACTTCCCTTTGATACCCCATGCTATTCCAGAAGTTTCCCATGCCTGTATGTTGCAGCACATTACGCAGTCTAAGAAGCCATGATCATTTCACTTAATCTTAAGGAAATCTTCTCTAATAACATCACTTTGTTTCAAAGTAATAATCTGTTAGTGAGAATATTGTGACTTTGTGGGTTCGTAGAATTAAAAGTCTAGCTTGCAGAAATCCAAACTGCTCTTAATTTCAGCTAAACGACGTTGTGTAAAGCTCTTACAGGCTCTGAAAATGACGTGTCGTACAAACACGCAGTCTCTCATTGCTTCACCACACGTAAACAAGCAAAAGCATTCACTTTAAAATCACTACACAGCTGCACACACAGGATTATCAGTTTTTTACTAGCCAGGGGCTAGGTTCAAATGTCCACACAACTTACACACTGCACGAATTCTGCCTGTCCGGCTAGCTGCAGCGCTTTTATACCTCCATTCATGTTCTAGAAATTAGTGGAACGCTCAGTGTCAATCAAGACGTCATAAGAAAAGAAGAAGCTTATAGATATATGTTTCTTTCTTGCCACGGCCCGCCGCATCACAATGCCTCGCGCCAATATCTATCTCAATCTGTAGCAGTCACTTTCCCGCTTTCTTATTTACTTATCCAGATATTCAGGGGATTCGACACGGAGGAACAAACTTAGTGTATTGTACTTGTGGGGCAACCTCGAGAGGAGGGAGGAGACAGACGCGGCCGTACCAAGCAGTCACGACAATGCAGAGGGCAAGGTGCCTAAAATTTACCAGTTGTGAAACTCCCCACTAGGTCCACCAGGTCGGCCCGGAGACCGGGGACAGTCCCACCGGAGGAGGAAGTATTCTCCAAGAGCATCTCACTCTGTCAGGCTCCGCCTAGACACCCGCCGACACTTCTACCCTGAAAGAGACCACCAGATGAGAGCTGATGTGAAGTTCCTGGTGAGCCGGAAAGAAAAAATGAAAAAGCCCATGGGTTGGGTAGGCCGGCTACGGAAATCGAACCTAAACCTCCCGAATGCAGTCCATAGACCAAGCTGCATCGTATTTGTTTAAAACCCTTAAAAGAGAGGTCATCACAGGTATTTTACAGGTTTTTACAGCATAGAATTCCATTTTGAAGGAATTATTTTAGACAAATGAATTTTTAATCAAATGTTTAAAGTTACCTATGATAAAAGGTAAATGGTCCACTTTTCTAGATAAGAAAGTACTAGAAGTAGTAGTTTGTGTTGCTTTTATAAGAAATCTGATTCAAGGATTGTAATTTATACATCTCTCGTTTTGTATTGTCGCGAGGCGCTTGTTATTTGGCGAGAGAGAGATAGAAGTGGGGAGTGAAAAAGATAGATAGTGCCCAAACCACACCCATGCTGGCACTAGTAGAAACGAAGTGGGTAGAGAAAGAGCCAAAGAAATGTCTGGACAGTTCTCACTCCTTCGCTTGCCGCCTCGAAAGGCCGTGAAGCTTCGGGTGGCTTAGCCAACCTTCGCGAAACAGCGGACCGTGTATAAATAACACTAAGGATGACTGAGTGAGTTCAGTTCCGCAGGAAGCCGAGAAAGGTGCAGAGAAGAGTCAATGGAGAGCTGTTAATGGTGCAGTGTGGACGTGTAGCAGACGGCCTAGATTATTGCGCTCGTGTGTGTTTACGTAATTCTGCTGATATCAGAGTTGTACAAGTGTCTTTCTAAAGAAATAAAGAGCATTTTGAATTTCTGGAACCTGGACTTACAATTTTACGAACCCATCAAGTCACACTATTCATATTAACAGACAAACAAATTCCATTCTCTAAATGTGTTATATTTTATGGATTTAGGCCTCAATCGTGTATGTATTTTCATTTATTAATATTTTAATCTATTCATATTTTTAACATTTTCTCTCTATTCAATTAGCCATTACACTCTATACTGCATTTTATGACTTCTGTCAGCATGTGGTTGAAATAATCATCTAAGAAGCGTACAAAATACTCATTTAAGTGATTTAAAAGCTAAAACCAAAATTTAACCGCTGTGTCTTTCCTACCTCATGAGTATGTATCAGTGATTTGTAAATAATGCTGTACCACATAAACTCACCCTCGAAATGTGAAGTATATTTCTATACCTAACTCCTGTAACTTCTCCTTTAAACGAACAATATTCCAGAACATTTGTACGCTTTCTCACTGAGTTTCCAATTTCCTTTTGAAGCAGATTTCCGCAATAGTGTTTTCTGCAGTATATGAGACTAGTGAATAGCGCTCCAAATTAATTTATGGTCTCTTCGTGACAAAGAGTGTGTCTTTCGTTCGTTTGCTTTACCCAGAGCGCCCTCTCCTTTCCTTAAACTTATGACGTAATAAAGTAATATACATGTTGGCTCTACTTTATGCTGCGGAAGACGATCTGAATGTCCTGAAGTGTTCACTTCCGAATTTTTTATAGGGATTTTAACATTTGTAGCTTCATTTGTGTTGGTTGGTATCTTGAGAGAACTAAGTGAAAGTCAGATAAGTACCAAACTTGTTATTTAAGTTCTGTATCTTCAAAAATCAACATATGATTTTCAAGAAAACTCTCTTAAAGTTGATAAATTTGGAGGAGCAATGTTTTTATTTTATTTTATTGAGAAATGCGCTACCAATTTTGATTAAAATATAAAATAACAAAGATATATTGCAAATAAGGTAACATTTCCGTTAATCATTTGCTGTCCCCAACATTTCCCTACATCTGTTTCAGGATTTTAGGCCCAATGATGATGATGGGTGTGTTTCGGCAGAACCGAAGAGGGAATTTCGATTTTTTTATTTTTTTTATTTTCTTTCCTGCATTTTAAAATTGTTATAGCGGTTCTATTTGGTGTATATGAGTACTAGTTTTACTTTGCTTTTCTTGTAAAGAAGATAACTCACTTAAACACTCCATTTGTTCATAATTTTTCATTCGTAGTATATTTTTTATTTATTTCTTTTGGTATTTATATTTTCGTTTCTTAATTTTTATATTTTTGTCACAATATGTTAATCAGCAACCTGAAATCGGGTGATAAAACCATGAAAATAGGAATACACCTTTATCAGCTTCCAACATTCGCGTCTCAGGAAATCGAACTAAACCTTCCCCTTTGCCAGGCTTCCGACATTCTTTTTAAATATCCGGTTTAACGTTCCTGTTACCAATCAAATCACATAGTGATGCAGGGACATATTCTGGAAGAGAAATTTCAGGCGCTTGGGTTTTTCAAGGCATGATGGAGCATCCGGCTGACACTATTTTACTATGGAGTTCTGAAAATCATCCAGATGCTATCAACCTGCCCACAGTAGGCAATTTACTGTTCCAGTATATCAGTTTTGAAGCAGTATGTACGAGTATATTGGATAGATTGTGCTCGCCCAGGTTGCCAGTTTTCCGCTTTCGGTGGGATCTTGTGTAGCTGCTCTTAAAGTGTCTCCTGGCAATCCGTAGGCACATATTTACAGAATATATGCTAGCAATTTTCCATTCTCGAGTATGTTTCTCTTCAAACTTGGGAATAAAAGGAAATGAAGTGGCAAGTGATACCGGTTTTGGGTGCACTCGAACGCTGAGATAACGTTACTGTCGCGAGTGCGCTCAATGACAGGCTTAAATCCTTTAAATTCCAGACGAGTGTTTAAGAACCAGTTACCCTTTATTTTTGGAGACAATGTACTTTAAGTTAATGGAATGTGAGATATACAGACATATAAAATTACATTAATTAAAGTGAAGTAATCTCAAATGTTTAGTAATGTTACTTGCGAATTAAAAGTTTGTGAGCTGGACGCAAACACGGAAAGGAATTATAAGGATTTCAACGCTTCAATGGGGATGATGCATTATGCGTCTGAGAGTGACAGGTAAGACATAAGAACATAGCAAAAGGCGCAGATCAGCGGGACAGTTCACTTCGAAACTAGCTTCAGATGGATTGTCGTAGGTTTGACACAGTGTTCTGCATGGTGGCAAGAATAGTAGTGAAAGTAGCAATTTAAAATAAAATACAACTTCAGCAAATTATATATTTTCCACTTCAATTATCCGAAACTACCTTGAGATATTAGAATGAAATTCTTGCCCCCGCTGAGCTATATAAACAGAGAAGTGAACATTAGGAATCCTTACCTATAAGCTCTGACTAACAGATACCCGCCCAGCCAATCGGTCGTACTCTAACGATTGAGGAGCCATTCCTACACAATCTTGAAATACTACTTATGATTTTGGCGGAATGTCCATGTTAACTTTCCCAGAAACTTTGGATTACGCATGGGTTAGCTGGATTAGGGTTTATGCCATGTTGGGAGATCATCCTTGCTAGAACTCATTATTAGCCAGATCTGGGTGCTCTTCAGGTCTCATCCCTCACCTCTCATTCCAAATATCACGTTTGAGTACTCCCGATACTGTACATGGTGTTCATTTTTACCGCGCAAAATTCGACGACATCAATGGCATCGCTAATGGAGCGCGTTTATATACGATTCCCCTAGCGGCTTGCTTAGATGTGTTATCATCAGCTTTGAGGCCTCCCTCTACCGGCAGGTAAATATACTATTTAAGAGGTGGGTCTGGCCGCGTAATATAAAGGTGCGTTATTTCACCTGGTGCTTAGATACGATAACTGTTTATAAAAAAACTATATGCTGCGATGCAATGCACTGCAAAGCTAAAATTATGCAGCCATAAAATATACCATGAACAATATACAAAATGATGAGTCAATGAACACTTATTTCACAATGAACACCTGTTTTTTTCTGTTATAGTAGACATATATACATATTGTAAACCTGTCACATAAATAAAAGTATTTCAATTTGATCTAAATTCTTTTCTATCACCCACAGTTTCCTCACAATGTAACTTCATTATAAACCAGAAAATTAGCAGAACATGTTTCAGGAGTGAAACATAAATTAGTGATACAACATGTACAAAGCTTTTGTCCAAGTTTAGACAAGAAAACATCTCTAGTAGATAGCCTTATGAGACTATTTTCTTGTGTTTCCTTTCTCTCTTCGCCTTAAACGCTATCTGTCTTGCGAGAAGGTACACTTGAGGCCTTTCTGTCATAACATTATTTATTGATCCTAGATTTGGAACAGTCACTTTATAGCGTCCAGTGTCTCTCTTTATTGTGTAAAGTGATCCTGTACCTTGGAAGTGTTTGACTCATCTATTGGTCTTAAAAGACATAACGACACCTACTTTAATAGACATTTTAGTTAATTGATGGAAATTAATCATTTCTCCACACTAGCCGTTTATATGCTAAGGTTTTGATGGATAGAGCCAACATGAAAAATTCAGTGCCACGGCCGGGATTTGAACCACGGATCTCCTGGTTTCCGTGGTTCAAATCCCGGCCGTGGCACTGAATTTTTCATGTTGACTCTATCCATTAATAGACTTTTTAAATAAGTGTGAGAATGACAAAAAATGTATATCATATATCTACTGATAAAACGTAAGACGTTTATGTTACAAACAAAAGTATGTCAATTTGACGGTACCTGGACACTTTTGACAACATTACGCTCCAAGAGACTTGTCTGAATGACGGATAGCATTGCATAAACTCCTCTATGCAGCGGTTTAAATTATATTTATATGTCGCACCAATTTTAATGTGGGTACGAAAGCAGCATTCAACGATGGTGGTCTGTGTTCATATCCAGGGCAAGCTGGTTGTATTAGTTAACAGAGATACCACACTGAGAGTGCTGTAATTTGCATACTGCTCCGCAAAAATTACAGCTTCTTCTTCGTAGAGGGCACTATGATTTCAAGGTAGGCTCACCAGTTAACAATGACGTCATTCTTGCTCAATCGGAGGGCGGGAAAAAACGAATAAAAATGAACACCGTGTAGGCTACTATGATTCCGGATTCCTAAGGGTATGTTTTGTCACGATGACTGTCGAACCAGCAATGGGAGAAAAGCAGCAATTAGCACAATAATAATAATAATAATAATAATAATAATAATAATAATAATAATAATAATAATAATAATGATGATGATGATGATGATGATGATGATGATGATGATGATGATGATGATGATGATGATGATGATGATGATGATGATGATGATGATGATGATGATGGTGGTGATGATGGTGATGGCGGTGGCGGTGGGGGTGACGGTGGCGGTGGCGGTGATGGTGATGGTGATGGTGATGGTGAAGGTGATGGTGAAGGTGAAGGTGAAGGTGGCGGTGATGGTGAAGGTGGCGGTGATGGTGATGGTGGCGGTGATGGTGATGGTGATGTGGTGATGGTGATGGTGATGTGGTGAAGGTGATGGTGATGTGGTAAAGGTGATGGTGATGTGGTGAAGGTGATGGTGATGTGGTGAAGGTGATGGTGAAGGTGATGGTGAAGGTGATGGTGAAGGTGAAGGTGAAGGTGATGTGGTGAAGGTGATGGTGATGTGGTGAAGGTGATGGTGAAGGTGATGGTGATGGTGATGTGGTGAAGGTGATGGTGATGGTGGCGGTGATGGTGATGTGGTGAAGGTGATGGTGATGTGGTGAAGGTGATGGTGATGTGGTGAAGGTGATGGTGATGTGGTGAAGGTGATGGTGATGGTGATGTGGTGAAGGTGATGGCGATGACGATGGCGATGACGAAGTGACAAGGACGACGACGACAACAACAATAACAATAATAGACGCCTAAAGTGCTAGACACAAGTATAAGTTATAAATGTAAATCGGTTATACCTTTGTCATTTTATTATTTTTGCATTTATAAATTTAAATGCCCGCCTCGTTTGCGTAGGTGGTAGCGTGTCTGCATCACGTTCAAGGGGTCCCGAGTTCAAACCTCGGTCACGGTGGATTACCTGGATAACGTTTTTTCAGGGTTTTTCCCTTATCCTTAAAGACGAATTTCGGGTAACTCTAAGCTCCATGGATCACGGACTCATTTGAGCATCATTTCACCCATTTCATTCATCGACCGATATGACTTAACGTTGTAGGACATAAAATTACCAAAAAAGATTAAATTAGATAGAATCCATCTTGTATATCACGAAAATGTGTTAGTACTTGCTTATTTTAATTCATGCTCTTTGAAAATCAAACTAGAGAACCTATGCCTAAAAAGTGGCACATTCTTAAGAATATAAAATATATTGTGGTTCAAAGAGGCTTGTCTAACAACTACTAGCGAGGTTGTTACTCCGTCAGTGTACAGCACGCTCTTGTTATCTCTTATACGATCCAATTTGCTTGCAAAGTCTGGTTTTTTATATTATCCTTCTTGTTGTCTTCGTTTACTCTAACTACTCCGTCCCTGGAGCAACAATGTCTACCTAATTATATCTACTGCACTCTTAAAGGTTTTTCTGGAATATTGTTTTACGTACGGTATGAAACTGTACCCTTGTTTCTCAGACGATACTTGAGGAATTTTCAGGATGACCTAGGAAATGGTGTATTAATTATTCGTTCACTGAAACACTCTCTGTAGTGCTCCATATGTTCGTGACAAAACCAGTGGTCTCAGACAAGTCTTCTACAGGTACCAAACAAAGAGATTACATGCGACAATATCACAGATGAAATGTAATTAATTAGGTATTCTGTTTAGGAAAGGCAGTCTCCATCATTTTAGAAACAAGAACGAAGACAAAGGAAGAGTTAACACTTTGATCTTGTTTATATATAATACAAGCTACATACGAGGGGGAACCCAAAAGAAACCGGACTCCGAGAGCACTGCCACTCGTAGACGTAGTGCAGGGTTCTCACGCTACATGGTGTTAGTAGAGACCTTCATGAAACAGCTGTGCAGACGGTGTCAGTGTAGAGCTGAACGTGCAAGTGTGGTATTGTGTTTCTCTGACTGTTGGCGGGTTACCTCTACGAAGTCGTTATGGCAACTTTAAAAGAACAAAGAGTGTGTATGTGAAATTTTGTTTCCTGCTTTAAAAACTGCAACGGAGACACACCAAACGCTTCAGGAAGTTTTTCAGGAGGACGCTATGAGCCGCACACAGGTTTTCCAGTGGTTTGGGCACCTTAAACGTGGTTAGATGTGTTGAAGACCTAGCTCGCTCTGAACGCCCTTCAACATCGCAAAATGAGGAGAACATTGAAAAGTCCGCCAAAAGATCAACGAGGATCGTCACCAAACGATCGACCAAATTTCAGCAGCGACAGGAATCAGTTCGAGCTCGTGCCAGCGGATTTTGAGGGAGGATTTGCACATGAGACGTGTTGCTGCTAAATTTGTTCCGCGTCTTCTCACACAGGAGCACAAAGCCATCCGCATGAATGTATGTCAGGACTTGAAAACAGAGATTGCACGTTATCCAAACTTCTTGAACAAGGTCATTATAGGGGATGAGAGTTGGTGTTACGGGTATGACCCAGAAACCAAGCAAGCGTCCAGCCAGTGGAGGACTCCCAACTCTCCCAGACACAAAAAAAAAAAAAAAAAAAAAAAAAAAAAAAAAAAAAAAAAAAAAAAACCAAGCTAGTGAGGTCAAATGTGAAGACGATGATTATTGTCTTTTTTGATGTTCGTGGAATTGTGCATCGGGAATTTTTACCCCCTGGCTAGGCTGTTAACCAGCACTTTTACTAGGATGTTTTAAGGCGTCTACGAGAGGATGTGAGGAGGAAACGCCCGGAACTTTGGCGATCTGGTTACTGCATCACGACAACGCTCCAGCACACACGGCCTTACGAGTAACCCACTATTTGGCACCTCAGAGGTGGTCTGTCGTTCCCAACGCTCCGTATTCTCCGGATCTCGCCTCGTGCTACGCTTTTCCTATATCCACGAACGAAAAAAATGCCAAAAGGGGAGCGTTATGAGGATGCGGAGGCGGTAAAAACAGCTTCGCAAAGGGCACTGGACAGTATCCGAATTGAAGAGTTCCAAACTTGCTTCCATCAGTGTGAGAAGAGACTTGACATGTGCATCGTATGTAATGGAGAGTATTTTGAAGGTGACTGAAGTAATTTTGTAAAAAGGTTCATCAGTAAAGTTTTTATGACAACAATCTGGTTTCTTTTGGGTCCCCCCTCGTATACGTATATATTTATCAATATATACCATATGGCATATACGTATATACCATATATATTATATATAAATATCGTCCAATATATAGCATATCCCAGCACAAAACAACCTGACAGATTTACCATCTCGTCGATGTTCAGTGAAAAAATGTTACAATCCAGATGGTGTGAGGGGCCTGAATGGTTAAGAAAGAATGAGGATACTTCGCCAAACTCAGACAGTTCAGCCAACGAAAGGAAGGTAAACTCTGAAAGAAAGTGTAATGTAGTGACAACATCAGTTGATGTTACAAATCAAGAATCTTGGTATTGCGGATACTTTTCCAAGTATAACAGACTTTTCTGGCCTTTAGCTAGAGTAACTGAAGTGTAGTGTATCCTGGCAGAGATGTTAAAGTTAGTGTTGTGAAGGTTAAAAGTGCTACTGGTGAATTTATTAGACCTGTACAACGGATCTTTCCTTTAGAGTTGAGCACATCTGCTGAAGAGTTCAGCATAAATGGTGACGAGATTCAACATCCATCTTCTTCGTATAAACCTTCTGTGACAAGAAGAAACAGAATAATTGGTACGCCACTGAGATTAAAGTTCTGAAAATTTATGATTGTGTCATACATATATTTATGAGAGTGTTGTGATTTGTCGTATGAAGTCCCAATCAAAAGGTGGGAGAATGTTAGGTTGGTACTGAGTTGCCATGGTACAGTTGATTCGTGCAAATGAGTTAATCAGTTTTGTAACAATTAAGAATGTTTTATTAATAAACCGAGGTAAGATATTTAGTAACTTTCTCTCATTCTCGACATTGTTTTATAAAACATCTGTTGTCACGATACTTGTGCATCTTAAGGGTATGTATGACTGAAATTTTCAAATTCTGAACTAATAATGCTAGCTTTTTCAAATTTACACCATAAGTGTAGTATAATGTAAACATGTTACAACCTAAATTTAAGCCATTTTTCTGCAGCAGTTTAGAAATTATGATAAATTTTGTATGTTTTTTGTTACGTCACTAAAAAAGTCCCTTGGGACAAAATATTTTGAATTTTGGTCTAATATTTTAACCCTATGTTCATAATACACATACTTTTGAAATTGCTCTGGGTTTTTCTGTGTCTTCTTTAGTTTAGGTCACAAAATGTTTTTAATTTACAAATATTCTTTTTTGTCTAAAAAACTGTAAGTTTTGTGTTTGAAAATTAAAAATATATGCTTATATACATTTCAGAATAAAACCTAGGGAAATTTCCATTCCTCATGATATTCTGAACCTGTGTAGGAAATTTCATGAATGTAGTACAAAAACTGCATCGCAAGGAGCATTTTACAGGAAGAAAAATGCTGAAAATATGAACATTGAGAAAACAGCGATTAAAGATTTGATTGCAAAACTCACATTAAAATCCACCAGGCTGACAGGTTGGACCCTCAGATTTCTTTTTCCTCTCCTCTGTTGCTGCTTTTTCCACCTTTTTCTTCTTTAGATGTTGCTTTTCTTCTGCACAACTTCGCTTCTTGCTTTGCAGGATACGAGTCTGATCTCGCTGCACTGAAGTTTTCCTTGCTGAGTCTACTACACTTTCACCCCTGATATTTCGCTGCAGCTCCAATGACTTAAGACTACCCATGTTAAACTCACTGATGCTTTTAATAACAGCAAGATCCAATTTTTGTTTTGATATGAAAACTTCCTTTGGGCACTTATTCCATATGACATGATGCAAAGATTCATTGGCATTCTGTGTTTTTCCTGTTTTGTACCTCTCTAGTAATGTTGTAGAAGCCAGCCTCTGATATATTGGCAACATTTTAGGAACTATTTTGTCTGAAAGCCTTATTTTTCTTTTCTTGAATTGAAAATTTAAGAACGGAAAACAGACAAAGAATGTGGATGTAGGCAAAAGAGGACGTGACTCTGACAGAGTTTAAAGGCCACCGACATCTAAATAAGCATTTAAAAATGGCGTTCGGAGGCAAATTATGCATTTTTCACATTCGGGAATGTCTAAATTATTTTATAGAATTAAAATAAAAAAGTCGTTATTTTCACGATTTTCATGAAATTTAAGTCATACATACCCTTAAAAGGTCAAGAGGTGTCTGTTATTCAGAAAATGTCCTACAAATCACTGCTTTATTAATATCCGTTACTTCTATTATTATTTATATTAATCTTATAAAGAGAAAAACGCTGAGTGTGTGTATGTGTATAATTCCATAACTATTGAAAACCCTAAAGTTGAGCTCAGAGCACATCCGCTTCATTTCATAAATTGCTAAAAGACCAAGACCGTTGTGTATAAAACAGCATGTTTGTCCCTGAATAAAATATTTGTTACTTTGTGTTATTTGCATGTTTTATTTCATATGTGATTATGTTGAAACAAGTTTGTTAGCAGGGTATACTAAATAACTATTTAAAGCTAAAGCATGTGTAATGATATTTAAAATAAAAATTGATGATATTGAATTTTTTTCAATGAGCTAAAAACTGTATCTGTACCAAAGAGGTCAGCGTGGGGTTCTGAGCGTGCAGACACTAAGATTTCCCAGATTCACCTCTATTTCTTTGTAAATCTTGAATATTCATTATGCGAAAATTTTATACCTCATATATTAAGTAACTTTTGGCTTTAGTAATAACTCTGGGCAACAAAAAAAAAAAAAAAAAAAAAAAAAGTTTTTGAATGTGGTGACCTATTGACTTCGTCGTCTTTTAGCTTGCCTCTTGTGATGGAGTTCCGCAGAATCGCTATAAAAATACCAATAATAATCCGCAAGCATTACTTCATTCTAATGGCCCTAATATTTTTATTCCATAACAGAAATGTCCTGATGCAATCTCTCCCCATGTTCATCACTAACAGCTCCACAACTAGGAGGGAAAAAGACTAAGTGGGAGTGGAGAAAATGGATCTTAAGGGACATGTTGCATCCAAGCTTACGGTATTTTTGCAGGAGCACTGTGATAAAATACCTGTAGTTGTCATCTCTTTTGTTGCCTAAAAGTCTATGAACAACACGCTTAAAGGCTTCCCAAGCTTCCTTTCCTTTCCCCTCCAAAATTTGTTGAAATGCAGGATCCTTTACAAGTTCTCTTATTGGTGGTCCGACAAAAATGCCTTCCTTAACTTTTGCATCACTTAATTTCCAAAATTTCTCTTTCATTGTGTTTTGTTATTTGACAGGTGTGTCAACTCCCAAAATATCCCCCCCAAATTTAAAATCTTCACTCTAAAATATGAAATGTCAGTTTATTTTCCAAACAAGAGCTAGTCTATCATTTTTATGGTGATTTTGAATTCAGCATATGGAAATAAATGTAAATTCATTATTTTTAAGCCCGAAACATTTTCATTGTTGCCCAGTGTAATTTAACTCCGGTGCAGTAGGATGTAATCATAAGCCTCACTTAGATGCCCAGCATGAACTAGACTGTGCATGTGAACCGTTAGGTAAATTTATATATATATATAAATATATATATATAACTATTCCTGGGCTTATACAATATTTATTAAAACAATCATCGATGTTGAACGTGAAGTAAATGGCATTTGAATCCCCAAGAACTTTATTAAAACAACTTTATAATGGTTTTCAAACATGATGAAGTCGACTTCATCAAAACAAACACAGTTAATAATGAAAAAACTTACTAACTGTACTTAATTCAGTTCTCAGAGTAACTGCACTATAGCATGATGAGGTGGCTCGTTTAAGTTTCAAGCTTCAGCAATGCATTCATTATTATATATGCTTTAACTTTTAAATCTAGTCAAAAATTGAAGTAAATTTAACGCCCAAAAATACTGATAGAAATACTAGAGCTATATTCCTGCCTTTCTACTTAGAATTAGTGCAAACGGTAAGTACTCAAATATTATCTAAATTTCATGTTATTTACAATCAAAATGTTTTCCCAAAAAATAATAACGAGAACATATTTGCCTATTAGATTTTGAAATGTTCTTTGTCATGTTTACCTATTTGGACGTTGTTTGTTTCACTGAGGCGTAGTCTGGATGGCTAAATGTGCTTGCTGCTAGTACCTTGTGTTGTCTATGACAAAGTGTTCATGGCTAAGTAACTATTTGTTCGCCAGAATATTGCTCACTTACAGACTTTGCCTACGTATTGTTGTTCATGTCGGATTGCCTATGTCAAACGAACCCGATGTATTTGGTTTTTTAACCTTCTCTGTAAATTATCAGCCTGTGATACCGTCCCTGGTAGGCTATATCATCATAATAACCCCGAAAGTCTGATTACATGCATAATTAAGGGCGGATAGATGCCACAATAGGAATTAAAGTTATAATAAATATAGTATAATGATTAAGCATACAAGTGCAGGTACTAAACAGGCAATCCCAATACATATTATTTAAAGCATGAACCCAACGTGTTAAGAGAGAGGGCAAAATGAACACTGTTCCGCACAAACAGGTTCTTTGGGTATTTCTTGCCGACAAAGGTGGGATCCTCCAAGGGTAGACCCTCGGCGCCAGCATAAGTATTGACCTGAAAATAACACGTGACGAGAGAATAGACTCTGGAATCTAAGGCACACAGTTCCAAACATGCTTATGCATTAATTAGCTAGACTGTGGGAAAGAGAAATTCAACAGGAATACATGCCTCATACACTAGAAATTGCTATTTATTCAAGAGTAGGGATAAAACACAACCTATAAGGGACAAGCAACCGGTCACATGACCTCTAAAGTGTCCAAAATTCGGCGAAAGGAAGGGGAAATTCGTGCAATGGCGACATTCGACGTTTGCTAGGAAAATCACTCTCTTTCGGCGTGTGATGAAGGCAACAAGTACAGAAATTTCATCAGAGTCCGCGTTCGTGGATAGACGGAGTAACTCACATTAAGTGGTTATCGAACACTCTGTGGTAGCGAAGGAGAGAAACTGCACTCGTTACAACGTCATTTAGATGTTACCAAACTCCGTTCTTTTGTTTAATAATCCTCCGGGAATACTACGTTATGCGAAGTAAGTTACTACCCACGTTTAGGAACAACGCGTACACCGATACATATAAGTCGTGTCATGCGCGCAACAACGTGAAAGTCTCAAACCTCGAGCCTAATGTGCGAACAACATCGTCAATAGTGGCGAGTGGAGAGGACTAATTATAACAATAAACTTGGTATTCAAAGGTCGTGGTGTCTTATATGTGATAATACCCACACCCTGTCAGGACGCACCCACTACCTGGAACTCAAAAAGCGAGTACTCATGCAAACCTACCCTGAGAAAAACCCCGACCTGTTGGAAACCTCCCATCCGTAGTCCTCACCTATCACATGTCATATCTTATGAGGTGTTGAGTGCCGGGAGGGCTCAACGAGGTGCTTTACGGGCAAGGACCGCCTCATAAATTGGCGCCACAACGTGGTTAACGTAGTCCCGACGGTACCATCAACCCAACGTGGTTAACGTATTCCTGACTGTACCAGTGACCTACAACATTTGGAGCATTCTTCGGAGTCTCGACTGATGTATTCACCGTCGTAAGTACCGCCAACTAGACCTTGGAACCAACGGAGCCCAGAACACCTAGGACGATGCACCAGTGAACAACGCAACGGAGTACAACTTCACGCAGGACAGCCAATGTCGACAAGACAACAACGTAGACGCAACAATACTTCGTAGTGCAACACAGCTTCAAACCCCCCATGTGAAAGTGATAAAACCCTGACTCAGGAAGACAGCAACACCAGGCACGGACATCAACAGTACGTAAGTGGAGATAATTGGATGTAAAAGTATTTTTTGTTTTATAAATTAATTGTTGTATTTGCATGAGTAGATAGATGCTGCCAGTAGGAATAGGACTTAGAAAAGCGTGCATAAAAAAAAATTAACGAAATTTTGAGAACCCGGAAAAGTGAGTAAAAAGGAATAAGCGGATGATACTCCGAAATAAGAAAGTAATTGAGATAGGTAGCAACATGGCAGACAATAACATTTTAGAAGTGTACCAGGAATCTGAGGGAATGGACGTAGGCGTTGAGGGAAACAGAGAATGTAATATTAGGCAGGCCGAGGTAACTACTCCGGTACCGAACAGGAATACAGCAAGTATGGATAGCATGATGCAAATGTTGCTAGAGAAGATGAACTTGATAGGCAATGAGTTAGGGGAGCTAAACAACAAAATTACCTCTCAAGGTAATGAGTTAGGTGAGCTAAACAACAAAATTACCTCTCAAGGCAATGAGTTAGGGGAGCTAAACAACAAAATTACCTCTCAAGGCAATGAGTTAGGGAGCTAAACAACAAAATTACCTCTCAAGGTAATGAGTTAGGTGAGCTAAACCACAAAATTACTGCCCAAGGTAATGAGCTAGGCAATGAGTTAGGTGAGCTAAACCACAAAATTACTGCCCAAGGTAATGAGCTAGGCAATGAATTAGGGGAGCTGAACCGTAAGATTACCGCTCAAGGTAGCGAGTTAAGCAGTAAAATTGCCGCACACAGTAGTGAATTGGCAGATATTAGTAAACAACTCAAGGAGCAAGAAAGTAAATTTACAACGGCACAGGGAGAAATGAGTAACCAAATAAATAGGCAGTTTGGTGAGGTCATGAGTGAAGTAATTGGAGTAAGAAATAACCTCCAGGGTGAAATATGTGTAGTGAGGAGTGAACTCAGATCCACTCAGGAAGAGGTGCGACAAATTAGGGCAGATTATAAGGAAGCTGGCAGCATGAATAATAACATCAGTGTAACAATGAATAATAAGATAGATGAGTTAAGGAATGAAACCATGACTACATGTGTCAATATTTCAGACAAGTGTAACGAATTAGAGGTTGGGGTTGCATCCGAATTGGAAAGTGTAAGAGCTTTAATAGGGGAAAGTCAAAAATCATGTGCCAACGAGATAGTTAAAGTACGGGATGAATTGACACAGGTAGTCACCTCACAATGTGATAAGGTACGAGAAAAGATGAAAGAAATAGCTGTTAGAGAGGTAAGGGAATTATGGAAACGCGGAGAAAACCCTTTACAAAGTCCCGCTTCCACACTTCCCGTCACCTCAGACAATATACTTCCTGTCACATCAGACAATGGAAGACAGAGTGAAGAAAGAACCAATATTAGTGTAGATGACCCATTGTCACATTCTGACAGTAGTTACCGATTTCATAACGCGCCCGGGACTCGCCATACAATACCTATGTCAATGCAATTTCTAAGCGAATTGCCTGTTCCACAATTTGATAGCACGCGCGATAACGCCAAACAATTCATCAACGATTTAGAGGCATATTTTAACTTAAGAGGAATCCCAGAAGAATACAAGATGATAATAGTTCAGAGGGGCCTGAAAGGACATGCTTTAAATTGGTTTCGGCTGACGGTAGGAGAATCGGCACGGTACAATCACTTTCGGGCGGCCTTCATACAGAAATATTGGAGTGACGCCGCACAATACAACGTCAGGAACCAAATTAATAATGGTAGGTACCCCAGAGGCTCTCACGAATCGATGACGGACTACTTTTTGAGACTAGGACAATTGAGTAAACTCTTGGAACCAGCCATGCCGGAAGACCAATTCATAGCGCTTATAGGAAATCACTATCCCGATGTAATCAGGAATCATATCGTAGTGGCACGACCACGGCCAATGGGAGAAGCAATAGACTTGCTGACCGCATTTCAGGGACATGGAACACAAACAGGTTGGACTGAAGAAAACTTAGACTTTAGGCCACAACCCAGAAGACATTTCAATGATGGGATGAGGGCACAACAGCCTAGAAACGGGTACCATAACTATAACCCAGGCAACAGGGATAGGAACCCGCGACCATATGATACACGGCTGAGGGAAGAATGGCGACACAGCAGCCATCAAAATAGCAGTAACAGGCCTCCACAAACGTACCCTCTGAGGTACATGTCCTTCGCCCGGCGTGGACACGCAAGTAATAACAATACACTTCGGGGAAACAATAGACTTAGAAGCCGTGAAGAAAATTACCGAACTACGACCACTAACGACCGTCCCATAGTTGAGAGCCAGACGCAGGCAACATTGCCACGCCCACCTTCGCCGCTGACGAGCACGCACCCCTTTTACAACGCAAATGCAGCCAGTACGAGTCAACCCAGGACTCCAACCCCGACGGAAAACTAAGGTCCGGATGGGTGGATTCCCCGCACGCATCCGATAAGAAGACACTCCGAGTCGCACAAAACCTTGGGGACGTAGAATTAAGCAGTACAAGAATACAAAAACAGTTGGAACCAGTAGTGCCGCGAATTAAAGAAAATAACAGTTTTGGAGCAAGCGGTAGCAAAATTACGTCATTAGAAAGGAACACTGCAACGCAAGAAGTTATGGAGGCACCGAGAATAAGTGGTGAGATAGCAGGAAAGACTTTTAATATGGTAGTTGATACTGGGTCATCTGTAACCGTATGCAGCGAAAACCTTTACGACCAGTTGGTTAATCTGAAAATAAAAATGCAAACATTGCCGGTCAAGAATGCAGTATGCAGTGGCGCGATTGGACGGACAAAGCAACGTATAACTAAACAAATCTTGCTTAACACCAGGGTGCAAAACAACGAAATGCAGTTTGTATGTTTTGTCGTGAGAGGACTCGCAACTGATATTATTTTAGGAAGCGACCTACTACACATGTTGAAATCAAACATTGATTACAAAGAATCCCAAATCACATTTAATATATCAGGGACTAAGGTAGAAATTCCATTTATCTCTGGACCTCAGGAAAGTCATGTTCACCTGTCCGAGGGGGAGAGCAGATTACAGGACGAAGAATTTTACGTAGAAGCCATTCATATTGGGAATGACGATGGAGTAAACAATAGAAGTCTGCAATGTTTACAAAATAGACGGGAGTGCAGTGACCTAGAGAGCAAGACAGCTGATGGCATAATGCACGCAGAAGAGAGGGGCAGACGTAAACAGACGGAGGAGACAATAGAGACCTTCGCGGAGCAGGTAGAAACACGAATCGGACAGCTGACCCAACTTTCCATAGAACAACGACAGAGACTGCAAAACATTTTGTTAAAAAACCGAAATATTTTTTCCGCTAGAACTGGCAGATGCAATATGTTTACATATTCATTTGAAGTTGCTGAAGTACCAATCAACCACTACAAATGTAGGATTATACCCCAGGAAATAAGGGAGGCAGTATCTGAAAAGATAACCGAAATGTTGCAGGACGGAATAATAGAAGTTTCGGACACACCGTACGTACAACCACTTTGTATTGTTAAGAAAAAGAACGGTACAGTCAGAATAACTATCGACGCACGACATTTGAATCAATTTATCAAGCCTGATAATGCGAGGACGCAAAACATAGAGGAAATATTAGCCGGAATCGGGAGACAGAAATGGTTTACATCTCTCGATCTAACTAACTCGTACTTACAAACTGAAGTAGAGCCAAAATTGCGGAAATACCTAGGATTCATCCATCAAGGAAGAGTGTACTGCTTTCGACGATGCCCGTTCGGCTTGTGCGTCTCAGGGAGTGGTTTCTTGCGAGCCATGCACGCTGTATTTGGAACAAATACTGGAAATTACATTTCCCAATATGTGGACGACATATTAGTACATGACCTAGACACCGACGTACACCTGGACCATCTGGAAACGATACTAGACCGAGTTGGAGAGTGTGGCCTAACCTTAAACTGGGACAAGTGCAAGTTTTTCGCACAGACTGTAACATTTTTAGGATATGTAATTTCAGGTGAAACTATATCACCGGATAAGGAACGCATAGCATCCATTTTGAAAATACCGCGACCACGGAATGCGAAACAAGTGAAGAAGTTTTTAGGTGTGTTAGGATACCAGAGCCGATTTTTAATAAATTATGCCAAGGAAACGGCCCCTTTGAGGAAACTGTTGTTATAGAACACTAAATGGAGTTGGTCGGACCTAGAGGAGAATACGTTCAATAAATTGAAACAGTTGTTTGCCAACTCAATATTATTAACACGCCCCAGAGCGGACTTGCCTTTCATTATGTATACCGATGCTTCAATGGTTGCATACGGGTGCATTCTAACCCAGGAATACCCCGAAGGGGAGCTCCACGTCATTGCGACAGCGTCAAGGTCGCTAAACGCTGCTGAAAGAATCGCATGTGTTACTGAGCAAGAGATTGGTGCTATATTTTACGGAATACAAAAGTTCAAACATTATATTTATAACAAACCAGTCATCATATACACCGACCACGTGAGCCTAGCATTTATAAAGAATTGTAAGATGACCAGTGGAAAAATATCAAGGTATATCCATGAGATAATGTCATACCGTGTAGATATAAGGCACATCCCCGGAAGCTGTAATATTTTTAGTGACCTTCTTTCGAGGATAAGCATCGGTGAGAACCTTCCCGAGACTGTACCGAGTGCGCAACGAGAAGTCAAAATAATGAAATTAGACTTAAAATTGAATGACAGAGTGGCTACAAAATTGAAACGATTAGAGGAATACCAGCGAAACGACAGTAAATTGGCCAAAATTCGGGAAACTCTGCCCCCAATTGGACCAGAAAACAAAGGAAAGTTAGGTTTATTTGAAAATGTGATATACAAATTACATGGAAGACACGTACCTGCCTGGAAAGTATATATACCCGCCGAGTTAGAGGAGTTGGTAATTGAGGCATACCATGTTGCATTAATTCACGCAGGCGTAGACAGAACGTGCTTAACTATATCGGAACACCTCTACTTGCCAAAATTAGGAAGAAAAGCCCGAAAAATTATATCCACTTGTGAGATCTGCCAGAAGGCAAAGCCCCTTAATATTAAATTCGATAGAGCACCGTTGGCCATATCTAGAGATTCACCTTTGAAAATGATCGCTCTGGATGAACATGGCCCATTGCCCACAGGTAGAACTGGCCTGAAGTACATATTCGTCATGGTTGACGTAATGACGAAGTTTATAACCCTGTACCCGCTAAAGAGGTTAACCAGCGCCAAATGCGCAGAAAAGATAGTTAAGGAATACATCCCTAGGTATGGCAAGATGGATGCAATTTTGCTGGACAATGCAACTGTACACCATGGACATAAGTTTGTTAGCACGCTCAAAGAAGCAAATGTCAAACTATACTATATAAGCTCTTATCACCCACAAAGTAATCCCTCCGAGCGCACAATGCGCGACTTGAATACGTACCTGAGAATATTATGCCATGTAAAGCACGCTAGATGGCCTGAGTATCTACACTACGTTCAATGGATTATGAATAATTCCGTACACCCCAGCCATGGATGCCCACCGGTGCAGCTCATGACCGGACAGTCACCAGACCCAATAATAAAGGGCGTCCCAAAATCCTTACCCATTATTGAAGAAACGGAAGCAGAAAGAATTAAGCGAGCCTTTAAAAAATAACAGACAGAATTAACAAACGAAAGAGCAAAGCCACGAGACACGCACATACTTGGAAACCGCAGGCAGGAGACAAAGTTTTGGTTAGGAATTATGACAAGTCCTCACTGCTGAAGAAACAGTATAAGACGTTGAACCTGTTATGGAAAGGACCTCTGGAGATAATCAGCTGCGTGGGTGACAGAACATTTAGACTAGGTGACATTAGAACTGGACGAGAAGTAGGGAAATACCATCTTGACTCGATACGCCCATTCAAGGAGGCGCGTAAATCGACACAATCGTGACTCACAGACCGTCAGGCATTATCGCGAGGGAATGGCATTGAGATAGATGTATTCAGATTAAATTAGTGAGAGAGAAAAAGGCTGTATCAGATAATCTAATGGGAAGAGAACGCAGTTTTATCAAATGAATAAGTATGTCCCTTCGAGTATGCTTTCTTTCTTTTCTTTCGTTCCCTCCTTCTTTGTTGTTGCGACGAGAAAGCATTAAGCAAGTCCCACGTAGAGCGTAAAATTGGGAAAGGACCCCTTAATCTCCCAAATGAATGTGAAATTGGTAGCTAGGTCAGAAAGTACACGTATAATATGTATAAAAGAAAACAATTTGTATAAAGTAAGGTATGTGTAATGAGGTAACAAATGGAGGAATAAAAATTAAATAAAAAGAAACTATGTGATCTGTATAGTTAACCAAGGGAATAATTGTTTCATATGAGTGTTATATTGTGTATGGGTAATGAAAGAATGAATGGAATTCCAATGTAATTAGTGACACAAATATCTTTGTTGAGCGGTTGCCAAGCTCGAAAAACCTGTTTGTGAACTATAAAGGACACGTAGAGATAATGGCCGGAAAAGAGAACAGCGGCAGGTCAGAGAGACAATGGTCAAATACCTGGTATGTCAGGGACAAAGCCTGAACCACTGTGTAAGGATCCATTATAATAGTTTTAAGAAATATTGTTTGTGTACTTCATGTAATGTTCTGTATAAGTTAATATGTAATTAATCTCCACTCGTTCACTAGCGACGACGCATATCATAGTATACATACACGCATACACCAACCAGCTCACACAATGATGGGATATTCTGAGAATTTCGAAAGTGACTTTTAATATAAAAGCCCCGTTCTAAATTATCAGAAGGGCATATGATACCGTCCCTGGTAGGCTATATCATCATAATAACCCCGAAAGTCTGATTACATGCATAATTAAGGGCGGATAGATGCCACAATAGGAATTAAAGTTATAATAAATATAGTATAATGATTAAGCATACAAGTGCAGGTACTAAACAGGCAATCCCAATACATATTATTTAAAGCATGAACCCAACGTGTTAAGAGAGAGGGCAAAATGAACACTGTTCCGCACAAACAGGTTCTTTGGGTATTTCTTGCCGACAAAGGTGGGATCCTCCAAGGGTAGACCCTCGGCGCCAGCATAAGTATTGACCTGAAAATAATACGTGACGAGAGAATAGACTCTGGAATCTAAGGCACACAGTTCCAAACATGCTTATGCATTAATTAGCTAGACTGTGGGAAAGAGAAATTCAACAGGAATACATGCCTCATACACTAGAAATTGCTATTTATTCAAGAGTAGGGATAAAACACAACCTATAAGGGACAAGCAACCGGTCACATGACCTCTAAAGTGTCTAAAATTCGGCGAAAGGAAGGGGAAATTCGTGCAATGGCGACATTCGACGTTTGCTAGGAAAATCACTCTCTTTCGGCGAGAGAGTTGCAAAACTCCATTATATTGTGACTGCGTGGGTTATGTAGATTCAGCAATCCGGTTTCCAGAAACCTAAACTACTTTTTCTGCAGTAAAAATACGTGAAATTAACAATCAGCTGTCTTCAAGGCCAACTCGATGCTCCGCCTCACGAAAACAAATGAAAGAAATCACTGCGGTGCACTTCAATCGTCGAATGTCGCAATCATCAACATACAACTAACACTTCTAACACCCTCGGCCAGTGTTTCTGGAAAGACGCAGGCCGTCCGAGAAATTTCTCGGCAACAACAATGGACCTAGCACTCTTGAGTCCCTTTCCCTCCTGCCCACACGGTCGGCTCCGGCTTGTCGCGGCAGTACACAGCAGTGCCATAAGGTGGCAGTGTACTATCTGCCAAATACATACTGTCGCTTGCCTTACTCCAATTCCGACTTGCTGCTGGTAGGCTGAACCTTACTCTGCTAACAGGTACCGACTTTTATGCACCGAGCACTCTTAATGTCCATGCTTCACTGGTCTAGACTGGTAGAATACTCTCCACCAATCCCTGCTATTGTAGCGAAAAATGTAGCTTCACTTACTAAATAACAAGGGAATTAAAGAGAATCTTCAAATGTTTAAAATATAATCAGTATATAGGGTAATAATTCAACAAATGACTCCCATTCCGAGAGATTATCCACTGCCAAAGCGATTTATAGGCTCGCAAAGTGAGGACTTTAGAGAGCAAGTTAATAAGTCTCGTCAATACTTCTCGTCAATTTTAGGAGATAATCGATAGAGCAATTACAATAAGAAGTGAACTGGAGATTTACAAAAAAGTCTTATAAAATCTTATTTCATTTAAAGCATAGGAACAGAATTAAAATAATAATTCATTCCATTTTAGCAACACCCGCTGCCACATTAGGTACCCGTCCAAAGTATAAGGTACTAATACCTGAAAGATTCACATTACAAACATCTCAAACTTGTAGAGCAGATTAACTGGATCTCAAAAGTAGATTTAGATAAGAACACTTGTCCGGATAACCTTCAAAACGCCCACTTCTGACTGTAGAAATGTCAATTAAATGAATGTCTATGGACCGGGTGACACTATGATATACATAGATCTATTGAGGCTACAACCCCGAGGAGGAGGGGTTGAAGTGAACGAACCATAGTAGGTTACTGGCCCCAGGTCCTGAGACATCCGAAATGTCTGACAGTTCTAGCCTTGAAGATCCCTTTCACGTTGGAGCAGCCCAGAGAAGTCGTTGAACAATCCGTCTTTCGTCGCAATCTGGTTTCCATAGAGAGTATCTTTCCTTTCCACAAGCATCTACGTCATTTTCCCGGAAATGCTATGAGCAACGAAACATAGAAGCACTCTGAAAGACTACAAGGAAACAGAGTGAGAGAGAAATAATGGAAAAGAAGTTATTGTAGATAAGAAATTATTTCATTTTTGCCTACCTACCAGGAAGGAATGACGTCACCAGACATTGTTTTGCTGCTGCTGGCACGTGTGAACGACGAGAGAGAGAAGCAAGAAAGAAACACACATAGTGGTGCGCGATGGACGCTTGCCGAGAGAGAGAGGGAGAGAAAGATAGAGAAACGTCTGGATAGTTCCCTCTTCTCCTTTTGCCGTCGTGGAAGGCCTGGAAGCTTCGGAAACTTTCGAGAAACAATGACTGGGGTATAAATAAGCGACGAGTCATCCAGTTGGAGTAGATCTCAACCACTGAGGAGCTTATACTACCTTTCTTTTCCCCCACCTAAATTTCACCCGTCACCCTACAAACCACTTATTCGGGTCATTACGTTGTTTAATCCTTTCTAGGACAGGTATACGAATAGCACACCTGCTGTCTGTCTCACACTACACACGAAGAAGAGGATCTCAGCCTACCAACAGCACGGCGACAATTTGGAGTGGAGAACTGTTAATTGTGAGTGTGCAGCTCTATGCACGTGTGCCAGACGACCTTGAAGGTTGCGTTTCTGTATGTTACGTAATTCTTCTGCCAGGGCTGTACAAAGTGTGATTTACTTGTAGTAAAGAGCATTTTGAATTTATGCAAGCTAGACTTAATTCTACAAAGTCACAAAATCACTATATGAAATACTATGGTGCAAGGGCGATGCATGGCAGTCTAACCCGAGACCTCCCAAATGCGTCTTATAATTTATTGTGGGGACATGCCGTTCACTTATTTTACTTTTAATTGCTTAATATTTTCTAAATCTCATTTAATTGCTTCTTTTATGTTTATTAGACCATTTACTTCAAAACTCCTTTTTATACTCTCAACTTATCCAGTCTAAGTAAAAAATATTGATTACTGTAATGTCTTGTGGCCTCTTTAACTGTATTATATCACTGTCAGTTATATTTTAGTACTTTACCTTACCGAAATTCCAAAGATAAAATGTTTAGAACACGTTTGCCTGTTTTAGCTTTTCTTTCTAGCTATTTTAAGTTACAAGGCTATAATCGCTCGCGTGACTTTTCTCTATTCATAATCTTCTAAAAGGAGAAATATTTGTTTCTTCGAACATTAGACTTACGATCGAACACACTCTGCGGCATCTTACAACAATAATCCAAGCAATTTTACAATGTGCACGAAGCTATATCTGTAGATCCTTAGCACAATGTTAGCCAGCCTTGCGAATTATGGAACATGACCTCACAAATGATGCCGAACTCTTCCTCCGCAAAACTACTCAAGTCTAATGTGGAAAATACGATTGCATTCCTTCATTCAATGGCCGCGCTTCGCAGTTTTGCACGAGTTAATGTTGAATTGCTCTTTTCAGTGGCATTAAAAATACATATACACTACAGATATTTCTTGAAGCTAAAGGTTCGAAAATCTTATTATATTATGTTATTTACCTTTGATAATGAACGAATTAGCCCTAATTGGATGTTTATATTTATAAAATAGCTATTATTATACTTAAATACTTTCCTTCATAATAAACTATCAGTTAATTTTCAATAAACTCACAGCTACTCGTGTTTCTACGACAACTGATTAGATATTTCTTTCCCCTTGGTTTATGTACGTTATGCAATGCTTCTAAACTTAGTGATGGAATTGCTGTTGTTTTTCATTAAGCTTATGAATTAAATTATTGTATAAATAGATTAATAGAGTAGAAACGCTGATAAACAAATAATATATGTGACAGTTTGGGCAAGCCTAATTCTATATAAAAACAAATTCAATATTCCAAAATACAAGGGCTGTTCAATAAGAATGATCCTATATTTTTTTACGGTGTTAATTTTCCGCACTAAAATTCAAACCTGTTATATTCTGTTAGCTTAATGTGAAACAAACAGGCCATAGTAGTTTTAATTGCTGGTATTCCTGGTTCCCGCCTGTGAGAACCAGGTAAGTTCAGGCATGCTCAGTGTCATCTACCGCTGCAATGGAGGTAACATGCAGTTAAAATTGATGTTAGAGGAAGATCCAAAGTTTCTTTTAACGTAATCACTGCTGATGAAACTTGGCTACATCATTTTGATCCTGAGAGCAAACAGCAAAGCTCAGTGTGAAAATCCTCTTCATCACCAACAACCCCAAAAAGCAAAAGTGATTGCTTCTGCTGGGAAAGTTATGGTCATCTCATTCTTTGATATTCATGGAATGGTTTATCAGCATTTTGTACCTGCACACACATCAGTAACTGTTCAGTACTATAGGGGTGCCCTCAAAACATTGCAAGTCCATATCAGGCGCAAATGACCACATTTCCGTGAAGCAGGCTGGATGCTGCACCACGATAATGCGCGGCCGCATATTACCAATGTTGCTGCTGAATATCTTACAAAAATCAACCTGAAGTGCATTCCTCACCCTCCTTATAGTACGGATTTAGCCCCATGTGTTCCCTAACTTGAAGAAACTCCTTCGTGGGAGGCATTATCCATCCTCAGGAGCAGTGTTGAAGGCTGCGGAGGCAATTTTGGAGGATTTCTCAAGAATGTGCATTGCATTCAGGGGAGACTATTTTTAGAAGGACCATCAAAATTATGGGAATGAGTAAAGGTACGCTGTCAAAAAAATTGTGATAATTCTTTATTAAACAGCCCTCGTACCTGGTGGTTTATTTGAGTATAAATAGAAGCAGATGAGAAATTAACATTCAGAATATTAACTCAACCGACAATAACAAAAGAAACTTCCTCACAAAGTTAAGAAATAGCCAGTATTAGAAGCTGCACATGAAACTGAAGACCCAAACTACTGCGATGCCCTGAACTGCAAACGCTACATTTTTGCAGTAAACTCCGTACAAAGGGAACAGAATGATAAGATATAGGAGTAATGCAATGTTAAGTCGACATAAGAAAAGCCTTGGGGACATTTATCTTCTGCATAAAGACCTAAAATTAATGATTAGAAGAGAATATGCGAGAACACGAAACGTCCATTATTTGTAGATTCTACACTCTTTAGTTGATTAATGTTATTTTGCTACTTTAATGGAAAATTAAAAAATATGGTGTTCACTTTATTTGTCACTAACAAGTTTATTCTATATTCAGGTCGCTAGTGTCATTAGAAATTTTAAAGATATATATGCAATTTACGTCCTCCAACGTTAAATCATATCGGACAATGAATGAAATAGATTAAATGATACTCAAATGAGTCCAGGGTCCATAGAGCTTAGAGGTACCTAACATTCGTCTTACAGGAAAAACCCCGGAAAAAACCTTATCCAGGTAACTCATCCTATCCAACATTCGAACTCAGGACCTCTTGAACGTGAGGCAGACACGCTACCATCTACGCTACCGAGGCGGGCATTAAAATATATTTAACATTCATTTTCCGCATACAGTGTTAGATACTGTTATTAATCTAGCATTCCAGCAAATATAATCATCTGGTAATAATTAATTTTCACTAAAGTTATGAGTAAATGTTGTACAATATAGGATACATTTTGTGCACTATGACCTACATAGATATATTCTACCTTCAGCTCCCAGGAGGAAGAGATAAAAGTGAGGTAACCACAGGTAGCTACAGGACACAAAGGCGTGCAGAAATGTCTAACAGTCCATGCTCGAAGACAAGCCTGTATATACTTTACCACAGCAAATAAATTATCCAGGAAATGAGACGCAGAGGGGTTCGAGAAGGTTTCTACAGCCTCCCTCAACAGGTTTATGACACCCCATGTGAGTTCAGTTACAGACCGTTTGGATACCTTCTGATGGCTTCTACTATTGTGAATATATCTCCTCAGTTTTAGCGTGCAGAGTAAATGGAGCACATGTTTTCAACGGGTCTGCTCCTTGTGTAGCATGCGTTCTCTGTCACACACATTCGCTGTCCTTGTCCCACTATGTCAGGTGGCACATTCCTCTCAGGGGCTTACTTTGCGTTGGTGGACAGTACTTTCTATGTATAAACCGTCGACCAAGCAGCTCTCTCTTTCCTTTGAGCAAGAATCATTGGAAATTGCGTGGCATCGCCATACTCCACGAAATGTAGATTCACATATAAAAAATTTACTTATGGGGGTATAACACTGCATTTAAGATTATTGCACTTAATAAATGAATGTTGGAAGGGGTGTAAAATTCCAGACATGTGGATTAATGCAGAAGTTATATCCATCTTTAAAAAAGGAGACAGGAGAGAATGCCAAAATTACCGAGGTATAAGTCTTCTCAAAACAGCCTATAAAGTGTATGCAAGGATTATAAATAAAAGATTGAAAAGAATAGCCAAGGTATTATTAGAGGAAGAACAAAGCGGCTTTAGCACAGGACGATCGACAGCAGATAATATATTTGTTTTGCAGCAAATAATATGGAAAATACAAGAGTGTAATTTACAAATACATCTGGCATTCCTAGACTTCAAGAAGGCATTTGACACTTTTAATAGGGAAAAGCTATGGAAAATTATGGAAAATAGTGGATATCCACAGAAATTAATTAAAGTAATCAAAAATATAAATAGCAACTCCAAAATAATAATAAACACAGGAGTTCACAAAACCGAACCAATTTCAATTAATAGAGGAGTAAGACAAGGGTACAGTGTATCACCCACCCTTTTTAATATATATGTAAATGACATCATTAAAATTGGAAAAGTATTATTAAATCAGGAATAAAAGTAAATAAGAACAAAGTTTTAAATATTTTACTATATGCAGATGACGTGATTTTAATATAAGTAACGGAGGATAAATTACAATATGCACTACACCGCTTGAACCAAGTATGCCAACATATGATCTTAAAATATCGACGGAAAAATCTAAGATAATGGCCTTTTGGGGAAAACAACATATAAGATCAAAAATAAATTTAGACAACAAGAGCAACTACTGTGAGACGGAACGGGCTGTCTGTCCATGCCGTGAAGTGAAGAAGAAGAATTTACTTAAGAAGGAGATGCAAAGAATGGGAAACGATTTTTTTTCTAATTTACGTGTTCCAACCTTAAGTCATATCGGACGATGGATGCAATGGGTGAAATGATGTTCAAATGAGTCCAGAGTCCATAGAGCCTAGAGTTACCCGACATCTGCCTTTCAGGATAAAACCCTGAAAAAACATTATCGAAGTAACTCACCCTGACCGAGATTCGAACTCGGGACTCTTGAACTCTAGTGCGAGGCAGACACGCTACCGAGGCGGGCAAAGAAAGGGAAAAGATGGAAGGGAAATCGTAGTGGAAGAGAAACCGCCCCAGCATTTAGCTACTAACCAGGAAAAACCACGAAAAAATCTAAAGTTAGTGTGAGTAGTCTATAGGAATTGAACCTGAGAACTCCAGAATGGAAACTTCAAACAAGGCGATTTTGTTCGGTTAGGTTTTTTTTTTTTTTTATTTTATTTTAACCTAATGTACACTTATATTTTTATCCACACAAAATCGAATATAGAGGTATAACTTCCTAGTACAAGCAAAATAATTGTACTTATTCATATAGGTTAAACCTCGTTAGCGATATTTTGCAAGAGTAAATGGGAATTATAACTGTATGTAATAACTGCCACCAAACTCAATGTTTAGCTATTGTATTTTCCGTTCCAAAGTTATAGTTGCATTTTTGCAATGCGGATACCTCCTCATTCGCCTAAACGCTTCGGCAACTTCTTCGCTTCCGTAGTTAAGGGTGTTGCATATATTACAAATCAGGCGCGTAAACACGTGTGAATATTATGAGTGTTCACGCCAACCGGGGAAGTTCATTTCCTTCTACTCACTTGTACCCGTGGCTGTTCCAAAATATTGATCGTATGTTTTTAAGCGATTTATATTTACAACGAATGAATGGATAATCCAACATGATATACAGCGAAGGCGATGCAACATACCGAGCAGACATTACTGGCGTTACAAAAAAGTACCTCATCTGATTTGTAATATGGGGAATTATTCCATGAAAATTAGACATTTTCTCTTAAAGTCTCAATTTTGATACATAATGTAACGGGAGCGCTGGAACACCCAGTGAAAGCAGCTGGCAGCGGGAGGTAGGGGAGGTTCGGTTAGGCACACCTCCTCCTCGTTTGTCTTGTGGTGGTGACAGACTGTGGTCAGGGAAAAAAACATGACTGTGTCGCCTGTTTTCTCTACACCTGTTTCTCGATCTTTCTGTTACTAGAACAATCCTATAAACACGAGAAACCGGCGATATTCCTATATAAAGAGAGTTACAGACAGACAGAGGGAGTTAGTTAGTGAGTTGAGTTGGTTTTGGTTTAGTCAGTCAGTGAGTTGGTTTTGTCAGTGAGTGAGGAGACAGTCGCAGTTCTTGGTGTAAGAGTTAGTCAGTGACGTGTTAATGAACGAAAGGGTTGTGCAACGGAAGACTGTACGTAACTTTGAATGTGTACCGGAGCTTACGTAACCGCGAGTACAGTGAAATTGTAACGGACGGACTGGTGAATTGTAACTGTGTGCAGCAAGTAATTCTGTGTAATTGGCAAGTGTTAAACTGTAAGTCGCTGGAAATAAAGAACATTGTTGAGTGGTGTAATTGGACTTTTTATTCCACGAACCCACAAAGTCACACTGGTGTCAGGAAGCGGGAAAACAACATAACATCACCGAACATTACAACCATGGAGGCAGCTTTAGAAAAGATTTTAGCGGAACTGAAAGAAATGAAGACGGCAACTGAAAACCTCGCTGCAAAAATAGAGACGGCCAACGACAACATCACCGCGGAGATGGAAGAAATGAAGGCCGAGTTAACCACAGAAATGAGAGCAGCGAACGGCAGTCTGGCCACGGAAATGAAGGCGGCGAACGAGGCTCTCGCCGCAAAGTTTGAGGAACGTTTGGCCGGCGTGAGGGATGACGTCGCGAACCTGGGCAAACGGAAGGGTCAAGTAGACGACCGCCTTAATGATTCAGAGGAAAAGGCCGACAACATCGCCAAACCCCTCACCCGCCTGACGGAGGAAAACCGGCCTTATGTGTGGACGGAGGACGCCGAAGACGCTTTCCAGCACCCGAAGGGGACCCTGTGCAGTGCTTCAATTTTGGGTTTCCCACAACCGGGTGGCGCCTTCATTGTGGACACCGACGCCAGCGACCATTGCATTGGAGGTGTCCTATCGCAGATCCAGGACGGCCACGAGCGCACAAGAGTGGAAGAGGAGGAGCGTGCCGCAGCAGTCCGAGTAGTTGTGGCAGTGCCTGCTGAAGGCTGGGATAGCGCAGGCCTGAGGAGGGAGCAGCTGGCGGACGCAGACTTGGGGCCACTCTTGAGGGAAGTGGACGCAGGGACGAGACAAACCTGGGAGGACATCGCACCGAGGAGCGCCACCTACAAGTCGCACTGGGCCCGATGGGACTCGTTGAAGACCAGAGAGGGCGTGCTGTTCCGGGTATGGGAGTCACCCGTTGGGAAGGCGCAGAGAGAACAGTTGGTACTTCCCCGGAGCAAGGTCCCGGAAGTCTTGGAGGAAGTGCACGCCAGTACTTCAGGAGGACACCTGGGAGCGAAGCGAATGATTCACAAACTACGGCAGCGCTACTTCTGGCTGAGACTCCGAGCAGATGCTGGTGGTACACCTGGACCGCCTCGCACGCTACGATGGGGCTGTTCGAGGCGAACAGCTTTGAGGAGGGAGCAGTGTAACGGGAGCGCTGGAACACCCAGTGAAAGCAGCTGGCAGCAGGAGGTAGGGGAGGTTCGGTTAGCCACACCTCCTCCTCGTTTGTCTTGTGGTGGTGACAGACTGTGGTCAGGGAAAAAAACATGACTGTGTCGCCTGTTTTCTCTACACCTGTTTCTCGATCTTTCTGTTACTAGAACAATCCTGTAAACACGAGAAACCGGCGATATTCCTATATAAAGAGAGTTACAGACAGACAGAGGGAGTTAGTTAGTGAGTTGAGTTGGTTTTGGTTTAGTCAGTCAGTGAGTTGGTTTTGTCAGTGAGTGAGGAGACAGTCGCAGTTCTTGGTGTAAGAGTTAGTCAGTGACGTGTTAATGAACGAAAGGGTTGTGCAACGGAAGACTGTACGTAACTTTGAATGTGTACCGGAGCTTACGTAACCGCGAGTACAGTGAAATTGTAACGGACGGACTGGTGAATTGTAACTGTGTGCAGCAAGTAATTCTGTGTAATTGGCAAGTGTTAAACTGTAAGTCGGTGGAAATAAAGAACATTGTTGAGTGGTGTAATTGGACTTTTTATTCCACGAACCCACAAAGTCACAATAACTTAATCATAGTGATCAGTAATTCTCTTCCCCTGGGAAATCGGTTGTGGTATATAATATATATTCGGATCTGACTCTTAGTGGGCCATGTAATAACAATATAAACAAATGATGAACGGTTTTTAGGGAAAAGAAAATCAATAATCTTCATTGGTATATGTTATTTAAACTTGTTTCATGAGGATTCCCGTAGAGGAGGGGATCCGCCCCCTTCAGCTGCCGTGGTGCGGCCGCTGCGAATCCTTAGCACTGATGGTATCTCTGACGTTAAAGTCTGTTTAGTTAACGCGTGTGCAGTTGGAGTCAAAGGAACCTGAGCCTCCCACCCACTAATGACCGTGATAAATCTATCTCCACACTTCAGAAATGGAACACTGTCGTTGAGGACCAATAGCAACCCTGATTTTCCAGAAGAGACAGTCGCATGTCTACTCCACGTGGAGTCTCAGTTGCCAAAGTTCCAACTTCCAGCTGATCTGTTTCATTACGTGCAGAAATTCGTTGTGTGTCACGATGTGGAGACCGTGGGAGGGAAATTCAGTGGTAAATGCAAATGAAGTAGTAGATAGCTTTCAGTCAAGTGAAAATAATCAAAATGGCAATAGTGTGAATAACTGGGCCGAGTTATATTACTGTAAAAGCCTCAAAAAACAAAGTTGTAATGAGAACTGTTACTAAAGAAATTCAAGCGCTTGTTTTGAACACATATAAATATGTGCTGACAAATAATCTTGGTAAGGGGTCATGCAATGAACCTGATGATAAATTCTGGGTATTCAAAAAAATACAGTAAGAAATATTGTGACGAAAGGAATACCAAAAAACGCCGATCAAGTGTGAAAACAAAAGGAAACTTTTCTCTAAGGTAGATAATTTCACATGCGATTTGATTCGTCGAGAAATTTATAGATTCTATGCAAAAGGGAGAGCGCCCACCTTAGACCAATTGGTTGCACATTTGCAAGAAATTTGTGATTTTCCTTCTGGACATTGCACTTCGCGCGGCCTTCTAAAGGAGCTGGGTTTCAAATACCGCACTTCGAATATGTTAAGGGTTATTTTATGGAATCCAGTAGAACTGAAGCTTGGCTTCACACACACACACACACACACACACACACACACACACACCCACACACACACACACACACACACACACACACACACACACACACACACACATTTGTCAAAAAACTCAGGAAGTTTCGCAGTACGATATATACGCTCATATATATTCAAAACTAAGGAAGTTTTGCAGTAATGGACATAAGATAATTTAGAGAAACCTCGTACGATACCCATTACGTATCGAGAAAGGTGGCAACCTTGCAGAAAGATCTAGGAGAAGTAGGGTCAGTGTTGTAAAACGATTATAAGGGTTTGTCAAAGGCAGCTGCCGACGTGCATAGACGTTAACTAAACAGTATCTACTAGAGGAACCTTGGGCCGAACATTCCAGCCCCTCCCTCTGGGAGTTGTTAGCATTGGGTTGGTCTCGAGGGTGCAGTGGTTCCCGATATCCGTGGGAATCGAGTACTTCTCCGGACAGGGTTGAAGGAAGTCATCAATATTCTCGGGTACTAGCCTGCAGAGCTAGTAGGAGGCGTGCTAGATCACCAGGCGGCCTCAGGAGTTCATATCGGTAGCCTTCACCTTTTGGTGTTGGCGCGCGAAAGTGGCATATCCAATTCCATCCCGTCTTGTGTCCTTGGACCAGATGGGGGAGGGGGCCTTGTTAGTAACCCAGGTCTTGTCCTATGGCGCCGGGCGCCCTTTGGGACAGCTCGGATACTCCCTGGTTGATAGAGGCCCGGGTCTTGGTCCAACGGGTCCAAGACTGATGGGGGGAGAACCTCTGGACTCAACTGGACTCAACTGTTTCATAAGGATGAAAAGATGTTGCGGTGAATATAAAAGTTTTGTAACGGAAAATGAATAATCTCTTAAGAGAGATATCCTGTAATATTGATAGTGATGCGTGGACATGCAGGAGTGAGGAATTTTATGTAATTATCGTAAACTATTTATTAAGTATGTACGAATTTAAGCATATGCTGGAGGTAATCCGCAAAATTCAACCAAGGTCAAATTATTGTTTTATCGCAATTGCATTAACTTCTCTGATATTTTTGAGTAATTATTATTAACTCTTTATATACATTGCAGATATTTGTGACGAGGAAAGAAATCAAGGCGATACAATTGGTGACTTGAAGAAACCGATATCCGCACAAACTGGCACGAGATGGGAAAGAATTGTGTTTTCAACGCATAGAAAATCGGGTTACAGCATTTCATAAAGAAGATAATTATATATAATACATATTTTATATCTATTATTTCAAATCTGCCATATGTTTCTCCAAATGTTCTGCGTTTATTTTTCTTATTGCATTTTTAACATGTAGTGATCTGTCTTATATTCCACGTGATATTATATTTATTTTCTTATAAGATAATTAAGATAGGTTTGCTTCTTCTGTTTTACTGTGCCAGTTATTTCTTCATTCCATTTGTGCCTATCTTTCGTTCTTTGCCCTTAAGATTGTGACATTATTTGATTCAGAATGTATTTCAGTCTCTCCCAAATGATATTAATATTATTTCTGAAAGCGTGTCTTCTGATTCTTTCGTTTGTTCAATCGAGTCTGGTACTAGCTTATGGCGCTCAATTGACGCTTTGTATGCCTGTCTTAGAATTATTTATTTTATTTTTATGTTATATAAACTAAACTTACACATCACTAAATATTAATTGGATCCTATATTACTACCTATGTATATATATACATGTGTATATCCTATATTAACGTGAGGCTTTTTTAATCAACGAGAGTACAGTCTATTATATTGTGACTTTGTGGGTTCGTGAAATTAAACGTCCAAGTTGCACAAGTTCAAATGTTGTTTATTTCCACCGAATTACACGTATACAGCTCAGATAACAGCAGAATTACGTGCCACACACAATTACGTAACACACACAATCACAATTGACCAATTCGCCGGACGCAAGTCCACACTACACTCACTACTCGCCTTGCCTTAAGACACTGAAACAACTTAAGACTCAAAACTGACAGACTTGTCCAATGCATCGCTTATATAGAAAAACTTCTGTATCTGGAAGTTTCTTCACACGAGGCGAAGTCGTCCAGAGTTTCAAGTTCTTTCTAGGCGAGCAGAGAAGGCAAACCAGTGATTTCTGTTTCCTTCCCTCCCCACGCCGTCTCTCCTCGGCGGCGTAGGCGTGGTTTTTACGCTGTTCATCTCTCTTACTCCCACAGCAAGTGCCATTCCGTCACACGAGTAGGCGTGGCCTCGATGCCTTAAGTCCCCCTCTATTGGCCATGTCCTTCCGCCAGCTGCTCGTATGCTCCACGATTGGGTAACAATATTCTATCTCTTTGGGCAGATGCACGCATATGTCTAACAATACATTCGCGATTCTCAGTTCATTGAATGTCGGAGGTTGCTTTATATATTTTCATTTTAGTTTTTAGCTATTTCGTTATGTTTATCGCAAAATATTATTATTGCATTATTTCAAAACCTATCATTAGAATCCCGCTAGAACGAGAGTTGTTTCATCAATAATAGAGGCCTTTTCCTGTCATTTTTTTTTTTTTTGCTGCCACTTTCTGTTTCACACGTTCTATCCCTGCTTATTCCAATATTCATAACTCTTTCACTGACCCAGTTATAGCTATCTATCCTCTTCTTTAAGGGCTGTTTCCTTCGCATTGTACTACTTCCTCCTTTTCATGTCCTATTTATGTATGGAAAAAAATTGACAATTATTTCGTGTCATTGAGTTGCATCTTGTTTCAGTTATGAGTGCTAAGTTAATCTCTCTCTTAATTATTTTTGAAATTTCTGTCCTTTTTTGCTGCAACAAATAACAGCAATGATCGTAGCAACATGCAATCATCCCAATCACGATCACGTTTTCCTCGCTTTAATCCTACCGCCTGCAAGTCCTAGTACGAAATACATGGATGTTATACATTGTTATTTCTAGTGATTCTGAAAGAAAAATCTGTCCTTCTTAGTTTGTATGAAGACCAAATATATACTGAGGAAAAGTGTACGGTGGGAGAACCAAGGAAAAATTAAGCTTACATAAAAACACTTCGTTGCAACTAGTACAAGAATGATTTGTGAGGATTTATAGGCTGACGCAAAGTACTTGTGGCTGAAGTGCGCGAAGCCAAATCAAATTTAAGATATAATTTAATTATATTTTTATTACCTTTAATACCGTATCTTAAGTATGTGTATACGATCAATGAGCCATGCTTCTAATGTTTATTTAATAACCTTAATAATTTGAAACTTCTGTTAATAAATATTGTTACAACAGAAAAACTCCTCCTATTGGTATCACATGGTGGACGCGAGGTATAAATTTTGCAATCCATATTTACATTCGTCTAAATATTTATTTGATACTGGAGACTTAATTTGAAAAATAATAAAAGTAAAATCTCTTCAAGGTATTTCTCTATAATTAAACTAAAATTTCTGTGTTATTACCCACTCCTAAATACACTCCTGGAAATGGAAATAAGAACACATTGACGCCGGTGTGTCAGACCCACCATACTTGCTCCGGACACTGCGAGAGGGCTGTACAAGCAATGATCCCACGCACGGCACAGCGGACACACCAGGAACCGCGGTGTTGGCCGTCGAAAGCCGCTAGCTGCTCACCGTTTGGGCACCGCCGCCGTCAGTGTCAGCCAGTTTGCCGTGGCATACGGAACTCCATCGCAGTCTTTAACACTGATAGCATGGCGCGACAGCGTGGACGTGAACCGTATGTGCAGTTGTCGGAATTTGAGCGAGGGCGTATAGTGGACATGCGGCAGGCCGGGTGGACGTACCGCTGAATTGCTCAACACGTGGGGCGTGAGGTCTCCACAGTACATCGAGGTTGTCGCCATTGGTCGGCGGAAGGTGCACGTGCCCGTCGACCTGGGACCGGACCGCAGCGACGCACGGATGCACGCCAACACCGTCGGATCCTACGCAGTGCCGTAGAGGACCGCACCGCCACTTCCCATCAAATTAGGGACACTGTTGCTCCTGAGGTATCGGCGAGGACCATTCGCAACCGTCTCCATGAAGCTGGGCTACGGTCCCGCTCACCGTTAGGCCGTCTTCCGCTCACGCCCCAACATCGTGCAGCCCGCCTCCAGTGGTGTCGCGACAGGCGTGAATGGAGGGACGAATGGAGACGTATCGTCTTCAGCGATGAGTGTCGCTTCTGCCTTGGTACCAATGATGGTCGTATGCGTGTTTGGCGCCGTGCAGGTGAGCGCCACAATCAGGACTGCATACGACCGAGGCACACAGGGCCAACACCCGGCATCATGGTGTGGGGAGCAATCTCCTACACTGGCCGTACACCTCTGGTGATCGTCGAGGGGACACTGAATAGTGCACGGTACATCCAAACCGTCATCGAACCCATCGATCTACCATTCCTAGACCGGCAAGGGAACTTGCTGTTCCAACAGGACAATGCACGTCCGCATGTATCCCGTGCTACCCAACGTGCTCTAGAAGGTGTAAGTCAACTATCCTGGCCAGCAAGATATCCGGATCTGTCTCCATTGAGCATGTTTGAGACTGGATGAAACGTCGTCTCACGCTGTCTGCACGTCCAGCACGAACGCTGGTCCAACTGAGGCGCCAGCTGGAAATGGCATGGCAAGCCGTTCCACAGGACTACATCCAGCATCTCCACGATCGTCTCCATGGGAGAATAGCAGCCTGCATTGCTGCGAAAGGTGGATATACACGGTACTAGTGCTGACATTGTGCATGCTCTGTTGTCTGTGTCTATGTGCCTATGGTTCTGTCAGTGTGATCATGTGATGTATCTGACCCCAGGAATGTGTCAATAAAGTTTGCCCTTCCTGGGACAATGAATTCACGGTGTTCTTATTTCAATTTCCAGGGGTGTAAAATAACTTTTTATATTTTGTTTGTTAATGAGGTTAGAAATTGCCGCTGCAGGAATGATATCCCATAGGAGTTCTTTATATTCCAGTACATCTTCTGACATGGGACTTCGCTTTTATGCGCTTCTAGAACTATCGGTCTGACGGATTTGAAGCCTCCCCTTGGGATCAGTAGACCAGCGGCTGACCAACTGCGCCGTCCAGACCGACAACTTTCTGAAGAGGATAACGATTCAAAAACCTTTTATGACAGAAAGAGGGAAAAGAAAAATCAAGCTTGAGCTCTGATTTAGAAGATGCAATAAGAGTTGAACTATAGCAGTGATGATTTCAAGAAGAATATTTGCGACTGTGGTAGAGTACAAATTGTAAGAACGGTAATTGGCGAAAGGTCGTCGACGGTAAAGTTATCGTGTCACGGATCTGTCATAAACTTCAGCTGCGTCGTCCACATGAAGGGCATCTGCACTAAACACCCTGCTTGGAGAGATAAGAGCCGAGAATCATTGCGACAATATTTCTTATCTCGAGAAATGCGGCTCCGCCATCTTCCCACTTTAAAAAAAGGAAGATGAAAACTCTCGGAAAGGGTTTCTCCAGCCTCTTCCTATCCTCATGGAGATCCTTATCATAAAAGTTTTCATTCCGTTCTTCCCTTCTACCTTCCCCTTATCCTACGAGTCGCCTCTGCCCGTAATTATTATGACAGCCATATTTCATTCACTTCTTCTTCTTCCTTCACCCTTGGACCAGCAACCCGATTCTGTCCTACTTTCTTTATGCAAAACTTCTCCTCCTACACAGAAATTCCTTCAAAGAGAGAGAGAGAGAGAGAGAGAGAGAGAGAGAGAGAGAGATACGTGAAGAAAAGGTAAGAGAGAAGGAGGAAAAAAATGTGTCCCCCTCCTTCCCAAAAAAAAGCGGCAATTTTTCACTCGCCAACAACTTTTCCTTACTCGTTCTAATACGTTACACACGCATAATCGGATTCATTTTTGGAAGAGAGAAGACGAAACTGGAGGGGGAAAAATGTATATACCGTTCTTGTGCACAGAAATAAAAACCGTAAGCGCAAAGGAAAAGATTACTTTAATGACAATGGGAAGAAGGGGAGGAGACGTCTGTGTACGGGGAATTCTCTCTTTTAATTCGGTAGTTATTTCCACCGTTTGCCCTCCCTGGAATGAAGATTCCAAGTCATGTCATACAGAGGCAAATGACACGGAAACTGCATTTAAAAAGACTGGACTAGGTAATTAAAAGTAAGTAGCTAAATGAAGGCAAACCGGGGAAGGGATAGAAAGGCCTGTGTCGACTTTCCAACTTGGACGTTTTTATATGCACGTAACCTAGTACGGAACGCGGAATATATACTTAACTAGACCTCAGCGCACCGAGCAAGCTACGAGTTTTATGGCAGCTTTGTAACCTTTCACAACTGACCCAAATACGATGAAATTGGAAGAGTTTCAAACTGTCTGTTTACGAGTTGAACTTCAGGTTAATTTAACATTAAAGACAAATCAGACTTAGTTCAAATGTTACCTACACATTACTGTCCTTTCAAGAGTGTAATACCCAAAGTTTGTTTATAAGAGGCATAAAGCAAGTTTCACATACTCCCAGATAAACTAGTCATAAAAATAATTCAGTCTTTGTATCAGCATCTCCAAACATGACCAGAAATAATTGTTGTTATAGTTAACGCTCTGGTTCAACATACAAAAGGCGTAAAACAGTGATAATTTTAATTTTTTCTATTCTATTTAAACAGAAAGGTTGTTCAGGCTATTGATACATGCATGAAACAATAAAGAAAATGTAGAGCAATCATTTTGTATCTTGGCAACAGTCACTTGGTATTAGAAGAATTTAACATTTTAAAATGTTACAATTTTACAAACAAAAAGTAAACGCAAGTTTTCACGTCAGTTTTATAGGGATGGCTCGAAATGGAGACCCGCGTTTTCAATGTAAGGTGTTGCAATTAAAGGAAATCATAGTAGTGTTATTGCACTGGCCAGTAAGATTCACTTTCTTAGTTAGGAATCACGTGATTTCTTCCTATTAGAGTTTACGTAAAGAAACAATTCAAATACATGTCAGAAAACCGAACCAACGACATTTAAAACAGCAGTTTTTGCGCTACGCATTCGTCCACCAGAACAGTAACAGAAGCACCACTATGATGCATGAAGGTAGGTAACCGCTGTTCAGTGTCGCACTGGCAGGTTGTTTTTTCGAGATTTGAGAGATCTTTAAGGCGTTAAATCTTGAAAACGCCAATAAAGAGTTACTAAGAATCAATATTTCCATACATGGGACACACTTTTAAAAACTTTCTAATCCAATAATTTTGCAACCTTGATTAAATGCCAATTTACCAGCATTTGATGTCAATTATGTTTTACACAGTTATGTTTAGCCGAGGCCATGCACTGTCATTCTCAATTTGCTTATATTTTTTGTTTATTTGGAAATATCTATTCAGAAAATTCTATTTTAAATCATTATCTACTAGTTTTGGACAGCCATGCATCCTACCAAACGACTCAAAAGTTATCCAACCTCTGTGGCGGGGGGGGGGGGGATAAAACAACTATTACATACATAGATTCTTATTCAAAACATCATACACTTGCTCTCATCTGTGTTTTAGTGTATTCTAATGGCATGCCACAATGTTGCCATGTTTGCAAAGTAATTATAATGTCGTTATGCAAAATCTGAGATCCTTGTTTCAAATTCTGGATACAGAAGTGAGATTTTACCTTTAAAACTCTAGCCTTTATAAGGCATACAATGAAACCTGCACCATTAGTATCAGTAGCGTATTTTGAACTTTCAAGGTCATCGCAGAACCATCTCGTTCGGTTATGTATATACTTTAAACTAATAAAAATAGCAATTCGACCACTTAAAAGCTTCAAGATTAGGTTGCATCTCAAATAGATCGAATCCTCTGACTCCAGCGACAAAAATCAGAGATATAACTGTCTGAGTGACCATTTCCTTCAAGTTCCTCCAATTAAGCAATAAAATTTAAGTTTTGAAAGCGTTCAAATTTATAGCTAACGGTACGATCCAATAAGTTCTCAATAAATTATACGGGTATTTATGGATGGGCAGAGCACCGTATTCTGATGCAAAGCTATTATGGAATATATAATGCGCTGGAGCAGGTTTCTCGGTCATCATTTTGCAATATCCGCTTTTGACAGAGTTCTTCCTGCCGAGATGAAATAGTGCTGAATTGAAGCATATAGCGCGATGGAAATTCGCTATTTTAGCAGAGAAATGCTCACAGACTTTTTTCTGTGGGTATCCGTGTGAAATCTTTCATGAACAAATTCAGTAAATTCACGCTAGTTTTCACGTAAACAGAACCTGTGGGATATGTTTTATTCTGGAATATACAGTTGCGGTTGATACTTTAAGTAACACATTAACAAAAATAGAAAAATATATACTTATAAAGTAAACGTGCTTTTACTGTGCATAAAATGGACACTGCAATTTTTACGTTCACTAATTATTGATCCCTTCCAAACAAACTTTGACCTATTTTTGTTACAGAAATAATGTGAGAATATTACCAAGCAAGGGCGCAAGTATTTTGTTGCTATGTTCAAATAGTGCATTTAATCACCTTGGAATCATAATTGTTCAGTTACTATTACCATTTACTTATAATTTCCGTTTCTTTCTTTTATTCAAGGATAAGACTGGAGCCAGAAGGAAATGATGGAAGTAAAAAATCACGATAATGCTACTAGCATTATTGTGGTATAAGGACGCACCACAAAATAATAAAGATGACGAGGAAGAAGAAATAGAAGGAACGGTCGATTTAATAGATTTGGAAGAGCTAAAAGATGAATTGAAACTGATGAAAAATAGAAAGGCACCTGGAGAAGATAAGATAAATGTAGAGCTTTTAAGGAATGGAGGAATGTTATTACATTTAAGATTATTACATATCATAAACAAATGTTGGATGAAATGAAAAATTCCAGAGAGATGGAAAGTGGAAGAAGTGATATCACTGTTTAAAAAAGGTGACAGAAGACAATGTAATAATTACATTGAGTTTAGTATATAAATTGTATGCCAGAATAATAAATAAAAGAGTGAAAATAATAGCTGAATCCCTGTTAGGTGAAGAACAAAGTGGTTTCAGGAAAGAAAGATCGACAACAAATAATATTTTCATATTGCAGCAGATACTTAAGAAAAGAAGAGAACATAATCTGCAGACACATATAGCATTTATAGAGTTCCAGAAGACTTTTGATAATGTGGTCCGAGAAAAGCTGTGGATCATAATGAAAGAACAAGGCTACCCAAGAAATTTGGTAAAGGTGGTGAAAAGTTTATATGAGGACACTAAAATAATTTTAAGATTCAAGACAGAGAAATCAGAAGAAATTGTAAGTAACAATGGAGTCAGACAAGGGTGTCCAATGTCGCCGACACTTTTTAACATCTATGTTAATAAAATAATCCAAAATTGGAGACAAAAAAATGACGCAGGCATAAAAGTAGCCCAAGGAAATATTTTAAATATTTTATTATATACAGATGACGAAGTAATTATATAGGAAACAGATGATGATATACAACATTCAATACACCACATTAACCAAATATGCAAATGTTTTAATATCCAAATATCAATAAAAAAGTAAAAATTAATTCCAAACTTGGGCAAAATACCAATAAGGTCGAAAATAGTCGTTAATGACAAATTATTGGAATAAGTATCCTCCTTCAATTATTTAGGGCGTGAAATAAGTAATGAGAAAGATAAAGATACGACCAAAAATTAATTAGATTTCAAACAATTTGTGGAACAATTTACAAAACCCTAAAGAATAAAACAAGATCTGAAACAAGAATAAAATTTCATAACACCATGGCGGTCCCAACGTTACTTTATGGATGTGAAAACTGGGTCCCTACACAAAGAACCATCAACAGAATACAAAGTTGCGAAATGAGATTCTTGAGAAGAACGAAAGGATGTACAAGAGAAGATAGAGTCAGAAATGAAAATATAAGAAATGAATTACAAGTGGAAGCTATCACGTCAATAATGGATAGGTACAGAAGAAGATGGTTTGAACATGTTGGAAGAATGGATGATACAAGACTGCCAAAAGTAGTTTTCCAATATAGTCCTAAAAGAAAGAGGGACGTAGGGAGGCCGAGGAAAAGATGGAAGGAGACACTGTGAAGACGGAACAGGCGAGAGCCTAATCCATGAAGTGAAGAAGACGAAGAAGAAGAAGAAGAAGAAGAAGAAGAAGAAGAAGAAGAAGAAGAAGAAGAAGAAGAAGAAGAAGAAGAAGAAGAAGAAGAAGCTACTAGCTCTGACTGCTCTATGATCACGGTTATGATGCAATATATTGAAATTTATATATTCCAGTTTCATACTGGTGTAAATTGTTTACTCGTTTGCCAAGCAATCTTACTAATAATGTTTCCCCTCAGAATAAAATTTGGTAGTACAAAGTAGCATTATGAATACAGAAAGCCATGATTGAAATTACCTCCCTTTTTAATTCGAATTTCCATTATATTTGGAAATTAGTCATATTCAAATTTAAAATACGTACCTCGTAACCGAGAGGGCCAGGCGGTCTCGTCAGTGAACCGCATTCAGGAGGTCTAGTTTCGCTTCCCGTGGACGGCCTACCTGACCGGGGGTTTTCCCTGGTCTCCAGGCGAATGCTGGGTAGGTTAATTACATCACCCGAATTTCATCTCCCTCCATTTCATCTCCATTATCCTTTCACATCATCTTATCTCACCTCTTTCAGGCAGAAGTGTCAGATGGAGTCTCGGCGCTGCATGGCAAGATGAAATGCTTCTGGTCAGCACCTCCTTCTTAGGTATGACGGTCTCTGGTCTCCCAGCCAGCCTGTTGGACCGCTACAGGACTGCGGTGGATGGGATAGTAATTAATTAATTAATTAAATACAAATCTGAATATCGTGCCCCAGCTCCTTGGCTACTATACTGTAGCATATATCAATATTTACCCTTTAAGTTTATTTCCAAAACTTTCTTACACTTTGTATAAACATATATTATCAGTTTACAGATTATCACTACAAATTACTACAGTAAAATCAAAATTACAACAGGAAGAAATAAGGAAAATAAAGGACGCGTTATACCAAGAAAATAGACCAGAAGTACAGGCAAATATAAAATCTAATTACTAAAACTATTAACTACAAGTTAAAATACTGGTACCGGAACTTGCAAATGCTTGTCAGCTGCATCAAACTACAGGCTGCTCCCAAAATAACAACTTATTTGAGTTACTAATAGCTAATACCTACTCTTTCATTCTTTCTCCACATAATAAATAAGTTATTTAATATATCTATAAATAAACTATTCTTATACTACTTTATTTTACATAAATACTATCAATAAAGTCAAATATGTTTCTTTCTTACTAAAGATACCTATCTCTATTTAATAAATAACTTGTTTTTATCATTATTTTATGGATCACCTGCTGTACCTACAATATTACTAAATATATAACAATAGTCAATATTTATTCCCAAATAATTTGTGTTTGAATATAATTGAAAATAATTCCTGTTTATTTTTCTTTTATTATCTTACTTATTCTTCACGCGCCATTTTATTATTATTTAATTTTTTTTAATTTAAACTCTACTTTCTTAATATTTACACAATATCCTTACCTTTACTAACAATAAACTTCACTTCACTAATTGTCTTCATATTCCATCTTTTCTTCTTCCTTCTACAAATCTTCTGCTTCAGTATAGCACAAATCTTCACTTCCGACGCCTCCAGTAAGTTCACCATCATCAAGCTTCACAAATATTACTGCTCCTTGCACTACATCGGTGCCTTATTCTGACCCTTCAAAACAATTCTTCCGCCAACCTTATTCTCTATTTCTTATAACTTTCTGCTTCCATTCTTCTCCGACAATTTCATCTACACTCTGCCTATCACTATCTACCAGTTACGAAGGGTGGGATGCCGGTTGTGCTGGCCTGGTGGGAAGCTACAGTAGGGACACTGCCCTCTGCATTGTCGTGACTCCTTGTATCGTCATCTGTCTCTTCTCGCTTCATCCTTCCTGCTGGGGATGACCCAGGATTCTAACCTATATTTGTACGGTTATGCATAATGTTTCATGTCAAAACGATACTCAGATTCGATTGAGAAACCACACGTATACACTACTAGTAATTTTGAGAAAAGTGGAAATAACTGTCTGCAGCTTATGGCGTTTGGTCTTTGGTTGTGATTTTTATCCAGTGAGTTAAACTGTTCCTTCATACTAACTTGAGTGTTTTGTTCTCAATGTTATTTTCATATAGGGTTCTTTGGAGATCGTAATTTCCCGAACATGTGCGGTTTCTCAAATACGAGGGCTGTTCAATAAAGAATGATCATTTTTTACGGTCATAATTTGTTGCACTAAAAGTCAGTCATTATATTCTGCTAGCTTAATGTGAAAAAAACACGTCGTAGTAGTTTCATTGTTGGTACTCCTGGTTCCCGCCTGTGAGAACCAGACAAGTTCAGAGATGTTCAGTATCGCCTACCGCTGCAATGGAGGTAACATGCAGTTACAATTGATGTTAGAGGAAGATCCGGAGTTTCTTTCAAACGTAATCACTGCTGATGAAACTTGGCTATATCATTTTAATCCTGAGAGCAAACAGCAAAGCTCAGTGTGGAACTCTCCTTCATCACCAACCCCCACAAAAGTAAAAGTGGTTGCTTCTGCTGGGAAAGTTATGGTCATCTCATTCTTTGATATTCATGGAATGGTTTATCAGCATGTTGTACTGCACACACATCAGTAACTGGACAATACTATAGGGATGTTCTGAAAACATTGCAAGTCCATATCATGCGCAAAAGACCACATTTCCGTGAAGCAGGCTGGATACTGCACCACGATAATGCGCGGCCGCACCTTGCTAATGTTGTTGCTGAATATCTTGCAAAAATCTACGTGAAGTGCATCCCTCACCCTTCCTATAGTCCGGATTTAGCCCCATGTGATCTTTTCCTGTTCCCTAACTTAAAGAAACGCCTTCGTGGGGAGGCATTATCTATCATCAACAGCAGTGGTGAAGGCTGCGGAGGCGAGTTTGAAGGATCTCTCGAAATGGTTTCCAGTATGTCTTTGAAGACTGGCAGAAATGCTGGGACCAGTGTATCGCAGTCAGAGGGGACTATTTTGAGAAGGACCATGAAAATTATGAGGATGAGTAAAGGTACATTGCCAAAAATAAATTGTGATCATTCTTTATTGAAATTTACTAGGTAATCCTGAATAAATAAATATATTTCTATATATAATGCATGCAAATAACATTTTAAGCAAGCGCAGACTCTTACATATCATGCAATTAAACTTTATATTTAAATTGCCCCTCATACTGTTTAATGTTAACGTTGCATGCAAATAACATTTTAAGCAAGCGCAGACTCTTACATATCATGCAATTAAACTTTATATTTAAATTGCCCCTCATACTGTTTAATGTTAACGTTCTGAATATCAGTAACACTTGATAACAGTATATTTTATTAAAGATGATATCCTCTATCTTCCTTATTACAAGTAAGCCAGGAGAATATCTTGTCATAGAATCTTCTGACATCTGGTAAATGTTTCTGCAACTTTATCACGTCTTAGTTGTTTCGCATTGATTGGTACATGCCCCTATGTGTATGTTTTCATTGTAGGTAGCGATGAAAGTAGATGTTTCAGACAGATGTGTTATGATACTGTCAATATAAGATCTTGCAGTTATTGATTCAGTAACTTCACTTTTGAAGGTTAAATTTGTTTATTTGGAAAAACATCTTTTTAGAACTTCGGTTACTATGATTTGAATTATAGGATATTATCGGTGTATTCTATCACAATAAATGTGAACTGATTTTCACTGATTTTAGGTTCTACATAATCCTTGGGCAAATAAATTCAATCAGTGCCCCTCACCTTTGTTTTAGTTACCACCAAATTCTCTATCGCATGATATAAAGGAATTACCAAACTGGAAAATAGTGGGGTATGACATTGAACCTAGCTTGATTTGTCAGTGCAAGCCACATTCTCAGAACCGTGTAGTTTCTATTTTGTTCAGCACATGTATCTGAAAACACATGCAATTCTCCATTGCATCTGATTGGATTGATGCCAGTCGTGAAAGCCTAAGTTGTTACATAAATATATTCTATTAGAAACGAACAAAGTTCGTTCGGTCCTTAGCCCAAACAGCTTCATTGTACAGAAAAAGATGTTACTTAACTTGATCTGTAATCGTATATAGAAAATATATTAACAGTGAGTTGCCTAAGGTAAAATGCCTCCTGATCAGGAATGATGGGAAGGCGGTCATTCTGCATATAATCAATACTGACATCAGCTATATCATTCCTTGTTTTCATTAGCTCTTCCATTCTTTCGCTTTACTAAAGGGGCTTTTTAGCTCTGTGCTTGTGAGTTTGGATCTCAGCCAGTTCCACACGTTTAAAATTTGCATTGAGAGTTTTACTTTTTATCCTGATGTTTAATCCTTCACAATTACTAAAGATGTCACCTCAGGGTGGTTCGAATAATAGCGATATTTAATTTTGCCATCAGGATACATTTCCTTGTGAAGTTGCAACAACTTTCCGACATTAAGTGTCTCATAAATTATTTGTAGTCCTTCCTTACGTAATGGGTTCCCTTATATGGAAAAGATGCTATATGGTTCGTGATTAGACTTACTTCTCCCCTAATTACATTATCAGATACACATTCTCCTCGTTTATCAATAGTAAATTTTCCTGCAGTTAATAGGTTGACCAACCTACGGACTCGATTTGTTTTCAGGCCATACATGCCAATAAATGCATACCACTTATTGTCCAGAAGATGGATGTGAAGTTCTGTATTTAGCTCCCTGACTTCTTGGTATACCTCCATCAGTAACGAGTGGTTGTCTTCTCTATACTGGAACAACTTCCATCAGGATTTTTAAATACGCATCCTTCTCATTATTGGTATCAAAACTGCTAAATCTCTTAAACACTACCCATTACTCCTCCTATCTTAGCCTTATGCAGCAGTGTATTGCACATATGTTGAAACATAAGAAAGCAAAATATAAAACCCCTACATATATGCTGAGGGAGTCATATATCGAAGTTAATTTTACAGGTTATGTTGCAAATACTTACTTGCATGCTTCGCCAGATTTTCTTGCTACCACAGTTTTTCCTTTCCAATTTTCATACTATGAGCCTTTAGCTCAATCTCCGCTTATTTTCTCACACTAATAGTCCACTTTCTTCTGTGGAAAGAATAAGTTCGCTTTCCAGAATAACATTCTGTTCTCCCGTGATGAACTACAGCAACAGCAGATTTTTTGCGGGAAAATATTGTAAATTACGCCAATGGTACATATTGTTGACGTCAGAACTTTTAATTGAGAAACAACTCATGTCCTGAACATGTGTGGTTTTGTCAAATGAACAAATTTTTCAACTCCCTAGCAATACCTACTGATAAAAACAGGCGGATATGTGTGCCCTCTCTCTCTCTCCCTCTCTCTCTCTCTCTCTCTCTCTCTCTCTCTCTCTCTCTCTCTCTCTCTCTCTCTCTCTCTCTCTCTCTCTCTCTCTCTCTCTCTCTCTCTCTCTCTGTCTCTCTCTCTCTCTCTCTCTCTCTCTGTCTCTCTCTCTCTCTCTCTCTCTCTCTCTCTCTCTCTCTCTCTCTCTCTCTCTCTCTCTGAAACATGAGGCTATGTTGGTCATTACTATATATGCATTAAACCAATTTCAGCCAAAAATGAATATGTGGGGTTTTCAAATAACCGATTCCACTGGGTTAAATAAACGACATGTGCTTTCTTTTGATTAGTGAGGACCTGTCTTTCCCGTAGGGGAGGGGATCCATCCCCTTCACCTGCCGAGGTGCGGGCTCTGCGGATCCTTACCACTCGTGGTACCTCTGACGATACTAGAGGAACCTCGGGCCGAACTGCCGAGCCCCTCCCGTCGGGAGTTGTTCGGATTGGGTTGGACTCGAGGGGGCACTGTGTTCCCGACACCCACGGGGAATTAGGTACCTAAGGACAGGCTACGGCCACCCGGAGGGGGTAGAGGGTTGCCTAATAAGTCCCGGGTACTAGCCTGCAGAGCTAGTAGAAGGTGCCATAGATCACCAGGCGGCCCCACCGAGGTTTTCGGTAGTCTTCCCTGCGGGGTTGACGCGCATAATTGGCGTATCTACTTCCATCCCGTCTTGGCGTTGTGCTCAGCGGGGGGGGGGGGCTTTTTAGACTCAAGGTATTGCCCTATGGAAAGAGCCCCGGAGTATCCTTCGCTCCCGGGTAGAAGGCTCGGGTCCTTGGTCCTACGGGTCCAGGACTAACGGGATTATAACCCCTGCACTTAAATGACTTTAGAGAGACCTTGTTGTTTCTTCACAAATGATGGAGGAAGGCCACATAAAACGTTGCAGGCAAATTATTTAGCCATTTCTGCATCTTTGTTGAAGCTATGCGGAATTTCATTCCAATTGGCACCAAGAGAAACATTTTGCCTTTATCTTCACAGGAGCTGAAAATTCCAGATTCTAAATGTTTCTTTTTATTAATTTATAAGTCTTTCTCTACTGTTTGGTCCAATTGGGCATGCGAAAATTGTTTTAATAGTTGGAAATTATATCCTGTTCAAATTAGCAATGATCATTTTAGCTGGCTACATTCATAAAAGGAACAATATAATTGAAATATAAAAGTTAAAAGTACTTACTCTTTGATCTGATTATTTCCTTTATGTCACCATTATTTTTTAGTCCACATTTATGAGCGCGGTAAGGGATCCTATATACTCCAAGGGATTTTATACAATTAATGTCCTCTGTGTTGGTATGCTTCATAGCAACATAATATTCTACATTCCAAAGGCTTCTCTTCCAGGTCTTACAGAAGTTCTAGGACATTTAATGATAAAATAAAAGAGCACTGTATGCCAATAATCAAGTTATTTTGCCCCAGAATCAGAGAAAAATGTCTAGTGGAGCAACTTAACTAACGTGACTGGCCAAGGTTAGTGGCTGGTAGTAGGAATCAAACAATCTCTACTAAATCGTACATACCTAATAGGTTTGGACAGTGCTAAATAATTCCAACACGTATAAAATATATTTGTAATTACTCTTCAGTAAAATGGTTATGTTCTTGTATTTTGCTCACAAATTTCGTTGTAAACAGAAGCACTTTGTCCTTTCCACGACGCGGTTGTTTTAGTAATCATGCAGCAAGCGTGCAGCATTATCTCTCGGCCGAATATATAACTACAATAAAGTAGGCTCTGTCCCCCAAGCCATACTACCCATAAATTGCTCTAGTTCGTAACCATTTGAAAGCAAATGTTTGCTCTGGTTAAGCGTACGGGGGAAAAGCATAACGTTTTCCATGAAGTGAATAGGAGATTGAAATATCCAATCTAGTATTTATCTGCAGCTGAGGAAAGTAAAGATAATCATCCGGTACACTAGTTCTGAACTGGGCACTACCTCGTTCGCTTATCAATGTGTGTGCTGTCTCTTATTTAATTTGCATGTCAGCTAGCATTAGCTACTCTTTCATTCTGAAACATAAATAATAATCTTGGAGATCAGAAATAGAGGTTGACAGCGCTAATAGCATCCACGCACGGCTTGAACAGACAAAAGTGTTTGTCTTGTTTCGATAGTAGGGGGTATATAAATTCCTTAAAGTTTGTTAAAAAGTCATTTAATCTTTATAAAACCCAACATATTTACAGCAAAGAAGATAAATTGATAAATGATATGCAAATTGTAATAATTAGTACTACGAGGGTGGGTGAAAAATAATGCCTCCTATATTTTTTTTCTCTTTTAATTGCCAGGAAAATTGAGTCCAATTTACATAGCTTGAAAACTACAACATTGGCGATTAATTTGTCACTATTCAATATAATCTCCGTCCTTTTCCACAGTTTTGGTCCACCTTTTAACTAGGTCATGTATTCCAGTGTGGTAAAACACACGGTCTTGCTTCCTAAGCCATTGACGCACGGACGTTTTCACAGCCTCCTCATCTTCAAAATGAATCCAGAGATGAGCTTCCTTTAGTGGCCCGAACAGATGGAAGTCTGATGGTACCAGGTCAGGGCTGTATGGGGGATGAGTTAAGATTTACCATTCCAATTTCTCAATTTCTGCAGTGGTGTAACGGCGGGTGTGTGGTCTTGCATCGTCATGCCACAGAAGAACGTCCGCCATAATTTTTGTTGGGCGAACTCGGCGAAGACGTGCTTTCAGCTTTTTGAGAGTTCTGACGTATTGGACAGAATTTATTGTGCATCCCTGCTCCAAAAATCAATCATAAGCACACCCCCTGCATCCCAAAGCACTGTCGCCATAACTTTTGAATTCTTTTTCCTTCGGTGACGTTGTGTGATATCATTCCATTGACTGCCTCTTTGGTTCAGGTTCAAAAAACTGAACCCAGGTTTCGTCTCCAGTAACAATTTTTCCAGAAACTCCTCTCCCTCCAAATTGAAGCGCTGCAAGTGTTCGGAGGTTATTGCTTTCCTAGTTTCTTTGTTTTGGGCGGTTAAAGTTCTTGGTACCCAACGTGAACAAACTTTCGAGTAGCTCAGTTGTTGAATAATCGTCATCACACTGCCTTTATTGACGAAGGTAATGCGACACAATTCACGTGTTGTTACCCGGCGATCACCACGAATGATGTCATCGATTCGCTGAATGTTGCATGGAGTCACTACATTAACCGGCCTGCCGCTTCTCTTTTCATCTGCCAATGGTGTTTGCCCTTCAACTCCATTACAACGACGAACCCATCGTTTAACGTAGCTGACATCCACCATTGCATCACCATACACATCTTTTAGCCTTTCGTGAATGCGAATTGGCGTTTCACCTTCCGCAGTCAAAATTTCGATCATAGAACGCTGTCTAATACAAATGTTGTTGTCAGACATTTTGCAAGAGGATGCAGTGCTGCCTCCTGTTGACTAAGGAAGTTACTACTGCAGGGGATTGGAGAAGAAGGTTTGAGGAATTGCGCCAAATTCAAACTTTTCACTTAACTTACTTATTTAAGGAAAGAAAATATGAGGCATTACCTTTGACCCACCCTCGTGTAAACAATTTAAATTAAAGTGTTCTGACCATAAATAACTGAAGATAGCAGGACATTGTTAAATGTTAAATCCTTAAATATTGTCTAATACGGTAAAGATTGCTATAGTTACACAAAACCAAAAGAAACATGTTATATTTATAGACTTGGTTTAAAGGGCTGTAGCTAAGAAGAAAACCTAACGAAAGATATGTAGGAATGCGTTGTAAATTCAAGGCCTTTACTACAGAATGGTGAGATTGCTATATTTTTGTTATGTTATGAAAATCAACTAAATAGTATAACTTATTAGGAGTCATATTATCTATAACATATGTGTATTTGTGTATAAACCTTTTACATTGGATTGCCTTATGAATTGTGGAGAATAATTTTGTAATTGTTTGTGCTTACATCAAAACATTTTCTGACGAAGCACAATAAAGTACATAAATGCTTCTCAAATAGATTAGAAATTACACGAAATTTGATGTCAACCTTATAATTATAACAACTAATGTTAAGTTACTTCTGATCGCTCAGAAGTGAATATTCACGAGTTAAGTCTGGTAAATTTTCATGACTGGATGGAAATTTTTTATTGCAGCTTTGTGGGTGGTAAGCTTGATTATTCAAAAGATTGTACAGAAACTTTGAATGTTTTACAATATACAGCTCATTGTTGACAGCCATCTGAACTGGGCAGTGTGATACCTACGATTGAAAATGGGAAATACAGATCTTTGTGCTGCCGCACAAGTAAAATCTAGATTGGATGAAGTTCATACGGAATGTGCACCGAACTGAAGGTCTTTTTAGCCTTTTGGATCAATGAATTTAAACGTGGTCGTAGAAGCACCGAATATGAAAGACCACCGAATCAAAATTTCTATGACTGCTGAGGCTGTAGGTCTTCAACTGAGTAAGTGCACAAAATCCTGCACGAAAAGTCAACACTGAAAAGCATGTGTGCAAGATGGGTGCCGCGATTGCTCACAGTCGAAGAAAGGGCATCCGGAATAACAGTTCTAGTGAGTTTCTGGTGATATTTAATCGCAATCCACAAGATTTTTTGTGCCGATTTGTAACCGTGGATGAAACTTGGATCCATCATTACACACCAGAGTCAAGAACAGCAGTCAAAGCAATGGACAAAGGCTAAAGTTGCTGAAAGGGTACCAAAGAAGGCAAGGGGCATTTCTTCAACTGTTAAGGTAATGGTCACTGTTTTTCTGGGATTATCAAGTAATAATCCTCATGGACTACTTGAAGAAAAAATAGAACCATAACTGGAACCTATTATGCTTCACTGTTGGATCATTTGAAACGCCAAAAAGTGCTCTTTCACCAGGATAATGCACAATCGCACACATCAGCAATCGCAATGGCGAAAGTGCATGAGTTTGGCTTTGAAATGATTCCTCATCCACCTTATTCACCAGACTTAGTTCCAAGTGACTTCTTCCTGTTCCCAAACTTGAAAATTTGTCTTGGTATTAAGAAATTTTAATCAAATGAAGAAGTGATAGTCACCTTTAACGAGCGTTTTGCAGACATTGACATGACTTACTTTTTTCGATGGGATGAAGAAGCTGGATCATCACTGGACCCAGCGTATTGCCATCATTGGAGACTATTTCGAGAAATGTGTTCACGAAAAAAGAATACAGTATTGGTTTCTTACCAGACTTATCAAACGACCGTCGTATAACTTATACGATTTTAAGTGTAGTTCCTATATGAAATTATAACATAATATTCTTTTATAAGATTTGAGGGCTGTGGAAACATTTTATATCATCCGGATATTTTTTCGTTTACCATATCAGTAGACTGCCTCATTTACCATTAAACATATTGATTTAAAGATTGTTGTGGACTGGGTAAAAGGTGTGAGTATTTATTTAAATAATTATCTAAACTTTATTATTTTCCATAAATCACGTGGAAAAAGCATACAAACACAATAGCATGGAAAAACATCTTTCCCTTAACCTAAATGTAATTAAAATACTTACACTTCTTATGGAAGCATAAGATAAACCGTGAAGTCCAAGGAGGTTTTTATTACCGCCACATCAGAAAGCGGTTAATTGCAAATGTAATATTAATATTTTCTTAACGGTGTACACCAATAATCTTATCTTCTGAGTATATCGTAAAAATTTTACAAGAAAGTAGATTGGATTTTATAACTTTTATAAATATGCTGCCTTGCAATAAAATTTCTAAATTTTGAAGTGTTTATCTAAATGTTTTAAAATGTTGTCTCCCTCTGCTCAGCTATTGTAAGCATGTTGCAAACTTAAAGTATCCTAGTAGGTTTGACACTTTTATTTCACTTTTATTACATTGTTTAATCACGTATTGAAGACAATGCAAAAATTACAAAGTAGACATCGTAAGGAATGAAGAAATATTCACTCCATTTCCGTACTAATGCAGAAAATTATCATATATAAACTTTTTACTCTTCTGGTAGTTATGGAAAAGTAAGTAAATCTTAAAATGTACATTTTGAGAACTGTTTCGATTAGTTTAAATGTGTCTCAAAATGTATGTACGAAAATTCAGTCTATTTCTAGTCTATTTGAATGCATGCTGAAAATTTTGGCAATATTACATGGCTTAAAATGGCATCTTTGGATCATTTGTAATGCCCAAACTGTACGAAAGATCAAAATTTAGCAAAAAGATTAGTTATTATATAAGTAACAATTAGTCTAAATACTCATTGATATTTAACTGGTCACGTCTTGAAATGTTAAGCGGCTCTGAGAGTATTGCGATTGTAGGTAAGAAACTAAATGTTTAAAGTGCTTTTTGAGCATAAAAACTAATTTAAAATTTTCTGTAGATTTTCTAAAGTTATCAAAAAGACTATTATTAGTTGAGCTTCGTGAAATTTTGGTCTTGAAGTTTTGTTTCAATGGAAAATGTTAAGAAATGAAGTTCAACATATTGAGTTGCATTATGTTCATAGCCATGGAATTGTTTAAAACTACCGAAAATTTGCCTGAAATTATTCATAAAGCAAATTGCACGGCAGAATAAATTACTGTGGTAACAGGCTTTGATTTTGAGCCCGCGTAACTACAGAAGTGTTGAAGACAAAAGAATCAGTTACAAAAGTTACAGAACTCCATAATTCGACGAGCAATAGAAGAATGTCTCTACAGAAGTAAGGCACTGGCGGCACGGAAAAGAGATAGAGAAATGTAGGGGAAAGGAGGTGCAAGTAGCGGAAATGGAGTTATTAAGAACGGTGAAGGAAGGACTGTAGAAGAAGTGGTTAATTTAGAAATCAAGAAATAAGAACAGAACTCACCCTTCTTCCTTCTTTAAAATAAAACAGCAAAAATTCTCAACAGGAAGGCTTTACAGGGCAATCCAAACCAAACCGTGAAGCGAACAATGGATAAAAAAAGCTAAGCCTACAGAAGCACCACCAAAACAGATGTTATTTCTATTCAAACAAAAAAATTATCACCTTACTTGTGGTTAGATGAGAAGCAACCTTAGCACTTTTCTCACTTTATTCTAAAGCCACAACACGACTCTAAGTCCGTTAGTCTAACTTCTCAAATGAATGTATGGCAAACGGCCTTAGTTATGTGATCGCCACGTGCATCATCTTGTTCAGGTATGGGCGAGCCGCATCGCACGTTCTGGATAGAGGGTCGTGCAGGGAGACTATGAGGTAACGCAGCAATCCTATCGAAGCTGTGGCGTCATGTGATTCTTAATTTTTGTAAAAATAGAAATGTATTTTTATTAAAATACAAGGTATGCATTAAGAGACAAAACAAAATCAGGTGCTTTATTTATTATTTTTGTTCATGCAATGAGGACGCGAGTGTCAAAAATATATAATACTTGTTATTTAATTTCAGTAAACAATAAAGTTTAGGTTATAAACTTGGAGTAAAAATTAATAAAATATACATACTCAATAGTTAAAAATGTTGCATGTTGCTTCAGTTGATGTAGCCTCAAAATTGAAGTCCAGTGCTTTTTGGTGTTATATTGCAGAAAATATAAATTAACTAAATAAAGAAGTGGATGTCACGTTATTAAACGATTACTAAGTCCATTGATAAATGATTTTATACTGTGGTAGAATAATGTTTCTTGTAAAATAATTTGTTTTAGATTTGGGTGTCTGCCATATACATTTGAAGATTCTAATGGAAGGTGGTTGAATGTGGTAATACTTTCGATAAAATATTGTCTACGCAAAAGAATGCATCCTAGCGCTTTTTATTCTACGAAATATGAAAGAGGCTATTTTATCTGAGTATCCAAGCAATTACTGCGGAGCAGTGTTTCATAATTCACTTAAAAGACTTCTTGTGTGATGTAATCAGCGAACGATTGGCCTAATGGCTGGAGGTTTTATGCGGGGATAAGAATGCTTCATACCTGATCTAGTTTAATCTATACGGTAGACGTAAATGAAATATTAGATCATGGCCCAAAATATTCTGACCGCAGAGGGAAACGCCCTCTACCAATCAGAACGTCTCATTGATGTGAGTAGTAATTCGGTGAGTCGAAGCTAAAGACTCGATTGAGGGATTGATTAAGTATCCATTACCTTTATAAAGCAAACATCAGTTAATTAGCAGCTTTATGGATTAGAATTTATATTGCATTATGCTGTCACCATTCTTCCAACAGCGATTAAGAAAATTCTGTAGATACAGATATATGTTGTGCAAACAACTGAGACACGGCTATCCATATCATGGTAACTAATTCCATAAGGAGAGAGTGAGGTAAAAGAGTCACACTTTTGTTTGAAAATTTACTTGTCAAACACAGTAGCTACGAAATTTAGAAGTAAAACATATAAAGGCTAAATGTACGTAATATATGAGTAGGTTACTTATACATGGCACTTATTAAAGCTTAAAGATTTATTTCAATAATAACAAACATTTTACGCTTAATTTACATTAAAATTTTCAATAAAAACACACGCTTCGGGGCAGCTACAATGAAACTTTCCGCTTAACATTTCAGGATCTCATGGTAAATTATCATAGAAGGCATTATTCTAGATCCTAAAGTTATGACAATCAAAAGTTATAGGTATATTCGTGCTGCAAAAGGTTCTCGTGCTCTGATTCTTACAGCCTTTAATTCAATCTTGAAATAGAGCTCATATCAAATAGCTCAGTTATTAGGCTCGGTGCTGTCTATTCCCTCCCCACTCACGTATTCACTGAGATGCAGATCATTTCGCTACTATAGCAGCTGGCAGCAGAAGTGTCATCAAAGACAGACACAAAAGTCACGCACGCAAGAAACTTAGTTATGCATAATATGATACAAACCAATGAAATGTAGTTTGTAGTAATGTAAAGTACAATGGTTCAGCGTGTTACCCATCACAGCCTTCACTTTTTCTTAGTTTTCACACTTCAATTGTTTTACTTTGACTCTAACATTTTGCTGACATTGTATTAATACCAAATATTTATGTACTTATGTTAACATTTTATGTTAAAGCTTTTCGTATTTTCAAACCTTTCTAGGTGAGCAATTTAAAATATAGAATTATTCTCCCTTGAATTATCTTCTACACACAAGAGTTGACGATGTCCTATGTCTACTGGAACGTTTAAATTTGCATCTTCAAGAAGCGAAGTAAACCCTGGGAACTAATCGCTGCTTGGTGGCAATGAATAATTGGCAAGAGGCTAATGAAATAAGATCCTGCTTGCCTTGCAGACTCCTGCGAAACACGTTTCTAGGCATTGTAATGACACGTGCAGTCATTAGTGTCCTGCTAATTCTTACCAGCAGTTTTAGAAGGGTACGTAACACTACACCACATTGTTCAATGTGTTCCGCACTCGCGCTAAGCAGTTAGGATAACTAGGATACTTACAACCCATATCCCTCATTTAGGTGAATATGAGCCTTCAAGACTGAGTGGCGGAAGAGAATAGGGGCGAGACATCCCTCTTGAGTGAGTTTAACAAGAGTTCACTAAAGAACATTTAGTTTACAATTATTTTGTGTCCCCATGGGGAAAAGTTGAAGAAGGTTATTGGATAGTGGCTATTGATTCAAAAATAAATAACTGCAAACAGTAAAATAATATGCCCTAAGGATAGGCGATTTTGTTGTGTAATGTTCAAATACACTATGCTTTTGAGAACATTTATGCTTATTGCATAGCTAAAAAAATACCTGGGTTTAATTTTCTGCCACATCTTAGTGAAACTCTTAAACAGGAGTGGCAAATTTGCATTTCTATGTTCTCAGGGATAGGCAAAATGTATGACAGCATTTATTCGAGTAATATAAACTGCATGGCAATTGCGAGGTTTGCATTCGACAGGCGCGGAGTTTTTTTTTCGTAATTTACCTGCTACAACGTATGTCATATCCGACGATGATGAATGGGATGGGTGAAATGATACTCAAATGAGCCCAGGGTCAAGAAAGCTTAGAATTACTGACATTCGTCTTTAAGGATAAGAGAAAACTCGGGAAAACCTTATCCATGTAAATCACCCTGACCCAGATTCGAAATCGGGACCTCTTGAACGTAAGGCACTCTACCATCTACGCTACCGAGGCGGCCCGAAGTTCGATTCATATCGATCGCCCATTGTAAACTTTTCTTTTCTAATTTTCGGTGTATTTTACTTTTTGAAGGTTTCCAGGCCAGTGGGCCAATGCTGGGGTCTTTCTCACCTACCACGTCCTTCTCATTTATCACGTGTGCATTTAGATCGCGTCGGACAAATGGTAAGCTGTTTGCTCCAAACTTCTTATTTGCATTTGTTTTTAAACCCAGACACTTGAACACTAAACCGGTTGGCAATAAAATTGATTCCGGTGATGAAATTATAGTCTACCTTACAACAATCATGAGTAATAACAGTCAAATTAAATGATCAAATAAAACTATCTAGCAAGAGTGAAATTCCTGTAGATAAATTACCAAAAATTGTAGTCACATAGTTACAGTATTTTCGTATGAAACCAGAAAACGTAAGTTACTGGTGACGAACGGGCAGGAGTACACTGTACACTTGGGCTACATAAAACCATTGCGGACACACTTCCAGGAGGAAGGAATGAAATTAAGAAGCCCGAGAGCGCCACAGACCGCAGGCTTAAAGGCCACAGAGACATTAGGAGGTATCTAACAGATCCCACTACTGCAGCTACCTTGAGAGAGTGACCATAGAAGAAGCAGCCCGCAGTCTTTACTTTCCACAAGCGACCGCACCATCTGTCCGGCACCGGCGTATGCAATGGAACTTAAACTGGCAACTGAAAGAAGAGATTGAAAGGGAAGGAAAGGAAAATTATAGAAATAAAATATGGAAGATGAGATACCACCTCAGCCTTCGTCTGCCAACCCGGAGTAATCACGAAAAATTGAGGTCAGGGTAGAGATTGATCAGGATAGAAAACGGATCAAATATTGTAAATCTACAATTGTTATGAATGATTATTGGAGGCAAACATTCAGCTTAACTATGACTTCATTGTAAAATCAATAAACTCAGCAAACAAAACACGATGTACTCCGAGTAACACATTTTATTTCTCGAATCCTGGCAGTTTATTTTATCAAGCGAATATTTAAATTTGCTGTACACTATATGGTCATTTATAAATACTGACCTATTTTGTAAACTGATTCCAGCGTTTCGCTTAATTATTATTCTTGATTCTCTTGGCTTCATTTTGATGCGTTCGCTTCCAAGTCTAGTCATATTTGTTTTAAAACAAACTCTTGTCGCTAGCAGAAAAAAAAAATACGCAACCATAGTAACGATAGCAATGACGATAGAAATGAAAGCCATATTTGTGCAGCAGTAACGATGATGAGCTTGGCAAAACAAGCGAATCACGGGAATGAAACGCTTCTGAAAATAAAACATAATATACACATAGAACAAAACGCTGTCGCTTATTATTTCATGACCTCATGCCTTGCAATACTGATATAATTCGGAGTTGTGTTTGCTATTAAAACGAGACTTGTTGATTGATAACCATTATTTACAGACTTTTATGCAGAGCATTGCTCTCAATGATGAGCACAAATTGACATAAGATTTTATGTTTCAGTCTATTATTAAGATTAATGGGGTATTAGAAAACCCCATTTTTGTAGCACAACTTTTATGCATTTGTTTTTCACATCTCAAAAGGAAGTCACTATTCAGTGGAAAATTGAAACTTGACCATATTTCTTAGGCGATATTTAAGAAATTATTATCATTGGCTAAGAGTTTTCTGCTGACTCTTTTTAAGGAAACATAACCTAATCCTCTGTTTTGTTAATGTTCAGTTTTTGGGATTTCAAATATCTGAAGATATAATTGTAATATACGAGGGGTATCCAAAAGAAACCGGACTGCGTGGGCGCTGCTACTCGTAGACGTGGTGCAGGGTTCTCACGCTAGATTGTGTTAGTAGAGACCTTCATGAAACAGCTTTGCAGACGGCGTCAGTGTAGAGCTGAACGTGCAAGTGTGGTATTGCTGCAAAGTCGTTACAGCAACTTTAAAAGAACAAAGCGTGTGTGTGAAGTTTTGTTTCCTGCTTTAAAAATCTGCAACGGAGACACACCAAATGCTTCAGAAAGCTTTCCAGGAGTACACTATGACCCGCACACAGGTTTACGAGTGGTTTGGGTACTTTAAACGTGGGGAGATGTGTGTTAAAGTCCAATCTCGTTCTGGATGCCCTTCAACATCACGAAATGAGGAGAACATTGAAAAGTTCCGCCGAAAGATCAACGAGGATCGTCGCCAAACGATCGAACAAATTTCAGCAGTGACAGGAATCAGTTGGAGCCCGTGTCAGCGGATTTTGAGGAGGATTTGCACATGAGACGTGTTGCTGCTAAATTTGTTCCGCGACTTCTCACACAGGAGCACAAAACCATCCGTATGAATGTGTGTCAGGACTTGAAAACAGAGATTGCACGTGATCCACACTTCTTGAACAAAGTCATTACAGGGGATGAGAGTTGATGTTACGGGTATGACTCAGAACCAAGCAAGCGTCAAGCCAGTGGAGGACTTCCAACTCTCCCAGACCAAAAAAGCAATGCAAATGAGGTCAAATGTGAAGAAGATGCTCATTATCTTTTTTGATGTTCTTGGAATTGTGCATCGGGAATTCGTACCCCCTGGCCAGACTGTTAACCAGCACTTTTACTTGTATATTTTAAGACGTCTGTAAGACGACGTGAGGAGGAAATGCCCGGAACTTTGTCGATCAGGTGACTGGTTTCTGCATCACGACAACGATCGAGCACACACGGCCTTACGAGTGATCCACTATTTGGCATCTCAGAGGTGGTCTGTCATTCCCCACACTACGTATTCGCCGGACCTAGCCCCGTGCGACTGTTTCCTATTGCCACGAATGAAAAAACTCTAAAAGGGGAGCGTTATGACGATGTGGGGGTGGTAAAAACAGCTTCGCAAAGGGCACTAAACAATATCAAACTTGAAGAGTTGCAAACATGCTTCCAACAGTGGGAAAAGAGACTTGACAGGTGCGTTTAATGGAGAATATTTCGAAGGTGACTGAAGTAATTTTGTAAAAAGGTTCATCAATTAATTTTTTATGGCAACAATTCGGTTTCTTTTGCGTCTCCCCTCCTATGCACATTAAATTATAACTTAGAGCGTAACAGTTATCTGTAGGGGTGTTGATTTTTCGCAAATACGATATAGCGCGATAAAGTGCGAAATTCACTCAAAATGTGATGTAAATGGGAAATCGAAGATTTTCCCAAGTAATTATTTTTTCCTGGTGATTTTTCTTATGGGAACTTTAACTGAAGGGTCTGTAGGACATTTGCATGTTTAGAAAGTTATAAAGTAAGTGACCACTATTCTGGAGTGTGGAAAGCAAACCTTCCCGCTAAATTAGCCTTGTTCCATCATTGCGCATATGATGTATGTTTGATACTGAAGCGAGTTCAGTTGTTTTACAAAATAGACCTCTCATACGACGCCTAATGACTGTCACAAATCTATTTTCACAACCCAGTTAATGGAAAATTTCAATCCTTGTCTCTGAAAACCAATAGCAATCCTAATTTTAAGGAAGTGATAAACACATGTTAATTCCAGTTGGAGTTCTCAGTTGCTAAAGTTCTGATTTTCCTTTCTGTTCGGTTTTACTCGCAACTTTCATTCATTCTATGCATAGGTTACGTCAATAAGTGCGGGGCCAATTTTGTGCAATTTCATTATTTTATGCTAGTTTTACATCAGTATGCATGTCAGTATCCTTTTTGCGTTATGCAGTATGCTTTAGTCTGTATGTACTTGTTCTATATTTCAGTGTATTGCTTTAAGCTATATTAATGTAAAATAAATTGACACGTGTGCACTTTTAACTCATTGTCATTAATAACCCTCCATGAATATGCTTTAAATATCATATAAATAGTATCAATATTCATCAGTTAAAAAAATTAACTCAAATTAAACTTTTTTCTTCAAAATGCTATAAAATGCTAAATTGCAAATGTATAAATGCCACAAAACGCTAAATGTAAAGATTAAAATGCTAAACTTATGATTTCAAAATGCTAAATATCACTACCCCTAGTTTTCTGCGTCTGTATATTGTGTTATTGGTATCCATGGAGTATATAGAAAATGTATATTTTAGAAAATTTCTCAATCTTCTGTTCAAAAAGGAATGATCATAATTTTTTTACAGTTATAATTTTTCGCACTAAAATTCAATCTTATATTATGTTAGCTTAATGTGAAACAAACACGTAGTAGTAGTTTCATTGTTGGTACTCCTGGTTCCCACCTGTGAGAACCAGGTAAGTTCAGACATGTTCAGTATCGCCTACCGCTGCAATTGAGGTAACATGCTGTTAAAGTTGTTGTTAGAGGAAGATCAGGAGTTTCTTTCCAACGTAATCACTGCTGATGAAACTTGGCTACATCATTTTGATCCTGAGAGCAAACAGCAAATCTCAGTGTGGAAATCTCCTTCATCACCAACCCCCCCAAAAGCAAAAGTGGCTGCTTCTGCTGGGAAAGTTATGGTCATCTCATTCTTTGATATTCATGGAATGGTTTATCAGCATGTTGTACCTGCACACACATGAGTAACTGGACAATACTACAGTTATGTCCTGAAAAATTGAAAGTCAATATCAGGCGCAAAAGACCACATTTCCGTGAAGCATGCTGGATGCTGCAGCACCATAATGCGCGGCCGCATATTGCCAATGTTGTTGCTGAATATCTTGCAAAGATCAGCGTGAAGTGCTCACCCTCCCTATAGTCCAGATTTAGCCCCATGTGACTTTGTTCTATTCCCGAACTTGAAGAAACGCCTTCGCGGGAGGCATTATCCATCATCAGAAGCAGTGGTGAAGGCTGCGGAGGCGATTTTGAAGGATCTCTCAAATAATGGTTTCCAGCATGTCTTTGAAAACTGTCAGAAACGCTGGGACATGCGCATCGCATTCAGGGGAGACTACTTTGAGAAGGACCATGAAAATTATGAGGATGAATAAAGGTGCGTTGTCAAAAAAATTGTGACCATCATTTATTGAAGAGCCCTCGTAAATGTAAAAAGTTTAATTATGTTGAAAGCGCTATTGCTCTCCTTGTTTTATATATTAAAATTTATCCAAAATCCTCACAATGTAGTTATATTAATTTAAGCTCTCCGCGGCTGTTTATGAAATTTTTCCACAATGATCTATAATTTTTTATACTGAATCGTATCTTATAAACCTTAATTTCCCTAACCTTCCGCTCACAGTAATCTTCCAAGTTCTGGAGGTGCCGCATAACCTGTAGGTACTAATATCCGTTAGCGGTAGAAGCCATCGGTCCTATAAGTCCAGTTTTTATATCTTTGTTTTTTCCATTTAGTTCCATAATTGTACTTAATGATATAAAGTCAATGTAGTTTTTACATAAATTAGCAGCGAAATGGAGGAGAAGATGAACTGAGCTCCATATTTGCAGGCCATCAGGTTAACATCAATGTAAAAGGCGTTAGCCATAGGACCACCAAGAAATATAATTAATTGTTAAATATAAATAATGGTTTACTACTTTATAATACTATTACTTCTCCTTCTTTCAAGATTATATATCTTGTCCAGCTATCAAACTGAATAAGGAAAATAAATTAAAGCTAAACCTTCCTACTTGGAGTTATTTAAAGATTTGCAGTTTAGGGACATCACTGCATCATCTAAAGAGTTAGAATAATAGTATTCGGAAGGTTTTACATTGTTTCATTAAATACGCATCTACTATAATTAGTAAATTGCAATTAAATAATAAATATGACTTTGTGGTTTCTAGTCTTATAGACATACTTAAAATGTTACTCCATGGCGACTTTTGTTTATTGGTATACATATAATTTATCTGTTTTTTTAAAATACTCTATCTTCAGAGTACATTAGTTAAGTAGCTCTTGCTGCTATACTTATCTCCATCCCTTTCTCTGCCTCTTTATTAACGTGCTCCACGTAATTAAAATGATTCCAGGTCCCATGAAGCTTAGAGTTATCCCACACTAAGTTTTCAGAACAAGGGAAAATCTAGGGAAAATCACATCCATTTATACCAAGATTCGAACTCGGGACTTCTTGAAGAGCAGGCAGACACACTATCACCTGTGCAGCAGATTCGGTCACGAAGACAGTCATCTTTGATTCAAGACTCCAGTAAAGTCTGATTGAAAATGAAAGCGAGCTTAGAATAAAGAGACAAAGAAAGAAGGAAAGAAAGAAATAGGAAAAGAGGAAAAGAAATAAAAAAAGCAAAGAGGAAAAAAAAAGAAACAAGAAGCAAAGAAAGAAAAGAAAGGAATGAAAAGATAGAAAGAGGAAAAGAAAGAAAGAAAAAGAAGAATATTCTGAGTACAGCATTTCGGTGTTGGCAGTATAGATGGAGGTTTAAAAAGCTGATGCAAAGGGGATGAAAAGCCGCAAGGAAGAGGGAAGTGGAGAGGGTGGTGATATTGTGTAGCGCCACTTGATAACTGCTAACTCAGACAGAATAGAAATAGGTGTGGGAGAGGGGTTGGCCACTTGGATCTCTTGTAAATAGGATTCGTCTGGTCTTTTGTCTGAGCTCACGCACGCATACTAAAGTGCAGTACACAAATTGAAAGGAAGGAGAGCATCTGTCAACAAGAGAGAGGCCCTTCAGAGCTGTCCAAATGAGTCAGTGAGGCAGCCCGGATGTCTTCATGCCGAATATACAGGGAGAGTCTTATTCAACAATTGAAATATCTTCAATTTAATCCCATCTCTTTGACACTGCTGCCATTTTCTCTACATTAGCATGTCTTCAAGTTTCTTCCCACATCTAACTTCATTTTGTGTTGTTTCTGTTACATCGTGAATAAAATCTTACAACTGTGTATTACGTTAAAAGTATGGTAAGGAAATTTTTGCAGAGCAGGAAGGAAATTTATATCTTGTGCAGATCGACAGCTTCTTTTTCAGTTCCTACAGAATGGGCCGAAACTGACACCTAGAAACGTTCTATTTTAGTTACCTCAAAATCATTGCCTTCATTACAACCTTACAGAATCCCTTGTTCGAGAGCAGTGAAAAAAAATGACAACAATGTGTACCCCGGAAGCTGCATGGTTGTTTATTCAAGTTTATTCCCTAGACCTTGTTCTTAAGGGTTTAGAAAATTTAAGCATAAAATGTATACATTTTATAACAAAGGCACGTCATATTTATCCTTTGATAAGCAGAAATGTTTTCATATGTTAATGCCCACACTGAGAGACGCTTCCATCAATGCATCCTAGGTGGACATGGATTTGAGAAAGTTCATTATGAGTAATGCACTCATGGAATATAATGTAACCCTTGCCTAGCATTAAAGGTATCATCTCTGCCTTCATGGAAACCCCTTTAAAGTTCTGCTTAGGCAAACCTTTTGACGTCTGTGCTATGCAGGAGAAACTAACTACAACGAAGCGCTTTTTATGCATAAAAAGTTAGACCTTAATACAGCTCATGCACATACTTGCAGTAAAATAGACAAAACACACGCGTACTGAAGACTGCCAGCATTAATTGCAGTAATTCGACTACGGACCAGTGCAGCAATAATGGAATAACGGAAAGTGGATAAAAAATCACTGTCGTCAGCAATTTAATTTCACCGAACTAATTGTTTTCAGAAGGTAATAAATCCTAAACTGAACCTAATGTACATAATTTACATTATTGTGTCAAACACGTTGTGACTGGAGAGCAAAGCTGACAGGATTAGGGAGCAAGATGGGCTAGAGACAACTTTTGGTTCAATTTAATGCCTAATTTATTAGGGTCTGGCTATAAAGAAGCGGGTACAAGATACAAGCATACCCCAAAGTCTTGAAGAGACATTGAGGAAAAGTATCAGTCAATCGGTGCTGTTTCGTCTATAAAGGCCTCAGTTGGCAGGCCGCATGACGACCCTGGTTTCAAGTTCAAGAATGACCTCGGACGGGGATACATGGTTTCTTAAATCGGCAGAAGAATCTCTCCCAACGTGGCGTACCTTGTGCCAAATAAGGCGAAACAACGTCCAAAGCTTCGGTTACATCGTAAGTATTTAAATTTTTCTAGAATATTCTGACAGACGTATGAGGGTCAGAGTGCAACTCAACACCGTGACAACCTGCAATTAAGCAACGGAAGATGATGTCATAATGACTCATGGGAAGTATTAAGCTGTACCCACACATCAGAAAAGACGGGGAATTTTTATAATTTAGAAAATATATGAAGAAGTAAAGAATAACGAAATATGCATAAAAATAAATTTCCAAATATCAATATGTTTCCAAGTATCCCTCAAACAACCACGTGGCACCATTAGGTTATTTCTGTATAACACATTGGTGGCTATGTAAATAATAACAGTTTCAATTGTAATGTCTATTCAGATAAATAAATTATAGTCATAAGAGATTTTAGAAAATTTTCTTAGTATAATGAATGATACATAATTAAATAGGAGTCAGGTACTCCTGTAGTTGCATCGCTGATTTTATGGCAGTGCCTACATACAGTACGCAATCAGGGCTGAAATAGGCTCGTAAAAATGAATTTTCGTGTTTGGTTTTGCGCCATTTGAAATGCATTTGGTGATAACGATATTTTTTCCTTTATATCTTCTGCAAAACCACCCTTGCTTAATCACCTTTAAGGCACTTCCACTCGAGTGACATGGATCTTTGGTGCCCGCCTTGGTAAGGTAGATGGTAGCCTGTCTGCCTCACGTTCAAGAGGTCCCGAGTTCGAATCTCGGTTAGAGTGAGTTACCTGGATAAGCTTTTTCCGGGATATTCCCGTATCCTTATAGACGAATGTCAAGTAATTATAAGCTCCATTGACGCCGGACACATTTGAGCATCTTTTCACTCATTTTACTCATCGTTTGATATGACTTAACGTTGGAGGACGTAAATTACAGAAAGCAAAAATGGATCTGTGATTATGTGCAAGGCTCGTATTTGTTCCATTTCCGTCAAACATTCACTGTAACTTTGGAGTTTCATTATTTACAAAGTGAATGCTGATGTGGTTTCACAATTTAAATTTCATAATAATGCTTGCATTTCCTTCCCATCGAGAGTGCAGGTTTCGTGGCGTACGTTGCTAGGTCAACGGGTCGCTCATTGTCCTCTATATAGCTCCAGTAGTGGAACAGATCTTCGAGCCTGGAATTGTTAAAAGTTTCGCACGTCTCTACTGCGCTCTATAAACTTCTGTGGTCCCTTCATTTCATTCCCTTCTTCTAAGGATGTTACCCTCAATAGATCTAAGTAGATCGTAAGAAGCGAGGTGTCTACCTCCGTAATGAGACGTTAGGTAAGAGATATATCAAACTTTGCCACCTTTATCGGCACTATAAACTTAAGTAGATTTTCACATAATGGACACATACATATATTTGAGAAAATTTTTGAGCTCGTTTTGGCTTAATCTTGGTTATGCATATGCGTATAAATAGTAAATTCTTTTCTTTTTATTAAATTAACTGAGACGGCCTGTTTCCTATTTTTAAACTTTAACTCCTTGAATAAACCGTGTTACAACTGTAAATATGTTAAGCTTAGGGTTGTACTTCTTACTAAATCGTATTTTTACAAAATTATCAGGATCCTTCATTTCTTGTCTGTTGTTCTATTTCTCATAAATTCAAATACACACCTGTGTAATACATTCGGCTGTTATCTGTTTGCTAGTTTACTATACTTTAGCATAACGTATTTGTGTAATACACAATAGTGTGTTTGTTTATATTAAATTACCGTTTTATTTACTTACTACATTAATTTATATTGGGCCGAATAATTGCATAAATCGCAACCATCAATTGTAAACACAATGTAATTAGGCATTTTAAATAATTAATGAGATTCAATTGAGCTAACAATACCAAGTATTCAACTTATACGTAACTCTCAATCTGATCTTCAGTTCCTGAAACGTATTAATTTAATTTCCTAAACCATGAGCTCTGATGCTTGATGCAGAAATAGTATCACTCTCCATTTCATGGTCACTTACCAACAGGAGGGGAATCTAATTTGTGCTCACGGTGTCCCTTGGGATGGATGAATTCATATTAGATGGTTGGAGTAATCACAGATTAGTATAATCATGGATTGCTCTATGTAATTGTAACTGAACAGCAAACTTGATAATGAAATGAAGGAGCCATACTAAATGCCATCGTATGGTTTGTGGTATTTTGCATTTAATATAAGTATATAGCAAATTTATAGTTTTCGTGTAGATAAATGTTCTTTGTGCACAACAGCATTAAATGAAAACGAAAGTTCAGCATAGAAGTTATTCGCAATAAATACCCTGTCAACTAGTATAACTAAAAATAAAATTAATCATTACCGGAAGAATATATTCAATTCTTCTTTAAAAGACTCCATCATGAAAGAAATGTTTCCACGAGGCCTACTAGCAAATTAAATGTAGAAAAAATATTGCTTCCTTACTTTGCATACAAAATTTTAACAAGCCATACGAAGTTTGTCTTATTTCGAGCATTCTATATTTAATGACGTAGAGATACAATTGGACTGAAAAATTAAATTTCATAGCCAGAATTTAAACAATGAACTTCAGTTGTTCCTCCGGGAAAAGACAATGCAGTAGATTGTGCCAGCATTTTGCTATCGTAGCTCAGTGGTTAGGGTAACCAAACCGACACCAGAATATCCGTGGTTAAGAGTTCTATGAAATTTAATTTTTCTTCTAATTGTACCTCTATGGCATTAGCCATAAAATGCTAGAATTCTGAATCTAACAATATACCACGTGATATTTCGACGCTCAGGTTTAAGTAAGAAAAGTTATATTCTAAACGGTCACTGGAAATATCATCTGGAAGTTTCTAAACCACCACTTTAAGCATTCAAGAGATCATCTCTTACAAAATAGTATAATTATAAACAGTTTTAGTAGACGTGTTTCCTAATAGCCGTTAGTGATAGGGTCCTCACTGCCTCGAGTAGAGAAGGCAGTACATTTTGAACTCGTGTCACGTACAGTACCTTAGGAGGAAAATGCAGGTCTCTGACGTGTATATAGTACGAGGGATGTTCAATAAAGAATGGTTATAATTTTTACGGTCATAATTTTTCACACTCAAATTCAATATTACTATATTCTGTTAGCTTAATGTCAAGCAAACACGCCGTAGAAGTTTCATTGTTGGTACTCCTGGGTCCCGCCTGTGAGAACCAGGCAAGTTCAGACATGTTCAGTATCGCCTACCGCTGCAATGGAGGTAACATGCAGTTATAGTTGATGTTAGAGGAAGATCCGGAGTTTCTATCAAACGTAGTCACTGCTGAGAAACTTGGCTACATCATTTTGATCCTGTTACCAAACAGCAAATCTCAGTGTGGAAATCACCTTCATCACCAACCCCCAAAAAGCAAAGTGGTTGCTTCTGCTGGGAAAGCTTTGGTCTTCTCATTCTTTGATATTCATGGAATGGTTTATCAGCATGTTGTACCTGCACACACATCAGTAACTGGACAATACTACAGGGATGTCCTGAAAACATTACAAGTCCATATCAGGCGCAAAAGACCTTATTTCCTTGAAGCAGGCTGGATGCTGCACCACGATAATGCGTGGCCGCATATTGCCATTATTCTTGTTGAATGAATATCTTGCAAAAATGAACGTGAAGTGCATCTCTCACCCTCCCTAAAGTCCGGATTTAGCCTCATGTGACTTTTCTCTATTCCCTAACTTGAAGAAACGCCTTCGTGGGAGGCATTATCCATCATCAGAAGCAGTGGTGAAGGCTGCGCAAGCGATTTTTAAGGATCTCTCAAAAAAAGGTTTCCAGCATGTCTTTGAAGACTGGCAGAAACGCTGGGAAAAGTGCATCGCATTGAGGGGAGACTATTTTGAGAAGGACCATCAAAATTATACGGATGACTAAAGGTACGTTGTCAAAACAAAAAGAAACAAAAAAGTGTGATCATTCTTTAGTGAACAACCCTCATATATGAGAAATGAGTTTACATGCTGTGAAGATTCAATAATATGATTCGAACTTAATATTAGCGAAGATGATTATGTAATTGTATTAAATCAGTAAATATAACTAAAAGTGAATTAGAGAACGAAATAAATAACGCGCTGTCACATACTTAAACAGAAACAGTAATCTGAGGAGTCCTTTAGCATAAGCTTAATGATTATCTATCAATACATTTAGTCTAAAAAACTAAATTATGTGGAAATTTTCCGAAACTGCATCACGTTTCTTCTTAAATAAGTCGATTTCACAGAGAAGTTCAAGGATGACGCCAAGAGAACCATTAGACACCAAAAGTGAAAAATTTTAAAAAGATTCTAGAAATCCAGTCATTTTTAGCTCAAATATACGGCTAAATATAAGTGGAATAGACTGTACAATATGTTACTCAGAAAAGATTGAGACATTCATCAGCCGGCGAAGAAGGGCAATCACCTCCAAAAGGGAGACAAGACCATCGCGCCAATTTGTACCGAAATACGTGACAAATACTAGCTAATACATGAAGGGGGTATTAACATGTAATGTTCTTCAGTAACAGCAATTTAGTCAAAATGTTTCCTCTGGCAGTTATGCGAATAAATAATTGGTCATTAAACCATTCACAAATATGACTTTTCGTATTATACTTATTTATTCCCCCAATTCAACTGTTACTATAATTTCCGTTCATACTCATGCTCAGGATATTAACACAACTAGAAAATTCTTGCTCAATAACAACAATCACCGAGATGACGAAGGACAGTGTCCCAGAGTATCCTCGAGACGAACGAGATCGGAGAGACCATCTAACAGGTGTGCCATAATTAATGAAAGGCAACCAGTAGCAACTCTGAGCCACCAATTCAATAGAAGTTCAATAAATGTTATGCATCTTATTTGTAGTAAATGACGCTTTCACTTTAGCCTGTCCCTCACAACATATTTCGGTTTCAAAAAAAGGTTAGAGTAGTCTGCGGAAAACGAAGATCATATATGCATACTACATAGTGTTGGAAAAGAATAGCTTAAATTGGGGATTCCTGGAACTGATGTACAGAACTGCAGTGTGATCTTGAGTTACCAACGTGATCGCCTGATAAAAGGAATGGACGCCAAACGTGAAAGGCGAAGAGATCCATTAGCAAGGACGTGTTCGTTAACAATTCCAATATGACATCAGCCCTGACACCCACTATACACACTGGATCAGCCACCTACAACCTGATGGTCCCAGGAACAGACGAGACCCTCCCAGGAAGGAAGAGAACCTCAGCAGTCCGCCCAGCGCCACGAAGAAATGATAGCACAAATTCCACTGTCATGTAACAAAATGTCAACGGCAGTATCCTGATCCTACAATGCAACGAAACAGATAAATTAAAATGACAAGAGCAGGAAATTATTGATAGAACATATGCAATAGAAAAGGATAGTACCCTATAATTTGCTTTTAGACTTGGGAAAACCACGCAAAAAAGCATATGGTGAGATCACCCACCCTTCGCAATTCAAACCATGGAGCCTATCTTTTCCTCATTAAGTTTTCGTATAGTACAGTAAATATTTACAGAGTGACCTCATACTGAGCACAAGCTTTTTTCTACACTTCAAACATCCCTGCGATACAAGCACTCACTTCTTTGCATGACAGATTTGCTGTTAGCTCCACGCCATTTTTCCATACACAAATATGTTTCTTATGGGCATTTAAATGAAAACCTAACAGAGCGAGTGTGTTGAATATTTGTTACTGGATAGTAATCTCTTTAGCTCAATAGGAAACAAGACTTATTCTATTTTTGTAGACACTTTAAAATGAAATAGACCCATATTCCTTCCAGCTCTCTAATTTACAATCAAGAGGGTCTCCCTTCTTCAACTGTTCGCCATCCCGACTGCCGCTTCATGTCCCCGTATGCACGGCAGAAGTGGATGGACATCCAACCAATAGAGAATGCTGATGAGACCAGCACACGCTTCTGCCTGTCCCTGTAAATGTCCCTCTTTGTAAGAGAATTACCTGTGAATCCTTCAGGAATATTTGTATTTGCTAACAAAACTAAATTGCCTGGGCCTATCGTCAAATAATTTGGAATATCTTTTGGACACTGCATTGAGAGAGATTTTTAAAAAGGAACCCTAAGAAAATATCATCCTCAGTGGTCTACAAAAGATTATAAACTACTTTTTAGTTATTGTATTACAGTTATGTCAATTATTAAATTGATAAAGGTTAAAAATTAAGCACCCATTAAGTAGTTTAGAATCTTATATAAGTGTCTGTAGAATAAAAAACATGAATGCAATGGCTCATTTAACATTTTACGTACAGCAATAATAGTCGATTCGATAAAGTTATAGGAATTTTTCTCATGAGCAGAATTTGAATAAATGAAAGTGAGTTACGTCTGAAAGTTACCAAAAGTTTAAATAATGAATCAATCCAAGCACTGAGGACTGCATATCACTCAATTGAGTTCAACGAGTGAGAGAGTCCAAATATTGCCTAATGACTCAGTATGCAATGAATTCTCCATGGGATGCTTTCCACGCGGGTTTTCTTTTTTTCTTTCTTTATTTCTTTCTTTTTTGTTTTTGTTTTTTGTTTAGTGCCTGATAGACCATTAATTCTCAAAGCCACAAATCTATGTACATACATTGTATGGAATTTAGAACTTATATATTAGCTGGCTCGGCCTAAGCCACTAATTAGTTTCCGTTTATCAATATGTTAATGTTTCGCCCCATTAGAGTTCAAATTCCTACAAAATTCTATATGAGGCTTTAAAAATAAGAATTACTGCATAAACGTATACATTTCTGTAGCCATATCATGTATTATAAATACATTATCTACTTGCCTGTTATTACCATTATCATTTTTACCATTGCCATTTCTGATTAATTGTTTGCTTATACTTTTGTTTTACTTTACTGAATGTTAATTAATAGTTGAGTTCACATATATTGTCCGAAATTTAATGAAAATAAATATTATTTTAGCATTATTTGTTTTTGGTTTTGAAGAATATTTGTTCAGTTGTTTGTACACAAATCCTTAACCACAAAGAGGCACCTTGGGCGGTTTTTGTTCGGGTTCTCCGGTTTCTCCCTTCGAGTGCTCCATCAATTCATCACCATCCCTTTTACCCATTTCACCGCCATTTCATAGCATCCCCTACTCGTTCTGATACAAAGCATCGGAATAATCATCCACCCGGATTATTCTCTCCTGGCGGGTGCCTGATTCCACGTGTACCCTTCTAATTTCTGTGACGTATAAGTCTGCGATACAAGGAGGGTAAGCAGAGAAAGAAGAAGTCTTAAGGCAAGCATATCTTATAAAACTTCCGATCAATCTATACAAAATAAGGCGCTTAGGTCTTCATATATAATTCCACTTCAGAGAATTTTTCATGCGAAGAAACTTTTTATTAGGATAAACAATCAAATTACATTTAAGATGCATTTAAAAACCGCCCACTGAGACGTTTCAAATAGTCTCTTGGTAATAAAAGGGATGTCGGTCAAACAATAATTTATAGCAGTTTAAGTAGAGAGAAATAAGGTTTTTATAATAGAAGAAAAACTGAACATTTTTCTCCAAAATCCATAATTTTGACTACACACTTCCAAAATGTTAAAGATAAAATGCTTACATTCCCAGTTGTCAATTCTATAGCAAACTGGTATAGATATGTTACGTTTGAATATGTGAACTTTTGTTACGTTAGATAGAATCAACATGAAAAATCCAATGTCACGGCCGGGATTGGAACCACGGATCTCCTGGCTTCCATCCAGTCGCTCTAACCCATTGAGCTACCATGGTCAACGTGCCGTCCTGACATTAAATTCTCCATTTAACTCTTATGTTTGCCATGGCATTGAATTTTTCATGTTGACTCTATCTATCAAACACCTTAGCCTATATACGGCTAGTGTGAAAAAAGTATTAATTTCCATCAATTAACTAAAATACTAGGAGTTAAATGATGAAGCCTGGGACTGAAGTACTTACAATAGTAAGTCACCACAAATTGTATCTCGGATGCGAGAGCCCTTATTGGTCTACCGGGGAAATATACGAGTCAAATGAAAAATTTAATGTCAGGACGGCACGTTGGCCATGGTAGCTGTGGGACAGGAATTCTTTATCCGGATGATCGCCGATTAAGCATTTTCATATCATCATTCCCATCTTCATGATTGTGTGCACTGATCCCATGGGAATACCAATTATGGAGGTCATGTGTGCAACTATATTAATTAATTAACTGTCTTGAAATAATTTTGCTAGTCTATTGCAGGATACTTCCAGCATCTCGATAAATTCTTACTTTGTTATATTTAAACAGATTCAAACTATTACTTAAATGTTCTTTAACTTGCACCACTATTCATCACACTCACCATTATAAAACATCTCTCTATCTAAGATTATTGATTTTTCGCAACTATCGTTACTCCTTTCTTAATTTTGTGATTGGCCGATTTAATTCCACGTCACAACATTACGTCATACAATTATTAATACGGCCAATCACAAAATACATATATTTTTATATTTAAATGACTAAATAGATTTACATAATCAACATCCTTTATAAATCTATAAACCTTTCATACCTCCTCCAAACATAACCCAAAACTAGTGTTACAGCTCAATGGGTTAGAGCGACTGGACAGAGACCAGGAGATCCGTGGTTCAAATCCCGGCCATGGCATTGAATTTTTCATGTTGACTCTATGGATCAAAAACCTTAGTCTATATACGGCTGGTGTGAAGGAATTATTAATTGACATCAGTTAACTAAAATTGTGTTATGTTGTTGACAAAAATTTTATTTTGCTTTATTTCGAACCTCGGTGAAGATATTATGTGAGACATTTCCCTTATTTGACGTCATCCTATATGGACCGTGTTAAAGTCGACCAATCAGAATCATGAAAACATACACAACAGCGATAATTACTTTGTTATCACACCCTCGGAGATGATAACATCACATTCTGCATGTTTATGAACAGAAAAAGTATTGTACATCTCACGGATCTTCAACTGTTAGCGCGACTTTCAAATGTCAAAATGGATGAAGGATTTGTATGCCGTGACTTGTGAGGTTATGTTTCATTCATCTGCTAATGTAGGTCTATGTGAATTAGGGACTCAAATAAATTATCTTATTGCTTTCACCTTTTTCGTGAAACAGGCTCTACAAATGCAACTTCTGGTTTTGAACTTCCCTAGATAAATTCTTATCGGTAATTTCAAAACCATTCGTGACATTTACGGTTTTTTTTCTCCAAGGTTTCTCTTATGCTGAAAAATAATTGTCGGATAACTTAAGCTGTATGGATCCCTGTTCAACAGAGCAAAATTTCACTCATTTCATTGGAGGGCGCTAAAAAATTCAAATCCTAAGAACTTAAATCCAAATGTTAAAAAAGCTTTCGGTACTTTGGATGGCATCTGAACCATCTAAAGGCTTAACGGTAAGGCGATACTGCGCACATAAAACTTGAATTGAATAGTCAATACGCTGAGACACTTGAGGCTGTGAACAGTTTTCTGTCCTACTCGACATCAGAGTAGCTGTATTGGGGTGTAAACACGCATTCACCTACCTCTGTGTCTCCTTTCAGAATGCCTAATCTGCTGTAAATACCATGTTCGCATGAAGGTTCCTTCTCAAAGCGAGGATTTTGTTCTAGTGTTCGGTGGAGAATGCTTCTGGTTTGAGGGAGTTGATCGCCTACATCTACCCCATTCCAACATTTCAGCTAACCTATTTTACTCCTTCGTACAAAATACACTATTATCTTAACTTGTACTTTCTCTAATACTTATCTACCCTAAGGGTATTTGTAAGTCATTATCTGATAAATATAATTGTTGGAAACATTTTGATTTTATTAAGTATAAACATTTAACTGATTTGTTTTTAATATAAGAGTTATTCTGTTGAGGTTCATAAAGTTAAGTTAAGGTAAGAGATTTTATACCTAGCAGTCTGTACCAAACATACATTACGCGATGATGCAGTGCTGTGGTTATTAACAGGAGATAAATTCAAAATATTTTCACTGTGAACATTTTGTCACAATACAGTGCAAGTACAGTAATTGTGAGGCCAAATACTGCGTGCCTAAAGGGCGAGGACCACGTGGCCTGTGACCTCACGATAAAACGACTGTAATGTGCTAATTATATTTGTAATTTGGTATTTAAAACTCACTGAGATATGTTCCTTTGTAGTATATACTAGCGAACTTAATCCATAAACAAAAAAGTTGTTCTTCCTCTTCCCAGTGACCTAGTTTTAGAGATACCCTTAACACTCCCCCTCGTATTTCCTTGACAACAAACATAACAACGGCCATAGTATTAAGAGGTATTGGAATAGTAATTAATATATTTTAGTTAGATGTTCATTTCCTTGGTAGGAGGAGTCTTGTATACTTCCTTTCCTACCATATTTCTTGGAATGATAGCCTGTTCTTATTAGCCTATCACTGTATTAAGACATTAAATTAAAATGGGCAACAAAAAATAATTTTTTAATGTTTCGAGCACTTCATGAGGCAATTACTAGTAATTTTGGGTTGAGAAAAACAAATATGACAATGAAAAATTTTTATTAGCTCTGGTTTCTATGATATACACAAGGGGGAAGTATTACATATTTACGGATTGAGAGAAAAGGATACATTTTAATTACATACATGCTAATAACAATGGAAGTGCATTAGATTTTTTTTAACTGGTAGTTACATGCCAAGAGTTTTAAATTGCTGGAAAAAATACTTCGCAGATAGTCGTGTCTGAAGAGTAAGTGAGTGAGTGAGTGAGTGAGTGAGTGAGTGAGTGAGTGAGTGAGTGAGTGAGTGAGTGAGTGAGTGAGTGAGTGAGTGAGTGAGTGAGTGAGTGAGTGAGTGAGTGAATGAGTGAGTGTGTGGTGTTTTAGGGCCCGTCGACAACAAGGTCATTTGGGCTTCGTGTCTGAAGAGAATCATGTGGTGGCCTATTGACTTCGTTGTCTTTTAGCTTGCCTCTTGTGATGGAGTTCCGCAGAATCCCTATAAAAAGACCAACAGTAATCCGCAAGCATTAATTCATTCCAAAGGCTCTGATATCTTTGTTCCATAACAGAAATGTCCTTATGGAATCTCTCCCCATGTTCATCACTAACAGCTCCACAACTAGGAGGGAAAAAGTCTAGGTGGGAGTGGAGAAAATGGATCTTAAGGGACAAGTTGCATCCAAGGTTACGGTATTTTTGCAGGAGCACTGTCACCAAATCGTTGTAGTTGTCATCTACGGTATTTTGACAGGTGTGCCAACTCCCAAAAAAGGTTCGCCCAAATTTAAAATCTTCACTCTAAAATATGAAATGTCACTTTATCTTCAGAACAAGAGCTAATCTATCATTTTAATGATGATTTTTTAATTCAGCAGATGGAAATACATGTATATTCACTATTTTTAAGCCCAAAACATTTTCATGGTTGCCCAGTGTTATCTTTAACATTTTATCTATGAGATTGTTTGGTACATGTACCTTCCTTTTCTATAGGAACTTTAATTAATTCTCCGAATTCTATTTCATTCCAATCGCTGCAGGTACTTAAGAAGTTAAATGAGCAAAAGGAAGAGTTTATTTTATCCTTTAATCTTCTCAGTTAAACTTCATAATAAACAAAAGTTAATTGATAACTTAATTAGTTACTATGTATATTTAAGTGCATATATATTCGGGTCGCTAATAAACATTTAAGATAATTGATGGAAATTAATCATTTCTTCTCACTAGCCGTACATAGGCTAAGGTTTTTAGATAGATAGAGTCAACCTGAAATATTCAATACCACGGCCGAGATTTGAACCACGGATTTTCTGGATTCCATCCACTCGCTCCTACCCATTGATCTACTTTGGTCAACTTGCCTTCGTGACACTAAATTCTCCAATTGAGTCATATGTTTTCCCGAGAAACCACTAGGAGCTCTCGCATCCTAGATACACCGCTTGTAGCGACTTACTATTGTAAGTACTTGAATCCCAGGTTCCATCATTAAACTCTTATTATTTAAGTTAATTGATGGGAATTAATCATTTCCTCTCACTAGCTGTACATAGTCTACGGTTTTTAGATAGAGCCAACCTGAAAAATACAATGCCACGAACGGATTTGAAGCACGTATCTCCTGGTTTCCGTCCAGTCGCTAGTGAGCTAAATGATTAATTTCCATCAGTTAACCTAAATATTGTCACCCAATTATCGGAAAGCCCGACCAACGACAGCTGAGAAGGGACCAGAGGCATCCGAGCCACACCCACCTATTAATCTCAGTCACTAACTGAGGGGATGATTAGGGAAGTGTCAATTGTCGCTGGCCGCTTCTTGCCCCTCCCCTGCCGCCTGGAACCTTCGCGGTGATTCACTGAAACTAGAGGCTTCGAGTAAACGGCGATATTCCTATAAAAAGGACTGCAGTGAGTGAATTGATTTAGTGTTGGGCGAACAGCGTAGGAGCACCGTGCTAGTGAACGGACGAGAAGACTGTGTACGGGCATCCAAAGACTGTACGTAACTGTGAGCGTGCAGTGGAACTATAACGGACGAACTTGTGAATTGTAATTGTGTGCATTACGTAATTCTGTGTAATCGGCAAGTGTTCAACTGTAATTCGGTGGAAATAAAGAATATTTTTTTGAGTGATGCAATTGGACTTTTCATTTCACGAACCCACAAAGTCACAATATTAAGATTTTAATGATGAAGCCAGGTGTCGCCACAAACGTTGTATCTCGAATACCAGAGCCCCTAGTGGTTTGCCGGGAAAACATATGAGTCAGTTGGAGAATTTAATGTCATAACGGCAAGTTGGCCATGGTAGCCCAATAGGTAGCAGCGAATGGACGGAAACCAAGTGATCCGTGGTTCAAATCCCGGCCGTGGCATTGAATTTTTCAGGTTGATTGTATCTATCAAAAAACATTTTCCTCCATAACGGAAAGTACAACCAAAAGAAACATTCTTGCAAATTTTCTCCAGGTTACACGTACCATACACATAACATCTTGAATTTTCAAAGAATTTTTATCCCTGTTTTAAGATTACCTCACTAAACATATCAACTTTACCAGTCTTCTGTACTTCTCGGTCAGTTTCTACCCAATTCTGTTATGGGATTTTCCTATGCTACCTGCTAATGTTTGATTTCTAGTTACTGCATCAGTTAGCAGTATGCCCGCCTTGGTAGCGTGGTGGTAGCCTGTCTGCCTCACGTTCTAGAGGTCCCGAGTTCGAATCTCGGCCAGGGTGAGTTACCTGGATAAGGATTTTTCGGGGTTTTCCCTTATCCTGAAAGACGAATGTCGGGTAACTCTAAGCTCCATTCACCCCGGACTCATTTGAGCATCATTTCATCCAGTCCATTCATCGTCCGATATGACTTAATGTTGAGGACGTACATTACCAAAAAAAAAAAAAAGTTTAGCAGTATTTCAGAATTTCTGTTCAGTTCATTTTTTATCACACGTGTTTTGTTGCACATGAAATATTTACATCTTTATATCCATTTGTATTAGCCTACCCTTCCACATTATTTCACACTTTTTTGTGGTAGGTGTTCCGCTTACAAGTGTGTGTCATCGTCAGGCTCAAATGTTTCAGCATGAAAGTATTTAGAATATCGATGACATATACCCAATGATATATCAATAAAGGTACAGAAAATGATAATCCTTCACCCACTACACTTAAACAAATTCTCTACGAGGTGCAGGTAAATATCACATGCCATTCCCACCGTACTGACTATACGTATATTCCTCTAGATCATTCACACCCTGAAAATGAGAATGACATCAGCTCTTGAAAGCTGGAAATATTTCCAGAAATCACTGACTGATAGTTCGAGAGCAAATATTTTCATTACATACTATGTTTATTCCTCCACTAGAGTTGCTTTATGTCGTTACGATTGTGGTTTAATTACACCTTTCCTTTCCCAGTTTGCACTTTACTTTTATTTTGCTGGCTGCAGTTCCTGGAAATCACAGTTTTCGCTTTTTGTAGAGCGCTGTTCACTTTACCGTGTTGTAAGCTCACTTCAGAGGTCCGTTAACATTTCTTAGAATTTACAATGTTATTTACCTAAGCCCTTAATTTATATCAGTTAATACTTGCCACTTTCCTGGCTAATTAGTTACACTACCCATAACAATGTGCTCAAACATAATACAATGTTATACTTCTCGTATTCTTTTATATTCGATATACTAGTTACTAATTAGTGTTCTAAACTTTCAGTGTACTTATTAATTTCAGTTTTATCACATTACTTGAATAAACATGTGCGTTGAGGCCACACGGACAATAAGTCGCAGAGTTCAAGTAGATGTTTATGACATAATGGTTACAATTTTTCTCCAAACATGAATATTATATCTCTAACCTAAAATCTATGAATGCTGTCATTAACGTTGATCATTTGTATAGCAGATGAATCTCATGGAACATTTTGTTCCAATTATCAGATTACTGAATGGAGAAAGTCAACCTGAAAAATTCATTGCCATGGTCGGGATTTGAAACACGGATCTCTTGGTTTACGTCCAGTCGCTCTTACCCATTGAACTACCAGCCAACGCACCGTACTGACATTGAACTATCCAATTTACTCATATAAGTATTTTCCTGGTAAACTACTAGGGGATCCCGTTAATTTTCTTCAATTAACTTAAATATCAGATTACTATTTGTTTTTGGCTAACACAAAATGTTCTTTCAGTGTGCAGTTTACTTTGCGTTTCATTGGCTTAGTTCTTGTTTGCGTATTCTCTTAGTTGTATTTTCACCTTACTCTGTCTCTTCTTCGCCTGGCTCTATTCATAGCCAGGCGTGTTCAGATTCTTCATAAAATGCTCGTGTGTGTACAGAACTTTAAAATGTACAGAGAGATTTTATAGGGAACCTATGGTCTGTGACTAAAACTGTGCAGTCACATTTATAATAATTTTTATTTGAATATTCTTATTTATATATTCAACTTAAAAGTTATCGCATAATTGTGGTTTCGTTTATAACAAAGAGTACAACAAACAAACAAATAACAATTTAAAATTAACATTTTGAATTTTGTAATAAACATAAAGCTTCTATTGGTTTAAAATATAAAATCAAAGAACATTTAATCGGTAATTATGTATCATCATGATTTATAAAGACAGCATACAAATGATGTCAGTAATAACAGAAGGAGGTAGTTGGAGTCTCAGGTTATATTGTGACTTTGTGGGTTCGTAGAATTAAAATTCCAATTTGCAGAAGTTAAAATCGTTCTTTATTTCCGTAGAAATACACTGTTCAATTGTCACGTAACAACATTACGTCACATACACACCACAATCTACCAAGGTCGATGACAATAACAAACAGCTCTCGTTATTTATTTATTTACTATCCAATTTTTGATTCCTATTTTACCCAAAGTTATATTAGAAATATAGTTTACAAATTTATGAATATAATACAGTATACAAAAAATTCACAAATTCAATATCAAGCTGACAAATAGTAAACATCAAGATGAATCATTTAGCTTAAGGAATATTTTGTTTAAGAAAGCCATGAAATACTGATAAGTTTTGTAATTCATCAGAATATGTGTAAGTGGTTTTGAGAGTGTGTAACCTAAGGATTGAAGCAATAATTCAAGTTCGTATCTTTCATAACAGAAAAACGGGCAATCAAATACAATGTGAGGGACATCTTGAAGATGATTTCCACAAATACAACCACATATGGATTTTATTTTGAATCGAAATAAGTAAGCTGAAAATTTGCCACGTCCAGTTAAGAATTGAGTGAGAACATAGGATTAATGAAATTACATTTATGTCTGTCAGAAACTGTTGGGAAATATAAATTCTTAGTCAAAGCACCACAATCACTTTTTAACCAGTATTCATTCCAGTCGTTGATGATAATCTCCTTTAATGTTTGCCTCACATAAGAAATAGGACATAGAGTGTATGTCTCTGGAAGATTTGAAGTCGCAGCTCTCTTTGCAAGCTCATCTGCACGTTCATTTCCGACAATCCCTACGTGTCCTCTGACCCATTTAATACACAGATGAGAACTACATAATAATTGACTTCTTATTTCAGCTGCAATAGGACTGCTGTTTTTCGTATCTTTCACAGCTGCAATTGCTGCTTGTGAGTCACTGTAAAGGCTAACAGCTCTCGTTACAACACTCTGGTTTTACAACTCACGACTCACTCTTGTTTCACAACTGTCCGCTGGCGTGTCACAATCGCTTATATATTTCATTAATAAATTCGAAAGGTTTCGAGTACAAACCTTTCCTCTGTCAATCACGATATCACTAGAACCTTCCAAACGTGAAATCCTATCTGTGCCGGCAAGTCCTTTATCTTAGCTATCTTTAATTGCCGGCTCTTTGTGAACACTATCCATGCTATCGTTAACTGCCCATGCAAGCTCTTTATTACCGTGAAACACTATCCACCGTCTCTTATCTATTTGCGCCGAAACTTAAATGCCCGTTACCGCGACAATATTCTTTATGAATGTTATGGCAGACCTCCTGGATCCCACCGTAGGTCCAATCACTTTCTGTTCATTCAAATATTACTACTCATGTAAAAGGAGAGGATCGTTTTATAAAATCTTTCTTTTCTGTGTATACTTTCCCGGTCTATGAATACCTCGTTTTAAAACACAAAATAAATTATAATGTTATACGAGTACGTTCTGAGACCCTTGTAATATGTCTGACAACCAAAAGTGACCGGGGTTTGAAGTATGAAAATGGGCTTCAACAGATAAGTCTGCGTAAGTAATCGATTTGTTTGCTACGAAATGAGTGCACGTATATGAAACACTCAAGCGTTTTTTTTTTTTTTTTTTTTTTTTTTTGAGAAAGATTAGGGCTGAAGTTTCAGCATATCAACAAGGGTTAATCTTAGAAGACATACGAACTTGTGCTAGCAATTCTGGTATATTAACGTTGGGCCCAAAGTGTTTGATGTCAAACACATTCCTTACAGTTACATTTAAGGTAGCTAATAGATTTATTTATGACAATACTGTCAGCAGCTAATGCTCCAGAGGTTATACATTTTTGGTCAGAAGTCTGCAGTATGTAATTACTGTAATAGAACATTTATCTGGCAAAGCTCAGTAAGTACTGTACACAATTCTAGCGCGCATTAACGTGACGGAACCGTCCCTCCCAGGGGTCGTATTTGAGGTACAAAGGACCTCATTAGCCTATGTACGTTGCACCGAAATTTTACCTTTAGCTATCCACCATTAAAGAACGAGTAGTTTCCAGGTACTACAAATAAAACTTGCAATCACATTTTGTTTCTGTAGATTACCGTTTTTAGCTCAATAACCACAGTAGTCAGATATATACTGGATTCAAGGAGACTCAAAATCTGCATTTAGATGAACTATAGGTGAAGTTTCAGGTAGAATGCAATCTTTTCTCAGCTTAATACAGTTATATAATAGTGAATTTACAGATCACAAAGCTTGAATAGTTCTAACCAGCAACGATGACCTCGAAATAAAGATTAACTTTGTGTCTATGGTTTTTGTCCATCTATTATAAAACGTTTATTTCAAACGAAGAAACGATTATCTTAAACATGTTATTTACAGAGTACTCATTGTATATCTTACTAACAATGTAGTATACCTAAATCTTGAGAGCAAATTTTGGTAAACTCAAAAAGACAGCAAAACCTTTTCCATTTTAAATGTAGTTTATGGTGGAGGATTTCACTGAAAATCTTCAGGTCTTACTTTGATATTTAGCACACAGATGAATGTGTGTGTGGTGTTTAACGCCCGCTTTTACTACATACAGCCCTGCAGGTGGTGACACTGATGATACATGAGATGAAGAGGTAGTACCGGTGGAATGAGATGGCGGGGGAAACCGGAGATCTCGGAGAAAACCCGCCCCAGCGCCGTGTTGTCCATCACAAATCTCACTTTGCGGTCGCCTGGGATCGAACCCGGGCCGCCTTGATGAGAGCCAAGCGGTCTTACCACTGAGCCACGGCGCGGCCTCCATACAGATGAAGGAGGAGAAACAGAGAAAGAGGTGGAGGGAGAGAAATAGAAATATACCGATCTTATTCTTAGAAAGCCTTTCTACATCAGGTATACGAATATATAGTGCGATCCATACTGTCGCGAACCCGTTATCTACGATAGCGCGGCTTGTGTACACAAAGAACCGGCATATAAAGGTAACACGCAGATAAAGGTCTGCCGAAAAAAACAAACTGAGATAAATGGAAATTTCTGCAGACTTCTTGGTTGATAGATATTATTCGGTTTCTTTATTGCACCGGAAATATCTAGAATTTATCAATGAGGTATTTAAGAAGGCGACGGTTCAACAAGAGTCAGTGGCGAAGAGTCGTAGTAGTAAACAACTGTGAAGTGTTGTAAGGAGAGCTGATGTAAACAGGTGAATCAGAACGCTGTTGTAGATTGTGATGTAATTCTGCTGCTACGGAGTGTATTTCTACCCAAATAAAGAACATTTAGAATTTCGGCAAATTGGACTTTAATTCTACGAACACACAAAGTCACAATATAATTTGAGGCTTCAACTAATACACAATTGGGAGATTACATTACACTATTTATATCTCAGAGAAAATGTTGGAAGTGTCCTCCACCAGCATCTATGTACCGTTGGTCCCATTTTCTTGGATACGACTGTAGACACTGAAGTTTATTTGGGTATCTTCAAGACATTTGTGGAGCAGCTGGATGATATCGAATTGAGAGAAGGTTATTTCCAGCAAGATGGAGCAACGTGTCATACATCTAATGACACCATGGAACTTCTAACCAGTTTTATTTGATAATCGAATAATCTCAAATGGTCTGTGGCCTCCCAGATCCCCAGACCTAACTTCACCGGAGTTTTTCTTGTCGGGGTATCCAAAAATAGACTGTACAAGAATATGCCACGGACAAGTGATGTTCTCAAGGAATCCACTAGAACCGAAATAAGTAACATTGGCGAGAATAATCTCCGTAAAACTTCAGAGAATGTGGTAAGACGTGAGCAAACATGTATAGATGTTGGTGGAGGACACGTCTAACATTTTCTCTGAGATGTAAATAGTGTAATGTAATCTCCCAAAGTTGCATGTGTGTCCTATATTGATTTAAAACTTATGGCCTATTGAAGTGGTTCAGGTTTATTTGGATCGCACTATACAAGGATATCGTATACAACTGTTTTCTAATAAAACTCGACATTTTTGAATGGAGTTTATTTCATACTAAAGGTTTGTTATAGAGAACGTAATAAAACAGAGAGCGACTGCCTCTGTGGCTGAGTGGTCACACTTCTGGCTTTTCAAACCACAGGTTTAAGGTTCGATTCCCGGCTAGATTGGGAATTTTTCTTTACCCAGAATAATTCCTTGTTGGCAACTGAGTATAGATGCATGAATGCGGGAGTAAATGTGAGTATGAAATGTATAAAATAACAACTTCATTTAAAACAGACTATAGTTCCGCGAGTAATAGAACCATTAGTTTTTCCTCAAGTCAAAACCTTCTATGATCAACAAGCTACAGAGGGCTACACAAATGAAAATGTATAAAAAATAATAAAAAGACAAGAAATGTAAGCTGAAGAATATAGGATATAGGTTTAAAAACATTTATACCTCACCGAAATATTATCATTTTCGTCTCGTTTTCATCAGCGTCCACGTTGGTGGCAGCAGCATTAATATTTTGATTTTTATGACCATCTTCCTTCATCTATATCTATTTGTAAGTGAAGGTCATTCCTGTGGGCAGTGCCTCTAATCCCGAAGTTTTAACTCTTGATACAAACCAAGATAGTTCCGCTTTAATAACGGTCATTCCAGTCCAGAATCCTTTTGGAGGGAAGATGAAAAATGTATAGGAAAGTTGAGAAGCAACGTATTCATTAATCCCATAGCAAGTAATTTAGATTTCTATGGCAGGAGCGTTTCATCCAACTGACATTTCATTCTCCGCAACCTTCTCTGACCTTCTCCCTCTCCATGTACGCAGAAGAGTAATATTGGTGCCTTGTTCCCAAGTTTTCCCGGATGGAGATGGTAGCGTCTGAACAAGTGTTCTTGTTAACAGAACAAGTGCAACTCGATTACCAACCAAACTTGTGGATATTGGGAGAGTTTGCCACAGTATCTTGTACACGCTTTCATAAGTTTAAGAGGCATTTAATGTGAGTCCTAGTGGTTTTGAACGCGTTCTCAGAGAGCATAAACCAGAATTACATGTAAGACCAAATAGCAAGAGACTTACAGTGGCGTGATAACATGATTAGAGTAACGAAATTCAAACACATGGAAGCAAGTGATCCATTTTTATCTGCATATTTACACTTATCACTTAAATGCATTTCATTCTAATATTTCTTATATTATATCACTTTCCTTCCATGTTTCTTGCATTTGCCAGTTTTCGAACTATAAAGAATAAAGAAAACTAAAGATTACGTATGCTTATCAAAGTTCAAGCTACGATTTGGAAAACAATATATTATATGGCGTTTTGTTCTGTCACAGGTTGCTGGGTTAGTTGACGATGCTTGAAGAAGTGTTTTTTTAAACTTTGATTCATTCAATTTGTTTTAAATTTAAGTTAAATCACGATTTACCGGCTAGAACATTTCGACTCTTATGCCCAGGATGATCTCGGGAGGATATCTTTCTTCTAATTCTTGGAAATTATTTACCAAAATGAAGTAAACTATGCAATTCCTTTTTAAATATGCTGATTATTTATATATGTTTATGTATCACGACTACATGATATAAAATATACAGTATATGTATAATGCATACGATATAGGAAATGCAGTAAAAGTATATAGAACACTGGAGTTACACACAGAGATACAATATTATGTTACAATTCCAAAACAAACTTTAACGAAATGCATGTGTTCCAAATGGGAAGGGTTCTGGAGTCTAGCTGATCAGATGCCGTATCACTCTCAGCGTTGCCAGCTTAATACCCCACTCCTTTTATATTTCCCTCTCTCTCGTACACTCATACAACATACAGGTCTGCTTGGCGCAGACGTAAGAGTAAGCAAATTATATTTTGCAAACTTTTACAAATGCAGTTGCTAAAATAAAAATTGGAAGAGCATTTTCCCAAGTTATGTATCTTTTAAAATACTATAACTATAATTATAGTTTATGAATTACCTGTTTTTGTAATCCAATGGAACTGCCAGTGGCTCATCCATATCGCTGTCAAAGTCACTTACGTTAAGAGACAATTCGTCATTGGCACTGTCTTCATCGTCTGAGTCTTGTAAATTTATGATTACAGGTTCCAAAATCATGTCACGTGTTATTTCATTCTTAAAATCGTCTTCTTGAAGGCTTTCTGCATACCTCACGCAGTTTTCCCAGTCCTGTTTTGTTACCTTGTCAATTTCTTCGTGAACAAATCGTTTAACCTCCATCAGTTTAAAAGTATTATTTCTGTTTGCAATCCCCCTATTTATTTGAGCCCACACCAACTCAATTGGATTATATTGGCAGTGGTAATGTGGAAGGCGTATTATCTCGTGTCCCATTTCAATTGCAAGTTGATCCAGCTGATACACTTTTCCCGTGCTTTTAAACGGAAGTACTCTTTGCAATAACTCATTTTTAGTTTCTGTTTCCGAAAAAGTTTTGAAGAACGTGTACACCTTAAAAATAATACTTCGAGCCTGACTTCGCAATACCTGCCTTTTTCACTTGCCACTAAGTTCACCACAAGAAGCCATTGCACCATTTAACTCTTACTCCACTGTTGTGTAAAACACAACTGAATGATATTGATTTGAACTCTCCAGAGGAAATAAACACTTCTTATCCGACATTCATTCATAAACATAAGCATATAGCATTCCACATCCTAACAGGAAATGAAGTGTTTGTTCTTTCTCGAATTTAACAACTTGACTTATTCACAGTAATTCTTTCATCCGTCATGTCAGCAGTTTAAATTTCAGTTCTGAGTAATTAAAAGTATATGTACATACATACACACCAACCACTTTGAACTCTCTAGAGTAAATAAAGATTACGAAGCATTCATAAACAAAGATATAATGTGACGAGATACGTTCTGCCAGCGCAGCAGGAAATTTATTGTTTCCTCTCGCTCGAATTGGATTCTGAGTGCAGAGGGTCTACTCCCATTAGCCTTGTCCCCGTAGGAACAAGACCCGGGCCTCTTTAAACCAGGGAGTATCCGAGCTGTCCCAAAGGGCGCTCGGCATCCTCCGTGGGGCTTTCCATTAGGGCAAGACCTAGTTTCCGAACAAGCCCCCCCATCTGGTTCTAGGGACACAAGACGGGACGGAAGTGGATACGCCACTTACGCGCGTCAACACTTAAGGTGAAGACTACCGATATGACCTCGGTGGGGCCGCCTGGTGATCTAGCACACCTTCTACTAGCTGAGCAGGCTAGTACCCGGAAACTTAATGGCTTCCCTCAACCCCGTCCGAAGACGTACCCAATCTCCCACGGGTATCGGGAACACACTGCCCCCTCGAGACCATCCCAATCCGAACAACTCCCGAAGGAGGGGCTCGGCTGTTCGGCCCGAGGTTCCTCTAGTAACGTCAGAGGTACCACGAGTGCTAAGGGTCCGCAGCGCCCGCACTTTGGCAGCTGAAAGGGACGGATCCCTTCCCCTACGGGAGCTCGAATTGGATTATTGAAAATAATTCTTTTATCACGTCATGTCAAACATTTACGTTTCAGTTCTGAGTAATTACAAATATACGTACACACATACATGCCAACCAATGATTACATTCATACACTGCTTACGTTTATTGTTATAATACAGGTAATAGTGGTTTGTTTATTTACTTGTATTAGATAAACTATTTGAGCCAATAGTAGTATGGGGTTTTCATGGTTAGTTACCTACATTACTCTCTACCTTCCACATGGATCAGTTTCGGCAAAATCTGAACTTTTGTCTTAGTGCGAATAGTATCACACACCACATAGTAAGAATGCAATACAACACCGCAGGACTCCGATTGGTTGCTCACCTAGTAGCGCTCAAGGACAAACACCTTCCCATTTGAAACAGATAACAGATATTCATATAAATTTTTGTATTTTTGAGGAAGAGAAGGACTTGCTTGAAATTTGATGATTTGTTGAGTATAGTAAATAGGTTTCCAGAGATCTCATGAGTCCGTCGTTGTTTAACATATTGCTTGCATTCTGTGAGGAGGTGTTTAACGGTGAGCTGCGTGTTGCAGACTTCACAGTAAGGTGGATTGTTTGTGGCGAAGATATGTGAGTGGGTTAATCTAATGTTACCAATTTGAAGACGTGAGATGATCACTTGATCTTTCCTTTTTATAGTGTAGACCAGTAAACAACTATTGTCTCCTTTTCGTAGCATGTACAATTTTGCTTGTGGCGTCTGGTTCCAGGTTTGTTTCCATTGCATTTTGAGTTGCTTGCTGAGGTGGTTTATGGCATCTTGGCAAGGTATCTTGTGTTGTGTTTCCGTTTCTCTAAGCTGATTGGCTTCTTTGGCGGCTTTGTCTACATCTGCATTGCCCTTGATTCCACAGTATGAAGAAACACACATAAAGATGATCTCACTTTCTTTTATTGAGGCCCAAGAGATAAAGGCTCTGGATGTCCTGGAGTAACTGCAGATCTGTTGAACGATCTCTAATACTTTGAAAGGAGCTTATTGAATCGGTAACTATAAGGAAGTTTCGAAAGATTGAATCAGACTGAAAAATTCAATACCATAGCCGAGACTCAACCACGGATCTTCTGGTTGCCGTCCAGCCGCTCTAATCCTTGAGCTACTATGGCCAACGTGCCGATATGATATAAAATTCTGCAACTGACTCGTGTTTTCCCGGTAAACCACTTAGGAGTTCTCATTAATACATAAGATAACTACATTAATGACGACTTACAACATGTAAGTACTTTAATGCCCGGGCTTTATAGTTAACCACTATTAGGTCAATTAACGGAAATTAATTGTTCTTTCACTTTAGCCTACACACGACTAGTGTGAAAGAACAATTAATTTCTTTAAGAAAGTTATCTTCACTAGAATACAAAATGTAAATTACAGCTTCTTTGATGACATAGTTCACAGAAGAAAATGGAATAGTGGTTTGGAAATTTTAGTTGAAGCTTTATATCTGGGGTAATTACAGCGCATCCGCTAACGCTTTCCACTTTATAACCATCAGTATATGTACATTTATGATTAGGATGAAGGTTTCGGATTTCCTGGAATGCTCTTCTGTAGATGGATGCATCTGTGTGAGATGTCTGGTAAAGTGCAAGATCCAATTTAAGTTGTGGTGAAGGTATTCGCCGTGGTGGTAGATTATGACATTTTCCTGGCAATATGTCAGGAACTTCAAAAAATTAATAAATAAAATTAAAACAATAAACTCTAATCTCAACAATGTTATTAATAAATGCTTACGCTTACGTTGTTCAATGTAAATGCCCGATTTTGCGCTGGAATAATATTACATTTCGTGAGTTTGCTGGAGAATGTTCATATGTGTCGGAGAAGAGGTATTGATGAATCGATGATTCAGTTCTTGCTGCAATTTTGAGCGCATATCTTAAGCTGAGTTCCAATCTGCGGATGTCTAATGGCGGTTCATTAGTTTCCATTAATAGAGCAGACACTGGGCTGGTTCTGTATGCTCCTAGACATAACCTTAGAGCCGAAGTTTCAACTACAGTTAATGTATTTAAAACCGCTAGCTTCGCTGTATTGTACACCTGTGCACCATATTCCAACTTACTTCTAATAATTGCTGTGTAACTTTGTAATAGGATATACTGATTTTTAATTCGTATTGAAAGTGACAAAAATACGTTGTAACAATTGAATGAATCCCTTTTGAAACGTCATTTTTCATTAAAATTCAAACTATAAGTCTTTTTATTCCTCTACATAATGAAAAACACCTTCATGTCTCCTTAAGTCCGTTTTCTAAAGCGTTGAAACTTACACCCTTATTTAAATTCATTACTTGCATCTAACAAATATACGAGTATTTATTTAAATTCCTTTCATTGACACATATATAACTATTCTATTCGACGATCACACTCTTTCTGATTTACTTCTATCTTCTACGATGTTTACACTTATTTTCCTCCGTTCCTTTTCAGAGAAAAATTATTATCCAAATTTTCCTTCACTATGGTAATTACACATTTCTTTACTGTGCCATACGTAGCGACCAATACAAGCTTATCATTTATTTTTTTAGTTATTTAATTTTAAATTCTAAGCCTAAATTACACATATTAATACTTAAACATTCTTCAAAATAATTTTAAATTCCAAACGACACCATAAAACACGTTAACAATACTAATTTGCACTTTCGGGGGTTTTGAATTCAAAATAAGCGCTACAGGTTTAAGGGTCAATCTAACATGAGAAATATAATATTGGAGTTCTTCAAAATCAATAGAGCCTACATGGAGCAAATAGTCAAAACTTACATTTAACATTTTTGCAGTCGTATTATTTTAAATTTCCACAATTAAACACGCTTTTAATATAATTTTGAGGTTATACTGAACCTATCATTTTAAACATTGAAGTCAATACACTTCGCAGAGAAAACTCATAGCTTTTTAGATTTTTTAAACTAATGAAGCAAAGCAAAGCCAAACTTTAGGGTAGTTTTGATCTAGACATTGTTTCTACCTTTAAATACATATATGAAGTTCCGTTGCTCAAATCATGTGATTTATATTTGCAAATAGATGAAAGCATTTTCTCAATTTTTACTTTCAACATTGTATTTCTGTGAATGAAATAGTGTATTCACGCCGCTGATGAAGAAGGACATTTCAAGATACTGGAGAATATACACTCAGTGTTCCTTATGCATGGTAATAAACCAGACTTCACTCTGATTGTCTTTTATTTCTCCAAGTTTCTTAGCGACACAATAAACCAGCGGATTTTTGATAATTTACATGTACTTGACGTTGCCATTTCCACAGCTAGCGGGCGACAGAGATGGAAGATATGTCTGTCTTGGTCTCACCAATTCCACTTAGTCTTAAAACCTTGAACCGGAGAACATTTCGCTTACGTAATACTCGACAGAGCGTTGAGGCGTATCGACCTTCAGGTGACCAGCGCTGTGATCGTCTCTTATCTGGTCTTATTTAGTCGATTAGAAGAGTGAAATATTAGTAAGTTAGTGTACAGTAAGGTAAGAAACACAAATAGAGCAATGGGAAGCTGGGTGTGTCTAAATGACATGTTTTATCGCGCCCGCTGATGTATGACATATTGCTGTCCAGAAGACATGATTATATCTGAAAAGACTATACATACACTGGTCTCACCATGTATCTGCGATAAGCTGGGGCTAAACATCTCTGTGTTGCGAATTTTGTCCGATACGTCTTCTTTCTTTGCTATGTAGTAGCTATTTTTCATATGCTCACAAAACAAAATGACTGAAATTAAATGCCTTTCATTAAAGAATGGCGTTTGCAACAGTGAAAGAAAATAGTGATATTTCAACCATTTTAATATAGTTTCTACTTTGATGATGCCATATTTTATACTGCCTGCAATGGACTTTAAACCAATTTTTGTTTCATTAAAATACTTAATAAATACGAAAGATATGACTGTGTATTTATGAAGTATTTTACACCATGAATCACCTGTATTTCTAATGTTGTGCATTATGCCCAGAAAGTTTAGTCTTGCAGCAACAATATCGCTTCTTTCAGGTTAAAATTTGCGACCATTATTGGTTCTCCTATATTTGAACCCAAGAGATTTCAGAATATTTTGCTTCTATTTTCTGCCTCATTTAATTGGTCAGCCTTTTGGCAGTTGGATGTTCAACCTTGTCATATAAATCATAATTTGCTCTACGTAAAACACACTTTTGAAAATCGTCTAAGTTGGTATCAAATTTTATAGCTGCTTAATGTTTCCCTGGAGATTTAAATATGGAAACTTCTCCTAATTTGGTAAACTGTTTGCCTTCTTTAACAATGTTCGTCACAATATGAGCATTCACGTGACAAGCCGTGCCATTAGTTCTCGACTCTGAGCGAAATTTGTATTTTTGAAAATATCTTTAATTGACCATCGTTTGAAAAAGGAATACACATTAACAGGAATATTTCTAACCTGCTTATGTAAACCCTTACGAGTTGTTTTGCAGTTACTACTAGGCGCACCATTAGTAGGCTTGCTAAGTGGTATATTTACTGACTTTGAAAAGCACGTATGCACCCTTAAAAGATCAATACTTTACTGAATGCAAGGTACAAAACGCAACTGCAGCATAGCACCGTGTGCTTTTCTTCACTGACAGTTAATGATTCTTTTCTTTCTAGTCGGGTGTCTTATCTTTCCATAACTCCGAAACGAACGTGCTACAAACATTGGGTTTGGACAGTCATCCTCAGAAAAATAGTTCTGCAACATTGTAAAGACAAAATAATTCTGTAGTTAGTATCTTTATAGAGCGCAAAGAAATTAGCCGTATGGTTTGGCAAAGCGAGCCAATTAGCGTGCTTAACTGTACAACGTCGCACGCAACGCACTGGCTAATAGCGATAGACCAGCCACGCCTAGCCCCGCGTTGTGTTTATTCCTATTTTATAACTACCTTAATGTAAATACTCATGAATTTCTTGACTTGTAGAGATACTTGAAGTGAATATTTTCCTTCAAATAATGATAGCATTGCGGGTAATTTATGCAAAGTAGGGTTAAACATTTGTGTTAACTCCTAATGCAATAACAGTACAATGGGAAAAGGTGCATTCTACACATTATGTTTCCATGCATTTAATAGCAAACAAGAGTGGAAATGATATCAAAAAGATAGTGGCAATTTTCTGAAGTTCTATGTGAACTGATGCAGTCTAATATCTTAATAAATGAAGCAAAAATATTTACTCTAAAGCTCATTTTTAGGAAAAATATACAAAGTAATTACTTCAGGTAAAATACTTCGTCAGTCCTGCGCCGTAGCGTAGTGGGTTAGATCGTGTGCTTTGGTTCACTGCGCCCGTCCCATCGCTGAGGGGTAAGGATTTTAAGTCTCGGTATAGGACCGGTGCCCACTCAGTATCGTGAGGAAACTGAGGAGCTAGAAAGCCAACGTTCCGGCTGGGGCTGCAGAGATGCTGATGACATCTCCTCCACGCATCGGTTCGGCGCTGGTTTGTCAGACTCAGGCCCGCTTTGGGCTATTACATCATGGCTACGTTTAAATACTTTGTCAGGGTTATTTAATTACTTACTATCAATAAGTATTAAACAGTATGCATAAAAATTTACTGGTAAGATCATTTAGTTTCCAATAGATGAAACTGCCGATGTGTCTCACAGAGTTGTAACAAACTTAATTAGAATATCTTTTGACATTTGAACTGTTAAAGATCTCTTTAGTAAAGCCATGTCATTTTTATGACCAAATGGCGCATGTGCATCTTTTCGTGTCAGATGGCGTCCGCGGTAAAATTAAATTGCAAAAGATATTAAAAAGGGATATACTGAAAAGGTTCATATAGCGTGTCCAATCTATGAACCACAAACATTGGCAGAAGAAATCCCATTCTGACAATCTGAACAGCTTATATCTAATATAACAGAATATATTCTACAAAGTTATGGCTGTACCTATACTGACATACGGAAGTGAGACTTGGACGTTAACTAAAAAGCAACAGAGTAAAATACAGGCTTCAGAAATGAAATTCTTGAGAATTATGAAAGGATGCACAAAGAGGGACTTAATAAGAAATGAAAATATAAGAGAAGAGCTGAACATTTTTAATATGAATGTTAGGTTAAAAATCTCAAACAAAAATGGAAGGTACATGTTGAAGGAATGCCAGATAATAGACTTACAAAACAAATATTACAGTATCATCCTGAAGGTAGGAGATCGGTGGGCAGACTCAGGAAAGGATGGCTGGAGGACTTCGAAGGCGGAAAAGGCACTTGATTGCCTGTGCCATGAAGTGAAGAAGAAGAAGAAGAAGAAAAAGAAGAATATTTTGTGAAATAGCAGGAGGAATTCCTCTACCTTCTCGGCATGTCATAACGCCTTGGGGTTCCTGGCTTGATGCAATCTTCTATTATGCAAATATTTATGTAGCCATTGTAAAAGTACTTAGTTTCCTGAATAAAATTATAATAAAGCGATTTTGAAAGCACAATTACTAATTTCAAGTTTCCTGTTTTGAGACCTGCAGTATATAAAACAAAATTTGCATTGTTTATTTCGAGAGAACAGTGCGGACATAATTTTAGGTATTAAACTTATTCAGTCTAACCCGGGGCTTTGCTTCGTTGAAGTATAAAATTAACCGTTTTAGTTCTGGGTTTATTTTAGGCTTCTTGTTATGTGGTTTGTCGATGAGAAGAGTTTTCGTCTGCTCTTCTATTTCCGTGCAGAAGATGCGGTCCATGGGATGCTCGTTGGGCGTATATAACCGCTCCGGCGTGCAGCCTGCACTTTGGGTTGCACTTCCGGAGTTCCATCTCCGAGATCGGGGTCCATGGACTATGTAGTGGTGCCACAACTGTGGGTTTCCGCATCAGTCCCTTGGTCATTTGCCAAATATAACTGTTGCAGGCTTGCATATTGGCAAGTGTTTGCTCCATTGTTGCTGTAGCCGTTCGTTTAATTTGTTTTGATTTGCCTGGTCAATTCTTACATATTTATTTTTAACACCAGGTATGTGGTTCTCTTGGATTTGTATCTTTGCAGTCCGAAGTTACGCTATAACAACTCAGATAAATAAAGTGAATAAATGATGTAGCAATCGCTATAGTACCTACCTATTTAGTACGAATTTACCTGTTCGACACAGTAGATAATACCGACTTGCTGTTTATATAGGGACTGGTAGAGTTGCGCTAGTAGTACACGAAGCACTTGAAAAGAGTTGAATGTCAACTTGCAGCTCCGCCATAGTACACGAAGCGTTGAAGGTACATTTACACTGTTTTAGGTGACAGTAACTTCATGCTATCTCAGTATGAAGATTTGCGATTAATGAGATAGAGGGGACATTAATTTTGTGCACAACTATCTGCTTAAGCTTTCAATTCCTAATCGATTTTAAAGGAAAAATTGAAGAGCTTCTGGCAAAAACAACTAGTTCCAACACTTCAACATCGCGCGTTTGTTTTCTGTCGCAATCTCTGTTGGAGATCTATAGAACTAGCTATTATCTATATCAAAAACAACCGTTCATTGTGAGATACTTACCCCTAGAAATATCAAGTTCAAAAACAAAACCATTATCCGCAGGAATTTAAATAAAGTAACCACTGCGTTTAGTACTTTGCGGCAAACCCGCATACCAGTGTTAAATTGATTGGGTTCTAATTGGAGCTATGAGTTCTCTTATCCTCAGGTGAATGGTTGTAGGAAATGCATTTTGGTGGTTGATGGCTACTCAGTCGTATTAATAACACTTTGTTTGTTGCAGAATTATTTGGTTTAATTCCTATTAAGTTTGCTTATCGACTTGGATCGGTGACCACTTGTTAGTAAAATTCCTAACATAAATTCAATTTTACTTGAAACCCTGGATTACTTGTTTAAAGTTACTTCCGCGCGGTTTCTATTTCTTCTTTATACGGCGACTACTTTGCTCCAATAAACTTCTAATGCTGCTTCCACTTCCGCTGGTTGCACCATTCTTAACTTCCCTACATTTCAGACTTATACATCTTCGCTTCTGTTCTTAACGCGCAAGAACACGTCCTTCCGGTCATAGTATCACCTATAAGTAAATTTTTCTTACTTCACGATTCAGTTTGAACCTTATTCTGATCCCCTCTCTAACTTCATCGGATGACCAAACTTGCTCACCCTTCTTAAATGTTACATTATTATTGGTTTCTCATTTATTTCGAATTTTCGCATTGGTTTACAAAACTCATCTAACTCATTGACGTTCGGCCCACCCTGAGTTGGGGAACGTCTACCCTGAGTTGTTTGTGACGGTATACCTACATCGTTATTAAATCAGCCAAGTAAATCTCTTTAGCGTTCATGCTCAACTGCATTTTGAAAGCCCTTTGTCCCAACACATTCCTGGCTGGAAGTATTCTATAGCTCTCATACATTGAATTTTTACTAGCACAAAGAAGGTAACGGTCCTTCCTTCCTGTCTCTCCGGCGTGTACAGATTTTTACAAATATATTCTCTCTTCCTTGCCTGGATGCTAGTATATACGTTATATTAAATTATATTCTTCCCTTCTTATTCGTTAAGTCAACCGCTATTTTAATCATTGCTCTATCCATTCTAATTTCATATTATTATAACAAGATTTTTATATTAGTTTAGCAAAGCATTTTTATTACTTTATTCTATTTTTTAATAATCTGATTTCGATTAATTCGCCGCCTCCTAATCGTTGCCTGATACTGCGGTTACAATTTTCAACAAACGTAACGAATATCTTACGCTTGGAAAACTCGAAAAAAGCTGCATCTGCAAAAAATGAATTAAAAGAATTAAAGTAATTATAAGAATTTCACAGTAGGTGTACGATATGTTTTCAATGCATCTAGGACTTGGGATATATAATGTATTAGAAACAAAAAATCACTGTCCACTCAGCAATGACTGGTCAACTACTGTGCAAGTCTTCTATTACATTAAATCCACAAAGATGAAACATTCGAAACATTTTTCGATACTTGCAAAACCCTAAAAACAGAGTTCTCTTTGTCGATGTATGAAGCATTGGTCATGCGAATTGATAATGGGAAAGTTTTGAATAACAACTTTTTTTTATTTTTTTATTTTACGTCCTCCAATGCAAAGTCATATAGGACGATGGATGGGATAGGTGAAATGATGCTCAAATGTTTCCAGGGTCCATGCAGCTTAGAGTTACCCGACATTCGTCTTTCAGGATAAGGGAAATCCCCGGAAAATCCTTATCCAGGTAACTCCCCTGACCGATATTCGAACTCACGACCTCTTGAACGTGAAGCAGACATCCTACCATCCACGCTACCGAGCCGGGCGTTGATTAAGAACGGAAATGAAGCAAAAGACTAGATGGCATAGATGTTGCAATATGCTTTATTGCTGTATCCCTATCATAATTTAGAAATCCTTTATTTTATTCACTTTTTGGTCTTAAATTGCTTTCCCGTACCAATAAAATATAAATAAAGAATACTCTTTTTATTTCTCTACTCTTAGAATTTTATTCTGAAGAAACAAGTTTATCAGAGGACAGAACCATGAAAGCTTCAAGCCGATTTGTGTAACATATTTGCATGTAGATATAATGATTTAAAAATCAATGAGGGGTAAGAACATGTAATTTATTAAGCCTAAGTTTCGTATCGTTTCAGTTTCAGTGAGCACAGGAAGAAGAGAGCTTGCTTCTCCTGAAAAACTTCTATTTTCTATTACAGTTACTTTTGCCCTTCAATAGGCTCGTTGGCCCCGCAGCACACTCAGTACAGTACCTGCCTGTTATACCAAGGTTCTCCGATTCGATTTCCGGTTGAGAGAAGGAATTCTTCCGTAATTTACTTCGTGCCAAGCATAGTGAGTGGGATCAGATGGAAAACCTGCTATGGAAAAACTATGCTAGGGTACAATCAGTTACTTTGACGCCATTGGTACATCCTCCAAACTTCCTCCAGGGTCGTGTTGAGAATTTAACCTCCACAGATTTTATTTGCCGTAATCTACTTCCACAGGTGAGCTTTAGTCTCGCTGTAGAACGATAATACCCCAATCATCCCTTGGCAGGCGTCTGAAGAAATTTGCAATTCCCGCTCCAGTTTAAGGCTGAATCTTGATTGTCATTCTCACAGCAGAAAAACAACGAGGTGTGATGTCTGCTCACCTGTATACAGAAAATGATACAGAGAAGTAGAGTTTGGCTTCCTGCGGAATGTCCTAGCGATGTGAACCACAGCAAACCGACTACTCAGGTTCTTTCTCCATATCCCAATTCCAGTTATTCCTTTCAGTCACTCTTAGACATTAACCCTACATCCGCCACCCACAACGTTGTTCTGATTTGATTAGCAACTGTCTGTAAGCACTCCCAGTTACGCACGTCCCACCCGACATATGTTGCCAATTAACGGACTTCTTTGAATGTCGGTCTGAAAACGTGAAGCGAAATATCATGGCATTTAGTTGAAGCGTAACGTGCAGTTAAATATTGTTAAGAGATAAAACAATGCTGTCGCGGCAACGGGCATAAAAGTAGATAACAGTCGGTGGATAGTGTTTCACGGTAATAAAGAGCTTGCATAAGCAGTTAACGATAACGCTGCTAGTGTACACAAAGAGCCGGCAAATAAAGATAGCTGAGGTAAAGGACTTGCTGGCATAGATTAAGTTACGTTTCTGGAAGGTGATAGAATACTCGGTTTCTTTATTATTCCAAAAAAATCTAGAATTTATGAATGAGATATTAAAGAGATTGTGACATGCCAGCGGACAGTTGTAAAACGAGAGTGAGTCGCGAGAGGTAAGCAGAGAACAGCTGAGAGCTGATGTTGTAAACTGAACGCTGTTTGTTATTGTCATCGACCTTGGAAGTTTGTGTTGTGTATATGTGATGTAATGTTGTTACGTGACACTTGAAGTGTATTTCTACGAAAATAAAGAACATTTAGAATTTAGGAAAATTGGACTTTTAATTCTACGAACCCACAAAGTCACAATACTAAATTCTCAGATCTTTACGTCTCTTACGCTATATACGTATTTTTATGATCTTATTCTTGGTGAACTCTATTATTGATGTAATAGAAATGGGTATATTAGTTTTAAGAGTAAAAAGAAATACACACATAAGCTCTCCCTAATGTAAATTTTGTTTGTGTCTTGTTTTTAACCAGTTACAGAAAGCTGTCAAAATAATTCATAATGAAAAGATCTTCTCAAATTATTGGCAAAGAGAATAAGTTCATTGATTTGGATGTGTAACTTAAACATATGACATTTTGATAAAAATCTATACAGTTTAAAAAAAATGAGTAATGAGTAGTTCAGGATGGAGGTTTTCTTGAGCTATGTTATTCACAGACAAGTGTACTTGTTTCCTGCAGTACTATCTCTATTTACTAATACTAATTTCAAGTTGTTGTAAACAATAGAATTCTTTTATATCGGTTATGCTGTTATTGCGAGAATCAATCACAGAATTAATTCCAGATATCGGGAAATGTCGGGGTTTAGTCTGCAATTAATATACATTTTTACACGAATATTTTAAGGAACAGCTTTTGTGATAAATTTGCTTATTGTATTGTGACTTTGTGGGTTCGTAGAATTAAAAGGCCGAGTTGCAGAAATTAAAAATCTCCTTTATTTCCATAGAGATACACTGTTCAATTCTCACGTAACAACATTACATTTTATAATAACACAATCTTCCAAGGTCGATGACAATAACAAACCGTGACAGCTGATTACATTAGCTCTCGTAACATAGCACAACTGTCTTTTCAACAACACTCTCAGCTGTTCTCTGCTTACTCTGTTTACAACTAACTTTGCAAGCCGTCACGTCCTTAAATACCTAATTCGTAACTCTAGATTGTTTTACAATAAGCCAGAACCCGGACAATCTCTATCAGTCCAGGAATTTCCGGAAGAATAAAGAAACCAAATATTCTATCACATTCTAGAAACGTAACTAAGTACGTAACTTAATCTATGCACTTATTTACAATAGCCGCACTATCATTACAGTAGGGACGATAGTTCCGTGCCAGTGAAGACCGTGTGCGCAATCGTTTAGAATCCAGTTGCCAAGCCTACACTCTCGGTCATACGCAGTATACTGAAATGGCCAGTATCGTGGAGAGGTTTGACCGGGTAACAGCGCTTAGGTGCCGTCACATTAAAATTTTAAAGTTTTAGAAATTGCGATTAATCGAACTGGTGATTAGCGTTTTACCTGTGTGTATGTATATATTTTCTTATTTGGACTAAAATGCCTCCAATTTAAAGCAAACCTGGTGTTAAAACACTCTACAATCAACACGTGAAGTTATTAATGTCCTCTTTTCTGAAACGGGAAGCAGCTTCTGACGGTATACAAATAAAGACAAGAGAGGGTGAGTGCAGCAACAAAAGTATCTGAGAGAAAGTGTCGTAAAATAATTAATTGTGAGGAACATGGGACCTCCTTTGAAACATCTGGAAAATACATCATGTAGTAGAAAGAATCACTGTCATTGGTGACTGATAGATGTGTTGATACCGTCCCTGTTAGGCATAGCATTGTCATAATAACCGCAAAAGTCTTATTAAATGAATAATTAAGGGCGGATAGATACCACAATATGAATTAAACAAAGTTATAACAAATATAGAGGAAAATGATTAAATATACAAGTGCAGATACTAAACAGGCAATCCCGATATATATATATTATTGAAAGCATGAACCCAACGTGAAGGTAGAGAGTAAAATGAAATCTTTCCCTCACAGGTAGTCTCTTTGTGTTTCTTGCCAACAAAGGTGGCATTGTCCAAGGATAGACCCTCATCGCCAGCCCATGTTTTGGTCCGCACATGATACGTGACGAGAGAATGGACACTGGGATTTAAGATGCACATTTTCAAACATGCTTATGCATTAATTAGCTGGACTGTGGGAAGGTGAAAATTGCTTGGAATACATGCCTCAGACACTAGAAATTGCTATTAAATTTAAGAGTAGGGATGAAACAAAACCTATAAGGAACAGGCAACAGGTCACATGACCGCTAAAGTGTCCAAAATTCGGCGAAAGGAAGGAGAAATTTGTGCTGTTTCGGCGAGTGAAGGGGGCAACAAGTACTGAAAGTTTATCAAAGTCCGTATTCGTGGATGGATGGAGTAACACACATTAGGTGGTTATCGACACCCTGTGTTAGCGAATGAGAGAAACTGCACACATTACATCATTAAGATTTCACCAAACTCCGTTTTTGTTTAATAATCCTCCGAAAATACTATGTTGTGCGAAGTAATTCACTACCGACGTTCAGGAACAACGCGTACACAGATACATATAAGTCGTGTCATGCGCACAGCAACGGGCAAATCTCAAATCTCGCACCTAATGTACGAATAACATCAAGTCAACAGTGGCGAGTGGAGAGGACTACTTGTAACAATAAACTTGACATTCAACGGTCGTGGTGTCTTCTATGTGATAATACCCACACACTGTCAGGACGCACCCACTACCTGAAACTCAAACGAGAGAATTCATGCAGATCTACCCTGAGAAACCCCCGACCTATTGACAACCTCCCATTCGTAGTCCTCACCCATCACATATCCTATCCTATGAGGTGTTGAGTGCTGGGAGGGCTCAACGAGGTACTTAATGGGCAAGGACGCCTCAGTGTAATTCACCAAACAATTCATAATTTGTATATTCAGGAGAAAATTGTGTCCACTGTCAAAATTTGGGGCTCCTGAAACTTCAAGATTCCATTAACTTTAAAGGGGGAAGCACTAGTTTAAAGAGTATCTTAAGTTGTATAGGTTTCAAGTGGAACAAAACAAGGAACAATAAGCTATTTTTATAGGAAATATATATAAGAAATCGGCACGTGTCACATTTATGTGGCCGATTACTTATGAAGATGAAACATATTTATACCAGAACCGGCCAACTCACTTCCATGTGCTACAAGCCACAAGAACATCACCCCAGATTTTCGTTTTCCTGTCAATTAAAACATTTGTGAAAGCCAAGTAGTAAAACAGTAAATATCTGTTGTTTCTCAGTGGCTAAGATGAGCAAGTGCTCATATGTCTTAAGGTATGCGATTTAGTAAACACGAGTCTGTGAAAAATGGCCTTGCTGCATTTTCTTCCATCTTCTAGCGCTAGTAGAATGTGCAAGTGATGCCTGGGCATAGACTCTCTTCAGTGCGCGAAGAAAGTAGGTCACCGGCACAGAACTATCGTCCCGACTGTAACTGCTTAGCAAGACTCATTATTACCATGAAACTTTATCCCCCGACTGTTTTCTTATTTGTGCCGAAACTTTTATGCCTGTTGCCGTGACAGTATTATACCAACCTAAGAGACATCACATGGTAATATTTACCACAGCATTGCCTTGTGTGTAATAGCTTGTATCAATTTTCTTACAAGCTACGTTTTTCCTTGCAACGTAGTAAAGTTCAACATCTTAAATATACAAGACATACAAAAAGTCGAAATAGTCACGTAGTTCGACCTACGTTAGACATATTGCGGCCACCCAAAGAGTATGTCGCAGGACACAAACCAAAGATACTCACGTGGATACTGAGTTCGCTATTTTCTTCCTCTCACATATTGAAACCTGGAATGTAGTTAAATACACTTCAATTAAAAAGAACCATGGTTAACAACCTTAAAACAGAGAATTCTTAACAACACCTCAAAATAGTTGAGTTTTTCATAAATGTTAGAGTAATCACTATTATTCGCGTAACTTGACATATAGGATTTACAAATATTGCTTCGACGAATTTAATGTTCTTAAATGAAAACAACACTAGTTTTGGCTAAAAAGACATCAATACGTAACTTGAAGGTGTATAACACAACTTGAAATTTACTGAATCAAAATGACTGCCACTAGTATTTATATCAGCGTACAATACAGTGCTATAATTAATTAATTATTATTCATAAACGTAACGGTTTGAACGTGGAATGAAAGGAAAAATCAGAAAAATTATATTATTAATATAACAGTACAGCAGTAGTATAATAGTGATGGCTGTGGCCTAAGGTGAAAGAGCAAAAACATGTTGAAAGCGAACGAAGAAATGTTTTGTAATGTAAGGTAACGCTTTACTTGCAATGGACTGGGTTACGACGTTTGGAATAAACTACTGATTTTCGGATGCACAGGGCATTGAGTTCGTGTTTATGAGGGCATGAAACCATAGCAAATAGAAGCGCAATAGTGCAAAGGTACGGCCCATTTGGCGATCTTGTGAACTGAGAGCTAATGCTGCGGGTATGACGCTTCCCTCCAACCTACTTCATGAACTTCCAAGTGTAAAGCTACTGAGAACTGTATAAAACGCCCTTTAATACAGTTTTTGAAATTTTATTCTTCTTCCTCTATCTCACGGCTTTGGATTGTTTAACCCGTTCCGGCTCCAAATTGGTCTGCCCATCTTTTCTTCGGTCTTCCCTGGTTTCTTCTTCCTATAGGTTTATAGTTTAAGGCTACTTTTGGTATTCTGTTATTATTCAAGCTCTGAACATGTTCTTTTCATTGATTTCTATTTCTTTCAATAGCATGGTTTATTTCTTCTACTTTTAATTCTGTCCTAATATCCTGACTACGTTTTTATCAATTTTGGTATATCAGCTATTGCTCTTACGAATTTCAATTTCTGATGACTGTATTCTCGTACTATTTCTTTTTGTTAGTGTCCATGTTTCTGATCCATAGACCAGAGTTGGTATTGCCATTGTTTTGTATAGTTTTATTATAGAATCCTTTCTTGCTTTATTTTTTAATGTTCATTTTTATTGTGCCTGTTATAAAGTTAAATGTATTTATTTTCTCTATAATATCAACTTCCCCTTAGTACGAGATATTACATCCTAAATACTTAAAGTGTGATTTCTGCTCAATTATTATGTTATCTAACACTAATTTTGATCTTACTGGATTAATTCCTTTAAATGCTATGGTTTTGGATTTATTTGCTGATATTATCATTCCATATTCTGTAGCAATTTTATCTAGACTATACAGCATTTTCTGCAGATCATCTTCATTTGTGGCCATTATTATTTGATCATCTACATACAACATAGTTTTCAATTTATCTCCTGGTACATTAATGCCTCCATTGACTTTCTTCGACCAAATCCTTACTATTTCGTCAACATACAAATTAAAAAGTGCGGTTGATAAAGGACAGCCTTGTGTTACGCCACCATTAACTATTACTGGTTCTCTTTTAGTTATTTTTATTTTTTTGTCAATGTACATACTTTTTATAACTTCAATTAGTTGAAAAGGTATGCCTCTATTATTTAAAATTTTCCAAAGCGTCATTGGTGATACTTTGTCCAAAACTTTATAATAGTCTATAAATAGTAAGTGCGTCTGTAAATTTTGTTCTCGTCGGTTTTCTATTATTTGTTTAAGAGTAAAAACATTGTCAATGGTGCTTCTTCCTTTTCTAAAACCAGTTTGTTCTTCTAGGAGTATTGCATCTGTTATTTTGTTTAACCGAGTACTTATTATTTTTGCATATATTTTGTAGGCAGCACACAATAAACTAATCCCTCTATAATTTTCAGGTCTTGTTCTTTCCCCTTTCTTAAATATTGATATCACTTTGGCTATCTTCCATTCTTGCGGTATTTCTTTTGTTTCCCAATACTTGTTATATAGATACAGTAATCTGTCATGTAATTCTTTAGGAACTTATTTAATTAATTCTAAATTAATATTACCTATTCCGCAGGCTTTCCTATTTTTACTTTTAGCTATACTTTCCATTAATTCTTTTACTTCTAACCGGTCTACTTCTGCTCTGTATAATTTATCAATTTCCCAATTTTGTTATCTCCTGTGTTCCAGAGATTTTTATAATATTTTTCAACATCCCTCTAATTTTATAATCTTTCAAATAAACACCTTCCAAGGATTTATGTATGTACACAAAGAAATGCAGAGAATGCAACTTCGCATTAAGCAAGTGAATTGGCTCCGTAGTGTCGAGTGAGGTTCACATCCTGGAGATCACAAACTGATCCCATTGTGATTGCAGTTTTCATCTTTATCCCTGGTTGATGGACTCATCCTGGGTTACTTTCTATCTACCACGATTTGCTTTCCATCAAATTCCCTCCATTCCGTTTTCTTCTTGCTTGTATTCTCTAGGTTTTGTGACGTGAGGAGGTGTCGACCAGCTGCCAGACACATATTTTGCTTCTGGCTGCTTGAGCGGCAACGACCGACTCCTCCATTCATGCTGATACAAGGGAAATAAGATTTTATTTATGGGCGCTCTTTAGGACTAGGGTTAAGATTACTGCGAAGGGAATTCGGCACAGAAACCTGTGGCTTAATATACCTAAGCCCCAAATGGGACATACCCGGGAGGAAGGATGAGGTGAGAGCAGATAGAGGGCGGCCGATCCAAGGAGTTACTACAGCGTCGAGATACCTCCGACACTTTCACCCTGAAGGAGACCACCAGATGAGAGATGACGTGAAATGATAGCAGAAATGAAATGGAGGGACAGGACAGCATTCGGCTGGCGACCCGGAGGCTGTTTAACTACTGTGATTTACAGCGTCCCATTTTATATTTGCCTTGAAAGACGTCTTCATTTTACTTATAGGCCTCTTTATTGTAGTTGAATATTTTTGAAATGCTTAGGTCCATAAATCTTTGTTTGACACAATATGTAAGCTTAAACCAGATGTACATATTTTGTGTTCTACAAAAATGATTTACCAGTTATGAATACCACTCCAGAAGCTATTGTCATTTGCTGTGAAAATGTATTAAATGTACGTGATGTTAATAAAAATGTTAGAAGAATTTTTGACAAATTCAAACTGTGCGATTAATTTTTCTGTAAATGTTAATTAACTGTCTATTCGTATTGCCACTATGTTGCTTAGAGAAAAATTGACACAAACAAAACCTTTTCTAAAGTTTGTTATTTTTAATTTAGGTACTCATAACATATACATCCTGAAATGTCGGAATCCAATCTGTCATAATACTTTTCTACTTGCTCTAAGTACATAGTAATGTAGGTAAAAGTGTATCAGAAGGATTTCACATTTTATAGCCTTTTTGAAGATTAATCAGAGTAAAATTTCTTACATACAACATTCCATATTGTACATCAAAGTTTTAGATACAGTGTCTACGTATAAGAGCTTAACGGTTATAGGTTTCAACTTTTTTATTCGAAGTCGTATATTGATGTCCAATATGAACCAAAGAAGGAAGTGCTGTCTTACCTCCAGCGTTGTTCGCATTCATATTACCATTTGTGGCAAGCAGGCTTCTCTAATTTGAACAGATAAAATTAGATAGAATACTTCGAGGCCTTATTCGGGTTTGAACCACGGATCTTCCGGTAAACCAAAGAATGCGGAAGTACTTAGAGTCGCCCATACACGACTTGTTCAAAAGAATTAATTAATTGTTATAAAACCACTCTAGTGGTAACGGACGAGGACTCTCGTGTGAGACAGCCCCGTTTCAGGGAGTACCGACACTGCCGACGTGAGTTCCAGGTTCCTCTGGCCCGGAGGATGGTCCCTGGTTCAGGGTCCCAGCCCGGGGTTACGGATGAAGTGCACAAGGCGGAGAAGGCGAATGTTTCGGCTAAACCGGCGGAAGTGGCGACCCTCCGTTTGGGGTTAATACAACTGGGGGGCAGGAAGAGCTCCAGAGCCAAGGTGAAGGCAGTCCTCCTAAGGGAAGAAACCCCTACAGAAAATCTACTGTGCAAGGGGCTGGTAACCACTTCACAGGAAATCCAAGTTACTCAGTCTTCTCACAATTAACAGCCGGATGGATTTATTGGTCAACAACTGGCAAGGGAAAAGTATAAACGATTTGGAATATCAAATGAAAAGCCAAATTCAAAGTGCAGAGTAGAACTTTTTAAGGAAAACAAAGGGATGCACAAGGTTGGATAGAATAAGGAATGAAGACATAAGAAAGGAACTCAACGTAGACTCGATAAGTAGCAAAATTGAAAAATATCAAAAGGAATGGATGCAGCATATACAAAGAATGTCCGAAACAAGACTGCCTAAGATTGCATTCCAATATCAGCCACAAGGAAAGAGAGATGTTGGTAGACCTAAAAAGAGATGGAAGGAGCAATTATTGTGAGACGGAACGGGCACTCTGCCCATGCCGTGAAGTGAAGAAGAAGAAGAAAATCACTCTGACGTTTGGTTACATTGGAAATGCTATGCCATCTTCAACGCATTACTCTCCTCTTTGTAGGATCCATGTCCTGCGCCGTGGCGTAGCGGGCTAAGGCAGCATGGTCACGGAAAGCGGCCTGGTTTCGATCCCCCCATGGGGGTGCGGATTTTAAGTCCCGGTTTTAGGACCAGTGCCCACTGAGCATCGCTAGGAAAGTGAGGAGATTACGCTGGGCAAGCGGCCCTGGTCATGAAAACCAACGTTCGAGCTGGGGGATGCCGAGATGCTGACCACATCTCCTCCCTATATCGGTTGGAGATTGCCCACCTCTGCCGTGGGAGTGAGGCCGGCAGTTGGGTTGGAAGACCTTGGTCCTCTTAGAGCTGTTGTGCCAGGGTTTATTATTACAGGATCTATACTCCCAAAGGCTTACAAATCACTGCCTTGGGTCACTTGTCCATCGAGCATCAAGCAAATACATATAGCGTAACCAGATGGATGATCAGTAATGGAAAAGGAAATGATATATAGAGGAAAGGGATTGCAGAAAATTTTGCAGATCAATTTATCCAATTCAGCATTCACGTAGCGACCCAGTAAACACTCGAAAATTCCTTCAGAGAATTTGGTTGTCAGCAGAGCTTTGAATCCAAGATTTCCCAAATACAAGGCTTCACACTCTATCATTTAACTATATTTGGATCCCTAATATTTTGGTTTGTCTTTTGTCTTGCTTCTAAACACTTAAGACACAAAACACACACGTGTAGTGCAATAAAAGGAAAACAAAACAAAAAGAACTGATTTCTTTTTAACAACACACTTCTCTACATTGAAAGTAAAACTGTAGACTGTCAATAGACTATTACCAGTTTCAAATACACACAGTACTATAGGAGGAGTTTATAGTAAAAGAAAATGTATAAATGTAGTTTTCTATCCTCATTTGAGCCTTCCATTATGATCACGGGATGTATTGCACTAAGTTATGGAGCAAAACCAAGTGCTACTTTCGATCGCTTTTATTCCCAGCGACGCTTTAATACAAAGCAAGTGGTGGGGCAGTGCTTAATTACCCGTGGCTTCCGATAGGGAAGCATAAAGGGGAAGATAACGCATATTATTATTTTCTAGATCTCTTCATATTCCACAGTCCCTTCATAAAGCTTTTTATACTTCCTTACCGGTATTCTGAATTGATGCTGCTCTTCAATCGCTCTTTATATGTTAATCAATTTTGAGCACTTCACAAAAATGACACATGAAGATACCAAATGTGAATCTAGGAAGGCAATAGTTATTTGCTACATAGTAGGGAACGTGAGGTTTTATGCACGAGTTTACAGGTTTATGAATGACGTGGTAGCCAAAATGGAATGTCAAAACGAATGTGTAAAACCTTCCCCTTCTCTATTGTACAGTGTTTAATTCCATACTATTATTAATTTATTTGTTTTCATTCATATAATATGAAGATGTAATTATAACTTTATAACTATGCTTAATTCATGGCCAAAAATTTAAATATTCACATAGTTGATGAAATAATTCATGAACAATCTGATACAAAGTATGACGGAAGATATGAATGTTCCGCTTAAAATGCCAAAGATTTCTCTGGTTACATCGCAGGAAGTTATGGGGAAACTAATTTCTGAGAAGTGTGAATCGGCATACCAAAAATAATATGGACATTTTTTATCTTGCAAAGGAAGGACAACTGTAAATGAGATAAATGAAGAAGTAGTGTTGACTTACATGATGGGTATGGTAGGTATTGAATGCCTATTTGCATTATTAAGTTTACAACTGTAATTTTTAGAAATATAATTTCAGCCTATACAGTTCAGTTTCTCTTCTATCTGGTCCAAGTATTCTATGATAAAATCACTGATGCTGGCGCATGCAAGTGTTGATACATCGCATTTTTCTGAGCTGATGGCGATCTTGAAGAGAATCTCGGTCGGGGTGAGTTACCTGGATAAGGCTTTTACGGGGTTTTCCATTATCCTGAAAGACGAATGTCAGGTAATTCTCAGCTCCATGGACCCCGAACTCATTTGAGCATCATTTCACCCATTTCGTTCAACGTCAGATATGACCTAAGGTTTAAGGACTTAAATTGAAAAAAAAAAAGAATCTTGAAGAAACAGTCAATTGGAAACGCCACTATCGGACACTGTCTCCACCACCTCTCCCACGTTGTGAGTAGAGTGCAGTCTTGGAGGATGGGATGTGGTTAGCATTGAGAGGCTCTCCTGGCCTTTAACTGCAGGCTTCGCATCCTGAAACCGCTACTGATCCCTCGAATAGTTTCTCAATTGTCCTGCCCAATTCACAAGGCTGAACGGACCACGGATTAGTTCCGCTGTGCAAGAAAAATCCCCAAGCCGGTAGAGGAAATCTAACGAGAGTCCCTCGTTTGTTAAAGCATGTCTAGTACCACAAGCTAAGGAGACATACATGTTTAACTAGACGTTATACAGTGCGATCCATATAAACCTGAACTACTTCAATTGGCCATAAATTTTGAACCAATAATTGCACACAAGTGCAACTTTGGGAGAATATAATACACATCTGGGAGATTACATTACATTATTTACATCTCAGATAAAATGTTGGGAGTGTCCTTCATCAGTATCTATACATGTGTACACTCGTTTCACTACATTCTCTGATGTTTTACGGAGAGTATCCTCGCCAATGTTACTTATTTCGGTTTGAATGGATTCCTTGAGAACATCAATTGTCCGTGGCCTATTCTTGTACAGTCTATTTTTTAGGTACCTCCACAAGAAAAAATCCGCTGAGGTTAGGTCAGGGGATCTGGGGGCCACAGACCTTTTGAGATTATTCTATTATCAAAGAAATTAGTTACAAGTTCCATGATGTAATTAGCTGTATGGCATGTTGCTCCATCTTGCTGGAAATAATCTTCTCTCAATTCGATGTCAATTCGACATGCTTATTATGCATATTGACCTATTATCAATGATATTATAGACTATCGGTAGTTTTCTAATTATTGAACTGTTTGGAATGGTAGTTGATTACCTTTCAAACGACAACTGCTCATAAACATAAAAATATGCACAGCATCAATGCCTTGCTCCTAATTTAACAACACAGTCGTAATTTCATTTGGGAATGTGAAATAAATTTTATTCCGATGAGAATAAAAGAATTTAAAACAATTAATCCAGTGGTTTTTAGTAATATAATTTATTCCTTTAACCGAAAATGTTTAATTTATCCAAAATGGGATTCACAGTCTTTTTAACCATTGGCTTCAATACGTGGATTTATATTTTTGGTTTCATAGTTTTGAATATTGCAACATCCTGATATTTTAAATCAAAACAAACTATTAAGAATATGTGAACAAAACTAGCTTTAAAATTACTTCATGCGATATTTAATCTATATGTGCATTTAATAAGATCATTACGTTTCCTTGTGTCACCAGGTTTTAAAATTTGACAAATTAGTAGCTGAGTACCAATCATTATTGTGTATCAAATGAAAATATGGGTTACTGTGAAATTTTATTGATCACCTTTCCTGAGCATTCTAAAAATATATTTTGGAAACCGAGAATCCTAAAAACAGTCTTTTACGTTATATACATTTGCCCTGCAGTAACTGCAGTAACTGCAGTAACTTTTCGTTTAAATAGAATTCAGCGGAAGAGAATTTCATAGGCTGTTTTCAGATAATTCGAATCATGCGTTACTCGTTGGTGTACCCATCTCAAATATGATAGTGCAATCTTTTTCCAAAATAAAAAATAAGGTAAATAACTTCGTTTTTAAACAAAATATAAAATCAGTGCCTTATTATTGTATCTCAAGAGCATGAAGCAAACATTTCTAGAAATGGCTTTTAAACATTTCTCCAAGGGATTAGGTAGGTATCAAGAGCAGGTGGCTATATGTTAGCTTTTATTTACATGGCGACAAAGAATATAAACTATTAGAGATTTTCAAGAAATTATTAGAAATTCCGCGACCTTCTTTCCTAATTTCCTTCCAATGGCGGCATTTCAAAATTGTGTGTTCCTGGGTATCTCTTTACGCTCAATACCAGCAGCTTTCCCTTGTTGCTAATCACATTTTAAGTAAATATACTTTATAATTTCCAAGGACAGAAATTTGGTCAAGTAGAAACCAACTACACCATGCTTACTATTACTCTATGATTTAATTTTTGGAACGAGTTTCTTAGTTCACTGAGCAATCATTCCTTCTGCTTCCCATACATTTTGCCATTTTGCCAGGGTGCTTTCCTAACGCATTTCTTTTCAGTCGTATCAGCATTCCCCATGCTCACTGGCAACTAAGAGAATAGGCACAGTACTTGCAAGGTAAGTTGAGCACTGGATTTACGGTGTGGTGCGGGCAGAGGGGAAGAAGCGAGAGCTAACGCTCTTTTGTTTCTGCACTGTGGTGAACCTTGAAAAACACAGTTTAACAAAATAGCGTGTAAGATAAGCGAATATATCACAAGTAACGTTGCATGCTCTGAAGACATTCCTTAGTTTTGCCCATGTCAGCTCAATTGCATTCAGTTCACAGTTATACGGAGGTAGAACAATAATGTATCCCCTTTCGACAGCCCTTACATCTGCAAATGTTCAAACAAATATAAACCATTTTCAAGTAAATGCTGATTTACATTACCACCACAAGGATAAGCTGGCAATTCGAGCGCACCAAACGAGACTTTATGAAGGAAGCTTTAACTACAATGGGATAATGTTCTATAATAAACTTCCAAATTCATGTAAACAAACTGCATCATTAAAACACTTTAATAATAAGGTTAAGAAATGTTTGCATGCAGACTGTTTTTATACGGTGAATGAATATTTAGAACTATAACCATGTAAATGAGCACTGGGAGAATAGTACATTCACAAACCTGCAATATTCATATTATGACATTTCTTGTAGTAAATTAGTCTATGCAAATACCACATGAAACCATAGAAAAGCTGCTTACTGTGTATATTGTATGTAATCAACTTGATTTTATGTATATACTGTATTTGAGTGTCTCCTAACATATATATGTTGCCAAGGACGAACTAAAATTCTAATTGTACCATAAGATTGTTGTAAACTGGTTTGCTAATTAACCTAGAAATTGATCAAAACGAAATATGGTGAACATAATAAACCTTAGCGTTATAGCCACTAGATGTCAGTGTATAGCGCATTTCATATTTCAAAGTCGTCATCTATGTTTACGGAGTTAAACGAAACTTACCGAATGAGGACTTGGAACCCGAATGCTCTTCTTATCGCGCGCATATCGTATAGTACCTGCTATTACCTGAAGTGCTGTAGTTGAAACCGTTCTATATGCACTGGCTATCCTTTACATGATCTTGCGTTGTGCTACTTCTACAATTCTTCTACATGCTAGTTTCTCCAACCAGGTGTACCAAAACGCCACACAGTGTAAAAGTAGTTGTAATGTTGCCATGGGTCGCAGAGTTGCTAACTACTAAAGCTATATTAATCGAGCCGCGCCTTTAAGCGCTGCTGTTGCCGATTACAGATCCCAGTAAGGCCGTAACATACGTAACTACATATAACGTTGCCACATAGTAGTGTCAAATTCTACACCTCTTAACTGGCATCTGCAACGCAATTTTGCTGTAGGAATTAGCTGAAGTCTGAGAATCTTGTTTCTATTACAATTCTCAGATATGGAATACGTTCCTAGCAACGTATCTTTCCGCGTATGTACGTCTCACTTCCAGGAACATCTTGAGATGATGGTGCTCTAGTCGACACAATTTCATGTAACGTTAATTACACTGATCTCACTAATTGCCTTTATGGAGCTCTTAACACAGAGATTTGCTAATGATCCCTTACTCTCATGACAAATTTCAGCTTGTTCTTCTCACATAATGCATTGATTTTAGCACTCGAAAATTATTTACCTGGCTTCCTATCATTTCGTTTGTAGAATTATAAATTTTATCGGCCAATAATTATTTTATCTATTGTGAAATCATTTAACATGTATGGAAAGATAGACTCAGACGAAAACAATTAATGCCTTAGCCGGAATTTGAACGACGGAACTTCTGGTTGCCGTCCAGCCGCTCTAATCCTTGAGTTACCATGGCCAACGTGCCGATATGACTTTAAATTCTCCAACTGACTCGTGGTTTTCCCAGTAAACCACTTAGGAGTTCTCATAAACACATGAGACAGCTACCTTAATGGTGACTTACTATGCTGTAAGTACTTTAAGGCCCGGGCTTTATAGTTAACCACTATTAGGTCAATTAATTGAAATTAATTGTGCTTTCACACTGACCGTGTGTTGGCTAAAGTATGGAAAGTTAGAGTGAGACTGAAAAATTCAACGCCATAGCAATGACACGAGTCAATTGGAGAATTTAATGTCATGTCGGCATGCTGGCCAAAGTAGCTCAAGGGTTAGAGTGGCTGGACGGCAACCAGAAGATCCGTGGTTCAAATTCCGGCTATGGCACTGAATTTTTCAGCCTGACTCTACGTTTCCACAATTTAGCCTACACACGGCCAGTGTAAAAGAACAATTAATTTTCAAGTAATAACAGGTTTACGATGAGGAATAATTTTAATTAGTGTACCTCTGAAATTGTATGAACAATCTCTGTTTATCCTGAACACTATTCAAAAACAATTACTTTTTGAGGGAGTGCATGAAGTGAAGGTGCCATGGGAGACTTGAGACGGCAGGTAGACAACTCAGAGATACACTTAAGTAAAAGGGAGAATAACTATTTATTCAAGGCCTCAAGAGGCGTCCTACTGCTGGGGCAGTCTAGAAGGGCAGTGAATGACCCGTCGACCAATGCAGAGTACTCTTTCCTTTGAAGAACATCAGCGTCATTTGTCCGACAAAGCCAAAAAACATGACACCTAGCAGCATACTTTAAATATGCGAAGAAAAGATATTAAAATGAAATGGTGGAAAGAAAATCGCGGTAGATGTAAAACTCCGAAATGTGCCTATCTCACGAATAACTATCAAAAATCTTAGAGGGCTGTCAACTGGAATCGAATATGTGCCTCTCATGTTTACCGCGAAATCACTTTCTTGAACAACACTTACTATAAATGGTTAAGCAAAGAGAAAATAAAGATCAAGGCCGTACTGTCGTGTGTTACATATATTTTATTACAAAATCAAAATCCAGGGTTAAGGATAAGAAAAAAGATATAAAATGTGTTGGGTAATAGATGTAGGAAAGATAGAAGGTGGAATATGATTCATAATACAAACAGTTTTGACGTCAGCAGATAGAGCAGTGAGATGAGATGAACCTTTAACAATGAGAATGCCTTGCCACAAACACAACGTCCGGCTAGGGTGAGGGTGCTGACGTATGTATTAATGATATATCATGTGACGGACAGTTTAGCACATTTGTGTGGGATGATATCGGTACACTGATTCCATTTATTTCTCACTGTGGTACATGCAGCACGTGTTGTTCACAAAATATGACATCATTTCGTTTACTCATACGCTTGTATTATACCTCCCGTTACAATTATTGCAGAAAATCCTTGAGCGTAAAACATTGGAAAATTCTCCAAATTATTTTAAGGTATTTTATTTTGTGTTAAATTACCATTGTCAACAGTGAGATATATTCAGTAAATATGCAGCGTAATTGACTCATTATGATTCAACAGTCAATAATAGCAATACGAATTTCCTTTGACAATATAATGATGGATAACAAAATTCAATGTCACGGCCAGGATTTGAACCACGGATCTCCTGGTTTCCATCTAGTCGCTCTTACCCATTGAGTTACCATGGCCAACTGCCAGCTTACCCGCCTCGGTAGCGTGATGGTAGAGTGTGTGCCTCACGTTCAAAGGTCCCGAGCTCGAATCTCGGTCAGGTTAAGTTACCTGGATAAGGTTTATTCCAGGGGTTTCCCTTATCCTGAAAGACGAATGTCGGATAACTCTTAGCTCTATGGAACCTGGTCTCATTTGAGCTTCATTTCGCCCATTCCATTTATCGTCCGATATGACAACGTTGGAAGACGTAAAATTACACCGACAAAAAAACTGCCAACTAAATAAGATTTTAATGCTGAAGCCTAGGACCCAAGTACTTACAATAGTAAGTCGCTACAAACGGCATATCTCGGATACGAGGGCCTCTAGTGGTTTAACGGAAAAATATATGTCAGCTGGAGTATTTAATATCATGACGGCACGTTGGCCATGGTAGCTCAATGAGTAAGAGTAACTGGAAAGAGTGACGAAAACCAGGAGATCCGTGGTTCAAATCCCGGCCGTGGTATTGAATTCTTCAGTTTGACACTATCTATCCCAAACCTTAGCCTATACACGGCTAGTTGGAAGGAATGCTTAATTTCCACCAATGAACTCTTATAATGCCAGTATTCCAAATTGATGTGATATTATTATTATTATTTATTATTATTATTATTATTATTATTATTATTATTATTATTATTATTATTATTATTATTATTATTATTATTATTATTATTATTATTATTATTATTATTATTATTATTATTATTATTATTATTATTATTATTATTATTATTATTATTATTATTATTATTATTATTATTATTATTATTATTATTATTATTATTATTATTATTATTATTATTATTATTATTATTATTATTATTATTATTATTATTATTATTATTATTATTATTATTATTATTATTATTATTATTATTATTATTATTATTATTATTATTATTATTATTATTATTATTATTATTATTATTATTATTATTATTATTATTATTATTAGTTAATTTTCAAACTGATCTTTATTACTTGTTTGAATTCTCAAATATGCTATACTTCTCAACTGGAAACCGCTGGACATTTTATAATCATTTCTATTTTTCTTGTAAACCAAATGGAATTTCAGAGCCATCTACTTTTAAAAGACTTTATTATGATTTCAGTTTATAAATTCCTCCAACAGCTATAACGAATGTTTTGAATTAGGAATAGTTTTTTCTATGTTAACAAGAACTAGAAAAATAATAATTTCTTGTAAAAAGCAATGACAACATGTGAAGTATTCATAACTTACCTTTTTTATTACATGGTAGCTATTTTGGAAGTTAATGTTATAAAAGATCTGCGTAAGAATCTAGGTTTGCGTTTAGGACGACATAAACATTTCATTTTCCGCCATAGTTTCACCGCAGAGGAAATACTTGGAGTGGAGTGACGATCTAGGGCGTGTCATTAACTTACCTCTTTTATTGCCATTTTTAACTAGATGTCTGCAACTATAAAATGGTAACATCATTCTGGAAAAAACAGTCTTTACTTTACGTACATTAAATTCGGAATATAAATTTTTAGGATCGCACTCTACCCAGTCGATGAAAACTTCCTCTTCCAGTTGCAGTTAATTTTTAGTGGTCGAATTCCGTAAAATTAAAATTCTGCAATGAAAACTAAAAGACGACGTCGTCGATGATGAGGACGCATATTGGAGGTAAAATGACATTCTCGTCTTGATGGCATTTTCTCTTCCAAACACCTGTGCTTTCAAAGAGTGGGCCATCAAACTCGAATATCCTTTTTCTCTTTCTTTCCTTCGTTACTGTTATAAATGTTATGTTTATGGAAGGAAAATCTAGGAAAGAGCTGGGAGTATTAAAAGTTTTATCATCAGCTTTTTCTTGCTCGCTGGAATAAGTAGTGCAGGAGATTGCCACTGAAGTAGCAGTAGCAGCAGCAGCAGCTCCGGTGAGGCTCTGATGGGAGGTATTTCTAAGGCATCTTAGCACCACGTCTCCCACGTTGTGTATTCGGTAAAATATTTTGAGAATATTACACCCGAATTACCGCCTGCTTACTGAGGATGGGCTCTTGGGGGAGGGGGGACTGCCAACAGAGCGGTAGAGAAATTGCACATAATGACCGCACTTCCGAGGAAATCATCAAGTCTTCTCCCTCTTTCTTCATCCTCCTACTCCTCCTCCTCCTCACAGTAGGCAACGAATATTTCCGCTCCACTGGACCGGAAACGTGAAGATAAGAAGGAATAAGAGCCCCCGTTCAACTTTTCTTCCTTTCCCCTTCCTCTTTTTTAGCACTTTTCTCTTTTTCTCTCTCGCACGCTCTCTTCCAGGATTCTTCCGCCTACGCTGCTTTGTCACATTCTTTTAAAATACACTTTGATTCTCAATCAGCATACTGACTGTTCTCGTCTTGCTTTCTTCTCCATGCGCCTCGAGTCAATCGATTTGTAAACCCCATCTAATTGCTTCCGAGACTGGAAAAAGTGATACTGCAATCGTGATCTCAGAAGCAATTTGAATGTAATTGCTTTCCAAGTCACTATTAACAAAGATTTGAAACTAAATATTGCTCAAAAACCAATCACATAATGGAACTTCAGCTTGATTCAAAGAAGAACGTATGAAAAGCTACTGAGGTTTCAACAAGCAGAAAAAGTCGTTCCTATATGTTCTTCTATTATTAACAACAGTTCACACTCTAATTTTCAACCTTTGTTCAAAATAGTCCTTGTGATATTATCATATTTATACGTTTTATTGTCATTTGATTAAACTGTTTCACACGATGTAATTTTAGTTTGAGAAAAATAATCCTTTGCAGTTCCACTCATAAATACATTATTACTAAATTTATGTGATGAAATTTTAATCTGATACTTGAGTTAGTACAAAAGGTTTATTGAATTTTCATTTTATTAATCCTTAATATTTTCTTCTGAAATATGATATTGAATTTTTCATGTTGACTCTATCTTTCAACAACCTTAGGCTATAAATGGCTAGTGTGGAGAAATGGTTAATTTCCATCAGTTAACTGAAATAATAAGAGTTAATGATGAAGCGTGGGACCCAAGTACTTACGATAGTAAGTCGCCACAAACGGAGTATCTCGGATGCGAGAGCCCCTAGTGGTCTACCAGGGAAATATAGGAGTCAAATGGAGAGTTTAATGTCTGGACGGCACGTTGGCCATGGTAGCTCAAAGGTTAAGAGTGACTGGACGGAAACCAGGAGATCCGTGGTTCAAATCCCGGCCATGGCATTGAATTTTTCATGTTGACTCTATCTTTCAACAACCTTAGCCTATAAATGGCTAGTGTGGAGAAATGATTAATTTCCATCAATTAACTAAAATGATATTTGTTATATAACGGCGCAACCGCTCGTGACATTGTAAAAAATCATCTCATCAATTTCCTTTGGTAGTCTTCTTATCCAAACACAGATATTTTAAGTTTTGAAAACTGCATCTTATGGAGCAATTTATATTTTGAAAAGCGCTGAAAAATAAAAGCACGATAAAACAACCAAAATAGTGATTTAAAGCATTACGTCCACTTACAACCAGCCATTTAAATAGTCACGTGACACATTTTAAAGATCCACATGGCATTTAAAAATAGAAAGTTGAATTACACGGATTACTCTACTTAAATAGGTAAAAAATTGTAATTTTGGATTAATTAAAATATTAAAGAAAAGAAAAAAATTAAAGTAATAATTTAAATTTTTCTCTACGTAAGTCATGTATAGCACAAGTTGGAAACGTAGAATCACGTTAATAAGTTAATTGCCGTAAATAGAATTTTAGCCATAGATCTCTTGGTTTCCCTACGGGACAAAAACCGAAGATCTGTATTTCAATTCCTGTTTATCGCAATGAACTTTACAGTCAGGCATTACCATTCCAACAGAATATAAACTTGAAATGCATAGAACTTTGGTCGCTCGAAAAGCTTTTGATAGAGTAAGCAGGCCCTGAATCCTTAGAATGGATGTTTTATACCCCATTAATAAATATACTGAAAAAGTCTATCAAAACACGAGGAACACCTTATAATAGGAATCGAAATAGAGGTGTATCAGACAAAGCAGTAGTTAATAATGGTTCACGATAGGATAAAGATTGCCTCCGCTATGTTTAATGTTTCCCTGAACATTAAAAGGAAACATCCTAATGAAATAATCACACAGCTTGCTCTACCCACACTAACTTACTTTCATGCCTGTTCTGCATTCCTTAAAAAACTTGTTTATCCCTTTACTAAACAAGATAAACGTATTTTCATTGTTTCAATTCATATATAGTTGCAGCCATTGAAGTATTCAACTGCAAATACTACAATAGATTGGTTAAAAGTCTGCGAAACTTTCTAAATTCACGCTACTTTCTCTACAGACCGTTAATCCGGAAGAATCCTGATTTTCTAACTTCATCATTTAATCTAGTTAAACTTTTGCAGAAATAGTTTAATTGCAGGTAAAATAAGTATACAGGAAACCGAAGCAATAGTCGAATGTTTAAAAGTGGGTAGCTATATTGTGCCCTTGAAATCGCACGCTTTTCCATCACATCACGACAAACAGCTGATCGCTCAGTAGTGAACATTTCAGGCAGTAACAATGAATACCTCCAAAATAACTACTGGCAGTAACATATTTTGTGGTTATATGTAAAGGCTTTAGTTCAAGGGATCTACATTTTGTTGTGCAAAAAGCTTTCTCTATTTTTCAAGGTTCAGGTTAAAGTTACATAATATTCCCTGAAAGAAGATGATTCCAAAGTTATTTCCTTAACAATATAAGATAATAGGTATGTATTTTATCTTTCGTTTATCTATGTATAAATAGTTTAAGCCAGCATGAGAAAATATTAAAATAAAAAAATATAGGAAACTTTCTCATAAAAAGATAACTTGAAATCGATCGATTTTCTGGATATTGTCTTCTGACAGCTTCCAAACATCCTGAGGTTATATACCTACTAAGTTTGTTGTTTACGAGTTATGCTGTTTGCACGCACTCACACATTCCAAACACACATATTCACTACTTCTTTTGTAGAAACTATTTTTAAAGGCATTTATTCTTCTAACCACTTCATGTTAATGGAGATATTTAAAACTGGTTTTATTGTAAATTTCCTTATTGGTGCTATAGGAATAGGAAAATACTGTGAGCCCTGAAGACCTCTGCTCCCAGGCAAACTGACCGGTGTCTCGATTCCAAATAGACCTGGACACCGACATCTAAGTGACGGTGAACAGTTGAATCCTAGCTCTACAGTCCTTGATGAGCTTGGGCCTCCTGCACGATCTTTCTCCACACATTTCTACCTACAACTTTACCTTCCCACCTATCTTCCTTAAATCTACTATTACATCAGCTAACCATCTTTTTTGGCCTCCCTTTTTCCCTTCTAGGAAACAATCTTCCTTTCAATATTCTTGTTTGGGGGGGGGGGGGATCTGTCTTCTGTCATTCTCTCAATATGCCCTAACCAACTTATTTGTTGTGTCTTTATAAACCTCACAATATGTTGATTGTTTATTAATTCGTCTAATTCATAATTGAACTTAATTCTCCAACATTATTTATCCTTTACCGTTCCAAAATAATTCTCAATATTTTTCTTTCAAATCTTCATAGCATTTCTTCTTCTGTATTATTCAGGGCCCATGTTTCTGCACCAATAGCTACTATTGGTCTTATTAATATTTTATATATATATATATATATATATATATATATATATATTATGTTTTGTCCCTCTGCTAATGAATCTATTTTTAACAGATGTAAGTTAGCATAATAAGCTGCATTCCCAATTTGTATTCTTTCTTTTGTACATTAATTCAAGTTATTATCGTTATTTACAAGAGCTTCTAAATATTTAAATTGGGATACTCCTTCAAATGTTTCTTCACCTGCTACTCAATTTTTAATTATTTTTATCTGCCATCATTTTCATTTATTTATTTTCATTCTCATGTATTTCTAGTCGTATTTGTTTAGTTACTCTTTCAAGTTCCTATATACAAACCTACAACAACGTTCAAATGAAAGGAGCTTACCAAGTTTTGTGGTGCATATCACCACATCTATGAGTGCTGTTCAATAAAGAATGATCATAATTTTTACGGTCATAATTTATCGCATTAAAATTCAATCTTATTATATTCTGTTAGCTTAATGTGAAACAAACACGCCGTAGTAGTTTCATTGTTGGTACTCCTGGTTCCCGCCTGTGAGATCTAGGCAAGTTCAGACATGTTCAGTATCGCCTACCACTGCAATGGAGCTAACATGCCGTTTAAGCTGATGTTAGAGGAAGGTCCGGAGTTTCTTTCAAACGTAATCACTGCTGATGAAACTTGGCTACATCATTTTGATCCTGAGAGCAAACAGCAAAGCTCAGTGTGGAAATCTCCTTCATCACCAACTCCCAAAAAAGCATAAGTTGTTGCTTCTGCTGGAAAAGCTATGGTCATCTCATTCTTTGATATTCATGGAATGGTTTATCAGCATGTTGTAACTGCACACGCATCATTAACTGGATAATACTACAGGGATGTCCTGAAAACATTGCAAGTCATATCAGAGGCAAAAGACCACATTTCCGTGAAGCAGGCTGGATGCTGCACCACCATAATACGCGGCGGCATATTGCGAAAGTTGTTGCTGAATATCTTGCAAAAATCAACGTGAAGTACATCCCTCACCCTCCCTCTAGTACGGATTTAACCCTATGTGACTTTTTTCTATTCTCTAACTTGAAGAAACGCCTTCGTGGGAGGCATTATCCATCATCAGAAGCAGTGGTGAAGGCTGTGGAGGCGATTTTGAAGGATCTGTCAAAAATTGTTTCCAGCATGTCTTTGAAAACTGGCAAAAACGCTGGGACAAGTGCATCGCATTCAGGGAACCATTGAGAGGAACCATAAAAATTATAAGGATGAGTAAAGGTATGTTGTCAAAAAACAAAAAAAGTAATTATTTTTATTGAACAGCCCTTGTATGTGAGCTCAAGGTGATGAACAGATACCAGAATTTTCGTTTTTAAGTATACTGTTCACGACCATATACACGAAATGAAATGTGTAGTGTTTAACGCCCGCTTTTACTACATGCGGCACCACAGGCGGTGACACTGGTGGTAAATGAGATGAAGATGGAGCACCGGTGGAATGAGATGGTGGAGGAAACCGGAGGTCCCGGAGAAAACCCGCCCCAGCACCTTTTTGTTCACCACAAATCTCACTTTGCGGTCGCCTGGGGTCGCCTTGGTGAGAGCCAAGCGGTCTAACCACTGAGCCATGACGCGGCCGACCATATACACGGATACATCATAGACATAAATACGTACAAGACCTTTTTCTTCTAAAAATCATTTTTTAAATTCAGATGGTCCAAAACACCCTCGGGTGAAATACTGGTATAGAAGTTTTGGATGAAGTGCAGTATTTCTTTTATTTAAAGTAGAGGAACGAATAAACAACGCAAATTACGAGAAAATATATTTCGAAATGCAACCTCTCCGTTTAGCATAGGTGAGTGGTAGACAAAGTGCAAATAACATTCCAAAGTCCAATGTAGATTGCAGAAGAACGCACAGGATTATTTCACAGCGTGGGGCTTTTCGTTTGAGCTAAGTTAAAGCACCTATTTAGGATTAAAAAGTCGAGTGTAAAACAATACGTTGAAGAATCGTAAAAATGTACTTCCTCTAAGGTATATCTAGTAGTTAGAGAAAAGACTGTGTTTCCCCTAAAATTAAAAAGATGTCGACATTTTGAGATTCCTAAATTCTTATACTACTTTCAGGAAGAGGGGGGTTAATGTATTTGTACTTCTGTTATTATGTGTGTCTGTGTTTGGGTGTACGTGTCTGTACAGTATCATTCAAAAGGCAGATGTTTGAAGCACTAGACTATCCTCAGGGTGGAGCAATGAGATACTCTCAGGGTATGCGTGGATATGCATGTGAGTTAGTTAAGTGCAGAGGTTCTACTCCCATTAGTCCTGGACCCGTAGGACCAAGGACCCGGGCCTTCTTCTACCCGGAAGCAATGGATACTTGTTTCCATAAGTCAATACCTTGAGTCTAAGAAGACCTCCCCCCGCTGAGCACAACGTCAAGACGGGTGGAAGTGGATACGCCACTTACGCGCGTCAACCCCGCAGGGAAGACTACTGAAAACCTCTGTGGGGCCGCCTGGTGATCTAGCACACCTTCTACTAGCTCTGCAGGCTAATACCCGGGACTTATTAGGCAACCCTCTACCCCCTCCGGGCTGCCGAAGCCTGGCCGGAGGTACTCAATTCCCCGTGGGTGTCGGGAACACACTGCCCCCTCGAGTCCAACACAATCCGAGCAACTCCTCGACGAGAGGGGCTCGGCTGTTCGGCCCGAGGTTCCTCTGGTAACGTCAGAAGTACCACGAGTGCTAAGGGTCCGCAGCGGCGCACCTCAGCAGCTGAAGGGGACGGATCCCCTCCCCTACGGGAAGGATAGTTCTAAGGATACTGGAATGCAAGTTTCAAACTGGTTTAATAGTTGCTTCTTTTTATCATTACATCAAACTCGAAGTTGCCGACCAAGGTTATCGTCATTTCACTAATCAGAGTGTATGCTTAGTATGCGATAACACTTAAGTCGTCACGTATGAACCAACAGGTAATTTTTGACATCGCTTCTGCTCTGCCCTCGGCCAAGAGAGAACCTGGGGGGCTGTGTTAATCGGCTACCAGCCGTGAACTGCGTGTGCTCACTGGGCACACCTGTGCGTATGGGTGTGTTACTTTCACCTCTGGAAGCCCTGGCTTTTCACCCAAAACTCCTTTGTGACTATTTTGTCCATTGTGATTGTTAGTCCCGGTCATGTCATTATTAAGGTGTCCGAAGAATACTATCCCTTTAGAATTATTGCTAAGAAACTTCTTTCTTACGTTTTCTTTTGTTAAAACTCAACTCAAATAATTAAACAATATTTCTGATTATTTAATTAAAACTCAACTCAAATAACCGTTCTTATTCTAAAGCAGAATTATGTGCAATAAGTTCATATAAAATGAGGTCAATCCAACTTAAAGAATGTCACAAAATGATCCAACAGCTTCAAAAACTACAGAAAAGATTTATATTACGGTGGATACCTGCATATTGTGGAATTGCTGGAAATGAATCAGCTGATTTTCTTGTCAAAAAGGGTGCAAATTTAATTCAGAACAAAATTAAAAACTTACCCTTTACATTCATAAAAAGATTAATCAAAAACAAATATAAAAACAAACAAAACCAATAAATATCTAACAAAGCTAAAGATAAAAACTGGAACATTTAAATTAAAAATCAAGAAATTATTCCAGAAAACCCACGTAAAGCTGCAGTAGCAAATTTTAGATTACTTATGGAACATGATTATTTGGCCAAACACTTACACAGTATAGGAATTTATACAAGTCTAAATTGTCCTCTGTGTAACAAAGAAGAGGAAACGACTGAAGAACGTCTTTTAACCTGTGAAGCTCTACCTGCCGGACCCACTACACAGAAATATTGGAGAGCAAGAGAGCTAAATGGCTTCATTGCCAAAGCCTAGCATTTGAAAACAACAATATAATAAATCGTAATGGATTTCAAAGGAATGCATTGCATCCCTTAATTTCGGTATCATGCTGGATGATTTATTATTATTTAAGTTCAGCATCTTCCAAAATTATGACAGAAATTATTTCTCCTGTCATTAAAAAGGAGCAGAATATCAAAGCAAGTATCCCCTTGTGCTTATGTGTTTCTTCAAACGTTTATTTTCTTTAACACGAACCAGGTAAAAAGCTAAGCGTTTGTAAGAATATGTTGTAAAAGAGATATGTCAGTAAAAGGAAGGCTTGAAATCTTTCCTTTAAAAATCGTTGTTGATAGAGAGTGTGCAATTCAAAGTAATTTAACTCAAAGAAATATAATTTCAGGAAGCAGAGAGACTATATTAGGTATACAAAACTTCGCGAACTGGGACTTAAATAGATCTTCTTGTGGCTTGCCTAGGAGAAACTTGAAACAAAATGCTCCAATGTGGGGTGTAGAAAGAAGTTGGGTGATGATGGACTTCTTCGAAGTTCTCGGAGTTCGATCTAGTCGTTCCTCGGCTGCTCTGATATCTGCATGGACTCTTCTTTTCAGGGGTGGTTGCAGATATGGAAGGATAATGTTGTTTTAAATAACAGATTATTTATAATTTCCCCAACGAATCTCCAAACTTTGAGATTTATTAAGAATGAAACTTTTTAAACATAAATCAATCGATATCAGCATTCTCTGGTGCAATCCTTTTAACTATTCACCAACAATCACTTTTCTGTTGCACCAAGTAAAATATACTGATACATATATTCTTACACACAAAAATTGCCTTTGCACATGAGCGTCTATTTGCGGACTTACTCACACGTCCTTTCACCATGGAAATCAAATGAAGAAGAAGAGATCACCTCCAGTCCAGGTGCTTATATAGTCTTTTTGCCGTTACCATCACGACAAACCAACATCATTCAACTTTTATACATTTCTTCATAAATTTTCTATAATAACCTTTTCATACCATTATTCAATATTCTAAATATTTTTTTTTACTTATTTAAATTATTAATATATTTAAATAACCATTTAAATCGTTTCAAAGTGATGACTTGAATGGACCAGGTCAGATAATAGACAGGTCAGGATAATGCATGGAATGCCCTAGCAAGTCCAGGCTACATTCTTTTGTTGGAGCCATCCAAAGAGGATGATAAAAAATCTGACCATCAAGATGCCCTGTAATGTCAAGAAGTACCCTTTTCTTGAGCAAATATCCACTCCATCTCTCCGGCACCACCTTACGCCACGAAACTTAACCACACCTGAAAGATGAGATGGAAACCGGAGGAAAGGTAAATGTCAGAAAAGAAATAGTGACAAATGAGAAAGCCCGCAAGTATTTTGCTTACGAACATGGAAAAACCTCGAAAATCGATGCTCTACGTGGGTAGTCGGCTAGAATCGAACCGCAGAGCCATTTTGTTTGGTCTTTTTACTCTAAGAAAAATAATATCCCTATATCTTTAATTAAAATAATAAGAATTGTTATTATTTTAAGAAGAAGCGTTTTTCTCGAGATGTTGCTCCTTTAGAAAGATACATTTATAGGTACAGTCACTGGAAATAGTATCTCATTAAATATAATATACTTGATAACTAAGTGTAATTAATTATCTGCTGTCCTTCAGTGTGTAACTACATCGCATTACCTTTCGTAGCACACCATTCATTTCCCATTGGCACCAATGATTATCCGCAGAAACAAAAGAAGCCTCATCTGTGTGACCTAGAACAATCAATTCTCATCTCCCCAGACTCAAGGAGAAGGAGCAGCGAAAGAAAAACTCACATCAATTTCAGATGTCCTCAGCACTCCTTTAGAGAAGAAACTGAAAAACGTGCTTTCTTTTTATTTCATTCATAATTGGGACTCCTAATGATGCATCCATTCCTTCTGCGACGCTTACTTGGCCATAATTAAGGCACTGCTTCTCAAAAGTTGATATTTATCATTGTATTGGGGTTCGCACATTTGGTTCTGACGTAAACTACGGAGTTTGAAGTTAAAGTCACAATTTTTACTTTCTCTGCAACATACCTGTAGCAAGTGGAGGGAAAATCTTATTTTATTCCACACAGAAATTCGATTTACAGAACTGACAGTAATCCACTGTTCTTCCAAAGGAAATTATAGAAAAAAATGGCACAGGAGCTTATGCGTTTATGGGCCTGTGTGTCTGAAAACAACATATACCTGAAGGTTTTGGCAGGATACCTCACACTGCATTCTACATAGGTCTATTGCGGCTAATAGACCCCCAGGAGGAAGGGATGAAGTAGAAAAGCTACAAACTAAAGCAGAATGATCACAAAGCTGTCCGAAAATCCCTAATAGTTCAAATGCTGGAACTGCATATAGTGGGCGATGAACGACCCATTGACCAAGCAGCCCTACAGTGTCTACACATCTACGGAATCTGTCTGGCAGCGCCATTATTACAAAAGCTGGAACATGATGAAGAAACCAATTAGGTAAAACCACTAAAACTTATAAGACAAAGTGGGTGGTCAATAACCTCCCCAAAATATTCTTTATGTAGAAGATTTTAGTTTTCTTCTCTCTCTCTCCCTCTATCTCTCACTATCTCTATCGCTCTCTCTTTGTTTATCTCATAAATGGCTAATGAACTTTTTCAAGATCAATCAAATGTTTGTTGAACCACCACTTAATGCTGGATATGTTTTCAGCTCGTGCATGGATAGGACTAGTATAAGACAAGGACAAATTCAGGAACAGGACTAGAACCAACACAGTAGTTGAGGAGCTACTGTTGGTAAGCCACGGCTTCTGTTGGGGGAAACATGCTGCTGACCACATCAACTGCACGTATCGCTGCCTGTTAGTCCACTTCTGTCTTACCGGGCGAAATGGCTTGGACGATTCCATTCTGTGGCCGGCATTCGGGTGGTCCGGGTTCGATTCCTGTGGCCGACCTACCTGACCCATGGGCTTTTTCGGGTACTTTCCCTGGTGGCCAGGCGAATGTTGTATACGTTAATTACATCCCGCGAATTGCTAATCTAACAATTTTCCAATATCGTTTCATTTCACCTCTAATCTGATGATCTATTTCAGGGTAGAAGTGTCGGCCAGTGTATCGGCGTTGCATGGCAGGATGATATGCTCCTGGTAAAACTTTATCCTCCGATAGGATGGTCTCCGTTCTCCGAACCTACTCTGCTGGAGCCGGTCCACAGTGGTAGAAGTCTGTTGGTGGAAGCCTGCCGGGGAGTTTCCAACTGGCAAAGTGTAGGGACCCTGCCCTCTTAACTGCCATGGCTCCTTGGCACGGCCGCCCTTTGTCTTCTATCATCTCATCCTTCCCTGCAGGGGGTGCCCCACTGAGATACAGGTATAATTAGACTGTATGGTCCTTCCTGCAGAATCCCCTCCGTAGAGTCCGGTCCATTCCAAAGTTGTCTTGCGCGCGTGAGTATGAAGTCGGCACCTAGGTTGGTAGACAAAGGCCCACAGATTTAAATGTTCAATAAAATATATATCTTCCATTTTCTAAGAAGATATTGTAAAAAAAAAATATTTAACTCTGGATGAACTTGACATAAAGTTGTAAACAAATGTACTGCATGGAAAAAGTGTAGATATAACTTGAGAAGAGCAATTAATGAAAAATTAGCTGTCACTTACGTCAAATTTCAAGTTTTTGTTAACTATTTTTGAGGCACTCTGTGCGTTTAATGTTCCAATATACCTATAAATTAAGTACTTCGTTACTATTGATTTATATCTTCTAATGCCAAAAAAAGATTTTGAAACTTCACAAACAGCTTAAGGCAAACGACTTTAAAAGGTTTAACTATCCTTTCATATACATCCTTTGTAATTAAGACAAAACTGTAGTGATATCGTATCTGAAAAAAAGTCATCTTCAGTAGCAGAAATTATGTGGTAAAATAAACCATACCGGGTAGAGAAAGTCATGTAATCGTATCACGCATCAAAAATGTATATCCATTTTGCTACGCTAAATATATGTTTAAAACTGTTAACGCTTTTTATGCTGAACTTAGATTTAATATAATCATCTGTGTAATTTTTTTAATTAAAGGAAATGGATATCCAACATGTATAAGAAGTTATAGAAAAACTGTATATAAAGTTCTTCTTTTAACACTTTGACATTTTATATGACCACACAATTAATTAATTGTTACCTTACATGCTTGTCTCTATAATTTTCTGTTTACACAGGAATATTTACATTTTTTCGAAGCGTTAAATTCCAACGTTATATAAATGTTGGATTTTAAACACTAACAATCTGGCTAGAAGCTCCAGAGCAATTTGAGCAATGTTCATTATGTAGAAACTTGTTTTGCTAAGTTAACTATAGTACACACATAAAATACAAAAGTGGTTTCATTTTATGTTAATTAAAACGATTAACTATATATGTTTTCTTATTATTTATATTTTCATAAGTTAATTATATTAGTTGAATATGGGCAAGCTCGTAAAGGCAACTGGAAATTATATAGTTTTTATACAGGTAGAATAAAATTGTAATAGGCCTGTCATTATTATCTAATTAAATATGATTCTGAATGCAATAAAATCTATTTATTGTATCAAAGTACCGTAAATCACTTAACATCTGTAATCATTGTATTAGATTAGATTGATTTGAGTTCAGTATGTTCACTTGTAGCCAGAAAAGGCTATGAACATTGAACATGTCCAGAGGTATAAAGTTGAATAGCATATATCTGTACAAAAGTTAACATAAGACACATATTATAGTGTATAGTCAATATGAACAACATTATGGAAAACAAAGCAGGGATAATTATATATGATACAAACTCAAACACTTTTTAATTCAGCTTTCACTTGGCTTATGCCAGTACGTCTCAATCTTTTTGCAGTGGATAACATTCATTGTTAATTCTTAAATACATATACGTTAAAAATAAACTTTCAACATGCATCAAAGATTTATTGGTAATGATTTGTCATTGGAACAGTTAGATACTACTTACAGAGGTACAGAAGCATTATTAGGATAATTTGTCATTCAGCTAATCTTGTACAGAATAAAAAGATTTTGAGCAAAGGTACTCTCTAACAGCATTTTCAAAAGCACCGAAATTATCATTTTTTTCTTTAAGAACATTAGGAAGTGCGCCAAATATTTTGATAGTTTCATAATACACAACTTTCTGGAGGGCTGATACGAGAGCAGTTCAATAAAGAATGATCACAATTTCTTCTTAAGAACGTACCTTTACTCATCCTCATAATTTTGATTGTCCTTCTCAAAATAGTCTCCCCTGAATGCGATGCACTTTTCCCAGCGTTTCTGCCAGTCTTCAAAGACATTCTGGAAACCATTTTTTAAGAGATCCTTCAAAATCGCCTCCGCATTCTTAACCACTGCTTCTGATGATGAATAATGCCTCCCACGAAGGCGTTTCTTCAAGTTAGGGAAAACAAAAATGTCACATGGGGCTAAATCCGGACTATAGAGCGGGTGAAGGTGCACCTCATATTGATTTTTGCAAGATATTCAGCAACAACATTGGCAATATGCGGTCGCGCATTAATGTGGTGCAACATACAGCGTGCTTCACGGAAATGTGGTCGTTTCCTCTGATATGGACTTGCAATGTTTTCAGGACATCCCTGTAGTACTGTTCAGTTACTGCTGTGTGTGCAGGTACAACATGCTGATAAATCATTCCATGAATATCAAAGAATGAGATGACCATAACTTTCACAGCAGGAGCAACCACTTTTCCTTTTTGGGGGGTTGGTGATGAAGGAGATTTCCACACTGAGCTTTGCTGTTTGCTCTCACGATTAAAATGATGTAGCCAAGTTTCATCAGCAGTGATTACGTATGAAAGAAACTCCGGCTCTTCCCCTAACATCAACTTTAACTGCATGTTACCTCCATTGCAGTGGTAGGCGATAATGAACATGTCTCAACTTGCCTGGTTCTCACAGGCGGGAACCAGGAATACCAACAATGAAACTACTATGGCGTGTTTGTTTCACATTAAGCTAACAGAATATAATAAGATTGAATTTTAGTGCGAAAAATTATGACTGTAAAAAATATGATCATTCTTTATTGAACAGCCCTCGTATTTACACACATTTGGTTATAAGTTATCGATGTCTGTTGCTGCTGTAGAGCACACGCGGCTGTTATTAGTCTTTAATGATCGAGATAAATTGAAAAAAGTAAGTTAATCAATTTGGTTGCAGATGTGTGTAGGTAGTTTCAGCGCGTTTTAGAAATGCATGCTGGTAATATTTTGGATTGAATTCATTATCTTTTAATCTGTATTACTAATGAAGGGGTAGAGCTAGACTGAAAAACTCAATGCCATAGCCGGGATTTGAACCACGAATCTTCTGGTTTCCGTCCAGTCGCTCTAACAATTTGAGCTACAATGGCCAACGTGCCGACATGACATTAAATTCTCCAACTGACTCTTGTTTCTCCCGGTAAACCACTAGGAGTTCTCATAAACATATGAGACAACTACCTTGATGGCGACTTACTATGCTGTAAGTACTTTAAGGCCCGGGCTTTATAGTTCGGACCACTATTAGGTACAATTAATGGAATTTAATTGTTCTTTCACACTAGCCGTGTGTAGGACGTACTATGAACGGGTAGAGCCAGACTGGAAAAATTCAATGCCATAGCCGGGATCTGAACCACGAACCTTCTGGTTTCCGTCCAGCCGCTCTAACCATTTCAGCTACTACGGCCAACGTGCCAACATGAAATTAAATTCTCCAACTGACTCGTGTTTCTCCCGGTAAACCACTTAGGAGTTCTCAATAAACACATGAGACAACTACCTTAATGGCGACTTACTATGCTGTAAGTACTTTAAGGCCCGGGCTTTATAGTTCGGACCATTATTATTTCAATTAATGGAAATTAATGTTCAGTCTGGCTCTACCGTTTCATAGTGCCTCCTACACCGGCTATTGTGAAAGAACAATTAATTTCCAATTATTAAATATATTCAAATTCCGTTGATCTTCTTCCATGTTTAACTATATTAATTTATATTGCAGCCATACCAGTGGCTTTTATACCATTTTGATTTAAAACTTTGTGCTCCACTTCCTTGACACTTTGCATTGTCTGGGATACTAGGAGAAATAATACATTAAGACCCATTCGTGCTTGTGGAATGCTATCCATAGTACCTATAATGTGGAAAAACAAGGTCGCTGATTGCAAAACGATTTCGAGCATTTATTTCAGTCATAAACTTACTTACACTTTGTAACCTATGTTCAGACGTACATTTCTGATTGAGTTGAACAAAAATTGTTTAATCTCTCCGATTTAGCTTTAATAATAAATGTAATACTTTACTTTTTGTAGATTAATTACAATGTACTCTTATCTTTTCTTTGAAGGAAGGTTGAAATGTTGTTATATTTCTCCTTCTTCAAATTGTGTCTGTTTACATAAATTAATTGTGCTTAGGAGCTGACATTTCGATTTGTTGAACCGCCACGCTTTTACCTGGAATATCAAGATTAACTTTCACCAATAGTGCTTAAGTAATGCTTTTTCAGTTTAGTCAGTTAGATATGCGAAGATTGTTTCGTCTACAATAAAGTTAAGATCTACATTAACTGATATGTATACTTCATTCTAGCATATTCAAATTAATATCTCATAAGGAGATTGATTAAAATGAGCTCATTTCATACCATTATTTTTATTTGTTTATTTTTATTTTGCATTAACTATACAGTCTTGTCAAAACCGAGATACCTCATGTGTCAGACAGCTTCTGCCTGTACCATAGCATTTTACTTCGTCATGTTATGTGTATAACTCTACCTCTGCTTCTGAACAAACAGATGACAGCTTCAACATGCAAACCACATGCAACCATAGCAACCGTATCTCTAATTCAGCACGGGCCGAATAGACGTCATTAAGGTACCGCGCAGTCTATGTGCTTTCATTATTTGAGCATATGCTCGTCGTACAACTAATTATATGTATAATTTTTTTATTGTTTTAAAATTATGCCCAAAATTGGATGTGGCATTAAGTATAAAATCTGGCGTTTACTTGTTGCATCAAGTGAAGCACAGTTGGTAGTGCGTATGACTAATATTCGGGAGTTTGTGGATGCGATAACCGTGGTCGACATTTCTGACCTTTCGGTTTTTCCGGTATTTCTTTGGGGCATTAATTAGATCTCCCAAATTTCCTGTCCCGTCATTTCACTTTACCTTAATCCTGATTGACCGTTTTAGGGCTGTCAGATTCGACGGAAGTCTCGGCGTTGCATGCCAGGGAAAGTGGATGCTTTTCTTCAAAACCTTCATCCATCCTCTGAAGGCTCCCTCCATTCTCTACCTAAGAGGTGAACACTGCACAGTCTGAATGCTGCAGAGAATCTGGCCGCTGGTATCGTGTCTTCTAGTTCCAGCCATCTTATTTCCTTCCTACATCTAACCCTCCCTTTACGGAGGGTGACTGCTTAAGAGAATAGATGCAAAAGGTCTTCTATATGTAGAAGCACTACATCCTCCCTCCCCACCGAGTCTGGTTGTACTTCATACCTCATCCCTTGGAGACGTAGGGAAACTACAAGAAATAATAATAATAAAAAATAAAAACTAATAAAATTAAAACAAATTGAACGGCCTACAGCGTCTCCAAATGCGTCCACATATGCTACCGGTTGCGCCATCCTGTTCGATATTACTGATTGTGCTTTTCTAGCGATATAGGCATTCCAACACAGTGATTGAAACTTTGATGGCTGTGTTGTTGGAATTATTAACTGGTGATTAGAGGTTGAAGACTTATAGCTTAAACACCAGTCCGATGTGTATCTATGTGGTTTCAAATTACAAATGGTAGTGTTAACATTACTGGGAGAAGATTCTAGATCTGTAAGACTTGAAGCTTTCGCGGCGAGCGTTATGGATTATGGCTTCATGGGTGATCAGCCGCGTCAAATTGATGAACATCGAGCTTTCGGCCATTGTTAACGCTATGGCCGAAAGCTCGATGTTCAGCAATTTGACGTGGCTGATCACCCGTGAAGCCATAATCCGATTCTAGATCTGCTAGTACAGGTGCCTGGTTATTTTTCCTCTACTAAGCACATGTAGTGTTACAAAAATTAATTTTCTGCATTTAAGATTCTAGTTTCACCTCAATATTGTTGTTTGGTCTAAAGATTTCCTGTTTTGAGGATCTGATGGCTGTTTATGTTGGTCTTTGTGTTTTAACAGACAATAAAATCACATTTTGGATCAACAAATGCAGCGATAGTCGCTGCTGTGGCTTTGGTGCCATGATTAAATGAAACACGAAGATGTGGAAAATGCTGTTTGCTGTCGCCTAGGCCGCACCGCGGCTCAGTGGTTAGACCGCTTGGCTCTCACCAAGGCGGCCCGGGTTCGATCCCAGGTGACCGCAAAGTGAGATTTGTGGTGGACAACACGGCGCTGGGCGGGTTTTCTCCTGGATCTCCGGTTTCCCCCGTCATCTCATTCCACCGGTGCTACAAGTTCATCTCATGTATCATCAGTGTCATCGCCTGCGATGCTGTATGTAGTCTGTTAAACACTACACATTTCATTGATGTTGCCTGGTAATGCAGTAATTTTCGTAGATATAGGCATTTTCTTATCTCTGTTACTTTGTCACAGTGTAATGAATCAAAGGCCACGTGTTACAGCTATTTCGATCACCTTGACATATTTTGTCCTTCCAACCTCTCTTACACGTTATGGTCTATCTAGTTTATTGATCATATTCATGAGTGCAATTATGTGCATGAAAGGAAAATTCCTAGGCTTACTAGAAAAACGAAACCAGAGATAGTTCGATTTTAAGTTTCCTTATCACTTTTAAACTCTGAATAAAGCTCTTATTAAAACTACATATTATACTGCTCGCCAAACTAGAATGTGATTGACAGTAACCACGTTTAATTGTAACCATTAAAATGACCAATTAGAGTCGAGACGTTTTCATGACAATGTTAGACGCTAAACCTTGGTTGCCAATATCCTAGCACGTGCTTGGCATGACTTGCGGACAAGCGAGTTACGCAAACTCTGCAGTAAACACAATACCTTAGCTTTTGTTTCTCTTCTGATAGCGCTGCATAAACAGAATTCCGTCACATGTACAACACTTAGAGATCCTGTACTGGCAAGTTACTTTGCATTTTGCTTGTGGCAATTTCCTTGGTTTACGTTTGTCTCAGTCCACGTGTATCTGTGCACGTGTTGTGATCATTTGCAATTGCGTTTAATGAATGTTTAATTATGTCTAAATATAGTGACAAGCGAAAACCTGAACGTGCTCGGGATCCAAATAAAACTATATTTGGTAAAGGCATTCCAATTAAAGGACATACACGGGAAATAATATGCTCTGTGAGAGAATACTTCGATGAGGAGAAATTGAAAGGTGCTTGATAAGACTTCACGTGCTGTAGGTATGAGTAAGGGAAATAAAGTTAAGATTGGTAAAGAAAAGCATTTTAAATAAGAAAGTTACACACTGTGTTATAAATTGCAAACTCCCAGAAAAAATTATGTAGGCGGCATTTTCCCACTTCAATAAGCATCAAAATGTCACAGGTATGCCTCTTTTGTTGCGATGATCTTAACATTGATCTGTTCTTGCATGTTCTAGCATTTGCATGTAGATCCACAACTGTACTATTGTCTTTGTGTACAGTATTATAATTAATAACAACAATAATAATAAATAATAATAAAATACCCATTGCAGTCGCAACTGTATCACCTTCGCACGCGTAATTCTATCACGCTCTCCACGTACGAAATGTCAATCACTTTCTAGAATGGCGACCAGTATAATAATATTCGATTCAAAAGCTATAATAAGCTTATTTGGGGTTTGAGAAATTTATAATTCTGATAATAATCTAGCAACCATGCCCAACATCGCTCAAACCTAATGGGCAATCGAAGAACCTCAGATCGAAATGTCCAACTCAAAAACTTCACGTTTTACATTTTGATAAACTTGCTACTAGTTCTCTCATTTATATTCTAGTAGGACACAAACTATGCAGTAAGAAGATAAATATTTTAGATGGACTGAGGAGCAGGGATACCAAACATGGCATGGGGAAAATAACAACTTAATGACTCAATGCCGATATCCCAATATTATCTCTAAGTGTTGTCTTTACCCAATTTTAGATCACAAGTTAACACTGCCAGCACAAGTTCGATCTTACCATGCTATATTATAAAAGGAAATAGGAAAACCTGTTCCTTTTGTGAGGCTCTTCCCCTTAGGGGTTAAACGGATGAACAAACAGAGCATTTTCAGAAAAAAAAAAGCGAGGCACACGGTGGAGCTAATGGACAAAGGGCGAGATGATCACAAACACATGCGTGTGAACGGCCAGTGAAATTGTGTTAGCTCGTTATCGGGGGTGGGTTGGTGGAAACTCATAAAAAAAGAAGTAAAAACATCCTAACTGCTGCACTGTTAACTGCACTACCGACATGGGTATTTAGTTAGCTCAACAGCAACAACAACCAATAACAATTGTGTCGCTTCTGTTAGAGTCGCCAGCGAGCCCATAGCAAACAGAGAAATCGATATCAGGAAACAAATTACTGTTTGTAGTGCCTCATTGTTGTAACTGAATCTAATTGCTCTCATGTTTGTTATTTTGTGCCTTCTTTTGCTGTCGGACCGCAAGCGCCGAGAGCTAATCTCTCTCTGGGGCCACGTTTTAATACAATCTTTATGCTTTTTATGCATGTTTGCATTTTGAAATTACAATTTGGTCATATATGAACCGACCATGCAAAGCGGCCAGTGCTAAGGAGCTTCGTGGCCGCTGACTGAGTCTACATATCGACTGGTTTTACATCTTTCTATTAAGATTTCGATGGGCTGAGATCCTAGACAATTCATTATTATGATTATTTTAAAGTCTATAATAATTTGCTGGAAATGTTATTTGTATACAATGAAGGCACTGAATATACATAAAAAATAATATTGATTAAATTTAAGCTTAAAATATGAAATGTAAAATTTAGTGACATATTTTAACAAGAGAGGCCTGCATATCCCCTTACAAGAGCTTTTACATATCCGACACGAATATCTTATCTGTCACAGCTTCAAATATGCATAATGTTGTTCTTGAACATTATTCAAACGTTTTATAAAATAGGTTTTCTGCAATTTTCTGCAAACATTTAACATAAACTCCAAAATAATCATCCTGATTTCATATGATTTTCCAAACAAATTAATACTACCGCAGAATGGGAAATTGAGAAATTGGGAAATTTAGCAAAGTAGTTGTCGTATTTACATATGAACACTCTATACCAATAAGCAGCGCGATGTAATTCAACCGTTGGCCACAAATGAATAAGGGGATGTAGCACCGAAAACCCCAAATCCAGCAATTTTCAATCAATTTTGCTGAAATTTTTGCCACTTATCTCTGATGCATAGTGGACACAGAATTTACAATTTCGTTTTTATGTCTTCAATAGTTTTTGAGTAATTAATTTGTGAAATTCAAAATTTGGGCAAAATTCAAACCACTCCAAGTGATGAAAGTTTACAAAAATTTAATTTTTATATTTCTAAAAATATTCAGATGGTTATAAAGAAAAGATCTATCATATGAACTTCTTATACTGCCTTTAGTTCCAAAAGAAAAAAATTAGGTATGCAGCAAACAAAAAAGCCAAAAAAGATTAAACCTTTGACTTTTTATATCATTAACTTTAAAAATATTATGAATATTAAAAATTCATATTATAGAAACCTTTGTTTGCTTTCTAAGAACATGTGTTGGAAATTTTAGAGGAACTGAATCAAAATTGCATCGTGTGGAACATTTTGAATGACAAAAAAAATGTTAAAAAAAAACTATAACTGAGTAAATCAAATTTTAAAATCCAAAACAGTTTCCTTCTCAGCTGCATGCCTTGAAGCAGACTAAAACCTCTAGATGGATAACCTGGACCCTCCTACCTCTTTCTTTTCTCTTCTGCAGCAGTGTTCTTCAATTTCAGTTTCCTTCTGGATGTTTTACAGGTTACCTTCGCAGAAGTTGCTGAATGAAGTAAGCGTAATTGGTCCTTCCCTTAGCTAAATTTTAGAGATGCTGGTGAAATCTCAGTGTCCAATATGTCTGACTGCAGCTTGGGTGAGGCAGAACAACCAAAATTGAATTCACTGATGGTTGATGTCACAGCAACCTGAACTCTCTTCTTTGAAACAAATATTTCAATTATGCTATATCATGTTATGTAAACTTTCATTTGCATTTTGTGTCTTACCCAATGTGCATCTCCTTAGGATTTCATCTGATGCCAGCCTTTGCTACACAGACATTAGTTTTCTTAGCACATCAGGCCTCAAGTATGTTCCCATTGTTGTGTTATGTTTAGGTGTTTATTCCCATGTATCGTTTAGCCTATTCATGATCCTATGTACACAGTCAACAAAAAGTCAGTTGCGGAAACGTAGAGTCAGACTGAAAAAGTCAATGCCACAGCCGGGATTTCAACCACGGATCTTCTGGTTTCCGTCCAGCCTCTCTACCATTGAGCTACTATGGCCAACGTGCCGATATGACTTAAATTCTCCAACTGACTCGTATTTTCCCGGTAACCACTTAGGAGTTCTCATAAACACGTGAGACAACTACCTTAATGACGACTTACAACATGCAAGTACTTTAAGGCCCGGGCATTATAGTTAACCACTATTAGGTCAATTAATGACAATTAATTGTTCTTTCACACTGGCTGTGTGTAGGTTAAATTGTGGAAACGTAGAGTCAGACTGGAGAATTTAATGTCATATCGGCACGTTGGCCATGGTAGCTCAATGGTAGAACGGCTGGACGGAGACAAGAAGATCCGTGGTTCAAATCCCGGCTATGGCATTGAATTTTTCAGTCTGGCTCTACTGTTTCATATGTACCTATGGACAACAAGTTCTTTTCTTCAGATATTTAATATTGATTCCCGAAAACTTTCCCATAATCCTTAACTGCATTAACATAATGAAGTAATAAAATCTGCTCTTCGCACTTCCCCTTTAACCAAATTAGCACATGAAAATTCACACAAAAGAAACAAAAATTCGCCTGGAGGTCTTAACACTAGATCTCTCTCAAGTTTACCACTGCACATTGCCCTTTTAAGAAATATTTTCAGACAATGAAATAATTTATATGAAGAAATGCCGTTTCCACCTTAAAATATATTTTGCAGTTAGCCGAATAGATAGTGAAGACACGAAAGCTATTTAATCTGTGTGCACCATCGCTAGTCTCAAAGCTCATATGTTGCGTACAACAGAAGGGAAGAAAATAATTTGTGTTGATATTGGGACATGCCACAAAAATGCCACTGTTAATAAACTCGGTGTTCCCCTTGACCTTATTCTAGACAATATCCTGGTCTAACGGTGCTTTAAGTTGATTTATTTTTTTTATCTACCTTTTAGGTACAATATATGTGTAGATAACCAGTCTTAATATTAGAATTTTATGAATCTAAGCACTTAAAATGCAGAAAATGCCTCATTCACAAATCGATGTTACAAAGGCATTTGTTATAGCTTTTATTTTAAAATGTGGAACAATTAAAGAAAAACTTAACAACGTTGGAAATATTTGTTTGTTTGTTTCTTTTTCCTCCCATATGTCACCGATACCGTGTTAGGGGCTGGATTCCATTAGCCCGGAAACTCGTGTCGAGGGAAGCCGAAGCACTGAGCCTGATAGAGGAACCAGGGTTGAGGGACCAGCCCAACACCTGGGATGAGAGCGAAAAAAGTGGATGATATTTTAAGGTGAGATGAATGATAGGAAAGATGAATGATGGAGCAATTGGTGGAATGCTGGTGGGGCAGACCGGAGGACCCGGAGGAAATGCGCCCCAACGCCGTGTTGTGCAGCACGAATCTCACTTTGCGGTCGCCTGTAATAGAACCTGGGCCGGCGTGTTGAGGTTTGGGAAAGGAAGTTGTGAACGTGTTTGGAAACTAACTTTATTCCACACAATAATACAAAACAAAACAAAAGACGTTACATTGGTTACACATAGAGTTATTTATTCTCCAACATCCTCACCACCCTGATCTATCTTTAGAGGGATGACCAGCTGAACAGGGCGTATAAGGTGGTTTCCATCCGAGTTGCGAAGAATATCGTTCTAATCCGTCCACCACGTGCTTCTCGTAAACCTTCCACACATCTTTTCTTCCATATCTGTCTTGGGCATGTGTCCTCTTGTAGTAGAACTACGTTACCAACTCTAATTTTTGTACCATGGTCTCGAGGCTGATGAACTTCGTGGATATATCATAGCAAGGGTAGGTAATCCTCGCTCCAACGTTTTTAGAAGTGATCAGCTATTTGCTGGCGTTATCTAAAGGCTCGTCATTCCTTGGTGCTTCTAGTCCGGTGGGTATCGTGGTGAGTCGATCACCAACAAGGAAGTGTGCTGGAGTCAATACTGTGACTTTGTGAGTTCGCAGAATTAAAAGGCCGAGTTGCTGAAATTAAAAATCTCCTTTATTTTCGTAGAAATACTCTTATAGATTACAGCAGCATTACGTTGCGTACACCATCAGTCTATCAAGGTCGATCACAATAACAGTGACAGCAGATTACATCATTAGCTCTCGTTACAATAACACTTCCAGCTGTCTCTCGTTTCACATCACTATTTCACAACTAACACTTTGCGAGCCGTCACTTGCTTAAATATCTAATTCTAGAAGAATAAAGAAACCAAATAATCAAGATATTACTAGAAATTTCCATTTGTCTCAGTTAGTTTGTTTTGGTAAGTCTTTTATCTCAAACGTTATGTTTATCTGCTTATGCAAGCTCGTTATCTGAAACTTCATCCGTCGACTGTTTTCTTATTTGTGCCGAAACTTTTATGCCTGTTGCCGTGACAATACGTCGCCATTATCTTTGTCTTGTGTCAGGGGTATCGTGCTTAATGCGGCTTCTATGCTAAGTAAAATAGTCCGTAGTCCTCCATCGTCAATAGTGGACGTCCAAGTACTTTTCGTAGGCACCGTTTGGTGGAGACAATCTGTCTTTCCCACCTTCTTCGGCACCATTAAATGTTTGCTAACTTTATTCCACACATTACAAAACAAAAGACGTTACATAGGTTACACATAGAGTATATTTGAATACATATAGTAGGATGACAGATGTCGCAGTTATTTATTCTCCACATCGGCATGGTGAGAGTTGAGCAGTTTAACCACTTGGCCACAGTCCGGCCATACGAAGTTTTTTCCACGGCTTTATGTAATTTAGATACATTTTACACTCGGATATAATACATATCTGTGGTGAATTTCATTATAAATTAACTAATAGTTTTGTAACAGTATTTTTGGGTTATGTTCGGAGGAATTTTGAAGTGATTATGAATTTATAAAAATATATATTGGCCGAAGTAGTAATGGTATGACGTAATATGACGTAAAGTGGAGACGTGCCATTGGATCGGCCAATCACAAAATTAAGTAGAAGTAACGATAGTGACGATAAGTCAATAATCTTTAGTAGACAGATATGTTCTTCAGTCTTGTTACATTACGAGAAGTCAATAATCTTTAGGAGGAAGATAAGTTCTTCAGTCTTGAATAGTGACGATAAATCAATAATCTTTAGGAGGAAGATATGTTCTTCAGTCTTGTTAAGTTACGATAAGTCAATATTCTTTAGGAGGAAGATATGATCTTCAGTCTTGAATAGTGACGATAAATCAATAATCTTTAGGAGGAAGATATGTTCTTCAGTCTTGTTAAGTTACGATAAGTCAATATTCTTTAGGAGGAAGATATGATCTTCAGTCTTGAATAGTGACGATAAATCAATAATCTTGTTATAAAGAGAAAGAGATTTTTGTTGTAATGGTGGAGTGTGATGCATACTGGTACTAGATCAAGAACATTTTAAGTTGTAGTTTGAATCCGTTTAAATACAACAAACGAATGAAGGAATATATCACACAACTTTTCTCGTGGAAATCGATTATTACTTCAAAATAATCATGAAAGTGAACATATGAACATAATTTTGGAGCCGATGTTGGCGTGGATGCCTTGAATGAATTGATGATCCAAGAAAGAAATCAGAATTAACATTACAAGACAAATTCCTGTTACAGTTTTGACAAAATTAAATAAGTATTTTCATGAAATTGAAAAGAATGTTTCTTTTAAAAATTAACTTTAGAGGCAATCACTGGGAATTTTACACGCTGATTGTTTAATACATTAACAAATCTTTTTTTTATCCAATATGAAATTTTAAATTTAGAATACCAAAATTCATATGCCTTCCCAACTGTGTGAACTGCTATAGCCTATGAAATATAAACGCTAATAAAATCCCATGCATGGGACTGAAGTTTATATCAAGTAGCTATATAATTATACAAAATTTCTCAAGCTCTATCACTGGTTCTGTGAAATATATGTAGTGCACTTAAAAAACTAGAACTTTCGAAAGACTAATATTGTCGTTCCTGACTTTATAAAACCCCATATGAATACTGAGATCATCGTGGCCTTCGTTTAAAGTTGGTCTTAGTACGATTATGCACACTGTTGCCATAGTCACAACTATTGACATCATTGGCTCCCGTAGCGAAACATAACTGCCATTAGTGTAATATCTGTGGCTAACTAAACGGGACAATTTGGACACTTTATAAACTTCAAGCATTTTCCGAATCTCATGCGAAATAAAATTTTCAGTGTATTTTATTTAGTCACCAAAGAAAAAAATGAGAGGAACTATAAAAATCCCAACTTTGAACACTTCCATTTTCATCTCCCCTTATAGAAAATGAGTACCAATTTACAGTGAAAGCAGAAATTCATATGAATCATTTTTGTTTCAGTACGTTTTGCATAAGTTATTCGTTAAATTCTATAACAGTTGAAAAACTTTACAAATTTTCTATATTTGGTTGTAACTATTCTATTTTCAAGTTTCTATTTATAAATGACAAATATTCTTCAAGCAAATCCAGTTTTGAAGGATTGTCATTATCTTTTGTTTGTTTAGTACTGATTTCATAGATTTCCAATTACACCATAATATTTCATAACAACTCTACACAGCATAGCTTTATTTATATTAGATTACTGTAAATTTTTAGTACTTTAAGGAACTTCTTTGATTCTTGAAATATCATGTTATTTTTTATACAGCATATCGTGCTTTCCAATATAAGGAACTCAATAAGGATATCATCAGAAGTCAATATTTTATAATCTTTTTCACATAATACTTTATGAAGTATAACGTATTACTCTCTTCAAATATTTGGTGAAACTTTTGCTGCCTTGAAGAATTCGAAAAAGTATTTCTTCTCCAACTTCTTATTGTTTCTTCTGAAAATGCAACAGATTTGAAACTTTTAAGTTTACATCCAATTCAGGACAACATTCTTCTCTGCAATTTGCCCTAGTTTCATATGTGATTGTTTAAAGTGGGAGAGCACAACATTCTTATGCACTATTTTATGATGTTATCTGGAAACTAGGATAAAACTTCTTACAATCTAACCACGTGGCATTCGGTTCACATTTATACAGTGGAAGAGCATCACATTCATCTTATGTAAGTCATATTGTGTAGATATCTGTGCTGCTAAAAATAAAAAAAATTATGACAAACAGCATTGTGGTTGAACTGAAAGTCCTATTCTATTGCAGTCAATTTAATACAATTATATTTTTTAAATAAATTAAGGCCAACGGGATATGAAGCTGACAAATGTATTTATAACTTTTAACAGGCTTATTAGTTTTTTATGAGTAGATGACATTTTGTGTTAAAGATTACACACTCAGATTGTGATGTTGAGATCCTCCGGATCATGTTTCCGACCACCATTTTCTGGTCATCATCAGCGAGTGGTGCTAGCTGTAGCTAATATAATATTTTCATCTACACTTACAGAGAGGAAAATTGTTTGCTATACTGCTATTTATTTCAAAGGATTTTTACAATATACTCAAGTTAGGAGCAAATTTATTGGAGCTGCAGCAATTATACATTCCTTTATTACTGAAGTTATGGCAACCATATGTAGCTTGTGTTGGAAACATAAAGTGGAAGTGATATGAATTTCACACTAGCCCGTTGCTGGCATTTATTGCTGTCCAACCCAACCTGACACAACGTGCGATCAGTGTTCTTGATTATCATATGCAATGAGAGGGAACACAGCCTCCTGTAATAATTGTAGAAGGCTTTGGTAGCAGCTGAATCACCAAAACAAGCAAATAACAATGGTAGTGGTTCTGCAAGTTTAGCACATCTGCTTTGTAATTTGATAATATTCAGGGCTACGAGAGAGCTTAATTAAACAATTACTACAACAACGAAAATTTTAAGGGGAAAATGACCCAGGACTTCCATAGCTGCATCTTTATTGTTATTGCATGAACCATAATCATTTTCATTTCGCTAAAACTAAATGAAAGCCTTGGGTCTAGCACTACAGTTTTACAGCTGGAAACAAAATAGATGTTTATCATTTTGGGGGCGAATTTTACACCAGAATTAAATAAAGTTTCACTCTTCAGCAGCGCACTTAATTAAATTATAGCTAACACATAATATGTTGGTACTTGTTTACTTGCCCTCATATGTAAGAAACTGTTATATTTATTGTGCTGTTTCAGTTTTATATTGTTTAAAATAAAATAAAAGTGAATGTATAGTTTGTGTAATATAGAACAACAAATTCACAATACTGTGACACAGCAGCTATGAAAATATAATCAGGCGGTCATCATCGGGCATACAAAACTGCAAACAGATAAGCAACGCGTCCAGCGATAAGCACTATTGTAAGTTCCTGCACTACGAGGAAACCTCCAGATGTTAAAGAATAGGATGTTACTGAATTATTCCTAATATTTTCACAGCAAGTGGAGATATCTTAAACAAGTAATTTGAGATAGCAGACTTGTGGCCTGTTGGTTCAATGTGCTAACGTGGATAACACTAAAAAAAATGAAAAACGTGTAGGTGCTCTCTCTCTCTCTCTCTCTCTCTCTCTCTCTCTCTCTCTCTCTCTCTCTCTCTCTCTCTCTCTCTCTCTCTCTCTCTATCTCTCTCGTGCTATGGCTATGACAATAGCTTTCAAGTGAAACGTGCGGCAGTACTATCTCTCCGCCTCACGGCTGCATATACCTGGGTCGACGTCGGGACTCCTTCCTCGGTCTCCACGTCGTCGTCGGCTGCTTGCTGTACCCTTGGCTCTAGCTGCTTCTCCTGCATGGATTCTTCTTTGGTTTCTCAGGGTACTAAGGCTGAGACAAAACAAACCAACGATAATCTCTGAACTGCTTTAATTTGTCCTTGCATTTGTGGAACCCGGGCACTCTTAAATAACTGCACTTTCGGCGGACATTTTATAATACATTTTACTGAACGCGACACGTCGTCTGCACACCAGACGGAAGTATACAATACACTTGACTGCAATGAGCAAAGAATGAGCAACAACTGAGGACTGCTACCCTCTTATATACACACAGCACGGCGTCACAAGGAAAAACTAAGATGTTATTGACCTATGTAACGGTACAGTAAAATAGCTAGCATTCCATTCTATTGTCTGACATCCGCCCTTCATAGACTGTCGTCCGGGAGTGCAGTGTTTCTCACGTATATCTGCCCAGGTTCGTTACAATATTTTACAACAAAGTCTACAATTTTGCCTTCGCTAACATAACTAGTTACAGTTCTTAAATTTATGAATAATTATTAAACATATTACATAAGTAAATGGATAATTGATCCGAGGACCAAAGTTCCTCTTTTGTCTTTCTTGTCGTTGTTTGTTTATTTTTGTTTTGTTTGTTAAGTGGTTATTAAAATATTTTGTCTAAGCTTTCAACTCTTATACAAATGTATGTATTTTACATATTTATTTTACCTGACAGTGCAATTATTAGAATTCTGTCTAATAAAGGTTGAATCCTTCTTAATAATTTTACATGTTGTACATTAAAATTAGAGGTGGTTTAAAGGTTGAACGAAAAGTAAATGCAACTCTTTACGTCCTATTAGAAGTTACGTATTAAAAAGGGAGAAAAAATTAACTGCATGACAGCAACCGAAACAATGATTTCTGGAACAGCAATTTTCGGCGATGCGGAATCGGCCACCAGAAGAGCTGCAGAATCACTACAGAAGTAGTCTAGATGATGCAAGAAGGCAGTTAATCGTTGTTCAGTGTCACACTGGCAGATGATTAGTTCGAGATCTGAGTGCTCTTTAAGGCATTAAATCTTGATATCGACAGTAACGAACTACTAAGAATCGACATTTCTATACTTGGGAAGCAGTTTTAAAGCTATATCTAAAGCAATAATCTCACCCATCTTATTTAAATACCAACTTATCAGCATCTGATGCCAGTTAGCTGCAGACCATGCATTACCTATCAACCTCCTTATATTAGTCACGACTACAATTATTTCGGTGTAGTTCATTAACATCCTGCATATTCGTGTGACATTGCGAAGCACCTGGGGTCCCGTAGAGTGAGTAAGAGAGGGCGTTACTGAATTTACAAATAAGTGAGCTAGATTTCTGATGCAGGAAAGACGCTTTGAGTTAGATGCAGTGGGTGCTTCCACTGCAGGGAATTGAAGACGTCTTCTAATTTTTAATCTCATGATCTTTTACATTGCCAACTACCGATAACAAATAAGGGAACGGAATGTGTTCCAGTCAAAACCTTGGTGGCGAGAATTCCAGAAAATCCCTGATTTAAAGCTCCCTATGGACGAAAATATTACGTTTGAGTTGTTCTGTGCATTTTACTCAAATATAACAGTATCAAAAACATCAATTCAGAATCATACAAGAATGCGACATAATATTTTAAAAAGTAACATTTCAATCAAAGCTGTTTCAACATTTTGAATTTTTCTAGTAATTTTTATTCAAATACTACATGTTTGAGATGCGAATGTAAAGCTTGAATTTTCTGGAAATTACCTGTGAAGATATCATCACTTGGAAGGCCTTTTCCCCTTTAATTTTGTATGACTGGTATACCTAAGAACAGACTAAAATATATTACACAAAAATGTGCATTTTTAAAGCACACAATCTTTTATAAAATAAATTATTTTAGTATCAGTCTTTACCGCTATTGCTGTTTCTCTTTCAGTTTTAGTAGTTCTCCTTTTTAAAGCTATCGTCACCTATCGCCCCTCACAATATTGAAAGGAGCGTTGGAGAGGTTATGGGATATCTGGGCCCGCATATAGCGATGCGGTTTACAAACACGTGTTTATTGTCTCAGTTTCCTGTATCCCCCCTTGTACCTATGAGTGCAGAGTGAATCTTTTTATGCAAGGGTTTCTTTTGATGTGCATGAACTAGTTAGAAAAGTGAGTTCTCACAATCCGAGTGAGATGGCTTAGGCGGTTTCGTCTGTGGCCTGCATTCGGGAAGCCCGGGTTCGATTCCCGTGGCCAATCTTAATGACCTATGAGTTTTATCGGGAGTTTTACCAGGTCGATAGGGTCGCTAGGTAGGTAAATCACACCCCCCACCGAATTTCCTGTCCCTCCAGTTCTCCTCCATTATCATTTCATATTATCTTTCATCTGGTGGTCTCTTTCAGGGTAGAAGTGTCGGCGGTAGTCTCGGCGATGATGGCGGGATGATATGCTCTGAGTGAACCACTTCCTCCTCCAGTAGGTCGGCTGCCAGTCTCCGACCAGACTGCTGGAACCGTCTTCAAACCACAGTAGGGAGAATGTCCTGGGCTCCGGGGAAAGTTTCCATCTAAGTATAAATGTAGGAGTCCTGCCCTCTGCACTGTGGTGGCTCCTTGGGACGGCCGCCCTCTATCTCCTCTCGCCTCATCCTTCCTTCAGGGATGCCCCACTTGGGGGCATAAGGTAAAATATACCAAGACTGGTCGCAGTGCTGAATCTCCACAGGAAAAGAAAAATCATAAGAAGAGTCTGCAAATGCTACCTAAAGACAAACAATAGAGAAACGAATGTGAATATAACACATGGAGCTTTCCTTTTTTCATCCTCAGAGCCCAGGTTCCCAAAACTCTTCAAAAAGTCTCATAATTTGCACTTAAGCAAACTTCAATAAATTTCAGTATAAGAATTTCAAATAATTTATAAACTTGAATTACTTTATAATTAGCAATTGATCAATTATGTGTACCGTCCTGCGCCGTGGCGTAGCGGGCTAAGGCCGCATGCCTTGGTCCCTGGTCACGGAAAGCGGCCCGGGTGCGATCCCACCCATGTGGTGGGGATTTTAGGTCCCCGGTATAGGACCGGTGCCCACTCAGCATCGTGAGGAAAGTGAGGAACTTCGCGAGGTAAGCGGCCCTGGTCACGGAAACCAACGTTCCGGCTGGGGGATGCCGAGATGCTGACCACATCTCCTGCCCGTATCCTCTGCCGTGCGTAAGTGGGCGTGAGGCCGGCAGTCGGGTTGGTAAACCTTGGCTGTCGCGCCATGGGTTGTTATTATTATAATTATGTATAAGTGCATTTGTATTTGTAATATCAGTGGTCGGCAGTACTTTTATTGTAGTTCTTCAGGATAAATATTCATTAACTCTACCTACACAGTGAGCATTATCTTACGATACTTCTGGATCTTGTAGCTTGTTTGCTCAGATTTGTTTGAAGTCGTAGTGACTTCAATTTGTTTAGATTTCCCTAAAGCTTAATTTCCGACACATGATTTGCTTCTGAAATCAATGTAAATATGCTTGTTCGTTTTATATGACGGTCTTGAAATGACGCGATAGTTATGCGAAGTAAAGGTATTACAGATGTCTAGAAATCTGTGCCTTCTGAGTGACAGCCATGTAGGTTATCGCTAATAACAGTGACAGCTGCATGTGGTGCCATTAAACATGCTCAACTCAGCCAAAACGCGCCTGAAATTCGCCTATAATTTATGCCTACCAGCTCCTGATTAGCCGTGAATGTGAAGCGTGGCGTAGACATCCAGAGCTCGGTGTTTCCCCCTCACGCAGCGTACGTCATAGGTCATGTGGGCGGTTGGCAATGACAAGAGGAACACGCTGAAATGTCATGAAGCGATGTCACGTGTCGACCCTGTCTTTTGCTCGATAGCATCTGCAACATCGACTTTGAGGAGATCAAAACTGATGGTTATCTGACTTGACTTGCATTACTGCAAATTCCTCATTAAAACCAATGGCAGTGAGGTTTACAAACCGCGATATATTCTCTTGGAGTTGAAATATCATTCACTGTCTTCTTCAGTTTTGTTTCGATTACTGGAGTTGCCATATCAATTTTGCACTGCTAACATTATACATTTTACCAAACTTCGAGAACTTGTAAAATTATATTTTACTCAAATTAGCATTTATCAATGTTAGCACCAAATAAATATGTACTCTGTCACTTTTACTATTTACACATTGAAGTTGGAATAATTTGTATTATACTCCAACTAAATTTATGAGTTTCTGGCATTTAAATACCCTCACATGACAATTTAAATGTCCATGCTCACATATGTCTTCACAGAATTGTCATTTGAGTACCATTGACTGTACTAAATTTATATATTTGAAATTAGCTGGCAAAGTTTCAGGTGGAATTTTGTGTGTTGGTATGATGGTTATTTCTTACAATATGTGGCACCATGGAAACAAAACACTGGCTGCAAACATTGAAAGCAAATAGTAATGTTTATATTTTGATTTTGTGTGAGTTTCTAATGGTCGGGGTTTTCTTGTGCTTCTGATAAAACTACATAGTGTTTATATATAAATGATGAGTTTTAGTCTGTATAAAGGTATTTTACACATCAAAACGCGCATATAACTGTTATATAGGTTAAAGGCAAAACATTCTTTGAAACAACTGACTTTTTGGAAATTAATTGTTCTTTCACACTGGCCGTGTGTAGGTTAAATTGTGGAAACGTACAGTCAGACTGAAAAATTCAATGCCATAGCCAGGATTTGAACCACGGATCTTCTGGTTTCCATCCAGCCGCTCTATCATTGAGCTACTATGGCCAACGTGCCGATATGACATTAAATTCTCCAGTCTGACTCTACGTTTCCACAATTTAACCTACGCACGGCCAGTGTGAAAGAACAATTAATTTCCATTAATTGACCTAATAGTGGTTAACTATAAAGCCCGGGCCTTAAAGTACTTACATGTTGTAAGTCGCCATTAAGGTAGTTGTCTCATGTGTTTATGGGAGCTCCTAAGTGGTTTACCGGAAAAAATACGAGTCAGTTGGAGAATTTAATGTCATATCGGCACGTTGGCCATAGTAGCTCAATGGTAGAGCGGCTGGACGGAAACCAGAATATCCGTGGTTGAAATCCCGGCTGTGGCATTGAATTTTTCAGTCTGACTCTACGTTTTCGCAACTGACTGTTTGTTGACTGTGTACATAGGATCATGAATAGGCCAAACGATACATGGGAATAAACACCTAAACATAACACAACAATGGGAACATACTTGAGGCCTGATGTGGCAAGAAAACTAATGTCTGTGTAGCAAAGGCTGGCATCAGATGAAATCCTAAGGAGATGCACATTGGGTAAGACACAAAATGCAAATGAAAGTTTACATAACATGATATAGCATAATTGAAATATTTGTTTCAAAGAAGAGAGTTCAGGTTGCTGTGACATCAACCATCAGTGAATTCAATTTGGTTGTTCTGCCTCACTCAAGAAACAGTCAGACATAATGGACATTGAGACTTCGCCAGCATCTCCAAAAATTAGCCAAGGGAAGGACCAATTACGCTTACTTCATTCAGCAACTTCGGCGAAGGTAACCTCTAAAACATCCAGAAGGAAACTGAAATTGAAGAACACTGCTGCAGAAGAGAAAAGAAAGAGGCAGGAGGGTCCACGTTATCCATCTAGAGGTTTTAGTCTGCTTCAAGGCATGCAGCTGAGAAGGAAACTGTTTTGGATTTTAAAATTTGATTTACTCATTTATAGTTTTTTTTTAACATTTTTTGTCATTCAAAATGTTCCACACGATGCAATTTTGATTCAGTTCCTCTAAAATTTCCAACACATGTTCTTAGAAAGCAAACAAAGGTTTCTATCATATGGATTTTTAATATTCACTATATTTTTTAAGTTATTGATATAAAAACTCAAAGATTTAATCAGTTTTTAGCCTTTTTGTTTGTTTTTCTTCTGGAACTAAAGGCAGTATAAGAAGTTCATGTGATATATCTTTTCTTTATAACAATCTGAATATTTTTAGAAATAGAAAAATTCAAATTTTGAAAACTTTCATCACGTGGAGCGGTTTGAATTTTGCCCAAATTTTGAATTTCACAAATTAATTACTCAAAAACTATTGCAGATATAAAAACCAAATTTTGAATTATATGTCCACTATGAATCAGAGCTAAGTGGTAAAAATTTCAGCAAGATTGATTGAAAATTACTGGATTTGGGGTTTTCGGTGCTGTATCCCCTTATTCATTTGCGGCCAATGGTGGAATTACATCGCGCTGCTTATTGGTGTAGAGTGTTCATATGTAAATACGACAACTACTTTGCTAAATTTCCCAATTTCTCAATTTCCCATTCTGCGGTAATATTAATGCGTTTGTAAAATCATATGAAATCTGGATGATTATTTCAGAGTTTATGTTAAATGTTTGCAGAAAATTGAATAAAACTATTTTATAAAACGTTTGAACGATGTGCAAGAACAACATTATGCATATTTGAAGCTGTGGCAGATAAGATATTTGTGTGGGAAATGTAAAAAAGTCTTGTAAGGGGATATGCAGGCCTCTCTGGTTGAAATATATCACTAAATTAAGAATTTAATATTTTCAACTTAAATTTATTAAATATTATTTTAGACGTTCATTAAATGCCTTCATTGTATTCAAATAACATTTCCAGAAAATTATTATGCATGTTAAAATAACCATTATAACTCAATTTTCTAGGATCTCATCTCATCGAAATCTTAATAGAAATATGTAAAAACAGTCGATATTAGAATCAGTCAGCGGCCACGAAGCTCCTTAGCACTGGCCGCTTTGCATGGCCGGTTCATTTATGGCCAAATTGTAATTTCAAAATGCAAACATGCATAAAAAGCATAAAGATTGTATTAAAACGTGGCCCCAGAGAGAGATTAGCTCTCGGCGCTTGTGGTCCGATAGAAAAAGAAGGCACAAAATAACAAACATGAGAGCAATTAGATTCAGTTACAACAATGAGGCACTACAAACAGTAATTTGTTTCCTGATATCGATTTCTCTGTTTGCTATGGGCTCGCTGGCGACTCTAACAGAAGCGACACAATTGTTATTGGTTGTTGTTGCTGTTGAGCTAACTAAATACCCATGTCGGTAGTGCAGTTAACAGTGCAGCAGTTAGGATGTTTTTACTTCTTTTTTTATGAGTTTCCACCAACCCACCCCCGATAACGAGCTAACACAATTTCACTGGCCGTTCACACGCATGTGTTTGTGATCATCTCGCCCCTTGTCCATTAGCTCCACCGTGTGCCTCGCCTTTTTTTTTTTTTTTCTGAAAATGCTCTGTTTGTTCATCCGTTTAAACCCTAAGGGGAAGAGCTTCACAAAAGGAACAGCTTTTCCTATTTCCTTGTATAATATAGCATGGTAAGAACGAACTTGTGCTGGCAGTGTTAACTTGTGTTCTAAAATTGGGTAAAGACAACACTTAGTAGTAATATTGGGATATCGATATTGAGTCATTAAGTTGTTATTTTCACCATGCCATGTTTGGTATCCCTGCCCCTCAGTCCATCTAAAATACTGATCTTCTTACTGCATAGTTTGTGTCCTACTAAAATATAAATGAGAGAATATAAGCAAGTTTATCAAAACGTATAACGTGAAGTTTTTGAGTTGGACATTTCAATCTGAGGTTCTTCGATTGCCCATTAGGTTTGAGCGATGTTGGGCACGGTTGCTAGATTATTATTAAAATTCTAAATCTCTCAAACTCCAAATAAGCTTATTATAGCTTTTGTATTGACTATTATTATACCGGTCGCCAATCTAGAAAGTGATTGACATTTCGTACGGAGAGAGAGGCAACGTTGCCGCCTATTGCTGCCACGTGGAAAGCGCAATAGGATTACGCGTGCGAAGGTGATACAGTTGCGACTGCAATGGGTATTTTATTATTATTTATTATTGTTGTTATTATTTATAATACTGTACACAAAGACATTAGTACAGTCGTGGATCTACAGGCAAGCGCTAGAACATGCAAGAACAGATCAATGTAAAGATCATCGTAACAAAAGAGGCATACCTGTGACATTTTGATGCTTATTGAAGTGGGAAAGTGCCGCTTACATAATTTTTGCCGGGAGTTTCCAATTTATAGCCCAATGTCTAACATTCTTCCTTAGAATGCTTTCCTTTCCCAATCTTAACTTTAATGCCCTTACTGATACCTACAGCACGCGAAGTCTTATCAAGCATCTTTCAATTTCTCCTCATCGAAGTATTCTCTCACAGAACATATTATTTACCGTGTATGTCCTTTAATTGGAATGCTTTTACCAAATATAGTTTTATTTGGTTCCCGAGCACGTTCAGGTTTTCGTTTGTCACTATATTTAGACATAATTAAACATTCATTAAACGCAATTGCAAATGATCACAACACGTGCAGAGATACACGTGGACTCAGACCAACGTAAACCAAGGACATTGACACAAGTAAAATGCAAAGTAACTTGCCAGTACAGGATCTCTAACTGTTGCACATGTGAGGGAATTCTGTTTATGCAGCGTTATCAGAAGAGAAACAAAAGCCAAAGTATTGTGTTTACTGCAGAGTTTGCATAACTCGCTTGCCCGAAAGTCATGCTAAGCACGTGTTAGAATACTGGCAACCAAGGTTTAGCGTCACACGTTGTCATGAAAACGTCTCGACTTTAATTGGTCATTTTAATGGTTACTATTAAATGTGGTTACTGTCAATCACATTCTAGTTTGGTGACCAGTATAATATGTAGTTTTAATAAGAGCTTTATTCAGAGTTTAAAAGTGATAAGGAAACTTAAAATCGAACTATCTCTGGTTTCGGTTTTCTAGTAAGCCTAGGAATTTTCCTTTCTGTATTCATATTCATGCACATAATTGCGCTCATGAAGATGATCAATAATCTCTTGACCATAACGTGCAGGAGAGGTTGAAAGGACAAAATATGACAAGTTGATCGAAATAGCTGTAATACGTGATTCATTACACCGTGACAAATTAACAGAGATAAGAAAATGCCTATATCTACGAAAATTCCTGCATTACCAGGCGACAGCAAACAGCATTTTCCACATCTGCGTGTTTCATTTAATCGTGGTGCCAAAGCCACAGCAGCGCCTACCGCTGCATTTGCTGATCCAGAATGTGATTTTATTTTATTGTCTCTTAAAACCTAAAGACCAACATAAACAGCCATTAGATCCTCAAAACGGGAAATCTTTAGACCAAACAACAATACTGAGGTGAAACTAGAGTATTAAATGCAGAAAATTAATTTTTGTAACACTACACGTGCTTAGTAGAGGAAAAATAACCAGGCACCTATACTAGCAGATCTAGAATTTTCTCCCAGTAATGTTGACCTTACCATTTGTAATTTTAACCACATAGATACACATCGTACTGGTTTTTAAGTTATACGTCTTCAACCTCCAATCATCAGTTAATAATTCCCACAACACAGCCATCAAAGTTTCAATCACTGAATTGGAATGTCTATTTCACTAGAAAAACACAATCAGTAATATCGAACAGGATGGCGTAGCCGGTAACATAGTGTAACAGGAGCGTTGGAGCACCCTGTAACCAGCTGGGAACGGAAGGTAGGGGAGGACCGCGTTAGCCACACCCCTCCCTCGTTTGTCTTATAGTGGTGACAGCCAGTGGTCGGAAAGAAACATAATTGTGCGTCTGTTTCCCTTCCACCTGTTTCTCGATCCTTCGTTTACTGGAACAGTCTCCTGGTCACTAGAAACCGGCGATATTCCGATATAAAGAGGGTTACAGACAGACAGAGTCAGTCAGTTGTTGTGCTGTGTTGAGTTGGTCGGTCAGTTAGTGAGACAGTCGCAGTTCTTGGTGTAAGAGTTAGTCAGTGACGTGTTAATGAACGAGAAGATTGTGCAACGGAAGACTGTACGAACCGTGTATGAGTATCGGAGTTGATGTAATCGCGAGGCCAAGTGAAATTGTAACGGACGAACTGGTGAATCGTAATTGGTGTATTACGTAATTTTGTGTAATTGGCAAGAGTTAAACTGTAAGTCGGTAGAAATAAAGAACATTGTTGAGTGGTGTAATTGGACTTTTTAGTCCACGAACCCACAAAGTCACAATATGTGGACGCATATGGAGATCCTGTAGGCCGTTCAATTTGTTTTAATTTTATTAGTTTTAACTTTTATTATTATTTCTTGTAGTTTCCCTACGTCTCCAAGGGATGAGGTATGAGGTACAACCAGGCTCGGTGGGGAGGGAGGATGTAGGGCTTCTACATATTGAAGTTCTTTTGCATCTGTTCTCCTAAGCAGTCGCCCTCCGGAAAGGTAGGGATAGATGTAGGAAGGAAATAAGATGGCTGGAACTAGAAGACACGATACCAGCGGCCAGATTCTCTGCAGCATTCAGACTGTGCAGTGTTCACCTCTCAGGCAGAGAATGGAGGGAGCCTTCAGAGGATGGATGAAGGTTTTGAAGAAAAGCATCCACTTTCCCTGGCATGCAACGCCGAGACTTCCGTCGAATCTGACAGCCCTAAAACGGTCAATCAGGATTAAGGTAAAGTGAAATGGAGGGACAGGAAATTTGGGAGATGTAATTAGTGCCCCAAAGAAATACCGGAAAGCCGAAAGGTCAGAAAGGTCGGCCGCGGGGATTGCATCTACAAACTCCCGAATATTAGTCATACGCACTACCAACTGTGCTTCACTTGATGCAACAAGTAAATGCCAGATTCTATACTTAATGCCACATGCAATTTTGGGCATAATTTTAAAACAATAAAAAATTATACATATAATTAGTTGTACGACGAGCATATGCTCAAATAATGAAAGCATATAGATTACGTGGTACCTTAATGACATCTATTCGGCCCGTGCTGAATTAGAGATACGTTTGCTATGGTTGCATGTGGTTTGCATGTTGAAGCTGTCATCTGTTTGTTCAGAAGCAGAGGTAGAGTTGTTATACACATAACATGACGAAGTAAAATGCTATGGTACAGGCAGAAGCTGTCTGACACACAATCCATGAGGTATCTCGGTTATGACAGGACTGTATAGTTAATGCAAAATAAAAATAAACAAATAAAAATAATAGTATGAAATGAGATCATTTTGATCAATCTCCTTAAGAAATATTACTTATGCATATTAATTTTAATATGCATAATTATGCATAATTATGCTGGAATGAAGTATACATATTAGTTAATGTAGATCTTAACTTTATTCTAGATGAAATAATCTTCGCATATCGAACTGACTAAACTGAACAAGCATTACTTAAGTACTATTGGTGAAAGTTAATCTTGGTATTCCAGGTAAAAGCGTGGCGGTCCAACAAATCCAAATATCAGCTCCTAAGCAGAATTAATTTATGTAAACAAACACAATATGAGGAAGAAGAAATATAACAACACTGCAACCTTCCTTCAAAGAAAAGATAAAAGTACATTGTAATTAATCTACAAAAAGTAAAATATAATATTAATTATTAAATCTAAATCGAAAAGATTAAACAAATTTTGTTCAACTCAATCAGAAAAGGTAACTGAACATAGGTTAGAAAGTGTGTAGAGGCCAGAAAACTTTGGTGATTTTATGACTGAAATAAATGCTCGAAATCATTTTACAATCAGCGATGTTGTTTTTCCACAGTATAGGTGCTATGGATAGCACTCCACAAGCACGAATGGATCTTAATGTACTAGTATCCCAGATGATGCAAAGTGTCAAGGAAGTGGAACACATAGTTATAAATCAAAATGGTATAAAAGCCACTGGTATGGCTGCAATACAAATTAATATAGTTAAGCATTGTAGAGGATCAACGTGATTTGGATATATTTAGTAATTGGAAATTAATTGTTCTTTCACACTAGCCGAGTGTAGGACGCGCTATGAAACGGTAGAGCCAGACTGAACATTAATTTCCATTAATTGTACTTAATAGTGGTCCGAACTATAAAGCCCGGGTCTTAAAACACTTACAGCATAGTAAGTCGCCATTAAGGTAGTTGTCTCATGTGTTTATGAGAACTCCTAAGTGGTTTACCGGGAAAAATACGAGTCAGGTGGAGAATTAAATGTCCTGTCGGCCTTTTGACTTTAAAGTCCTTGAATGTAGCTTTAAATTTCTACAAGTAAAGTACACCTGAAATATAGGGTGCAATATTTTTTTCAGGATACGCGGTGTGATTTATGCCCCTTTTGCATGGACCTATGTAAACGTAATTTAAATATTACACAGTAGTTAAATTCACACATCCTTATACAGTAATCATACCGAATTTCAATTTATAATAATGTTTAGTTTTCTATATATTCAAATTTTAATATTGGTAAAAATTAGCCTTGTCTGGGTAAAAGTAACCTCCCAGTGCCCTTAACTTGACTTGCATTGCAGTTACTGAAAGTACCTCACAAATCTTTCTGCTGCCACAATTGTGGATAACATACTAAAGAATAAACTACTAAATAATTATATATTTGGTGTATGCAGATGATCTTCTCATGCAATCAAGTTCTACTAACGGACAGTATAGCTCTTCAGTTGTTACGAGCAATGTTACTTTAAATCCAGCTAAAACCACAGCGTTGCTTAAATCAAAGAAAAGATTAAGTGAAGTTTTTAACACCTTTATGGACAAAATGTAACTTACAAATACCATTAGCACATCTGGGAATCATTTTGGATTCAAGTTCTCCTTTCGATTACACTAATTTCTCCATGGTAGCTGCTTTACATGCGATGTGGACGCGCAGCTTAAACAAACAAGACGCTCTTTGAACAACGTGTCGTGCAAATCGAGAATCATCACAAATCTCAATACAAATTTTTAATGGCTGGCCCCATAGTTCAGTCGGTAGAGCACCTGCCTGCCGTGCTAGGGATCTCGGGTTCGATTCCCGGCGGTGGTGGTGTGGAATTTTCTCCCACCGAGATAATTGGTGCGAATGAGAGTGCGAATGATCTAATGTGAGTGATCTAATGATTAAAACCCAATGAAAACGAGATAACACCTTCGATATGTTTAAAAGAGAACGGCCGCCAATATGACCATTGCAGTTCAAGGAACAAAGAAAAATTTTAACGAAATAATTAATAGGTACCACAGTCATAACGCAAAATAAGGAACAAAACTGAGTCACTGGTAAACAAACACGATGATAATATCCAACATTAGTAATAAAGGAACTTAATTGTTCGTTCTCACTAGCCGTATGTAGGACGCACTATGAGGGGGTAGAGCCAGAGTGAAAAATTCAATGCCATAGCCGGGATCTCAAACACGGAACTTCTGGTTTCCGTCCAGCCGCTCTAACCATTTGAGCTACTATGGCCAACCTACTGACATGATATTAAAGATCCGTTAGAAGATCCGTGATTCAGATCCCGGTTATGGCATTGAATTTTTCCAGTTTTTCCAGTTTTTCCCCTTCATAGTGCTTCCTACATACGGCTAGTGTGAAAGAACAATTAATTTCCATCAATTGTACCTAATAGTGGTCCGAACTATAAAGCCCGGGCCTTAAAGTACTTACAGCATAGTAAGTCGCCATTAAGATAGTTATCTCGTGTGTTTATGAGAACTCATAGTGGTTTACCGGGAGAATTACGAGTCAGTTGGAGAATTTAATGTCATGTCGGCATGTTGGCCATAGCAGCTCAAATGGTTATAGCGGCTGGACGGAGACCAGAAGATCCGTGGTTCAAATCCCGGCTATGGCATTGAATTTTTCAGTCTGGCTTTTACCGTCACATAGTGCGTCCTACACGCGGATAGTGTGAAAGAACAATTAATTTATAGCGTTTCTTCTGCTCTAAAGTATCGTTCCCAAAGGCGATTTGTACTATATCAGAATTTTCCTTTGACAAGCTTTTTGATGAGATATTTAAGAATAATTAGTCTAAAACTGTGTTCCGGATGAAATAGCAAGCTTAGGAAAACTGGATACCATATAAACTTGTTGGTGCTATGCTTCAATCCCTGGTTTTGAAGTAAGTGAAGTTCATATTTGTGATGTTTCTATGGTTCGAGATTTGTAGCCAGTCCCCTATAACCACTAAAGTCCTCCGGCAACCGAGGTAAAGTAGAACTCTATAAAATATAGAACCTGTAAAACCGTGGAGTGGATGTTAGAGAAACTTTGCCTTAATCATTTGCGGCTGTATTAACGTGTTTCATAGGGAGAGAAAAGTTCTAGAAAATTAATACATATATTTAAAAAAGGTTATTCTTTGGTGTTACACAGAAAAATAATGGAAAATGAAAATTGGATTGCAGGGCTGTGCTCTAGAGGTCCATTTAATTAACTCCATGAATATTTAACACGGAAATTGCGTTGAGTGTGTCTGCTTGATTTTAGCAGATTCTCTTACACACATACACACACAGTCCATGACGCTATGCCGATAATTGATGCGATAACATGTCCGCCTCGTAGAAGTTTGCCGCCCTGTTCAGGCCCAGCTAAACTTTCGAGGTTTAAATCGATTATCTCGCACATTATTCATTGTTATCTGTCCAAAAACTATTCCTCGCGTATTAATTTAAGGCGTATGTTCAAATCATCAACAGAAAATGGCACCTAACCAACATAGACCGAGGCAGCACGCATCATCACTTCGTTTACAAAATATGCCATATCTGGTCTTTCACAAAATAATCGCCCTCTTCTGCAGCTTAGTGATAGCGTATCTGCCTTACGTTCCAGAGGTCTCGATTTCGAGTCCGGGTTTGCGTAAACTTTCTGGACAAGAATTATTTTCCGAGACTTTTCCTTATTGTCGCTAACCCGTATGTACGATCGCGCAGTTTGTTTACACAAAAGGAACTGATAAGCGGGCAGTGTGAAAACCAAGACTCGCAGACAAAGATAACATGCAGATAAAGGTCTTCCGAAACAAACAAACTGAGATAAATAGAAATGTCTAATCTCCGTTTCATATAACCCTGCCCCGCTGACATGTATCACTCCACCTTCCCCCTCATCCTAATTGGCTAATGCTTTCGCGCCATAGACCATAGGCAGTGCCTTCCTGTCACATTTAAAACTGCAGGAAACGTCATAATAATTGCCAGGAAGACAGATAAAATAATACAAATAAGAATATTGTAACGCGGGCGTTGGAACACCCTATGAAAGCAGCTGAGAGCGGGAGACGAGGGAGGTCAATGTTAGCTACGCCCTCCCCTCGTTTGTCTTATAGTGCTGACAGGGACGACTGGGGAAAGAAACATAATTGTGCGGTCTGTTTCTCTTCCACCTGGTTCCAGAAATTACGGGATCTTTCATCATCTGGAAACGTCTAGAAGACGGCGAGATGCCTATAAAAGGGGCTGCAGCTAGTCAGTGAGTCAGTTGGTTAGTGTGTGAGTGAGGACAGTTCTTGGTGTAAGAAGGCAGTGTTAGTCAGTGACGTGTTAATGAACGAAAGGATTGTGCAACGGAAGACTGTACGTAACTGGTATGTGCATCGGAGTTTATGTAATCGCGAGGACAAGTGAAATTGTAACGGACGGACTGGTGAATTGTAATTGTGTGCAGCAAGTAATGCTGTGTAATTGGCAAGTGTTAAACTGTAAGTCGGTGGAAATAAAGAACATTTTTGAGTGGTGAAATTGGACTTTTTATTTCACGAACCCACAAAGTCACAATATGAAGGCATGCAGTTATAATGAAACTGAGCAAGTTGAAACTGAATGAATGAGCAGTGAAACTGGGACAAGTTTATAATGAAAGACCTTCGGCCTTTTCCACTGGGATTTTTAAACCAGCAGTGTCAGTCCATACTTTTCGTGTGTTCTTCAATCACTCAAGTCTCGTCAAGGTAGTATATTTTGCGACTTACATCTCGGGACAGTCTGATGGTACTTAAATAACTTCTTCGCCACACGGCAATATCACCCCTGGAGTGGTAAGATTCCCTGTTGTCTCAATTTCATGTCGCGATGCTCCTTACACACCTGTAAGTTCAGGGCCCAGCTTTTCGACTTCTATCACTGACGAAAACGGATTCTTCTCTGTGAGTGCATTAAACACATGCACCACAATTCTTTTTTCGCCACTTTATAAAGGTTTTCCCTTGCGACGCTACAGCGAAAAAATGGCGTTAGACTGCCATTTTACATATAATAAGTACACGCGCAATAAACGATCAATAAAATAATTTAGCTCTCGCACTCGGCACAAACCACCTTCGAATGGCGATATATGACTAATCCAGTACAAAACAAGGTCAGTGATAAAAGTCATATAAACAAATATGTCATCACTACCTCTAAATCACGTGCTATCGTGTCATGTGCTTGAGAGCAAAGGAACCTCCTCTTTACTTCGTTTAAGAATTAACATGTATATCAGATACATCAACTCTGTTGCGTAATATATTTCATTAAAACAGTTACGAAAGTATAAATCTGACAATTCTCTTCCAACATATAAAGACGTATCACCATGTTAAACAACGAACTAAGTTTTACCTCACAACAGTCTATACTGCAATAGCAGCCAATGAGAGCTGATAAGGTCACGTGACCGTTAAGAAATACGGGGCAAGCTTATGTGAAACAAGGATTAGTTACTTCTTGACTGATAGAGACTGTTCGGGTTCTGGATTATTTTCGAATAATCTAGAAACTATCAGTGAGGTATTTAAAGAGGCGAGGACTCGCCAAGGGTCGAGTTGCAGTTGAAAAACAGTGAGGTAAGCAGAGTCAGTTGTGAAGTGTTGTAACGAGGGCTAATGTTTGTTATTGTCATCGACCTTGGAAGATTGTGTTGTATATGTGATGTAATGTTGTTACGTGAGAGTTGAAAAGTGTATCCATGCGGAAATAAAGAACATTTATAATTTCGGCAAATTGGAATTTTAATTCTACGAACCCACAAAGTCACGCTATCCTCAAAGATGAGTATCATATAACTCCAATGTCTAAGGACTATAGGCTCATTTGAGCATTTTATCACCTATTTTATCCGATATGACAACTCTAGAGGACATTAATAACAAAAAAGGGAAACAAAATGCCGCTCAAAGGTAACCGATGCCTTAAGATCTGCTGACATATGTATATCCCGGTCTAAAATTAAAAAGATTTAGGCCTGCGTGCATTTTAATTTATACTCGTTAGATCAGTCCGTTAGAGTGCTGTAGTTCATATCCTGACTATATCACTGAATATTTCAGTGTGACTCTACCTTTTATCCTTCACAAGGAATTATAAAACAATGATTAAAATTCAAAGATTGAGCTATTAGTGCTTAACTATGAAACCATAGACTAACTGCATATTTATGACATTGTAAATCACGGTTGGGGGATATTTTCTCAAAATTAATTTGAGAATTTCTGCTGATTTAAGGGAAAATTTAGTTTTGTGCATATTTACTAAGCTAACTCTCACTTTCTTCTCGGGCAGCCAGCCAGCCAGCCAGGTGAAAAGATGATTAGATATCAACGTTTCGGGAGTGTGCATCTCTCCCATCATCAGGATATTTATAAAATGTTATAACCACAAATGAAATACTGGATATAACACAACTATACACAAAGATAAAACACTATCAAAATTCGCATTATTGAACAAAAGACTGTTTTCAGTAAATTAAATGTCAGGTCAGAAGATGGCGTGAGTATAGAAACTTGTGTCAAAGAAACGTAACTACTTAACTTGATTATCAAGCTGTACTGATCTTTGTCTCTTAATTCGATGGATTTCCTCCTTTTCAGAGGAAATCACCAAAATCTCCTTAATTCTCCGCTCCCAGTAACTGTTGCATTTTGCCAAGATGGTCGTCTCCCGAAAATTGGCTCTATGGTCGTTATCAAAACAATGCTCAGCCAGCCCAGACTTCTCAGGTTGCATTAAACGAATGCTCTCTTCATTTTCGATTATTCTAGTAGCGATGGTCCTTCCGGTTTGTCCCATATACGGTGTCCCACATCCACAGGGAATGCGGAAGGACCATCGCTACTAGAATAATCGAACATGAACGGAGCATTCGTTTAATGCAACCTGAGAAGTCTGGGCTAGCAGAGCATTGTTTTGATAACGACCATAGAGCCAATTTTCGGGAGACGACCATCTTGGCAAAATGCAACAGTTACTGGCAGCGGAGAATTAAGGAGGCTTTGGCGATTTCCTCTGAAAGGAGCACGCTTAATCGTGATGCTGGATTTCAGTTCAGCTCCTCTTGGAAGCCGGCCTTAACAATGTAAATCCATCGAATTAAGAAGCAAATATCAGTACAGCTTGATAATCAAGTTAAGTAGTTACGTTTCTTTGACACAATTTTCTATACTCACGCCATCTCCTGACCTGCCATTTAATTTACTGAAAACAGTCTTTTGTTCAGTAATGCGAATTTTGTTAGTGTTTTATCTTTGTTTATAGTTGTGTTATGGCCAGTATTTCATTTGTGGTTATAACAATTTATAAATATCCTGATGATGGGAGAGATGCACACTCCCGAAACGTTGATATCTAATCATCTTTTCACCTGGCTGGCTGCCAGAGAAAAAAGTGAGCGCATTCGTCGCCAGGAAACTTGAATAAACGACTTCGTGGGAGACATTATCCATCATCATAAGCAGTGGTGAAGGCTGCAGGGGCGATTTTGTAGATTCTCTCAAAATTTGTTTCCAACATGTCTTTGAAGACTAGCAGAAACACTGGGACAAGTGCATCGCATTCAGGGGAGATTATTTAGAGAAGAACCATCAAAACTTTGAGGATGTGTAAAGGTACGTTGTCAAAAAAAGAATTGTGATCATTCTTTATTAAAAAGCCTTCGTATATCAATATGAAGAAGCAGAAAAATGATTTTGTAAGAATAGTTTGTAAAATTATATACAAATAAATGACAATAGATTTATAAAATAATGTGAATTTTGGGCAACATAACTTTTTCTCTATGTAGAATACCATTTACGAGGATTATCAGTGACCATATGTTTAATTTATGGTGCTTCTAAATCCCTACTTGAATTTTGAATGAATGAGAATCTTTACACAGCATTGTAGTAATACTTCCCTATGCTAGATTACCTGCCTCGCCAGTTATTAGGGCGTTGGTTCTAAGCCAGCTACCCCAAAGAGTAGGTCACCGATAGCAATTTGTGCACTCGCGAGGCGTGACCCTTAACCCCATTCAGAACGAACACTGAGTCGTTAGTCTACTAGACGTCGGGAATTTCAGAATTCCCGTGACTCTACCTTACTCCTCCAGTCTAAATTTATACAGGTTCTGCTGGTATTTCAAAATGTGCGAACTGAAGCAAAGAAGGTATCGAGCGCCTTTGTTAAGATTGTCATAGAAACTAATAATAAAAATTATTTAGATATATGTGCATAGTTGGTAACATAGGTCTACAATAGGAAGAATAACAATCTTCAAATCTAAATTTTACATTCTACTAAATCTACGTGTAAAACAAATAACTAAATTCTAAGTTTCGATCAAAAATTGTAATATATAATGAAATTATAGAACAAGTATCGTATTTTAATTATTTAGGAAACAATGTTTCTTATATTAGAGATGAAGATATTGAAAGTAAACGAAATAAAATCCAAATAAATATGCTATAATCAATATAATACAATATAATGGAGTGTGATAGGAAACGAAAATAGAGTTGTATAAGATAAATGGTAGTATCATCACAGTTTATGCAAGTGAAACTTGTATTATTGAGGAAAAGGATAAGGCAACGATTGAACAGTGTACGATTAATTTAAATGAAACATTTAAAAAAAGAGATAGATTGGTAGTAATTCTGCTAGGTTCAAATATGTAAAAAGATAGTCGAAAGAATTATGGAGTTCATAAATGCACAAACTCATGATTTATGCTGCTCCAAGAACGTAAACTTAATTGTAATATCATTTTACACAGTAGATACAAGATATGGGAACTTAATTCATGAGAAATTATTATACTAAAATGTTTGCTTAGTAGCTAGTCTTCTAAAGAAAATGTGTTTTGTAAATACCTTAAACGTAAAAGTTAAACAAGTGAAACGCAATATTTCTCGTTACTAAGAAATATGAAAAATTTAGGAGTAAGTAATATGTCATATAAAAATGATGCCATAATTCATCAACACGTAAAACTCAGGTACGCTATAGTAGAAAGTAAGCATTTATATGCATAATTATCATATATAAAACAAGTTCACAAGAAAAAATAACCCAATTGAAGTTATTACTGTGAACTTAAAGAAAGTAGAGCTAACTAAAAGCTTTAATTACACAATTGTATTCATAATTAAGATACATAACCTATGCTTTGAAGTTAATTAATACTGTTATTCACTGTTTAGCATTTGTAATAACTAAACTAAAATTAAATCTACTTCTTATTACCTTAAGCTTCAGAGTGGGAGTAAAATTACTATACGGTTACACTAGAGTTACAGACTTCGCAAATCAAAATAAAATATCCAGTAGCTTCTGTTACGAAACATGAGATTAACAGCAAAGCTAATTCCGTTATACGAGGGGGACCCAAAGGAAACGGGACTCCGAGGGCGCTGCCACTCGTAGACGTAGTGCAGGGTTCTCACGCTAGATGGTGTTAGTAGAGACCTTCATGAAACAGCTGTGCAGACGGCGTCAGTGTGGAGCTGAACGTGCAGGTGTGGTATTGTGTTTCTCTGACTGTTGGCGGGTTACCTCTGCGAAGTCGTTATGGCAATTTTAAAAGAACAAAGAGTGTGTGTGTGAAATTCTGTTTCCTGCTTTAAAAAATTGCAACGGAGACACGCCAAAAACTTCAGGAAGCTTTCCAGGAGCACGCTATGAGCCGCACACAGTTTTTCGAGTTGTTTGGGCACTTTAAACGTGGTGAGATGTGTGTTGAAGACCAAGCTCGTTCTGGACGCCCTTCAACATCGCGAAATGAGGAGAACATTGAAAAGGTTCACCAAAAGATCAACGAGGATCGTCGCCAAACGATGGACCAAACTTCAGCAGCGACAGGAAGCAGTTGGAGCTCATGCCAGCGGATTTTGAGGGAGGATTTGCACATGAGACGTGTTGCTGCTAAATTTGTTCCGCGTCTTCTGACACAGGAGCACAAAACCATCCGCATGAATGTGTGTCAGGACTTGAAAACAGAGATTGCACGTGATCCAAACTTCTTGAACAAAGTCATTACAGGGGATGAGAGTTGGTGTTACGGGTATGACCCAGAAACCAGGCAAGCGTCAAGCCAGTTGAGGACTCCCAACTCAAATGTCAAATGTGAAGACGATGATAATTGTCTTTTTTTATGTTTGTGGAATTGTGCATCGGGAATTCGTACCTCCTGTTAACCAGCACTTTTACTTGGATGTTTTAAGGCGTCTGTGATAGGATGTGAGGAGGAAACATCCGGAACTTTGGCGATCAGGTGTCTGGTTTCTGCATCACGACAACACTCCAGCACACACGGCCTTACGAGTGACACACTATTAGGCATCTCAGAGGTGGCCTGTCATTCCCCAAGCTTCGTATTCGCCGGACTTAGTTCCGTGCGACCTTTTGCTATTTTCACGAATGAAAAAAGGGCTAAAATGGGAGCGTTGTGACGATGTGGGGGCGGTAAAACCAGCTTCGCAAAGGGCCCTGGACAATATCAAACTTGAAGAGTTCCAAGCATGCTTCCAACAGTGGGAAAAGAGACTTGACAAGTGCATCGCATGGCTGAATTACTTTTGTATAAAGGTTCATCAATAAAGATTTTATGAAAATAATCAGATTTCTTTTGGGTCCCCCCTCGTATGTCAACCAACATAAGAATGGTAGCACATGTGTGAGGAGGAGCAAGTCCTGTCAACCAACACCACAAGAATAAAATCAAAACACAGCAGCAGAAATGACATTTGTAAATAACAAAATGTAATAGAAAGAGCCAGTACGATAATAAATAAAGCTATTAGAGAACATTTATAATTTAGGTAATGAAGTGGGAGGCATTTAAATAAAATTTCATAAAGCTTTATACCGCAGATAAGGAAAACTATTGTATAATTTGCATTCTGCTTAATAAAATTGTTATATTGTATGCATTCTGTTAAGAACCTTTTTAACTTTTGTCCTTATAGTAAAACAATTTCGGGTCTCATTCGGAAATAAAATAATTGGTGAAAACATAAAATAAAATTATAACCTCAAATGGAAGTGAAGTATAGGATTACCCAGGAAAAGATGGGTTGGAGCCCTATGAACAAGAACGGGCAGTATGCTCACATCCTAACTGAAAGTGATAGTGACATTAGGTAAGGAGCTAGTCAAAATTCTATAACTACCCATTGTTAAAAGGAATAAGAAAATTCTTACAATTAACGCTACGTCTTAATGCTATTGTACAATTTTTTAAATATTTAAGCTTAAATGTTCGCTATGTAGATATATACATGCTTTAGATATCTACATGTCATTATTATAGTCTATGCATATTTCTTGGTTCATGTGCTCAGCCGTTTATCATGAAGGCAACCTATGGCAAATTGTTATTTATGGGCTCATAAAATCTAGTGACAACTAGAATGGAATTTGGAGCTTTGAGGTTACCTTCCCTCTTGACATACTGCATATGTATATAGTCATGTAGACAGAAGTGAACAATTTTTTTTTTCAGGTGGCCCAAATGTTCCGTCATTCAAGTAAGCGGATATCCCTTCCTGTGTCAAAGCAGTTGCAGAACACAACGCGGCAATTCCAATAAAACGCACGACGGTGGCATGAGCAAACTTTGTTCTGCTCCCAGCGATTAGAGGTGGTTTCCAGGTATGAATTACAGTGTGTACCACGTGACCAATAGAAATAGTGTAATTACAAGGAAGATCTTAAAACTTTTCCAGGTATGTGACAGAGTCTTTATTTCCAGAGAATAACTCTCTGTTTAGGTTGGCAAATGGTTGCGAAAATGTTGACTTAGATTTCAGCCATACATATTTTTAGTTTCTCTACTACGTTCTTGCAGTAAGTAGGTAAAGTTCGACCTAAAATTTTTCTAATTCAATTGCCTCACGTCTCTCGGAGCAGAACAAAATCCGCTCACTCCAGGCGTATATTTAAATGGAATTGCCCCGTTTTGTTTTCCAACTATTTTAACGCTTGAAGGAACATCTGCTTACAAAACAGAGGCAATTGGACCAATTGGCATAAGTAAAATAAGGAAAAAACTCAAACATTGTTTATAATAATGTTTATTTTAAGGCAAAAAGAGGAAACAAGGAACGTTAAAAGGTTGGATATGATCTTGGAAGTTGAAGCGACCATAAATACCAGGGTGGGTCAAAACGTAATGCCTCATATTCTTTTTCTCTTTTAATTGCGAAGAAAATTGAATCCAATTTACATAGCTTGAAAACTACAACATCAACGATTAATTTGTCACTATTCAATATAATCTACATACTTTTCCACAGTTTTGGTCCACCTTTTAACTAGGGCATGTATTCCAGTGTGGTAAAACACACGGTCTTGCTTCCTAAGCCATTGACACACGGGCGTTTTCACAGCCTCCTCATCTTCAAAATGAATACCACGATGAGATTCCTTTAGTGGCCCGAACAGATGGAAGTCTGATGGTGCCAGGTCAGGGCTGTATGGGGGGTGAGGTAAGACTTGTTATCACAATCTCTCAATTTCTGTAGTAGTGTAACGGCTGGTGTGTGGTCTTGCATTGTCATGCAAAATAAGAACATCCGTCATAGTTTTTACTGTCGCCATAACTTTCCCTGCCGACCGCTGAGTTTTGAATATATATATATATATATATATATATATATATATATATATATATATATATATATATATATATATATATATATATATTTCTTTTTTTCATCGATGACGTTGTGTGTTGCCATTCCATTGACTGCGTCTTTGATTCAGGTTCAAAAAAATGAACCCACGTTTCATCTGCAGGAAATTTTTTTTCCAGAACCTCTTCTCCCTCCAAATTGGAGCGCTGCAAGTGTTCGGAGGCTATAGTTATCCTTGTTTCTTTGTTTTGGGCGGTTAACATTCTTGGTACCCACCGTGAACAAACTTTTGAGTAACCCAGCTGTTGAATAATCGTTATCACACTGCCTTTACTGAGGGAGGTAATGTGACACAATTCACCTGTTGTTACCCGGCGATCATCACGAATGATGTCATCGACTCACTGCAGTCACTGGCCTGCCGCTTCGCTTTTCATCTGCCAATGGTGTTTGCCTTTCAGCTTCGTTACAGCGACGAACCCATCGTCTAACAGTGCTGACATAGACCGTTGCATCACCACACACATTTTTTAGTCTTTCGTGAATGCGAATTGGCCTTTAACCTTCCGCAGTCAAAAATTCAATCACAGAACGCTAACACGAATGTCGATGTCAGCCATTTTGCAAGAGGATGCAGTGCTGCCACCTATTAACTTAGGAAGTTACTACTGCAGGGGATTGGAGAAGAAGGTTTGAGGAATTGAGCCAAATTCAAAGTTTTCACATAACTTACTTATTCAAGGGGGGGGGGGGAATAGGAGGCATTGCTCTTTGACCCACCCTCGGACATTAAGAAGAAAGAATGTTACTAATAAAAATCCTTGCTGGTGAGCTGTGTGTATTGATATAAAAGTTAATTTCTCATACAGCTTGCAGGACAGAAGGTTTACGATTGCAGAGAATACAGTCTTCTAATCGCTCCCAGTATTCTAATAAGCAAGTGTCGGTTCTGGCCGGTTCTGTCGGCCTGCACTACAGCTCTTATATGAAAAGGAAGCACAGTCAAAGGAAATGAAAGACAATCGTTGCAGAAAAGAAACATTCGCAGTTCAAGGCCACTGTTCAGGTAAAACTACGAAAAATACAAGGACAATATGTGAAGTTGAGGGGATTGAAATTTGGATATCCCAAAAGTAAGCTTCGCACATTACCAGGAAGGCAATAATGTAAATAAAACGAAACTATGATATTTGGAACAAGATCATTACAATCCCAAACACGTTCAAATATACCTACGTACGTGCTCTTTCCCTTAGGTCTCTGAAAATCCTTTCTGCAGGCATTCACTACGCTCTCTCCACTTTAGGATGTTACTCCTTGTCTCTTTGAATGTATTCTTGCTTCCCTAATTATGCTTGATATATTTGCTTTTTATTTGCCTCATAATATTATACCTCCTATGGAAGTAAACCTTAACTAGAACAACTATGTACGTCTTCCTCTTGAATGCAGTACTTGTTCTCCTTTCCAACAAAAATTTGTTTCATTTCTTGTTCAAAGGAAATTTTACAGTTCTGGCATTAGAGAGTATGGACATTTGTTATCTTAGAAAACTGGATTGAAGTTTACATACAGATATTGCTTTCTGTAGTGCTTACCTTTAATGAAGTGGTGGTGGTACTGAAGTCGGCTGAAAATTCGATATCTAGACTGCACCGAAATATAATATAATATAATATAATATAATATAATATAATATAATATAATATAATATAATATAATATAATATAATATAATATAATATAATATAATATAATATAATATAATATAATATAATATAATATAATATAATATAATATAATATAATATAATATAATATAATATAATATAATATAATATAATATAATATAATATAATATAATATAATATAATATAATATAATATAATATAATATAATATAATATAATATAATATAATATAATATAATATAATATAATATAATATAATATAATATAATATAATATAATATAATATAATATAATATAATATAATATAATATAATATAATATAATATAATATAATATAATATAATATAATATAATATAATATAATATAATATAATATAATATAATATAATATAATATAATAAACATTTGCTTAACTTTATATTATATTTTAGGTTGATTGTGCCTAAACTTCCATATTTTAATTGGTGTTTTAAAAACTGTAGCACAATATAGAGGGTCATATTAGGTCATGGGTGGTCAAATACGTTAAGAAATGGAACCATGAGCGGGTGGTTTCATTTCAAATGCAGTAAACGAGGTCCTCCGTAAAAGTTCTTCCTGCTTTTCGTCAGGCGTCATTAGTGACAAATACTAGAGAATTACATCTAAAACTTAGGCCTGAGGCGCTTTCTTCCCAAATTCCTTCCTTCATTCATTATTTAATTTGATGATCATTAGTGCCTACTATGGTGCCGAATGGACGTTAAAGACGTAAATGTAAATACGAGGGCTGTTCAATAAAGAATGATCACATTTTTTTTTTTTTCATTTTTGACAACGTACCTTTACTCATCCTCATAATTTTGATGGTTCTTCTCAACTAGTCTTCCCTGAATGCGATGCACTTGTCTCAGCGTTTCTGCCAGTCTTCAAAGACATGCTGGAAACCACATTTTGAGAGATCCTTCAAAATCGCCTCCGCAGCCTTCACCACTGCTTCTGATGATGGATAATGCCTCCCATGAAGGTGTTACTTCAAGTTAGGGAATATAAAAAAGTCACATGGGGCTAAATCCGGACTATAGGGTGGGTGAGAGATACACTTCACGTTGATTTTTGCAAGATATGCAGCAACAACAGTAGCAATATGCGGCTGCGCATTATCGTGGTGCAGCATCCAGCCTGGGATTATAAAGCCATAAGAGCAACTGTTGCCAATAATCCTCGTACCAGTTACAGAATTCTCGCTTATATGCAGGGATAGGAAAGTCGTACCGCTCGTCGTTTCCTATGCATGTTGCGACCGACCTTCTCCCGGCATCCAAACAAGCCATAGATAAGAAACGCACAGCGGAGAGGCATTGAAACCGGTTGCCCAGAGAAAAAATGACTTATGAGACATTCGTAAATCCACATCTATTCAGATCATTATGTACAACATATAAATTCTTATATAGTACATGTGGGTTTGTCTCTAGCTGATCTCATTATTTAAATAGGTACATTGTGGCAACACACAAGCAACTATAACGCGGATTGTACCATTTCCTGATCGAATCTAAAATAATATCCAAAATATAAAACTAATTTCTTAAGTATCTGAAGACTCTTACTGGACAAAATGCCAAAGCAGGAAATTGCCTACAATTTACTCATCTGCGGCCGTATTACTAAAAGCAATAATGCACCGCTGAAGTCTTTCAAGTGAAAAACTCATTCTATATCTCGTAAAACAAGAGCTAGTTGCCCGCCTCGTTTGCGTAGATGGTAGTATGTCTACCTTACGTTCAAGAGGTCCCGAGTTCGAATCTTGGTCAGGGTGAGTTATCTGGATAAGGTTTCTCCCGGGGTTTTCCTTTATCCTAAAAGACAAATTTAAGCATAATTTTACCCATTCCATTCACCGTCCGATATGACTTAAAAAGATAAAGGACGTAAAGTACAAAAAAAATTATTTATTTGATTGAAAATCTGTTGAAAATTCGTTAATGATTACAGCTAATTTAGTTTCTCGATCTGGCTTCTCTTTTCTCCATGTTTGCTGAATTATCCAACTGAGATGTAAATGTAAATAATGAAGTAAATAAGGACATGAATAAGTACACTTCTAGGTAACATACAATAGTTGGACAGCAAATTTAGTTGCTCATCTTTGAAGCACAACAAAGATGTTATTCGAATGTCTTCCTTCCTACCAACGTTCTCTGTGTCATGCAGTTACACCTGTTTTGCTATAATGAGTTGCATTCCACGATGAACCTTGCCCTTGCTAGTAGCGCTGCGTTGTGTAGCCATGCCTGGGCGTAGACCGCCTCGATAACGTAGATGGTAGCATGTCTGCCTCACGTTCAGGAGCTCCCGAGTTCGATTCTCGGTCAGGGTGAGTTACCTGGATAAGGTTTTTGCGGGTTTTTCCTTATCCTGAAAGACGAATTTCGGGTAACTTTAAGCTTCATGGACCCCGGACGCATTGAGCATCATTTCACCCATTTCATTCATCGTTCGATATGACTAAATGTTGGAGGACGTAAATTACAAAAATAAAAAAAAAAAAAACCCTGGGGGTTCTCACACTGCTCAAGGAAATCGATACGAACTTCCAGCTCTACTTATATGTAAGAGGGAACTTGTTTTGAACATTATTGAGTTTCCAGCATACCACAATAAAAGCACCTAGAATGACCAAAGGTAATAACCGCCTAACCTACTGCTCAGTATCTATCCAAACCATCCAGTACAAAGTTTCAAAGACATTATCTAATGTATTTCATTCAACGCTTCACAGTTTGTTCATATTAGTAAGTTGTATAGAGAAACAGGCATAGGCATCATTTCAACTCAGGCTAGAAAGTTCTACAACATAGACAATATTTCAGATCAGTTTTCCTTTAGATAAAGACTCAACAGCAAGCAGAAGACGTATTGAGGGCCAGCTCTTACATCATCTACTGCAGTAATTCAGAAGTTCAATTTCACTGAATTTCACAAATGGAACTTCCTGCATTCGTGTTATTGTAGATATACATTTCCCAATGATCTGCATAACGCAAATGCATTGATTGATGAATAGAGCCTCGGAAGCAAATCAGAATAAATAAATAAAAACAAATAGAGATGCAACGGAAAATCAGGCTTCTTTCCAATAATATTTGAGTCATAGAAAGAAATTCACTTTTCTCTGGTTACCAGCCTCTACTGCTCCGATCCTTCTTATCTTGTTCTTTCTCCGCAGTTTCCTCTCGGAATTTGTTGCTTGCTGTCGTCTCTTTCCCCCGTGTTTCAAGGCTATGCTGAGTAATTTAATATTCGCAGACCACGTTCGTCATCCTGAAGATTTATCACAACGCATACACATCATGCACACGGAATGTCTCCATACAAACAAAATCCCCAGTGGCTTGTCAGATAGCAGGAATAACATTAATAAGCCATTTTTCATAATTTATGAATCGTGGACCCTTCTCTTTCGTTTCTCCCCGCACACAATATAATAAAGCGCTCAGTGGAGGGGAAATCGTTGAGGGTAGTGGAGATGAAGATGGTTGGCAGTTGACAAGGGAAGGGGAGAGATCTGCAACCTGCAACTGGCAATATTCCACTCGTGATTTACGGGTCGTAGCCACGTCACCACCCCTAGTAGAGCTGCAACCCCCCGAGATCTGCCTGGACAGGTGTCTAGTTCTGTTGGACATCTCTCCAAACAACAGTCACGCGTCTATTTTAATGGCTATAGCATCTTAGTGAAGGACACTTCGCCTAATTACCTTTGTTTTCATTCTAGAGGGTGTTTCTTAAGTTTTGCTGGTACAGACAGATTAGAAAGCTGTTTCTAACCCCAGTTCGTCTCAAAGTGCTCCAATATGTTTAATTAAGAATTTAATTGGACTTCACTATTATTGATCTAATTATACAAGTTGGTGAAATCCATAACTTTACTTTTACTACTTATTAGGTAGCAAAAGGTATATTCAACTAAAAATGCTCGTTATTTTCAAAGGACGGTGAGTGAGCGTATGAGTGTATGTATGTTTGCAGATACTGTCCGGCCGTTCTATCTCCGGATTTGACGTTTTGCGACTGCAAGAGTTGGAAGTACCAACATACAGTAATGAGCAATTGAAAACATATCCTGAAAATTATCTTTCGAATGAAAATATAGTACAGATGTATTATTTTATCTTGACAGGAATCATGCGCGGTAGGGATGAGTAGCAACTATCGTGGGGATAGTACACCTATCGCCACAATGCGTCACACGCGTAAGGTTAGGAGAGGAGAGGGCAGTGAATAAGGTGTCCAAAAACAAATTTCACTCTCGAAGCCAGTTTTGCAGCTCTTATAAACTAAGCTGTAATGCTTACTAAGGTAGTAATCTCCACGCTTTTGTTGGATCTTAAATAGTACATAGGCATTTGGAACAAAACCCTGTTCTCCTCCAGCAGGCATGATAAACAACTGTCGGCCTTTCAATATCGCTGCAGAGTCCCTGTAACGTATTTCACTCCGGGCATATGGTCCAGTATGTGCTGTATTTATATAAGTTTCATCCATATAAACTAAATAAAGGTAAAATGGCTGAGGTTATTAGGTGATAGATTGTAAATCTAATAAAACAATAAAACCTAAAATATCTTTAAATGTAAAATAAGGATGAAAAGGAATTTTATCAATATTTCTATAAACTTCACTTCGATATCTCCGAATATTTCGTAAATACTTAAGCCTTTTTGCACGTATGGTGCGATGTTCGATTAAAATTTGTCTGTCACGCAGCTTTTTTCCCAATAAATCTAGCTTCAAAAGAACTCTTCTTAATGTTTAGACACTGCCTTGAAAGTCAGTAGAATTTTTAAGCTTCATAAGCACTTTCTTCAAAGCTGGTCTTTGTTTTTCTTTGTTTTAAAATTATTCACAGTTCGTATTTCTGAATTAAAACATCCAAATTAGATTTGGTGCATGTTCTTAATCTTTGTTTACTGGGCATATAGAAGGACGTTGTTGCACTAATATCAATGGATTTTCTTTGCTTAATAACTCACCTAAACTGCTTTACGACAAAACAGTTGCCTCAGATACCCTTCCCCAGATTTTTATAGCTGGCCCAGATCATTGTTCCTTTTTTATAAATCTATGGATATTGGTTATTACTTCTCGTGTTTTTAAATGTAGCACTTTATTTTCTAATGTGCTGCTAGGAGGCGTCATTTATAAATGCTCTCTTGGAACCAGGAGACAAGCACATTTTGAAACAAGCTGTAGTGTTACCGAGTAGCTCTGCACATGTTTACTTGCTCACAGCTGGTACACAACTGACCTAACCTCCCCTCCAGTTGCAACCATCCTGAGGTGGACTCGTCCACATACCACTGCACATCGCTCTGCACTTTTCAAGATAAAAAAATGCATCTGTACTATATGAGCTTTAAAACACTGAAATCCAACTTCCAATTTCATCATAATGCAAGATATTTATTACAACACCACTCTATTCGAATATTTTGTTCACAACTTTCACATACACTAACTACATCTGTTGGTAGTACTGGGATTCCCTACATCCGCTGTTGTGGTCAGGAAGTTAAAACTGTCTGCTAGCGCCAATCAGCATTGTTGCTGCTAGACGTGGTTTTCGAACCCAACACCGTATTGCCAGCTTAACTTTGAGCCACGTGGCTTTAGCTGCTTGCGCTGGTGAACTTTGTTTGTGAGTGAGTTAATTCAGATTTTTAGTGTCTGTAAGTCCTACTATTATCGCTATTATAATTCTATGGCTACTGGTTCGTGAAATATGCAAATACGTGAAATATTTAAAATACGCATTGTTCCTCTGCTTGAAATTCCCGCTAAAGAACTGGCAACAGCCTGCTTCCCCCTCTCGAGAAATGTCAGAGCACGAGAAAGAGCGGCCGGACTGTAGGTGGGTAGGTAGTTAGCTAGTTAGGTGGGTTATTGGGTGGGTTAGTGGGTAGGTAGGCAAGCCGGCCTCAAACAACACATATTTAGAACTAATTACCTATTTTCAACTAATTAAATATATTCATGTTTGTATAAAATATAAATAAAGAGGTTCTTTGGTACCTAAAATACCTATTTTGACCACTGGAATTCATTTTCAAAGATTTAGTACCAAAAATATCCATTTTAATATTTGCTTTGTTTTATTAATATTTTTAGACAGCAATAAAGTGTAAATTACTAACTTTATAGGATTTTTCTGTAAAATACTGTGTAACAGATTAGGAAATAAACATTTCAGCAAACAGACTGCTTTAGATAGTTTCAATCGTTATGCTGAAACAAGTTAACTTCGAGTATCTAAGAGGGCTGTAAAATAAAGAATGATCACAATTTTCTTTTTGACAACGTACCCTTACTCATCTTCATAATTTTTATGGTCCTTCTCAAAATGGTCTCCCCTGAGATATCCTTCAAAATCGCCTCCGCAGCCTTCACCTTTGCTTCTGGTGATGAATAATGCCTCTTACGAAGGCGATCCTTCAAGATAGGGAATTTAAAAAAGTCTCATGGGGCTAAAAGCGGACTGTAAGGAGGGTGAGGGATGCAATTTACGTTGATTCTTGCAAGATATTCAGCAACAACATTGACAGTTTGCGGTCGAGCATTATCGTGGTGCAGCATCCAGCTTGCTTCATGGAAATGTGGTCTTTTGCGCCTGATATAGACTTGAAATGTTGTCAGGACATCCCTGTAGTATTGACCAGTTACTGATGTGTGTGCAGATACAACATGCTGATAAACCATTCCATGAGTATCAAAGAATGAGATGACCATAACTTTCCCAGCAGAAGCAACCACTTTTACTTTTTAGAGGGCTGGTGATGAAGGTAATTCCCACACTGAGCTTTGGTGTTTGCACTCAGGATCAAAATGATGTAGCCAAGTTTCATCAACAGTGATTACGTTTGAAAGAAACTCCGGATCTTCCTCTAACATCAACTTTAACTGCATGTTACCTCCATTGCAGCGGTAGGCGATACTGAATATGTCTGAACTTGCCTAGTTCTCACAGGCGGAAGCCAGGAGTACCAACAATGAAACTACTCCAGCGTATTTGTTCCACATTAAGCTAACAGAATATAGATTGAATTTTAGTGCGAAAAATTATGACCGTAAAAATTATAATCATTCTTTATTGAACAGCCCTCGTACATTCCTTGGGTTTGTTTGTCATTATTTTGACATTGATTGGTAACTGCAGTAATACAGAAATATCTTCCTAAAAGCTATTGTAGTCAATGCTATATTTTCCAATCTTTTGTACTGACATCTTGTCCCGTTAAGATATGCAAGATTTCTCCAGCTTTCCTCTGTCATTTCTCTAAATGCACGAGTATTTTAAGCAGTTTACATTATATTGCTTACGTTGTTTTCGCAAAATCACATTCATAAATCATCTATAGTGAATGGAGCATTTCCATGGTGATATATTCAGTAAGTTTGGGTGACGTTTTATAAGTTAATAATCCCATATCATGCCCTAGCCACCACAAATTCAAATTCCTAATTTAATCCTTAAAATGTTTCCAGCCATATTGATGTACTAACTTTACTGTATGAGGTTGTTAATTAGATTTTATTCTTTATAATTAATTGTATTTTCAAGCCTATTGTGATATTATAACATTAAATACATTACAGAAACATAACAACAAACATATCACTTGTTGAAATTGTAAGTTTACATGCCCAAAATTAATCTTATGTGTCTATTTTTACATTTTAGGCCTTTAAGTTAATTTTAAGAAGCTATAATTTCTAGGTATATAACACTCGAATTCTTATAAATTAATTATAAAGGATTGGCATTTAAAATATAGTGGCAAGAAATAAAATTAATCGATCTAGATTTAGCGAAATAAAACATCACTGTATTAGGAAACGAAAATATATAATATAGCACAATCTTTCTAGAGCTTCTACATTTGTATGCCTTCCCTAAAAATAATAAAGAGCTTACAATACCCATCTATAACAATGAAGCATCGATATATCAGATACAGTAGGGTCATCTTCAACCCCAAATTTATAACACTCTGATAACAAGTTAGCTAACATCATCTTCTACAGTCTTGTAATTTAGTGTAAGATTTCTTCATTAAGATATTTACTTATAATAAACTGTAATCTTCAATTGTTTTAGCATATGATGTGTCTATGTTTAGGTACATAAACGTTTTCTATTAATGGTAAAACTACAATATTAAGGTCAGATAAGAATGGAAACATACCTCATGTAACGTTCAAAACGATGCACTGTAAAAGCAGTGGTGCATTATATGTATAAAAAGTTTCAAAAAATCATAAATTCTAATACAATTTTAGATAGTCATAACATCAAAATTTTATTTTAACTGTTTCTTTTCCTACAACAAAATGTATAATGAAACTACAAATGTTTCTACGAACATAAAGTAGGCAGAAAGATAAGATTGCAAAAGTACAGCTTGTACAAGATTTATAGAACAAATAATTTTAGACAAAGTTGTTTTCTGAATGCAACATATTAGATGTTTCTATTTAAACTCTTTAATATAACTCAAATGGACAGTAGGTTACGGAGTTCGTGAAAGAATTTAGAAAGTCAAATGTACTTTAATTCATTGAAATGTCTGCCTAAATTACATAAAACACTCACACACGTACAACAAACTGTGCACAGATTTTCAGAAGCACGACGCTCACATTAGAAGATCTGATGTCATTATCTTTACTCGCAGTGCAGCAAATTGGGACAAAGAGTTCTTGTCATATCTGCACCCCGTGTTCGTGGAGCTTCCATAAGACTTCCCCCTTTTACTTCGTCAGCGGAAGATGGAGCACGGCGAAACTCTTTGATAGATAGACTGTGACTATTCGGTTGACTTGACTGCGGCATCAAGTCTTCCTGATTTAATTACAAACCGAAACTAGATAAGGCAGCTTGTCTGTCTGCTTTCCTACAGAAACATCACTCAGTCTCATCTTAGTTCTGTTGGTCTAGCCGCAAACGTTTCTACGGCACATTTCAGTCGTTCTTCAAACCGTAAACACTTCTACTCCTACAAGTGGCTTTACCAACATACCGACTGAGTCGAGAATCCCGCAATTCCTTCTTCACTCTAGCCAGTATCCCTTAGTATATTTAATTAACACGGCTCTTTTCGGTGGTATACATTAAACCCCAAGAGGAGAAGACAAATTCCTCTGTCTAACAACTATTTGGAATCTAAATTCAAGACAAAGGGATATGGAATATTTAGCACTTATTTATCGCTTTATAGCTTAATACAGTTGTCTTTCTTCCAATTTACGTACAATTGATGTTGCTCCCATGTGCTTTTGCTTTTTTATAAGAGAAAATAAAAGTGATAGGTACTCCTTTAAGTGAATTTACGTGGCTACGGATCGGAAATCTCTAGATTAAAAGTTATTTTACAGTGGATTTTTTTTCAGATTTAAATTTAATTTTAGACACAAAAATGATAATTTAATAGCTCCAAGTGCAGTCCATGACAGTAATTGCCTAGTTGTGGCTACCTTTCTTTTAAAATCTTAAAAATTTACTTTTTGCTTAGTGAAATTCATAGTTTTGTGTAATAGATCATAACAATTATAATTGCACTAATAATATTTCTGAGTCTGTTAAAAGAAAAATTACCAGGACGCAGGTGAAGCGGAGAAAAAGTGTGGTCCAAAATTCAAATGCTTTTGCAGAGTAACAATGGCTTGGAGGATACATATTGAACAGAAGACATTGTACTGGGAAAGTCCAGCTTGGTTAACTGCAGCGTTCCTATGTATCATACACCCTTTCAGATTCGTTAATGTAGAATGTTTTTCTGTGCAATTTACGTGCATCCAACGTTAAGTAATATGGGACGAGTCGAATATTATTTTCGTCATATAATCTACTATAGAGTGGAAGTTTGGTACATATTGTGACTTTGTGGGTTCGTAGCATTAAAAGTCCGAGTTGCAGATATTCCAAATGTTCTTTATTTCCATAGAAATGCACTGTTCAATTCTCAGGTAACAACATTACATCACATACACACAGTCTACCAAAGTCGATGACAACAACAATCACCTCTAGTTATAACAACACTCTACGGCTGTTTACTGCTTACAACTCCTCAAGACTGACTCTTGGCGAGTCGTCGCCCTCTTAAATACCTCATTGATAAATTCTAGATATTTCCGGAACAATAAAGAAACAGAATAATATCTATCAACCAAGATGTCACCAGAAATTTTCATTTATCTCAGTTGCTTGTTTCGGCAGACCTTTATCTCGTGCTATCTTTAACTGCTTATGGAAGCTTTATATTACCGTGAAACACTATCTGTCTCTTATCTATTTGCACCGAAACTTTAATGCCCGTTACCGCGACAATATTATCTCCAAAGCTTTAAACCCGTTTGAAAATGTATTTGATGGATAGAGTCAACATGAAAAATTAAATGCCATGGCCGGGATTTGAACCACTATCCATCAAATATCTTAGCCTATACACGGCTAGTGTGGAGAAATGATTAATTTCCATCAATTAACTAAAATAATAAGAGTTAAATGATGAAGCCTGGGACTTAAGTACTTACAATAGTAAGTCGCCACAAACGGTGTATCTCGGATGCGAGAGCCCGTAGTGGTCTACCGGGGAAATATGAGTCAACTGGAGAATTTAATGTCAGGAAGGCACGTTGGCCATGGTAGCTCAAAGGTTAAGAGCGACTGGACGGAAACCAGGAGATCCGTGGTTCAAATCCCGGATGTGACGTTGAATTTTTCATGTTGACTCTATCCATCAAATATCTTAGCCTATACACGGCTAGTGTGGAGAACTGATTAATTTCCATCAATTAACTGAAAATGTATTGTTTACAACTACGGATTGAATGTCTATGACCATTGGTTGCTCTGACGTAGACACATTTAATGTTAAATGTCTCAGTAGAGTGTTTTATGGTGTATTTTAGCTTGATAAATATAATTGTTTGGGAACATTTTTAAAGTAGCCTACAATTTTCCAGTTTGCTCAACTGTAAATGTAATTTTGTCTTTTTCATGAATAAGAATAGGCCAATATGACCATAATAAATTTTCATGGTATAACTCACTATTTTACTGCATATTTTTTATAGAATCTTATCGTTCTACATAACATTAACAAGGCACTGAATGAGACCTGTTAGGTATTTAAAGCATGTCCGCGACCTAAAGGTCCGGGATCATAAGCAGAACTATAACCAGATATGAATGACAATGGGTAAATATAATTTTACATTACTGAAGAAAGTAAAAAGTAAAACATATGAATTAAAATGAAACATTACGAGAAACTTCGCATATTTTTAAACTAATTATTTGTTTTCAGGATTTTAATCCGTTGCAACACTGGGAAACTGTACCGGTAAATGAATCTCGATTGTCGAAGAAGTGGCTTTGATTACAGTTTGAAGGCAAAGGCTATAATCATTATTTAGAGAAATCATGACATATTGTCATACATTATTAACGTTCCCACTAATCACCTGCAGCGATACGGTTTTTGTTGCCAGTAATAAACGCATTTTCTTCTGGTTGTTTCAAGCGTCGGATGTGCAGACTTTTATGATGGCGCAAATGAAATTTCTTATACCTAGTACAAGGGATAGGGTACAGGGTATGGGGTATTCGAGAGGGGCTCCTCACGCACAATGTGGGCGGCTGATAAAGGTCTTTATTGAGAAGCATACCTTCGAGACCAGTACGCTCAAATGTTTCCGTACTCATCTCTTTTTGCAGGTAACCTAGTTCTGCCCTTATCTAATGCATGACTGACGGATAAGAGAATGCTTTATCCAAGATCTGGATGGTCTGGAAAACAGATGATATAAAGCTTCTGCCGGCATAAATAAAGATAGACATTCTAGGAAACCGGAACCATGAACAGGTTGTGATGTACTCATTGCACCATTCATTAAATAAAATGAAGATATAATGGAATTTTCTGCGATAACATAAGAATTGCAGTAACTCAAAGTACATTATCATATCTGTCACATTTTCATAAAAAAATTAACAACATGAATCTGAAACGATTAAAATGATTATTTAAATCTATTTAATAATTTAAATAAGTAAAAAGAATTATTTAGAATATTGAATAATGGTATGAAAAAGTTATTATACAAAATTTATGAAGAAATGTATAAAAGTTGAATGATGTTGACTTGTCGTGATGGCAACGGCAAAAAGACTACATAAGCACCTGGACTGGAGGTGATTCCTTCTTCTTCATTTGACCTCCATGGTGAAAGGACGTGTGAGTAAGTCCGCAAATAGACGCTCATGTGTAAAGGCAATTTTTGTGTGTAAGGATATATGTATCAGTATATTTTTCTTGGTGCAACAGAAAAGTGATTATTGGTGAATATTGATATCGATTGATTTATGTTAAAAAGGTTTCATTCTTAATAAATCTCAAAGTTTGGAGATTCGTTGGGGAAATTATAAATAATCTTTTATTTAAAACAACATCCGCGACCACCCCTGAAATGAAGGGTCCATGCAGATACCAGAGCAGCCGAGGAACGACTAGACCGAACTCCGAGAACTTCGAAGAAGTCCATCATCACCCAACTTCTTTCTACACCCCACATTTGAACATTTTGTTCCAAATCTCTAGTTCTCTATTTAAATAACTAATAATTGGGAATAAAATAATGGTAACGACCGTTACATCAAATATATGAACTAGTGACGGCACGCACTGTGTTAGGTGTAAGTTGCAACTTGTAACTTAAGCGATCTTTAGATCTGTAAAAGACAGAAATTTTTAAAGTAAGCTAAACGTGACACTTAAGGACAGCAAAATATGTAATAAAACATGAATGTACTATTTCCCTTAAATAAAACCTGACCTCTGTAGAACGAAGTATTAATAATAATAATAATAATAATAATAATAATAATAATAATAATAATAATAATAATAATAATAATAATAATAATAATAATAATAATAATAATAATAATAATAATAATAATAGTAATAATAATAATAATAATAATAATAATAATAATAATAATAATAATAATAATAATAATAATAATAATAATAATAATAATAATAATAATAATAATAATAATAATAATAATAATAATAATAATAATAATAATAATAATAATAATAATAATAATAATAATAATAATAATAATAATAATAATAATAATAATAATAATAATCATCATAATCATCATAATCATCATAATCATAATAATCATAATAATCATAATAATCATAATAATAATAATAATAATAATAGTAATAGTAATAATAATAATAGTAATAATAATAATAATAATAATAATAGTAATAGTAATAATAATAGTAATAATAATAGTAATAATAATAATAATAATTAATAATAATAATAATAATAATAATAATAATAATAATAATAATAATAATAATAATAATAATAATAATAATAATAATAATAATAATAATAATAATAATAATAATAATAATAATAATAATAATAATAATAATAATAATAATAATAATAATAATAATAATAATAATAATAATAATAATAATAATAATAATAATAATAATAATAATAATAATAATAATAATAATAATAATAATAATAATAATAATAATAATAATAATAATAATAATAATAATAATAATAATAATAATAATAATAATAATAATAATAATAATAATAATAATAATAATAATAATAATAATAATAATAATAATAATAATAATAATAATAATAATAATAATAATAATAATAATAATAATAATAATAATAATAATAATAATAATAATAATAATAATAATAATAATAATAATAATAATAATAATAATAATAATAATAATAATAATAATAATAATAATAATAATAATAATAATAATAATAATAATAATAATAATAATAATAATAATAATAATAATAATAATAATAATAATAATAATAATAATAATAATAATAATAATAATAATAATAATAATAATAATAATAATAATAATAATAATAATAATAATAATAATAATAATAATAATAATAATAATAATAATAATAATAATAATAATAATAATAATAATAATAATAATAATAATAATAATAATAATAATAATAATAATAATAATAATAATAATAATAATAATAATAATAATAATAATAATAATAATAATAATAATAATAATAATAATAATAATAATAATAATAATAATAATAATAATAATAATAATAATAATAATAATAATAATAATAATAATAATAATAATAATAATAATAATAATAATAATAATAATAATAATAATAATAATAATAATAATAATAATAATAATAATAATAATAATAATAATAATAATAATAATAATAATAATAATAATAATAATAATAATAATAATAATAATAATAATAATAATAATAATAATAATAATAATAATAATAATAATAATAATAATAATAATAATAATAATAATAATAATAATAATAATAATAATAATAATAATAATAATAATAATAATAATAATAATAATAATAATAATAATAATAATAATAATAATAATAATAATAATAATAATAATAATAATAATAATAATAATAATAATAATAATAATAATAATAATAATAATAATAATAATAATAATAATAATAATAATAATAATAATAATAATAATAATAATAATAATAATAATAATAATAATAATAATAATAATAATAATAATAATAATAATAATAATAATAATAATAATAATAATAATAATAATAATAATAATAATAATAATAATAATAATAATAATAATAATAATAATAATAATAATAATAATAATAATAATAATAATAATAATAATAATAATAATAATAATAATAATAATAATAATAATAATAATAATAATAATAATAATAATAATAATAATAATAATAATAATAATAATAATAATAATAATAATAATAATAATAATAATAATAATAATAATAATAATAATAATAATAATAATAATAATAATAATAATAATAATAATAATAATAATAATAATAATAATAATAATAATAATAATAATAATAATAATAATAATAATAATAATAATAATAATAATAAATGGGCGCCGGGGTAGCGCGGTGGTTTCGTTCGCGGCTCCCGTTCTAAGGGTCCCGAGTTCGATTCCCGGCTCTGGGGTTGGCGATTTTATGTCGGCCCTATCCACGCCTTCACCTCTGTCTAGCACACGTGAAGTATCCCCTATGCCCAACGTGGTTCGGAGTCCACGGTAAAAACTGTAGGTCCTCTCACCTCACCGCCATCTTCACTATCACCCTATCATCGGAGGTAATGGACACCGCCCTCTGGGTGCCTCCACCTGAGAAATGGGTCCGGTCATCACTTGGTGGGGTGAGGTTACCCCGAAGGCCAAGGTTGCCATGTGGGGAGTGTTAGTAACTAACTAACTATAATAATAATAATAATAATAATAATAATAATAATAATAATAATAATAATAATAATAATAATAAATGCCGCGCAATGGCTGAGTGCTCAGGATTCCAGGCGACCGCCAAGTGTGATTCGTGGTGGACAACATGGCGCTGGGAAAGGTTTTCTCTGGTCCTCCGGTTTCTCCCGTCAGCATTCCACCAATTGCTCCATCATCTTTCCCAACATTCATTTCGCCCTCATATATATCATCCTCTTCTTTCACCTTCACACCAGGCATTGGGCTGATCACCTATCATGGTTCTCTATCGGATCCAAAACTTCGGTTCCTCAGGACCGACCTTCAAAAGGGATAAAGGAACGAGAATCCCCTAACACCACAATAGTGGTACAATTGGGGAAGTTAAAGAAGAAGAAGAATAAGAACAGTCGTCTAGAAAAATTGCTAAAAATTTTAACCCTGTCGCTCATTACAAAAGATAAATGTAAAAGAGTAACTGTGGCCCCTAAACAAGACATCAGCCAATATTGGTTATTTGCAAAAGTATCCCTTCTGGGGAGACTTCTTATGCCACAAAGTTTGTCGAAGATATCCTAAATCAGTCTGTATAAAATAGTTATCTATTATTACGTCTGTTTTCAATGAAAGCTCGTTAAAATATTGCATGTAAAAGGTTCTCTATGATGAAGAAATGACTCTGAAAAACTTCTCGTTAACGGTCTTTGTTTATAGAACTATGGTGTTCGCGGTTCCAATGAAAATCTGGTTTGGAATTATGTGTCGAATGCTATATACCATCCATTTAAAATAAATGTCGAAGAGCATGCAAATTCATTTTTTTGGGGGGGGGGGGTTTAGATATCATATACCGTTTAACAAAGCAAAGAAACGATACCAAAGTCAAAACTTAAAAACACCTTTGGACTTTTCAGAAATATATAATCAACTTTCTCACAGTGGTACAATTTACCTCAGTGGTACATATGTTTTAATTTATCTGTAATATATTCTTTGGCTTTTGTTGCTAGTAGAAGCTACAGCTGTCTTTGTCCTATCTATGCTTCTCTGTCTTACGGTTTTGTGTTTTGTCTGTAAATGCGTTGCTTGATTCTATAGCCCTGCTCCCGGAATTTGCCCGTTCCCGTATCAATTGTTGAAGCTGGTGAGCGCTAATGGACGACTCTTAGAGCATAGTTTGGCAAGGTTGCTATTATTAGTTCCCAAACGATGGAGGCTCGCTGTGGAAAATTGATTAAACTATTTGTGGTTTTCGCGTGACTTCCTGCGTTGCCTAATCTCTTCCTAGCAACGTTCTGCTTTAAAATACTTCGAAGAAATCAAACTTCGGCTTAACAAGTTAGCAAAAGCTGTACGTAGATTAATTTTGTATTCCAGAAATTGATTCTGAAGCAATCTCACGTACTTCCACAGTCCGGATTTTGATGAATTGAAAACTTGTGAAGTTGCTTATAAGACGACTAAAATGTTTAAATGAAACGACCTCAAAGTTGCAAGAAGACCTGGAATATACTTAAAATTGCCTCAAATAATTTATAGAGAACTTTAAATTAATTATACATGGGCCTAACTGCTGTACAAGGAGAAAAACAATTATAAGAATAATAGAGACAGTTTAAAATATCTGAATCATATTTAAACCGTGCTCTTGTTTGAAGAATCTGAAAATAAATGTAGTAAAATTGGCTTTGAAGCAGGTATAAAGCTGCAGATCTCAGATTATACAAAATACTTTATGAATTGAAGATGGCGTTGTACACTGTGACAAGATGCTATTGTCCTCTGGAGCAAAACAATAGCATCCTGACTGGCCCCGTAGCTCAGTTGGTAGAGCACCTGCCTGCCGTGCCAGAGGTCACGGGCTCGTTTTCCGTCTGGGTTTGGGGACTTTTCTCCAACCAAGATGATTCCTCATCTACTCCAGAGTCTGGAAGTATGACGAATACGAATCCATATGTTCCAAAGGAGAGCGGTCGCCGATATGATCATGTTTTGGGATAATAATAATAATAATAATAATAATAATAATAATAATAATAATAATAATAATAATAATAATAATAATAATAATAATAATGATGATGATGATGATGATGATGATGATGATGATGATGATGATGATGATGATGATGATGATGATGATGATGATGATGATGATGATGATGATGATGATGATGATGATGATGATGATGATGATGATGATGATGATGATGATGATGATGGTGATGATGATGATGATGATGATGATGATGATGATGATGATGATGATGATGATGATGATGATGATGATGATGATGATGATGATGATGATGATGATGATGATGACGACGATGACGATGACGATGACGATGACGATGACGATGACGATGACGATGACGATGACGATAATAATAATAGTAACCCATAGCGCGACAGCCCTTAGAGGGCCAAGGCCTACCAACCCGACTGCCGGCCTCACGCTTGCTTACGCACGGCAGAGGTAGACGATCATCCAACCTATACGGGGAGATGTGGTCAGCATCTCGGCATCCCCCAGCCGGAATGTTGGTTTTCGTGACCACGGCCGCTTACCTAGCGTAAGCTCCTCACTTTCCTCACGATGCTGAGTGGGCACCGGTCTAATACCCGGGGCATAAAATCTCCACCACATGGGTGGGATCAAACCCGGGCCGGTTTCCGTGGCCAGGGACTAAGGCATGCTGCCTTAAGAGGACCTAGTTTGGGATATGAAGATATAATTGTAAGCATACCTGCTTCTCTCACAATATTAACCCCTCCTGGAAAACCAACTCTTTCTGGACTAACAAAAAATAGGATATTGTTAATAGTAGGTCTAAATGCCGTAATCCCCCTAATTTTTCTGTATAAAATTTCAATAATGGAAAAATCCTTATATATGTATGAAAATTCATAATAAGAATTTGTGTACACGTTGGCAACTCCTATAATTCAAAACTTCAAAGAGAAGAAGTCACTAGAAATAATTCTGCTTATAATAGAACATGACAGATAAACTGCAGTATACAAGAGCATTTACTTATCCAATTATGTATGAGTTTTGCTTTCTTTTGGTAAAATGGTTCTTTGTGCACCAATGTAATTTCACTTTCACTTGGGGGATTTGACTTGTCAGAGAGACAAATATCCAACTGCAGTAATAGCGCAATTATTACTGTGCTCTATTGCAAATAATTATGGACTCATGGAACTGGTGCCTTATGACAAACTGCTCACCTGATGCTGCTCCGTAAGCTCTTGAAGCTTCTTCAGTTGAGTTCTCTAACATTTGCATTTAAAATTATATGAAGTTTTAATACTCGCTTACATTTTAAATGCATTTTACTTTATACATATATTACCCGTATTACGTAGATCAAATACTGTAACATTCTGTGTGTATGTGTGTGTTAACCTGGAATAAGAAGTTTCCAGCTACTTAATTATGGCATTAAGCCAAAGGTTATATTTATTTGTACGAACCCGATGACCTGCGAAGTGTTACTGAGATTTACTATACTCTATTTAATAAACACTTAGTGTGATTCTATCAAGATTTTTGTAAATCAATTTGGAATCGTTTGATATCTTTACAAACTTCCAATAGCTTCGCATTCTGCAATTGAGCTGAAGATGAGCTAAATCGGCGGCGCCGTGGCAAGTGTTAAGTCACTTGCCTCTCACCACAGCTAAGCACCTCAGGGTAGCACAAGTAGGGTTTGGGTAGTACATAAATATGTATGGTCGGGTTTTCTTCGGATTCTCCAGGATTCCCCATTGTTCATTCCACGTGTTTCTCCTTACAGCTTCACCCTTACACCGGGCATACGGCTGATGCCCCGTCCACAGTTCCCTGCTCCTCGTTAGGCAACTGTCTCCAGGATCTCATTTGCATATCTTAGGGTGTGCACGTCCTTTACACAAGGAGGGTGTTAGAAAAAGAGGAAGATCTGTTAATTCATGCTTCAAATCGCCTATTCCCTATGATACTCAAATTCAGGCAGTTTACCACTGAATTTACGCTTTGGGTCCTTTTATGTTGTTGGGAAACAATAAGCAGGACAAATCTGATCATAAACTACACAGAAGCTATTAACATATTCAGGACAATAACTATGGCATTTGAAGGTTCAACTGTAACTGTTTTAACAGGTTAAATAAGAATCATAAAGCATTTTGAATTTTAAAAGTTATTCTTCTTTTTCATGTTAAACTTTAGTTAATTTCCCCACTCCATAGGAATAGAAATAAATAATAAGATTTTGTTCGAAAATAATGAGTAAAGATTACCACCAATATGGAATTCTTGATTGCCGAAAGAGCAAAAAGAGTAATAAGTTAAATTATAGTTATGGCTGCAGAATGTTTTAGAAAAATGTGTAACGGGTTTGGAGCAGTATATGTCATGCTTTATCGTGAGATGCTATAAAGAATAGCATCTTTTGTTAACTGTCAACTATTCAGTATATCAACTGTAAGATTTAAAATATTATTTTGAGTAAACTTTTACTTGAGTGAATCACTGATCCAAATGTAGCGGTTATAAAAAATATTTACATTTTTAAAATATACCTACGAATTTTGCGTAGTTGCGTGAGAAAATGTGTTTCACGTAAGACTGGACTAAAACATTTTTCAAGAATTTTGTTTTAGAATATTAGAAATTGAAGGCAAAGCTCATTGAGCAAATATTTTAGGTAGTTCAAATATTTATAAGTGGCAGTATCAAGTTGCTGAAATATAATTGCAGAATTTACAAATCATGCTTGTTTAGATATATTTAAATAATAATAATTTAAATAATGAGTGTAAAACAACTAAATAAACCTGCATTAGTGCATCGATCATAAAAGACAGGATAAATAACCACATTTCAGTACAACAGAAATGAATTTTTAGGGGCAACGGTATATAAAACAAGAATGCGGTCATGCGAAAATATTGTCTAATATGAATGTGTAAAACTACGAAAAAAAATTGGAATGAAGATATTGGCAATGTCTTCTTCCCAAAATCCAGTGGGAAGAAAAAGTAAACAGAGTGCTCATAAAATGTTAGGAAGGATGTTTATCATCTGCATGAAGACAAACAGGCTTAAACAGACTTAGAAATACATTAAGAAGATATACACCTACAATTAAATAACAGGATTCAGCATTTCTAAATGTTTCTTCCAAAAGGAGCTCTTTCAATAAAATATAAACTAAGGGTATTGAAAAAAAAAACATTGGTTTACATATTATTTTATTTACTTCTACATCTATGTCATTGGTTCATCAGTAAATTAGTCTGCCAATCAGTGCGTTCGTCTTCACACCATTCTTTCTTTAAATTAGACATACCAAAATTACAATAGTTCTAGAAGTATTGTTGTTAAGAAAATAAAAAGTTATCTACAAAAATAAGAGAGAAATAGATTTCTTCTCAGTGCTTTAAAATTGTTAGCATATATGCACAACATAAAAAATACAGTAAAAATGCTGACGAGGTATTTAATACTATTTTCTAGATTTAATTGTTTATACATAACTAATAAATTTGTGGTATGCTAAAACAAAGTGTTTTTAATTTGAGCTAAGTATAAAGATATAAAGAAAGTTCTGGGCATGCAGTTTTTAATGTTAAACACTTTAAGGGGAAAATATTCTTTGTTGCCATGTAATGAAATTTTCAAATTGTTCACTATTAGTTGTGGAAAATAATCCGTTTGATTTGAAGTAATGCATGTTTTAGAACGACTTCATAGCAGTTTCTGAAATTCACAATTCCTAAAGATTAAAGATAATAAGCTATAAAACGTGATCCCAGGAATATCTCAAGAAGCGAAAAATTCTGAGGAAGAAAACAACTTGAGAATACATTGCATTTAAAAAAAATAATTAAGAAAACCTCGGTAGCCCTGCCCGCATAACACCTGTGCTAAAGAAGTTGCCACATCTTCACGGCGTCCGGATTCTCTTCTTTTGAAGGATGAAAATGTAAAATAAGTAATAGCTTAAAAAAATTAAGAAAAAAACCTAAAACAAAGTTTTCGAATTAGCAACAGTTCTTTATCTACTATGTGCTAAATCATGGATTATTTGGGCTATTGGAAGTGTGGTTGAATATCAAAATTTAATTACATTCATACATAAATAAATGCATGCACACATTCACTTATACACACAAGTCAAAATAATAAAAGCGTACTAAAAGGAAGTATGAAGTTTTTCGCACTGCTTTACTCAATTGCTATAGGAATAAATATATAGTTTAAAAAAAGAAATTCTTCACCAAACATCACGTATGTTAGCTTAATCTAACTTCTATAAGATAAAGTTCCAGAAGTTATAACGTTATTTTGTTTCCATAGCTCGTGAACGTGAAGTGACTTGCAATTACATTTAACCTATGCATGGCTGTCCATTCATTTTTTTTTTTTGTTGTGTTACTCGGGCAACAATGGCATTTTCCTCACTCTTGGTGCATGTAAACGTTACTAGTAACAACACAAAAGTTTCAATCGGATAACAAGCAGAGCAAATAAGCTCGTTTGTGCGCTATTAAAGGTTTATTTGTGCTTTTATTTGCATTAATGCTCCAGATAAAGAAGTTTTATTACTGCTTTTGCTAAAACATCAGAGAACGTGTATTTTTTCACAGCGAAAAAGAGGGAAGGAGAAAGAGAGAGAGGAAGAGGATCACCAAGATCAGGATAGTGAGAGAGATAACAGGAGTTGAGAAATGGAGAGGGACAGATGAATCTCCGAAGTTAATGCAATAACTGACCGAGGACGAAATATGATCTGAAGCTTTCCTGGCGACGTATATGTTATATATTCTAGACGTGTGTTCATCCTGATGATGGGAGCGATGCACACTCCCGAAACGTCGATGCCACTACATCGCTATACCTGGTTCGAAGCCCGAGAACGCCTAGAATATGACTGAAGATTTCTAGCGTGCTGTAAAGTGTTACTCTTAAGTGAATGCACGGCCGCGTCGTGGCTCAGTGGTTAGACCACTTGGCTCTCACCAAGGCGGCCCGTGTTCGATCCCAGGCTACCGCAAAGTGAGATTTGTGGTGGACAACACGGCGCTGGGGCGGGCTTTCTCCGGTATGTAGTAAAAGCGGGCGTTAAACACTATACATTTCATTTTCTAAGTGAATGCAATAATACACGAGATGGAACCCTTACGTGTAACATAGGTAATTCTATACTCAGCTGCAGAAATCTAACTTGTGAGGAACTTAGCGAACAGTCCAGGTGTTTGTGTGTACGTCCACGTGCTCCTGCCTGTGAATAGCACATAACACCAAGATAAAAGTTTTAACTTGGTAGTTAAATTCAGTACGCTACAAATATGCAACACAAAGATTATTATGAAATTGTTTCTTTAGAGATAAACTTTTGAAAGTATTTTATTTTCTAAAAATGGCTATAATGAGTTTGATTTAAGTACATATATAAAAGCTATGTAGATGACAATAGTTTGCGAAGTGCACTTCCGGAGGACTATTGAATGCCTTTGTATAACTGACATGCATTAAGTTGTAGACGAAACCTTTCCTCAGTAAATGCGCATACACATTTATTTTAAATGAACCTTTTGTCGTCAAACATCTTATAGATACTCGTTAAAAATGGCTCAGATGTTCAGCTTCCAGTCAATTGTTTAGAAGTCCTAACGATTTTCAATTGCCTCTCGTACTTACAAGAATTTAGTGAAATTTTAAGGCCAACAGTTGACTGCTTCTGTTCTTTATTTGATCACAATTACAGAAAGTAAAATATGTGCGTTTATAACATCTGTATGCTTTAAGGGATTAATAAAGACTATTCTGCTCTATTTTTAATATCACAAACATTGTTTTTGTTTTGTAACACCACAAAATTGAGCTTAAATCCTACTGTACTCCCTTATTCCAAATATACCTGCATGCAAATATATAATTAGTCAATTTCTGCAAATGGTTATCTCAACTATCCCAAATTAGAGGGAATAAGCGATAGTACAAACATCCTGTTCAACAGTATAGAAAATAATATGAGTGCATCACATTAGATACTCATGCAGTGAATCTTTTTCCATCCCCTATGCAAAAGTCTACTAGACCGAAAATGAGTTCGGAAGTTCTATCCATAAATTCAACTATACATTTTATTTCTTTTGAAAATATCATCCACGTGTGGTATTTTAATCAAAATCGTTTGATTCATTCGAAAACGTTTCCATATAAAGAGTAATTTAGCAAGCAAGATTTGCTGTAAAGTTTCGTGTCACGTCCTTGGAGATATTGATTTATTACGAGGCCTGTACAGAAAAGCATGATAATAATTTTTTACGGTCATAATTTTTCGCACTAAAATTCAATCTTATTATATTCTGTTAGCGTAATGTAAAACAAACACGCCGCAGTAGTTTCATTGTTGGTACTCCTGGTTCCTGCCTGTAAGAACCAGGCAAATTCAGACATGTTCAGTATCGCCTACCGCTGCAATGGAGGTAACATGCAGTTAGAGTTGATGTTAGAGGAAGATTCGGAGTTTCTTTAAATCGTAGTCACTGCTGATGAAACTTGGCTACATCCTATTGATCCTGAGAGCAAACAGCAAAGCTCAGTGTGCAAATCTCTTCCATCACCAACCTTCAAAGAAGCAAAAGTGTTTGCTTCTGCGGTTAAAGTTATGGCCATCTCATTCTGTGATATTCATGGAATGGTTTATCAGCATGTTGTACCTGCACACACATCAGTAACTGGACAATACCACAGGGATGTCCTGAAAATATTACAAGTCCATATCAGGCGCAAAAGACCACATTTCCAGGAATCAGGCTGGATGCTGGACGACGATAATGCGCGGCCGCATATTGCCAATGTTGTTGCTGAATATATTGCAGAAATCAATGTGAAGTACATCCCTCATTCTCCCTATAGTCCGGATTTAGCCTCATGTGACTTGTTTCTATTCCCTAACTTGAAGAAATGCCTTCGTGGGAGGTATTATCCATCATCAGAAGCAGTGGTGAAGGCTGCGGGGGCGATTTTGAAGGATCTCTCAGAAAAGGTTCCCAGCATGTCTTTGAAGACTGGCAGAAATGCTGGGACAAGTGCATCGCATTCAGGGGAGACTATTTTGAGAAGGACCATCAAAATTATGAGGATGGTACGTTGTCAAAAAAAATTGTGACCATTCTTTATTGAACAGCCCTCGTATTTAACTGACTTTTCATTTTTAATCTATTGTTTTCACAAACACACAAACACATACGAATTATTTTCTAAAACGGCGTTAGAAGAATTCAAATGACTTCAAAATGTGCATTTGAAAATAACATCTAGATATCTTGGAGTGCAATACTTTCCAATAAGTATTTGAAGGCCCAAACTATAAATTAGCAACACCTTGGAAATGATTAATTACAAAACCTCTTTTATTCGACTACATATTTTACGTGGAAATGTTTTGTCTATCTTTTACAGCTTACCGCTTATTCACAATGAAGGTCACTTTAGAGGTTATTCGCAGAAAAGCATATATACAATTAATATATCATTATAATTTAAATTGCATTTAAATTTTAATGATTCATTTTAAATCGGCAGTGCATTTGTAAAGAAAATCATAATTTTTAAAAATAAAACAGATAAAGAGATTTTTGTTTTAGGTTAAAGCATCTTTGAAAGATATTTAATTTAATGCTTGACTTCTGGGATGTGGTATTCAGAGATAAACGCATTCAGACCTTTTTATTATTTATTATCCACAGTTACCTATACTAAATATGTAACCATTGTATTCCATCCAGAAATTCGATACTGAGAATTAACAGGAAATTGACATTTTGAAACTACCTGAATCTATGAAAGAGCAGTTTTAGAGAGGAGGTCCAGGAAAATATAACAATAATGATATACGAAGGTTTACAAGAAAATCCCAAACTCCAAATAAACGGCTTACAGCTGAAGTTTTGATTGCAGCTAACATTTATCCCAGTTTTTTTTCTTCTGCGAGTACTCTCATTCCTATAGCTACAATTTGATTATTAAATAAGCCATAACTTATGTGTCCATGTATAGCATCGGCCATATTTATCTATTCCTCTTTGATTTATTGATTGATTGATCGATTTGTACCTAATCGCTACATGAATTCGTCTTGAATCTATTATTAATAAATATTGCATTTGGTTCTATAGTTCCAAGTCATCTCCACTGCTGGAACAATGTGGATTTCTTGGAGCCTGTTTGTTTCTCTCTGATCAATAAGACAATCGGGTATCCACTAGAGCTGCAAGCAATTTCGTCTACCCGTGCCTTTTTGTTGTAATTTTCTATGTGAGACATGCACTGTCTGAGATTCATAGGTTTAAATTGCAAAGTTTATAGAATTTGTTGTAGCTCAGACAAAAATCGTCAAATTTAAGGAGTTGCGTAATTTATATTTGTGGTAAGAAAGAAACAGGACTCACTTGGCTAGTTCACAGTGCAATGAAATTATCTGAGTACACATTTTTGTTGTGCTCTCCGTGTCTGCGAGTTTATATGAGGAAAAGGCTTGGTAGGGAAGTAGAAGCTACGGGTTTTATTTATTCATATATTTATTTTTCAACCTTTCTAACCACCGTTTCGTTCTGAGAATAACTAGCGAAATTAACAGAGTTGTTCTCCGCCTTTTACTGGTGCGTACGTTAGTACTACTCATGATCTTGGAGTTTTCTCATTTTCTTGCTCGAATAAATGTTAAGGTAGTACAAGGTTGTTGAGCAAGGCATAAAAGCCCATTCCTTAAGGTAACAAACCAACTGAATTGAGTTCTGTAAGCCTTAGTGGTGTGATTCGGAAGACTTAGCTTACAAGTGAAATACAAGGTTTGCATTAAACTTATAAATAGACGTAGTATATGGCAAATGCGAACTTATAGAACACAGAGATATGTGTGAATTCATTTGAGCTGGATCCATTCCGAAATACATTCTATTAGTGCAACTTTTCTTGAAACACGTGAATAAGATTTATTTGTATCCAATATAACACACTTTTACCTTATTATTATCTCAAAAATACTTGGGTTATTTTTGTTAAAATACAATACACATATGTTTAGAAAATTACAGTGAATATATATTAATTTTCTGAGAATAGGCTATTAAGTCCTGTAAGTGATAAGGCTTAAGAGATAGGCAAAATCTTACCAGAAGTAGGTAGATCTTGTTAAATTACACAATTTATGTAAAATAAATGCTTTTATTGTTTCAATTTCTCAAACGCTTTACACTTCTTTCACCTCCAAATCACTATTTTGTTTTATACATTTCGTTCGTCCTTTCACGATCATTCTATCAGAAAGGGCCTACCTTGTGGTGTGAGGTTGGTTTATCAGCCTCACATTCAAGGGGTCCCGTGTTCGAATTTCGGTTAGGGTAATTTACGTGATAAAATTCCTCCCTCCCACCACGTTCAAGGTTTTATTTTACTGGAAAGACGAATGATTGGTAATCTAAGCTGTATGAGACCGGCTTTTCAGCATAATTTGAACCACTTCATTCCCTATCCGATATGACCTAACCTGTTAAAGAACATTAAAGCTTAATAGAGAGAGGGGGAGGCGTGAATTTTATTGAATTGAATATAGTATAAAAATGTTCAACTTTATAGTATACATCAACTAACCTAAAAGATCATTGCTTGGTGTCAAATTATGTTTTAATAAAATAATGTGTGATACAAACACAATTGTGCAGAATAACGGAGTGTTTGTATCTCCTAATTGGTATATTTTTATGGGCATTTAGATTTAATTTTAAAGTGGCTCTGAATGGTATTTATAAATATTGTGTTGCATTACGTTGCTTTTTGTAGCTGACGTTTTTCAAATGATTGTGTACTTATAGTAATATTAATGGTGATAATGAGATTCATTAAATTAAATAGTGTTAGGAAAGGAAACTTGGAAAGGAAACGTTCTAGGCCTAAGATTAAAGCTTAATTTATTCAAACCATACAGAAAAGAATTATTAATGCCAGTCCCAGATAATATATTTAAAATGTGAATATGTTTTTCACAAGTTATTCAAGTAAAATACTTAAAGGAGCTAATAAAGAAATTTATCTCTAGGTTTGTTAAATTAAATACTAACGGAATGCTCTTTTAAACATTTAGGAAAGCAAATAAAATTATACTTTATGCATTAAAAGTATTCTATGTCAGAAGTTCTATCAAGGTTCATAAGAATAATTGTAATGAGATTAGGCATGCTATGTGAAACACTTGTACCTGGATCTTCCTCCGTAACCAGCGCCAAATTTATCACAGCGAAAGTGAAAGCAATTCTGTATCTTTCCCACACATCTCCAGCGGTACACTTGCTCCTAAAATATTCTCACCGGGGTTTGTGGAACACGCGCTCTCTAAATATCGATTGTTCTAATGTGCGTGAAACCAAGACCGTGGTTCTTAATAGTAATTCACGTATCTTCTGCCCTTAAATGAACTGGTACTGTGCCTAAGAAATATTCCATTTGAGAGTATAACCTAAAAGGAAGATGCCTTAAATTTAAGTGTTAAAGATTGGTAAAATTCTGTCATCAAAGCTTATGAAGGGTAGAAACTGCATCTAAATTTAAAGGGAATACCAAATAGAGAATATCGCCAAAAATGATGACTAAATTTCTATGCCAGCTTATAAGTCAGAATTTCCTATTCAAGCATATATATTTTATCTCTGTAAGTATAATTCTCATATTCCACACACTTATTAACGGCATTACATTTGATATTTTAAAACGCAAACTGTTCACCATTTTTCATTGTTCTTCTTAGATATATGAGTCTGGTTTATCCATTTTGTATCAACAGCTTTACTACCATAATTGTATTATCATACAAATCTTAAGAATCTTAATTTCCTTAATAAACGAATTTATTAATGAACTTAGAATGCATACATTAGGCATAAATGTTAAAAAGTTGTAGAGATAACAACTATGAATTTAGCAAATTTAAATTTTTTAATAATAACGATTTTAATAACTCATTTGTTGGGAAAATTTGTGAAGCATTTATGTTATACTTTGTATGTTCGGTGGTTTGTTACAATTAGTAACATAGTTTTCACGATACGTAAGTTAAGTTTTCCAAATGCTAATGAAAACCACTACTGGCCGGGAAAATTGACTGTGCTTATGTATTTGGAGGACTTGGTGACTAAGTAATAGTCCTCTGGGATCAACAAATCTAATTTGCAGATAGTCTGCTCAACTATTTCATTTTGAAAAGAAACTTAAGAGTTCAAACCTGTGTAAGCAGGAGACAATTGAAGAAAGTATGGTGAAACCACATCTGAAAGCCAATTCATTACTCAAATATTTTAAATATACCACTAAGCTTATTCAAAATGTCAGCAACTAGAATAAGGTTAAAGCAAACACAGAAACAAACGAACCCTGCTGCTTTAAGAAAAACAAACCTCTGTTAGACTTGTAAGAATTATATCTGTTATGTATTGTTTGCAATTTACAGCTAACTTAATATATAAAACTTAGGGAGAACCTGTTTGCTGCTTATGGTGCTGTTCTTTAGTATAAAATCCATTACCTGACAGGTCTTATTGAGATGAAGGAATAGAAAAAACCTATACTTAAATTAATCTGGAGCAATAGATATTAACAGTTGCCGACAGGTATCTTCTTCTTATTTTGGAAAAGGCGAATAAAAATTACCCAGGTAGTAAACCAATAGAGATCCCGGGTTATAAAGCAGTTACCTATTCTCATACTTTAGACGTGAAGTACTTTATCTTGCTCTATAAACTTACTTAATAGGAAAATAGGAAATGTTATTTATTCATGAGCAACTTTGTGTTATTTTCCACTCTCCAGTTTGCATATCTTTGGATGTTTATAATAAAACCTATAGTTCTTTTTAATTTTGCTTCTCAGCAAAGTAAATCTTAAAACTCATAATGATGTTGGAATATAAACTCTTTTTGAAACTTATTACGTATTTTTAGATTATTTAGCTTTTTCAAGGTACATAAAATTGTATGAATATTTATTTATACTTTAGAATAATTTTGCAGTTATGGCTTATTATTTAAAAATAATTGTAAGAATCTAAATCTAACTACCTTAACAAAACAGTAGTTTACTCATATCATAGACTGAGCATTTTTCAGAAGTTTAATCTCAGAAAAGTTTTGGTGAATGTAGGCATAGCACTGCCTCAATAATAATGAAGTTTGATAAGTAGAAAGGCGAAGAAAACTGTAAGCATAAACGATAGCACATAAAGCAAACTGAAAATGAAATATTCTGGTATAATTAACATGTAAATTAAGTATAAGCTTTCCTCTCCAGTATGATGCTGGACAGCACAAAAGCTTGAGTATTCAAGAGTATATCACTTAGAAAGTTAGATATGCAACCCAAGCAGATTCTATGTTGCACAGTATTCTCTGCCATAACCTCCACATAACTATTCCTTCTGTACAGGATGTTACGGTACTCAGCCAAAGACGTTGCAAATGTTACAAAGTGTTTGGCGTGCAGTTTGAGACAGAACACTTTGCGTGCATGGTTGCTTATGGTAGATCAATCAAGTTAAAGAAACTGTGTTGTTGCTATTTGCAGGTAATCGCAGTAGTGATCTGTTGAAACATTCCATGTGAAAAGCTGTGTAAGAAATATGTACTTTAAATTTTAAAGAAATACAAGAAATGAAAATGGATTTCACCACAAAAATTCACAATTCATCTGGTTAGGAATCTTCCATGAGATTTTAACACAACACTGCCAAATTTGCAACCGAGTGGGCTTCTGAGCATGTTTTTATTGGAGCTATTGTTTCTCTCTCTCTCTCTCTCTCTCTCTCTCTCTCTCTCTCTCTCTCTCTCTCTCTCTCTCTCTCTCTCTCTCTCTCTCTCTCTCTCTCTCTCTCTCTCTCTCTCTCTCTCTCTCTCTCTCTCTCTGATACGTATAGGTAAGTGTCCATGTAAAAGTGGAGACAAAAGTGATGCAGTGTAGTTGCCCTGCATCTTGACAACCGACATTTTGGCTATTTTCGCACTTGTAGGGAAGATATTTACTACTTAAAAGTGAAAATTAGCGCTCTATTCCCTATTCGTTTTATTTTGCACTTTTCACCAAAGTATTCAAATAAAAAACTATTTAGTGACTAGAATATGTCACCTCAGAGCAAATTGGTGCTATATCCTTGCCATCCCTGTGTAACTTCCCAAAGTTTGTCGAATAAATTAATTCAATAGAGCTCTGTATATTACACTATCATATAATGATTCTTCTATCCAGTTTACGATAGTCACAAATATTTGAGGGTAAAGGATTTCACCTTAAGTAGGATAGACTTGGTTACATTTAAGATTTGAAAATAGCTCTCAAGTTGGATTTCTCTTATTCCTAAGTCATACGAAAGACGAAAAAGGATTCTATACATTTTCAAATAAGTCTGATGTTGCATTAAAGGTAAACTTAAATCTAGAAAACTTCTGCTCACCAGAAAAATATGTTTAAGAAACTGCAATAGCACAGCTTCACTAAGGTTAGTGCATCTGATGAGCTCTTGGAGGAAAAGTATCAAATGAAGGAATATGTTTACTTTAGTTCCAAAATCATCTAAAGTCTCAATATAATAGAACACTGCATGTAGTCCGTGATGTTGATTATTTACTGTCATTATTCAAAATTTAAAATTTCCATACTCTAAATTTGCTCCTGAATATACATAGAAGTTAGACTAAACACTTCCAAAATAATCATTATACTCTAGTTTTAAACCAGTCCGGACTCAACGTTTCTGAAGAATGCCCAAAGAAGTCAGGTGCGAAACGTCAAATGATAATCACTGGGGAACAAAAATAAGTTATTTTTATATTGTTTTTATATACCCGAAACAAAACAGGCAAATTCTTATGTAAACTAATCTGCTGATTCCAAAAATGCCCCTCAAAATGCTGAATCACGTAACGTTTTTTAGGTATTCATAATTTTTTATGAAAACTTACAGAAATGTGATGTGATAACTCATATTTGATTAATTGAAAATAATACGTATTTTGTTGCCAAATAACATTGAAAATAATAATAATAATAATAATAATAATAATAATAATAATAATAATAATAATAATAATAATAATAATAATAATAATAATAATAATAATAATAATAATAATAATAATAATAATAATAATAATAATAATAATAATAATAATAATAATAATAATAATAATAATAATAATAATAATAATAATAATAATAATAATAATAATAATAATAATAATTTATTATTATTATTATTATTATTATTATTATTATTATTATTATTATTATTATTATTATTATTATTATTATTATTATTATTATTATTATTATTATTATTATTATTATTATTATTATTATTATTATTATTATTATTATTATTATTATTATTATTATTATTATTATTATTATTATTATTATTATTATTATTATTATTATTATTATTATTATTATTATTATTATTATTATTATTAATTTCTATAAAAATAAATAAACACAAGATAATGATGAAAACCAATACCTGAATTATCTCAGAAGTGTTTCACTGTTGATTTTTTTTTTTTTTTTTTTTTTTTTTTGTATTGACTCTCCCGTTTGAGGAACTAACAATAGTCTCCGAACATGGCTGAATCCCAGCGATACCCTGGTAACATCTTTCCATCTCAGAAATGTCCTGGTGAAAACGCTCACCTGCTCATCACTTACTACAGCTCATTGGTTTGTAGGGAAACTATCAAGGTGAGAGTGCAAAAAGTGGATTTTAAGTGACATACGGCAACACATTTCTTTGTATCTCCTTAATAGTTCTGAGACTAAAGTTTCATAATTTTCGTCTTTGTTATTGCCCAGGAAGCCTTCCACCACTGATTTAAATGATTTCCATGCTGCCAGTTCAACACGTTTAAGCTTTGATTCAAAAACACTGTCTTTAAGAAGTAGTCTTATTTTAGGACCGACAAATATACCTTCCTTCAATTTAGATTCATTTATTTTGGGAAAGATACTTCTTAAATACTCAAATGCACTTCCACTTTTGTCCAAACCTTTAACAAAATTCTTCATTAACCCGAGCTTTATGTGAAGTAGGGGAGATGAACTTTGTTTGGGTTTACTGGAGGCACATACTTAACATTGCTTGCTCCAGGGGTATAGTCTTCCCTTTCCCCCATTCTTTCACTATAAAATGCTTGTCAGTTGCCCTACTGTCCCATAAGCACAAAAACAGCAATATTTTGTGAAACCTCCCTGCAGTCCCGTTAGCGATGCAACTACCTTGAGGTCACTACAAACTTCCCAGCCATGGTTTTGATAACTAATAACATCTAAAGTGATGGACATGGAATCGTATGTCTCCTTCATTCCTGTGGCATGAAATAAAGGTACTGAAGGTAGTAAATGCCATTATGAAGCAACATTGCCTTTAAGCTGTATTTAGAAGAGTCAATGGCTATTATTTTAAATTAAGTCAATATGAGTTGGTATCATACCTCATTTCTGTAATTTTACATAAAAGAATAAGAATATCTCAAAAACGTTACTTGATACAGCATTTTCAGAGGCATTTTTGGAATCAGCGAGTCATTTTTCATTAGCTTATTTTGTTTCGGGTACAAAAAAAAAAACGTGTTCCCTAGTGATAAATTCATCGACTAAACGACGGCCTCCAAGTACGGAAACTACGTTTGGATTACTAAACATTACTTATTTTATTGAAGCCACCCAAAATATTAAAAATATCACGATTTCCTTTAAAATCCTGAAGTGAAGTCCTTATAACTATAAATGGCCTCTTAAAAATATTTTCCATGTCTCCAAAATTAGGTTTGGAGTTACTGGAGTTCAGTTTTCAATATTAATTTAAGAGATATTTACTCTTTATGTGAGTCACCCTGTACAAATGGCTCCGGGTTGTAAATAAGCCTTTATTTTTGTTGTATTCAGTCGGAGGTGAGGGAATTTTCCCAAGAGCTACAGCAACAGCACAGCTTGTTGGGAAATATTTGAACAATTCCGTACACAGCTGCAGCGCTGGCTGGTTACAAATGTGCCACGCTCGCAAATAGTTTCTCTTATCATTGTCCAACTGGGCTTTGTTTGCGGAAGACAAAAGCCGCACCCATTTCCATGATCCCGGTTAAGACGGATGAACGCTAAAAAAGGACTGCTTCTAAATTACAGGGCTGCTCCCTCGGTCCAGGCAGCGCGTCTTCACGTTACAAACTTTTCCGAAGCAACAACACGTTGCTAGTAAATATTCAGCTATTCTGGAACGAAATATTTGCCTGCGAGCGGTCAAATGTTAATCAATTAATTTTGTAACAACCTGAATAACTTATTCTTTAAGTCTTCCAAAATTAATCAACAGTTTCTGTCAAGAGGTAGGTAATTAATTACAATAATTGCAGTCTCTTTGATTACTTTCCCTTCTTTTGCAGAAAAAATCTTAGGCACATTTGTCACACATTTCACGTCAGAATTCGGGAGGCAGATAAGGACTCTGTTCAAATTGAAGTCAGGAAATAAAAACACTTTACTGTAATGTAAGAGCTCTTGTGGTTGTGAGCTCTTTGGATAACCTAGGGAATAAAACGATACGATAAAAAATAATCGCCATGAACGTAACCGAAATTGATACGCGGAGCCTCCAGTATTCTTACACACTCCCAAATCAACTTATCAAACATACTATAAAAATTTGAACTTCAATAAGTAACAAGAGGATATTTGACATCATCTTGGAATTAGAATTGTTATCACGATATGAGGACCATTTTATAATGTATACCGATGGCTCCAAGAGCTCAAATGGTGTTGATTGCGCTTACGTGTGTGAAACCGAACCGTATACATTCGTATTCCACACTAGGACTTCCATTTTTACTGCAGAGCTTTATGCAATATACCGGGCCATTTTACACGTACGTCGACGAAAGTTGGGGGACTGCTTAATCCTCCGTGATTCCCTCAGTGCCTACGGCAGCTGTACAACTACCACCCTATTGTGCAGCGTATCCAGGATGCCCTCCGCGATTTATACGCTTCCGGCGTTAGCGTGGTGTGTGCAAGGATCCCTGGTCATGTAGGCTTGCGGGGGAATGAAATGGCGGATTCAGCAGCCAAGAAGGCTACGTTGAAGCCCAGGGTTCGAGTACCATCTGTGACATCGGAAGATTTTAGGACTTCAATACGGAGAGCAGTGCGAACCTGCTGGCAGGAAGAGTGGTCCGCTCTACGCAGCAATAAACTTAGATCTGTGAAAGAACTTCCTTCCCTGGGTTACCTCCTGTCGTTCATCTCGTCGCGAGGAGGTGAGTTTGGCTCGGTAGCGTATTGGGAACTGCTTTTGTACTCATAGTTTTCTCTTTAGAAAGGAGCCTGCTCCATTATGTCCGTTTTGCAACGAAGCGTTATCTGTCCGACACGTGCTGCTAGAGTGTTTTTGCCTAGCACACCTTAGGTCGTCTCTGCAGCTGCCGGCCAGCTTTGCAGAAATGCTAGTGGATGATAACAAAGTAGTGGAGAAGGTTTTCATATTCTTTTCTATGTTAGACTTTAGGATTTAGTGAAGAGAACTTTGGCAGTTTATATTTATATTTATATTTACATTTATTTTTATTTTTGTAGTTTGTTATGTGCATGTATTTTTTGTAAGTTCATTTATACTTTTATACAGTTGAGCACCCTTATACACATCATCATCGTCATCATCATGTTGGAAAACTGCATTAATGCACCTCAGATGTATTAATTTCGTGTTAAATAAGGAACTATTTTGCATCACAGGAATTTACTGTACTATCGCAACAATTATCCCTTGGGTATAGCGAGTACAAATCTTGAATTAATCACGATAAGAATGCCCAAACCAGCGCTATTTCTGAATGCCTCGAGTGATGCCTTGGTTCAACTCTGGCGATGTCTGGCAAACATCCAAGTTAATTGGAAAATTTAATGTCAGGATGTTACGTTGACCATAGTAGCTCAATGGGTGAGAGTGGCTGGACGGAAACCAGGAAATTCGTGGTTCAAATCCCCGCCATGGCATTGAATTTTTCAGTTTGACTCTATCCAAGGTTACCCAGATATGCTTGACGTCCCAGATATGGGATGGCTCATATTCCCCTCTGCTGAAGCAGTTGTAAACACTTCAGCTAGATGGCAGCTGTGGAAACATGTTAAGGAAAGTTGTTTCAAGGTTTCCATTTTGTAATATGTAGTTTGCCATGAGTCCTCTGAGGATGCTCAACGCACGTACGCGCGAAACGCCAGGAACTTCAGTTTTTCCGACAAGACCACGAGCAGTAAGCCCGGAAACATCTACATATTACTGGATTGACGCCGGCCGTGAAAGCCTAAGTTGTTTCTACCATTTTGTGTTGGTATATGTGAGAGTCAACAGAGCAGCTGGAACTAAAGTCAAACCCCGGAAATTTTGCAATGTGTAACCAAAGTTAAGGTTTTGCAGAATTATTATTGTGTTAGAGTATTAATATATACTTAGTTCTAAAGAAATAGTGTCTAAATCACTATGACTAATGCTGAACTCCCTACCATATAATATGCTGACAATGGGGTTATGATAAGTTTGGTGTTTCCACATATGGGACGCTAGGCACATATGGAAACATTTATGTAGTAGGCACAGCAAGGAAAAAGGAAGTTAACATTTGCAGAAGTCAGACATTCAAAATTTTAATATAGTATAAATATGATAATTCATAATTAATACATAAATCAATATATTAATGTATAGGAATTACATATAAACATTAGTTATATTTTTATTTCAGTGTAGCTGAAATGCTTGCCATTTTTGAGGAAGAAGACGATTTGGATACATCAAATGAAATTACCATCTTGCTGCAACCTCCTGAAAATGCTTGTAGAGGTATTAGCGATGAAGATTCTGGCGAAGAAGATAACGTGAACATGAGCAGTCTGCGTGGAAGTTTGCTTCGGACTGAGGCAGAAATACATACGACTAGCCTCTCTGCAGAAACTGAAGGAATTTTTGAGCCTATATCCAAGAAAAACGTGGTGAAAAACTGGACCATTTAGAGTTTTGTAAAAGAATTGCAACAGCAGACATGGAGCTCCAAATCAAGCTGCTGGTAAGATTCCAAAGGATGAGAATGTGGATTCCAGATATGATCGCACTGATCATTTTGTAGCACCACAGAAGAACAGAACACGTTGTCTACTGTGTCACATGAGGAGTCCAACCACATGCAATAAATGTGAACTGAGTCTGCAAGTGAAATGTTTCCTTGTATACCACACCAAAGCATAATAGCATTATTGAAAATATTTTTAAAATTTCCATTATTTTTGTATGAAAAATAGCTCTAATTTGTATTAATCTTGATTTGTACTAACACAAATTCTATATCTTTAATGGCAGTATAGTATATTACTTGTCTCTTTACTCTTGATTCTAGTATCCAGTACACGGCGCCTCCCTTGAAGCATAACCACTATTCTAACCTTCACTTGTTCCTAAACTCCCACATATGATTATTCATAGACAACTATATGTTTGGCAGTAAAGCCTGTCAAAATAAGTAAAACTAACTTAAAACAACACAATACGTAGGAATTCAAGGAACATTTAAGGTGAAACTCATTTCAGGCATATCTAGGTTAATATGTAGTTAATATGAATTGAGATAGCAATAATGAAGAACATCAAATATGGTTAACCATGATTATTTGTGAATGATTCCATAACACCCTCGAAAATTACATTATATTTTTCTTAGTCTTCACACATAAAATATTCTTAACGTAACAATTTGTGTTTTTCCTTGCCCCAAAACCTTTCCAAATCAATATTACCAAATTGATTCCCTGAGAGAATAATTTCCTTTCATGCAATTTAATTCGCAAATTGTTTTATATCCTTTAGTAATTTTCCACTTGGTCTGACTCTTTCTAAAATGTTTTATTCACAACTGTTTTACTTGCGTTCAAAATGCTCTTTCAAGTCTATGTTGCAAATATTTCCACTTCGTTATAATGTAAACACTTCCACACTATACAGCACACAGTCTACACATAGCTATCTGCTTTCTTAGTTCTTAGAAGGGTACAAAAAATGCTTCTTGTGAGTTTTCTCGTGAACATTTCCTTCCAAATCAATTCTGCAACACTTGGAACACTCAAATACCCAGGATGTAATATGAAGTGAATTGAGAAGTGAAGTAAAATGGAGACCGAAAATTCGCTACATGTAATTATAAATTCCCAGCATTCTCTTAGCCAACCGGGAACCCCCCCCCCCTCATAAAAAACCCATAGATAAGAAAAAGCAGCCACTGAAATTAAAAACACGACATGAAGGACCACATAGGCTAACTTTTGAACCTCATACTCGATATATCTGAACCAATGCTTCCGCCTAGGTAGCGTAGATGGTTACGTGTTTGCCTTACGTTCAAGAGGTCCTGAGTTCGAGTCTCGGCCAGGGTGAGTTACCTGGATAAGGTTTCTTTCCAGGATTTTACTCTTATCCTGAAAGACGAATGTTGGGTAACTCTAAGCTCCATGGATCCCGGACTCATTGGAGCATCAGTTCACCCATTTCATTCATCGTCCGATATGACTAAATGTTGGAGGACAAAAATTACCAAAAAATAATCCAATGTCTTCAATTTCTATAGATTTGTCGTATTCTTTTTCTACATTCTGAAACTTTTTCCTTAGAAATATGAGTTACAATGTAGCTTGTACAGTAAAATTTTATAAACAGCTAAAAGTTAGCATTGTTCTTAGCAGAAAAGACTATGTTTTTGAAATGGATTTCAATTCAGAAACCTGCTTTTCATGAACGCTTTTCGACTGAGTATAGAATACGAGTGTGCCATAAAAAGTAGTAAAATTGTCTGAGATTCATTCAGCATGTTACAGTCGTCAATATGAAATGATTGCACGACTATCAGGTTCACTTCTTCGATGTTTAGCTTCTCCTTGGAAACCACGATTGAACAGTCAATTTGAGTAACGGAGTTGAATTTATATATTTACATAATATATTTAATAATAAATGCACAATTTTAATCACAAATGTCTGAAAGCGATACCTAAGTATTTGAGCGTATATATACTTATAATTAATATTGCATATGTACCCGTTGTGGTACATTTGAAAAAAAGTGTTAATTGCTTGCTCTGAAAACTTGTTGGGTTATTATTGTCTACAGTTAATATCACCCAAGTAAAGTTTTCACCCCAACTTTATCTGATACATTTCCCTGTATCGTTTTTTGTTTGTATAAACAGCCAAATAGGAGAGTAGCTGGAGTAGAATCCACTGAAGATGGTCTGTAGCAAAGACCGAAAAGAGCTTTTGGAGGAAATGGTGAACATCAACCAGTCTGAGTGAGTAATCTTACAAGTTTAGCATGCCAGTTACTCATATTTATAATCCAAATAGGAATAAATATGTTTATCATTTTAGGGTGTTCATTTTTTAGGTAATTTTAACTCGATGGAATAAAATAATTATTTTTTCTATATTATATAAAATAATATCTAATGTTAGCTACCTAAAACATGGAGATACAATATATGACTTTGATTTAAAATCTTCCAAATATCTAAAAATATTAATGGGAACAATAAAGATCATATCTTGCATTCTTTAATAAGGAACCCCTTTATTTTAAAACCACCCTTTCCATACTCCTGGATGTGGTAAGATATTATATTGTAATATTCCTCGCTGCCAGGCACTATACGGGATCTTAATTTTTACTGAATGCTGAAAAATGTATTGCATTCACATCAAAAACTGTTACCATTTTTGAGCTGGCGAACGAGAACACATTACTCGGGGGTTTCACTCAGAGGCTTTTATACAATTCAGAACAATATTAAAGACACTTTCACAATCACTATTTATATTTATTATACCTTAAAATAATCTTTTACAGTGTCCAGCGTCGTCCATCTCCTCGGTTGTCCACACACCACCACGCTTAGTCACACACACACCATAGCTACAACGAGCTATTCCAACAACCGCTCACACACCCCAACATACAACTCTTCATACACAAATAACAAGATGGGCGACGTGCCAATAACTCAATACATCATGTACAAATAATGCAATACCTTATTTACAAATTCCACAAGGGCTGTTCCATTAATTTATTTATTATTGTTATTTACATGAGTGGAGCCAAGGAAGCAAACAGTAGTTGGAACAGCCTATTACGTAACAGACGGAAGGAAGGACATTTGTACTAACGACTACTCTAATAAACTCAAGATAATCCACATAATTAACCTAATAAAACCCTACATTTCCCTCCCCTCTAGAAAAAGACGAGCCCCTGCTCGTCGGACTAATATCAAACAGCAAAACACACAAAAGAAAAGCACTAAGGGTAGCCCCTAAACTATCATTAGAAAACACAAACATGAAAAGTACCAATAAATGAATTCCTGAGAGGCCCCTCCCAATGAGTCACGATGCATGATGTTGTCTACACCACTAGTCCCAGAGTCCACCGAACCAACCCTACACCACTGGAACACTGATGGAAGTCACAGAGGCGCAGCACGACGATTACAACCATTTGGAGTAGCAGAGTAGCAGACCGACCCTGAAGATGAAAATTGGGCAAACTGGTGGTTACCACAAATGGCACATACCTGATGTCACAGACAGTTCCAAACATAGGGGACGAAGAAATTCATATAAATAAAATTCCATCATTTCAAGTTTTGCTTGACTTTTCAGCAGCTCGATCCCTCCTAGTAGTGAGCCTAGCTTCATTGAGCAAAATGGACGTCCAGCTTCTAGACTTGGCTGCTTATGACTTAGGTCACCTCAGCATATGTATCAAGCTGATGTCACAGACAGTTCCAAATATAGGGGAGCCAGCAAGTTGTGCTGCTCTCCTGCTGCCACACACCTGTGGGGGACTGGCCACATCACCCCACGACGAACTGCAAAGGTAACCAACTTGCTGGAATTGTGGTCTGCCATACTGATGAAGTGACCCCTGTGGTCACTCCTGAAACTTTGAGGCATAGCCAGCGTTACTACCTCTGGTACTGGTGCTGCCGCGTTGCTGCTGCTACCTCTCCTGCTACAACTACTGCTTCTGCTGGTAGGTGAGGGTGGCTGGGGCTCTTTGCTAGCTGCAGACGACGACATTCTTCCTGGGGCACTCCCGCACAAAACTAAACAATTATACAATTAACAATGGACAATTATAACATAAGGCTACCCATAGTTAAATATACTTTTGGAGGGAAATGTAAGGGGGTAAATCAAAAGTGACAATAACATAAAAACAACAAAACAAAATTATAACATGAAGTGTATCCGGATACTAAATACACTTTTGAGATGGCCATCTCCACACACTCATTCACACAACAAGACTCCTAAAATACTACAACTGGGATAAAAAAACTAAGAAAGTTCTTCATCCAGGAACTGCCGTGGCGGTGAAGACAGCTCAACCCTGATATTTAAAAGAAAAATCTGAAACAAAGGACTAAGCATCTTAACAGCAAATGAAATAATACTTCAGTGACTGGCCAGTGACAAAACTTAATACCCACCCTAAAGCATCTTATAACTCAAACCTCCTCGCACTAGTGAGCGCATCACAGCGGTTTCACTAGGCGTCACTCCAGTACTGGGGTCGCTCCCAGGTGCGCAGCGGCTTCCTCAGGGACGACTCCTCTTCTACAATGTGCTGCAGTCACGACGGTGCTCACATTGAACTCGAATAACCACTAGGATGTGGCGGCTGGCTTCGCAGCTGGGCCACACACTATACTGCTATTTCGATAAAGATGGTACATGAGTAAAACACTGAAACAGTCACGATAAAACGTTAATAGTTCTGATATAAACGGAATGGTTGGCACGGAATTCCTGGGAGAACATCATAAATGATCAGAAATATGAACAATTAAGTGGACTTAAGCAAATGACGAAATGGTAGTCACACAAGAGGTTAAACAAAATATGCATCAATAGAATTATATGTAAAGCATAGCAAAGCATCATTAACTGAGTTTATCAGACGATGAACTGACTCTGAGAGAGAGAAAAAAAAAGAAAAAGAAAAAAAAATTAAGCACGATAAGGGCCAGTAGGATCGTGATACGGGAAGATGCGGGAAACATGGATGGACTGTAACTTAGCCCTAGGAGCATTCGGTCGACGTACAACATAAGTCACAGGTGTGAGCTTCTTCACAATTTCAAACGGGCCAAAATAGCGGTGTAGGAGCTTGGTGCATTTGCCTCGTTTCCTAACGGGGGTAAAAACTTTAACTAATTGACCAACATTAAAGGACACATCTCGATGTTTGGCATCATACTGAGACTTCTGTTTGATCTGTTGCTTGTTGATGTTGTGGATGGCAAGCTCACGGGCCTTCTGGATGTCCTCTAAAGTCTTCCGGACGAACAAGTCGTTAGTAGTAGCCTGTAACTGAACTTCATTAGGGAGAACAGGCTCTCGTCCATACATCAGGAAAAACGGAGAAAACTTGGTCGTCTGCTGTACAGAAGAATTGTAAGAAAATATAACATAAGGCAACACCGTATCCCAATTACGCTGATTGTCATCAATAAAATGGCTCAACATATTAACTAGTGTGGCATTGAAACGTTCCGTGAGCCCGTTCGTCTGTGGATGATAAGAGCTAGTAAAGTTAGGAGAAATAGACAGAGATTTTAGTAACTCCTGCGTGACCTGGCTGAGGAACACAGTACCCCGATCGGATGGCAATGTCTCAGGAGCACCATGACGACAGACGACATTCTGTAAAATAAACCTGGTGACATGAGGAACAGTAGCCGCTGGAAGCGGAGCAGCCTCGACCCATCTAGTGGCATACTCGGTGCACACAATAATGTGGCGGTTGCCAGTGGATGACCTAGGAAGAGGACCCAAAAGGTCAATACCCCAACGTTGACCTACAGCTAAAACAGGAAGAGGTTGAAGTAATCCTGCGGGCTTCAAGTTCTTAGGGCCTTTACGCGATTGGCAGCTCGGGCAGGTCCTCACAAAATGTTCGATATCTTTCTTCATGCCAATCCAATAGTATCTGGAATGAATCTTATTATAAGTTTTGGAAAACCCAAGGTGACCCGAAAGTGGATCATCATGACAAGAGGTAAGAATCTCATACTTCAACGACTCTGGAATCACCAGTAAATGCAGAGGACCCGTGGAACCAGCATTTTTCCTATATAAAGCACCAGATTTAAGAGTATAGTTGGCAGTTTGGCGCAGAAGCTTCGGAGTAGCATTAGTGTCGTCCACTAAGGTATCCATTAGAGGACGCAGCAGTGGATCAGCTTTCTGTTTCTCCGCAACTTCTATAGGAGAAAGTAAACAAGTTAATACATCATCCAATTGCTCCACTTGATGATCCTGGGGTTGCAGCACAGGAAACCTAGATAAAGTGTCTGCATCGTTATGCTTTTTACCAGATTTGTAACAGATAGTATAATCAAACTCCTGTAGTTTAAGGCTCCAGCGAGCCAGACGCCCTGTAAGATCTTTCAGATTATTTAGATAACACAATGAATGGTGGTCAAAAATCACATGAACTTTATAACCATATACAAATGTTCTAAAACGTGTGAAACCAAAAACAATAGCTAGGAGCTCCAACTCTGGAACACCATAATTACGCTCACACTTGGACAACAAGCTAGAGGCATAAGCAACAGGTCTTAACTGGTCGTTTACAGATTGCAACAAAACACACCCTATGCCTACACCACTAGCATCAGTGTGGAGCTCTGTGTACGCTCCAGGAGTATAGTGTGCTAACACCGGTGCAGAAGTCAGCGCATCCTTCAAGGCCTGGAAAGCATGCTGTTGGTCAGATCCCCAAACAAAATCACAGTTCTTTTTAGTCAATTGTGTTAAAGGATGGGCAATGTCAGCATAACCTTTCACAAACTTTCGATAAAAATTGAACAAACCAAGGACCTTCCTGACATCCCTGACATTCTTAGGCTGAGGTAAATTTTGAATCACAGTTATCTTGTCTGAGTCTGGAGATATGCCCTCATTAGAGACTTCAAAACCCAAAAGTTTGACACGGTTCATGGCAAAGAAACATTTCTGCTGTTTCAATTTAAAGTTGAAAAGCACCAAACGCTGAAAAACAGCCTCTAAATTATCCAGTAGTTCCTCAGAAGAATGAGCATAAACAAGGATATCATCAAGGTAAGCCAGAGCTTTCTTAAATTTTAAATCACCTAACAACTTTTCAGCAATGTAAGAAAAGAAACGGGGAGCATTGGCTAGTCCAAAGGAAAGTCTTTCAAATTCAAATTGACCACTGTGGCAAACAAACGCCGTGAATGGCATGGCGTGCTCCTCAAGGGGGACCTGAAAATAAGCAGAAAGAAGATCCAACGAGCAGAACCAGGACACTCCATGCAATGAGCTAAGCAAGTCGTCGATGATGGGAAGTGGAAAAGATGATGGAATGGTCACCGAGTTAAGCTTCCTGTAGTCCACACAAAATCTGGTCGAGCCATCCTTTTTCTTAACTAGCACCACAGGAGAACTCCACGGAGACTGAGAATCCCTGATGATCCCAGCATCTTTCATCTCTTGAACCTGCTGATCGATGATTTCACGTTGCTTGATAGGAACTCTATACGGGCGCTGCTTAATAGGAGTTGGGTCAGAAACCTGTATATCAAATTTAGCAACATTGGTCATACCTAAATCCTGCAAGGTGGTTGCAAAAACATGAGAATATTTCAATAAAAGAGCATGAAGTTTATCTTTCTGGCTAGAAGACAATTTATTATTTACATTAAACTGAAAGTTTGGTGCTTCCAAGGGCGTGATATCCTGAGGCGAGATTGAATGACTCTGAACAAAAGCAACATCTTGGACATTAGCTAAGGTCGTGCGAGAAAACAAAGTCTTAGGCTCTGGTGATGCATTTTGAACAGGCACAATATAATCTTGTCGGGGTGAGCAAACCATTTGAGGAATGGATATCTGTTTCTTTTGCAAAATACATGGCACAGGCTCAAACATTACATCACAATCAATGGGTGAAGAAAGTTCTACTGCTACATGACAAACCGAAAATGGAGGAATCTGGACATCTTCTTTAACAAACACTTTGTTTGCTGGTTTAGTAATATCACCCTCAGTAAACGGCACTACAGCAATATCTGACATGGGGAGTTCTGTGTTCTCTACCATAGAAATATGACACAACTTGTCATCTACTTGAATCACAACATCATTTTTAACATAATCAATAATAGCTTTGTGTGCAGACAAAAAATCATTACCTAAAATCAAGTCATGTGCTAGCCCTTTTACAACAAGAACCTCTTCCTGAAAGAGACAGTTATTAATTGAAAAATCCAAAGGTAGGTGGTATGCAGCATTCAAAAGCTTGTTTCCAGCAGTTCTAAGTAAAATATCCACAGGCTGCAATTTAGAAATATCAGATACGTGTACAGCATTGACAATACTGACAGCACTGCCAGTATCGAGAAGAACCTTCACAGGGGTATTATTAATGGACCCTGAAACTTGTAAAACATGGCCAAAAGGTAAAGTTGAACTTGACGACTGATCAGGCTTGCTGTCGTGATGAACCTCTGCTACCGTGGCCTGTTTGAGGCACCGCGCTGAGCGTTTTTTGAACTATAAGCATCTGAAGATTGCCTGCAAAAACGTGCTATGTGACCAGGTTGGTTACAATTATAGCATACAAAGTTAGCAGTACGTCCACCATTGGAGCAGTTACCAGCTTGGCGGGGAGATGACCTCGTTACTGGATCAGAATTAGCAGGAACCTGCAAACATTGAAGTTGATTGGCTAAACGGTCCATTTTGGCTGCAAGCTCTGACATCATATCCTGAGAAGGTGCTGGTGATGGCGACGGGAGTGACAAACACTCTGACGCTGCAACAGAACGGTCAGATATAGATTGAGGTGCAGAAACAACTGGGTATCCAGGTATGGACAGCGGCACATTACTATGCAGTTGATTAGACACCAGGTGTTGTCAGTTCTGGATGTAGAACTCAGCTTTATCAATGCGCTTAATAGCTTGCAAAACCTCCTCTACGGTAAGCAAATTCAAAGGTAAGAGAAACTGGACATACTGTGGTTTCAACCCTTTATACAAATTCTTAATTTGCTCTGGCTGAGACATAAAAGAATTTACTTTATCACACAATACTAGCACATCATAAATGTAGTTAAGCACAGGCTCAGAATCACGCTGAACACGTTGGCGAAGTTGGATCTCATACACATCATCCTGGTGAGCTACCTGAAAAGCTGTAAGAAAAGCATCTTTCAAAATAAACCAGTCGTGAGCGGGACACCTATGGCAAAACGTCTTGTACCATGCTACAGCAGTACCTTTAAGATAGCATGGGAAAAACTGCAACTTTTGAGTACTGTTCCATGCATTAGCACGAGCAACCATTTCAAAATTAGTCATAAAATCGTTAACACATTCATTAGGAGCAGCTGAAAAACAAGATGGTTGTATAAAGGTTTGAGAAACAGGTTTTATTGAAGCCATCGTGTTAGTGATGGTAGATTGTACCGCAACCAGAAGGTCAGTATTCTGTGCAATAATTCCGGGGGGTGACTGATCAGGCACCGAACTACGTTCATCAGGCTCGACATCTGTGCCGACAGAGGATGTATGTACATTGGTGTTATTCTCCACAAAATTTTCCATGGTGAAAGAAAAGATAACGATGTACACATGCAAAATTACTACAAAAATCACTGATAGTGACTACTATTCGTAATAGAACACAAGATTTGAAATTCCTGCAGAAATAGCAACACGGTGAGAACACAATACGTGACTGAATAACACTAGCACTGCACAAAATGCTGCAAAGAAAATCCTGATTATTACAATGCAAATGGAAATGAAAAACCATGCAAAAAGATAGATCATCAACGTAAAATTTCTAACTGAGCATAACCGCAAACAGAACCACAAGAATTAAGCTCAAAAAGCATTGCATTTCCTGCACAAAACAAAAGAACATGTTAATACGTGAACAAATAATGCAGGGGTGACGTCACTACCCAAGATACTTATCATAAGATGGCTACCGCCGTCCTACGCAGAACTGAAATTGAACGCAATTAATGAAATATATATCAATAAAGCACATTTACACTTAAACTGATGCTAAAATGAACAAACACGGCGCCTCCACCAAATGTAATATTCCTCGCTGCCAGGCACTATACGGGATCTTAATTTTTACTGAATGCTGAAAAATGTATTGCATTCACATTAAAAACTGTTACCATTTTTGAGCTGGCGAACGAGAACACATTACTCGGGGGTTTCACTCAGAGGCTTAATATACAATTCAGAACAATATTAAAGACACTTTCACAATCACTATTTATATTTATTATACCTTAAAATAATCTTTTACAGTGTCCAGCGTCGTCCATCTCCTCGGTTGTCCACACACCACCACGCTTAGTCACACACACACACCATAGCTACAACGAGCTATTCCAACAACCGCTCACACACCCCAACATACAACTCTTCATACACAAATAACAAGATGGGCGACGTGCCAATAACTCAATACATCATGTACAAATAATGCAATACCTTATTTACAAATTCCACAAGGGCTGTTCCATTAATTTATTTATTATTGTTATTTACATGAGTGGAGCCAAGGAAGCAAACAGTAGTTGGAACAGCCTATTACGTAACAGACGGAAGGAAGGACATTTGTACTAACGACTACTCTAATAAACTCAAGATAATCCACATAATTAACCTAATAAAACCCTACAATATAAGCTGATTATTTTTTTTACTTTAATGCACTAAAATAATACGAGAGTTTATTTGTATCTTTATTATAGTTGGGATCTCTGTATGAGTTACCTTTAATGAAAGAGCCTTACACAAATCACGTGGTCAGTATATATTAGATTAGATTCCAAAACAATATCAGAAAAATATGATGAAAGCTATCGGTTTTACCGATCTGACCCATGGTAACTATCAGGTTCAATAACCTTAGGCAGCGTAACCTAGTTCACGCGCCTGCAGAAAGTAACGGCATTTGGAGTTCAGTCCAATGGTGATTAGTACAAATTATTTGTGAGAGACTACTGTTCATTTGTTTACCAATTGTACTAGTACACAACATAATAGTTGTGTTTAATCAAACACAGATATCTATCAGGTTGCGAGCAATCCAAGTGAACGTTAATTGGCGTACCAACCCGCAATTGTTTAACCGCTTGTTAAATGTTATTGAAGTTCCAGGATGATGGGTGAGATTCAAGTGGGCTGCTGGTCCAGATACAACTGCTCTTCTTTACCACCGTTGTTATTTATGTTTACAGTTGAATGTTTATGGCAATCGATTTAATTCTGAATCCTATCACCCCTTGGAAGGAATTTAACAGTTGATGGAATTGCTCTTGTGCTACCAGAAGTGCCCGCATGCCTTGCGAGGAGCTTCTATTGCTTCAAACGCGTTGTCTGCGGTCATAATCCTCAAGGTATCTAACGAGGTGGCTCCGACAGAAATGTGTGGTCACACTTGGACTGTGGATCAAATTTATACAGACATTCCCGTGGAACCATTCCTAACATTCACTAAGATGAAGTTATAGGTTGCTAAATATGTAGATGGACACAAAATGCAAAATGAATCCAATTTTATTTAACTTATTTATAGATGAGATAATAGATAAGGTTAAAGAAGTAAATCAGCACTGTCCGGTAATAGCAAACAAAGAAATTCCTGGACTGCTATATGCGGATGACTAAATGGTAGGATCTATAACGCTAGTAGGATTGCAGAAGACAATAAATGAAATCCAGAAATTTTGTGAAGAGTGGGGAATGAAAATAAACATAAAAAGGTCGAAAGTTATGGTCTTCAAGAAAATAGTTAAACTAAAAATAGGGATAAAAAGTGGGTACTAAATGGCAAAAGCGTAGAAGTGGTTAATGAATTGAAATACGTAAGGTTGAATAACAATGGAAAGTGGCATGAAGCAAAAGGAAGCAAAAGGAAGGGCGGCAATGAATGGAATAAGAATATGCTAATATAAGCTAGAAATGACAACCAAGTGATTAGAAAGAATGTATGAGGCACTAGTGGAATCCAAAATGTTGTATGCAGTGGAGATCTGGGGGGGGGGGGACACAGAGGTTAACAAAACGGTGGACCAAAACTACAGAAGGTTTTGTAAAGAGCTACTAGGCGTACCAAGATCAGCACCTAGGAAAGTAGCTGTAGTAGAATTACGAAACACAAGAATTAATGGAATAATAATGGAAAGAATAATAAAATTTTGGTATAGGTATTTTCCCAAAGAAGAAGGGGAAATTATGAAATTATGCATGAGGTAGCAAAAAAAGATTAGAGAACTCAACTGGTGGGCAGAGATAGGAGGAATTATGGAAAAAATAGGAATGGGAGATATATAGAGATTAGAGGAAAGGAATACATGCGATGTGGGTAAATTAGTAAAATGCAGAATAGAAGATATAGAAAGACAGGAAATATGGGGAAGTCAAGAAAATATGAAATCACTACAATTTTACAAGCAAATAAAAATAAATTGGGGACGAGAAGCGTATGTAGAATACTGCAATAGGCAAGAGAGAGAAGGGTTAGCATGGATGAGAACAGGAATAATATTTTTAAGAGGGATAGGAGGTAGGGAAAAGGGAATTTGTGAATTGTGTGGGGGGAAAGAAAGCATAGAACGCTAGTAACAGAATGCGGAGAGGTTGCAATGTGGAGAAAAAAGGTTTGGGATGAAAAATGGGAGAAAGTAGAGAAGAAGATAGTAGCTATAAAAATGTTAACGGGCAGGGAGGAAAAGAAGGTAAGAAATACTAGTGAGTTCTTGCAGAAATTAAAAGAAAAATGGACCAGAAATGTAAAGAATATAAGAAAGAAAGATCAGGGGGAAGAAAGGGACTAATTAAGTAAAAAGAGGTATGGAGGTTAAGAGCTACCTGGCAGAGCAGAAGACCAGGGTGTCATGTAAGCCAAGGTAGCAAAAAGGTACAGACAAATAAATGTAGCCAAAAGTTGTAAATTATAAAATTTTGGAATATGCACAATAAATGTAACATATATAAATGCCTGACCTCAAGAATTTTAACTAAGGAAATGACAGACAAATTAGAAGCTGTGATACAGTAGGTCCAAGAAAACCATTGCGTCACACTCAAGATTATGACAGTTCATCTGATTAATCTACTATTAATTCGTATGATTATCTATAACGCAAGTAAGATTTGTGTGACAAATTCCTATAAGCTCAACCAGTTTGAAGACAGTGTGGAGCATTTTATAATATTGCTACTCCAGGTGTTAGTTAATGTTCCATACTGTGTTCAACAGATCCCATACTTGTATAGATGCGGAAGTGCAAAAATTTGAAGACTTTTCTTAAGGAAATGTAAGTGCAACATATTCATATTGTTGTACATACATCAGCATTATGTAAGAGAAAATCAGCACACATATTCGCCTCAAATCCTCCAAAAAATTTCTGTAGCAGTGCTCTGGGGATGGTTATGTTCTGGTCGGATTTTTCAAGAAAAGTTCGGTATAACCGGGTATCGCTGTTTTTTAACATATTTTCTTGACTAGCAATATTGAATAAAGGAAGCTGTTGCGTTGTTTGCATCAAAAGTATGTAAGTGTGCTCAACTCATAAGGGAACTCCTTCGGTTTTTAATAATACGAAAAATTGTATTTGCTTATACCCTCAACTAATCTCAGCGGCATACTGGCTGGTCTGGGTCTAGTGCTACCACACGATCGCTGAGTCCCCCATCTCTGCCAAGAGCGGGTGTCATGAGTGGAGTGCAGTTTGAAGGTTAGGACCTGGTTGGTCCCGAGACCCTCCCGATCGGCAAATGTACTCTTTGTAACCTGGAGCTGTTACGCTTCTCTCAAGTAGCCCAATAGGCAACTCACAAGTCTGAAAGTCCTAATGCAACCCCCGTAGGGGAGGGGATCCGTTCCCTTCAGCTGCCGTGGTGCGGGCGTTGCGGACCCCTAGCACTCGTGGTTCCTCTGATGTTACTAGAGGAACCTCGGGCCGAACATTCGAGGCCCTCCATAATAGGGAGTTGTTAGGATTGTGTTGGACTCGAGGAGGCAGTGGTTCCCTATACCCGTGGGAGATCGGGTACGTCTGCGGATGGGGTTGAGGGAAGCCATTAATATCCCCGGCTACTAGCCAGCATAGCTAGTATAAGGTGGGCTAGATCACCAGGCGGCCCCACCTAGGTCATATCGGTAGCCTTCTCATTTTGGTGTAAGCGTGTAAGTGGCGGATCCACTTCCATCCCGTCTTGAGTCCACAGGACCAGATGGGGGGTGGGGGCCTTGTTAGTCTCTAGGTCTTGCCCTATGGAAAGCTGCACGGAGGCGCCGGGCGCCCTTTTGGGACAGCTCGGCAACTCCCTGGTCGAAGGAGGTCCGGATCCTTAGTCCTACGGGTCAAGGAGTAATAGTAGTAGATCCTCTGGCATGAATTGCATGAATTGAGACTGTATGCAACCCTGAAGCGCTACTGAGGTTTAAACCTGGGCCTCCGCTTCTACGCACGTGCGTTGGAAACGCACTAAGAAGGCGATGAAATGTTGCATATTTCGATGTATATATAAGCATATATTACAAATGAGAAAGCATTATCAAGAATGAGAAATCATATTAAAATAACTGACAGCGCTAACTTCTCAGCTAACCTTTAAATCAAGGAAAAATATAAGTTAGTGTTATTGAACTTATAAACAAAGGAAACTACCATTTTAAGTGTTTTTTTTTTTCTGGAGCAAAAGCAACAAAATAATGGGGAAAAATGAAACAAATAAAGAGAAGGAAATATAAAGGAAGACAGACAGGAAAGCTAGAAGCTGCTGTAACTACTTAAGAATGCAGAGTTGTTGATGGCAGGAATAATCTGTACATGCCATCGTATCTCACACACATACTTTGCATGAAATCCGCCAGGAATTACAGCAGCCCCCCCCCCAACATACTCTGCGTTATTTGCTGACACGCGAGAGCACAGTTAAAGTCAGGTGCTACATAGCATTCCCTTAAGAGAGAAACGCCTCCTATTCTCCTTGCCTTACAAATCATCATCTTCCTTCCTTTGGAACCACTCGGCATTCCAAAGGCTTCCTCTTGTTTCAGGAACTGTACGGGAGTATAACAGACATTAGACTGTATGTACTCGCAGCTTGCATTGAGACAAAACAGCCCATTGGTATAGTGAAATGCTGCCGAGTTTTCTTTATTACTTCGTATCTATATTTCCATTTTTAAGTTTTTATTTATGGACGCTCTTAAACCGCTATAAACGTATGTTATTTATTCATGACTCGTTAATTGCTAGACTCATATGAGTTTCGAAATCTCAATTATTCTACAGAAAACATAGTGTTGTCGTTTAAACACAGGTAAACACCATCGTCTGGTCAAATTTGAACAAGCATGCCTAGGTTCAGTAAGCCCGCCTCTAAATGAGGAGCCATCAAGAATTGACTTTGAAATGCTATGTCACTTAGCCCCTCGTTCTAACGAGAAAAGTCCCCCCTTTTTTTCAAAGAACTCTTTATTTAGCTTTCAGGTTCTTATACCTGGGAACTGATGGTAATTATGACAAGGAATATTGTTGTCTACAATAAAATATACAAATTTCAAAGAGTGTGTGGAACAATAAGTAGGACATTTAGAAACAAAATACGTAAAGAAACAAAATTAAACTTCTACAAGGTTATGGCTGTACCTATACTGACATACGGAAGTGAGACTTGGACGTTAACTAAAAAGCAACAGAGTAAAATACAGGCTTCAGAAATGGCATTCTTGAGAAGTGTGAAAGGATGCACGATGAGGGACTTCATAAGAAATGAAAATATAAGAGAAGAGCTGGACATTTTTAGTATGAATGATAGGTTAAAAGATCTCAAACAAAAATGGAAGGAACATGTTGAAAGAATGCCAGATAATAGACTTACAAAACAAATATTACAGTATCATCCTAAAGATAGGAGATCGGTGGGCAGACCCAGGAAACGATGGCTGGAGGACTTCGAAGGCGGAACAGACACTTGATTGCCTATGCCATGAAGTAAAGAAGAAGAAGAAGAAGAAGAAGAAGAAGAAGAAGAAGAAGAAGAAGAAGAAGAAGAAGAAGAAGAAGAAGAAGAAGAAGAAGGTTCGTATACCTGGGTATTTATACCATAAATCTAGAACACGGAACCACGACTCCACTTCTCTTTCATAAAACACCTTCAATTGGGTTTAAACCAGTAAGCATAGGAACCAGAGACTAGCATGCTTACCCCTAGATCACGACGAAAACCTCGTGGGGCTGCCTGGTGATCTAGCACACCTTCTACTAGCTCTGAGGCTAGTACCCGGGACCCTTTAGGCAACCCTCTGCCTCCTCCGGGGTGCCGGAACCTGGCCAGAAGTACCCAATCTCCCATGGGTATCGAGAACCATAACCGCCTTGAATCCAACTCAATCCAAACAACTCCTAAAGAGGAAGGAGCTCGAATGTTCGACTCGACGTTCCTGTAGTAACGTCAGAGGTGCGCAGCGCTCGCAATACGGCAGCTGAAGAGGAGGGATATCATCCCCTATGGGGACTAGGATTAACAATAAAATTTGAATTTCTGTTTTATAAACAAGCGGTTCAGTCTGTGGCCTACATTCGTGAGGTCCCGGTTGGTTCCCGTGGCCCGCATACCTAACTTATGGGCTTTTTTCGAGATTTTCCCGAGTCAACAGACAAATGCTGGGTAGGTTACTTATATCCTTCGAATGTCCTGTCCCTCCGTTTCATCTCATCATCTCATCTGGTGGTCTTTTTCAGGGTAGAAGGCTGGTGGAAGTCTCGGCGGTGCATGACAGGATGATATGATCTAAGTAAACACTTCCTCCATAGGTAGGACGGTCTCTGGGCCGACCTGGTGGGCCGTTTTCAGGACCACAGTGGGTGGGATGTAGGCTGTACTGGCCTGCCGGGGAGTTTCCAGCTGATCAATTATGGGGTCCTTTCCCTTGCATTGTCGTGACTCCTTGTGACGTCACCCTCTGTCTCCTCTCGTATTCTTTCTCATAGCATGAAAAGAAATATAATTACTGCAATAAAATATACTATTGATCCATTGATTAGTCTTCTTGAAGTTGATAACCGACAAACATTACCAATAAATACTTCAATTCAAATGTTATAACATCCTCATTCTTCCTCACAGGGATGCCCCCACTTGGGAGATACAATGGACCATGACTAGAACTCCGCGCGGAGTCCCCTGCGTAGCGTATTTCAGTCCAGTCCGATGCAATCTATTTTCTTATCACATTTTCTACCTATTCTAAATTATTGTAAAAAGCTTTTACAAAGTATTCTTGAGAAAGTTTATTATTTATGTACTGAGCGAGATGGCTCCGCCGTAGTGTAAGAGGATTGAATTCGGGTATTCCTCGTTTGATTCCCGTTTTTAGCAGTTTTCCCTGGTCTATAGCAAATGCTGGATTAATTTTTCATTCATCATTATTTCTTTTCAATTAGTTCCCTATTATTTCTTTTCCCTTTCACTTTCCAGGTGCCCCCCTTCATTGTATAATCTATACCTTATCTATCTCGTATCAATTGAAGCAAACCTTTGCAAATGTGGTTTTACTGTACACTTCATTTTAAATGCAGGAGGATAGAGGAAGCAAATTCAATAGCCGAAGTTTAAAAGCTCCTCGCCATCGCTTTGAAATTTTACAGAATTTCATTGGCATCACCCAAAAACAATTTAATAGAAGCATCACTTAAAATGTGCACTTTATTGAACAATTCAAACCAATATCACCGAATACTTCGGAAATGAATGCCACAAAACATTATTGAAAACATTGTGTTTTAAAGAGCTGTACTTCTCTCATTTAAGATGTTTTTGTCTCTCTCCCTATTAACTTCACCAACATAGATATTTTTTGTAAATTATTCCAAAAAATTTATTTTATTATTTTATAAATTTCTAGATCTTTTTTCTAAAATTTCAGTAACTTCAAAACATACATTTTCGGTGAATTCCCGAATAAAAATGAATTTTTTCTGTACCTGCTAAGGAGATTGTAGAGCAAGTTATAAAATCACGTTGAAGACGTCCCGAGTTACCTGGATGAGGTTTTTTCCAGGGCTTTCCCTTATCCTGAAAGACAAATGTCGGGTAAGTGTAAGCTCCATGGACCGCAGGGCACATTAGAGAATCAATTTATTCATTCCATTCATGAACTCCTAAGTGGTTTACCGGGAAAATACGAGTCATTTGGAGAATTTAATGTCTTATCGGCACGTTGGCCATAGTAGCTCAATGGTAGAGCGGCTGGACGGAAACCAGAAAATCCCTGGTTCAAATCCCGACTATGGCATTGAATTTTTCATTCTGACTCTACATTTACACAATTTAGCCTACACACGGCCCGTGTGAAAGAACAATTAATTTCAATCAACAAAATTATTTCTGAACATGGACTACCTGACCAAAAGCCAATAATAATAATAATAATAATAATAAAAATAATAATAATAATAATAATAATAATAATAATAATAATAATAATAATAATAATAATAATAATAATAATAATAATAATAATAATAATAATAATAATAATAATAATAATAATAATAATAATAATAATAATAATAATAATAATAATAATAATAATAATAATAATAATAATAATAATAATAATAATAATAATAATAATAATAATAATAATAATAATAATAATAATAATAATAATAATAATAATAATAATAATAATAATAATAATAATAATAATAATAATAATAATAATAATAATAATAATAATAATAATAATAATAATAATAATAATAATAATAATAATAATAATAATAATAATAATAATAATAATAATAATAATAATAATAATAATAATAATAATAATAATAATAATTATAATAATAATAATTATAATAATAATAATAATAATTATAATAATAATAATAATAATTATAATAATAATAATAATTATAATAATAATTAATAATAATAATAATTAATAATAATAATAATAATAATAATAATAATAATTAATAATAATAATAATAATTATAATTATAATAATAATTAATAATAATAATAATTAATAATAATAATAAATAATAATAATAATAATAATAATAATAATAATAATAATAATAATAATAATAATAATAATAATAATTATAATAATAATAATAATAATAATAATAATAATAATAATAATAATAATAATAATAATAATAATAATAATAATAATAATAATAATAATAATAATAATAATAATAATAATAATAATAATAATAATAATAATAATAATAATAATAATAATAATAATAATAATAATAATAATAATAATAATAATAATAATAATAATAATAATAATAATAATAATAATAATAATAATAATAATAATAATAATAATAATAATAATAATAATAATAATAATAATAATAATAATAATAATGGCAGCGGCATTGGCAATGACAATGATAATGCCCGTCTCGGTAGCGTAGATGGTAACGCGTCTGCCTCACGTTCAAGAGGTCCCGACTTCGAATCTCGGTTAGGGTGAGTTTCCTGGATAAGGTTTTTTCCGGAGTTTTCCCTTATCCCGAATGACGAATGTCGGGTGACTCTAAGTTCCAAGGATCCCGGGCTCATTTGAGCCCCATTTCACCCTTCCATTCATCGTCCGATATGACTTAACGTTGGAGGACGTAAATTACAAAAAAAAAAAAAAAAAAAAATGACAATGACAATGATAATAAAATAGAACATTAAAAATAAAATCAGGATGTGCTATACAAACAAGAAAAGGTAAGGAAGTACGTTATACTGAACAGCAGAGTCAAGGGTAACACGGAAAGTAATATAAGAATAAAAACGAGGAGATTAACACAACTCCTGTTGTAACATGTATAATGTAGCGGAAATGAAACGGTTTGCAATTGTCAACGTTAATCCTAAGTCAACAAGGAGAGATATAGGAGGCCCAAATGTAGCTTTAGGTGAATAATATGAACAAAGCTAGCAGATTACATGATTATGTTTATATATAATCACATCTTATGCGTCACGAGGTTGAAAAGATAAATCGGATTGAATAGCCGACATTTCAACCGGGATCTTCTGGTTTCCGTCCGATCACTAATCAGCTGAGAACTGTTCAAAATTAATTGCTCAAACATTAAACAAGGGTAGAGGAGATGTAGTGATTGAACGGGATTTCGAGACAACGTTATAACTTAAGCTTTGTTTATTTTATTTTCATATCATATTCATTGTAGGTGTAAGCTGAATAGTTCTGTAGTAATAGCGTGAATTTTGGGGGCATAAATAAGAAATAGTATTAAATACACTTGATTATGATATAACAACTTTGTCACCCTAACGAAAAGGGGTCGTGTGAACTTTAAAGGAAAGGTAGCTGAAATTCCTAAATGGGTAGGAAGTGGCGGAAATTACTTCAATGGAATAATAGTATGTGAAGGAAATTGGGTCAGGAAGAAGGACAGGGCCTCAAGGCATTCGTTTTATTGTGCAGAAACATGCAGTTATATTGAGGTCATATTTAAATCGTGTTATTATCAATTCTCCTTCACAACCATGTCCTAGAGATAAAAGAGTAATTCTCAAGGCAGACTGCAGCAGAAGTTGACTGAGAACTCTACACATCACAACGCAGATAACATTGCACATATCACCAATGCAAGCACACACCAGCTATAAGAGGTGACTCCAGTCGTGCATATAAAACACAATAATAACTTAAATTAAAAAGTGTATATTAAAAGCATTTATAAATGAAATGAACATTAGACGGGGAAATAATAGAAGAAAGAAATGACTTGAATAGCTAAAGCAGTACTAAACGACACTTACAAAAGTTTTATTGTATAAAACATCAAGTAAATTCAAGTGAATGTTAAAGTGTAGGTAAATAATCGATGAAAGTAACAAAACTTCTTAATTAAAAATACCCATATACTGAAGTAATGTATTTAAAAGGATTAATTCTATAAGAATATAAGAACTCTAAGTGATTTACCGGGAAAATATATTGAATCAATTGGAGCATTTAATGTCACGTCGGCATGCTGGCCATGGTAGCTCAAGCGGTTAGAGCGACTGGACGGAAACCAGGAGCAAACCTCGGTAGCGTGGTGGTAGCATGTCTACCTCACGTTCAAGAGGTCCCCAGTTCAAATCTCGCTCAGGGTGAGTTACCTGGACAAGTTTTTCTGGGGTTTTCCCTTATCCTGAAAAGACGAATGTCGGGTAACTCAAGCTCTATGGACCCTGGACGCATTTGAGCATAATTTCACCTACTCCATTCATCGTCCGATATGATTTAACGTTGGAGGACGTAAATTACAACAAAAAACAGGAGATCCGTGGTTCAAATCCCGGCCGTGGCACTGAATTTTTTCATTTGGCTCTAATTAATTAAAAATACCTATATACCAGAGTAGTGTATTTAAAAGGAATAATTCTGTAAGAATTAATTCCTCAATATAAAATTTAACCTTAAAAGGTTCAATGATAAAAATCCTGGTATTTGAGTACTTAGGTACTACAGTATTGTGTATCTCGAATATTAGAACTCTAAGTGGTTTACCGGGAAAATATAATGAATCAATTGGAGCATTTAATGTTGCGTCGGCATGTTGGCCATGGTAGCTCAAGCGGTTAGAGCGACTTGACAGAAACTAGGAGATCTATGGTTCAAATCCCGGCTGCGGCATTGAATTTTTCAGTTGAGTCTAATTAATAAAACCTCTACCGGAAATTATGTTAAAAAGGGAAAGCTTCTAGAACGCACATTACCAAAGTAATGAATTTCAAATAAATATCTATAGTACCACTGTGAAGTAATGTCAAATTAAAATATAATCACAAATGCAGTTAAACTAAATTTATACTGAGCAATAAAGGTAAGAATAAATTTAAGTAAAAAAGATAAATCTGATCAGCTAAGAAATTCTAGAAGCCAATCAAAAATGCAAAAGCCTCAGGAAGTGGTTGGTGTATGTAAAGGACCAACCGCTCGCAGTGCTGGTAAGCTATGAACAGTCCATGTGTTTTTACTGGGTACCCACCCTAAGTAGGGTTGAGCCGCAGTTAGGAATTGCTTATGGGTAGAGTAATGAGGTTTATGTAATACATACTCGACAGTTATGTTGAGGACAGTTATGTGCAGAGGTGCTACTCACATTAGTCCTGGACCCGTAGGACCAAGGACCTGGGCCTTCTTCTACCCGGGAGCGATGGATGCTCCGGGGCTCTTTCCATAGGGCAATACTTGATTTCTTAAAAAGCTCCCCCACCGCTGAGCACGACGTCAAGACGGGATAGAAGTAGATGCACAAATTACGCGAGTCAACCCCGCAGGGAAGACTACCGAAAACCTCGGTGGGGCCGCCTGATGATCTAGCACACCTTCTACTAGCTCTGCAGGCTAGTACCCGGGACTTATTAGGCAACACTCTACCCCTTCCGGGCGGCCGTAGCCTGGCCGGAGTTACCCAATTCCCCGTGGGTGTCGGGAACACACTGCCCTCTCAAGTCCAACCCAATCCGAACAAATCCCCGACGGGAAGGGCTCGGCAGTTCGTCCGAGGTTTCTCTGGTAACGTCAGAGGTAAAATCTGTTTAGTTAACTCATGTACGCGACGGCAACTGCCTTTGACGAACCCTTATAATCGTTTTACAACAGCGGCCCTCCTTCTCCCAGATCTTTCTGCAAGGTTGCCACCTTTCTCGATGCGTCATGGGTATCGTAAGAGGTTTCGTCTAAATAAATTATCTTATGTCCATTACTGCAAAACTTCTTTAGTTTTGAAAATATCTACAATTCTACTGGATTCCATAACAACCCTTAACTTATTCAAAGTGCGGTATTTGAAACCCAGCGCCTTAAGAAACCGCGCAAAGTGCAGTGCCCATAAGGAAAATCACAAATTTCTTGCAATGTGCAACCAATTCGTCTAAGGTGGGCGCTCTGCCTTTTCCATAGAATCTATAAATTTCTCGACGAATGAAATCGCATATGGAATTATCTACTTTAGAGAAACGTTTACTTTTGTTTTCACACTTGATCAACGTCTTTGGTATTTCTTACGTCACAATATTTCTTACTATATTTCTGTGAATACCCAGAATTTATCATCAGGTTCATTGCATGACCCCTTACCAAGATTATTTGTCAGCACATATTTATATGTGTTCAAAACAAGCGCTTTTAATTTGCTTAGAAACAGTTCCCGTTATAACTTTGTTTTTTGAGGCGTTTCCAGTAACATAACTCGGCACAGTTATTCACACTATTGTCATCACTTTGATTATTTTCGCTTTACTGAAAGTTATCTACAACTTCATTTGCATTTACCACTGTATTTCTCTAACACTGTCTCCACATCGTGACACACAACGAATTTCTGCATGTAATGAAACATATCAACTGGAAGTTGGAACTTTGGTAACTGAGACTCCACGTGGAGTAGGCATGCGACTGTCACTTCGAGAAAATCAGGGTTGCTATTGGTCCTCAACGACAGTGTTCCATTTCTGAAGTGTGGAGATAAGATTTATGACGGTCATTAGTGGGCGGGAGGCTCAGGTTCCTTTGACTCCGAACTGCACATGCGTTAACTAAACAGACTTTACCACGTGTGCTAAGGGTCCGCAGCGCCCGCACCACGGCAGCTGAAGCGGACGTATCCCCTCCCCTACGGGATAACCTTGAAGACAGCAGATATGTGTAAGCTACGCAGAAGAGAAACTGGTTTTATTTAAACCATGATATTGTGACTTTGTGGGTTCGTAGAATTAAAAGTCCAATTTGGCGAAATTCTATTCTTTATTTCCGTAGAAATACACTCACGTAACAACACTACGTCACATACACAATCTAACAAGGTCAATGATCATAACAACAGCGTTCTGATTTCACCTGTTTACATCAGCTCTCGTTACAACGTCTGTTCACGACTCACTCTTGGCGAGTCGTCGCCTTCTTAAATACCCCATTGATAAATTCGAGAGATTTCTGGAACAAATAAGAAATGTACTGTTCTATCACCTTCCAGAACAGTAACTTAATCTGTGCCGGCAGGTCCTTTATCTCCGGCGCTATGTTTATCTGCTTTTGCAAGCTCTTTATCTCCGTGAAACACTATCCGTCTGTTATTTATTTGCGCCGAACCCTTTATGCCCGTCGCCGCGACAATATGCAAAAACCGACAATAGGAAGTAAGTGGAGTATTTGTAACAGCAGAACATCATACCTGCTGAGTAATTAGAGTGAAAGCTTCACCATGTGCAGTATAGCACCTAATTGTGTAATTTCTTACCGATTCAGATTTCCCACATATTTCTCAAACAGTTAACTCACAAAAGTAGTAAAGTTCAAACAAATATAGACGAGAGATATTTTACGATAATTAACAAACTGCAAATATATAAATCGTCTAACAAAGTGAAATTAGTTGCCCATAAACATATGCAAACGAAACAATTGGGAATTCATTAACAATTATTTGTGGTATTGAACACAAAGATTTGTTTACTTATTACGCAATAATAAATGTAATGTTTGTTGATCAATAAATATTCCCTCAGATCATTTGTATAAGAAGAGTTTAACATAAGTTACATACAGATAATGAATAATTGTATTTACCTTTACAAAGCATTTTTAATAATATAGCAAGTTAATTTCTAAAATTGCCTAAATATAGCGAACATAAACACCCTTTCGTCGTCGGTGGCCGTGAAAGCTAAAACCCTCATATGTTCTGAAACGATTAGACAACTCTTTACAACTTAAACACCAACATGAACTCCTCTATACATGACTTCTAAATGTGTGGCAATCTAAACGATATCCTTCCTATGAAATGAAATGTGTAGTGTTTAACTCCCGCTTTTACTTCATACGGCACCGCAGGCGATGACACTGATGATACATGAGATGAAGATGTAGCACCGGTGGAATGAGATGGCGGGGAAAACCGGAGATCTTGGAGAAAACCCGCCCCAGCGCCATGTTGTCCACTACAAATCTCACTTTGTGATCGCCTGGGATCGAACCCGGGCCGCCTTGGTGAAAGCCAAGCGGTCTAACCGCTGAGCAATGGCACGGCCATATGCTTCCTATCCACAACTATTCCAGTATCTAGTATACATCGTTTCGTAAATAAATAAGGATACAACAATAAAAAATCTGAAAATTCGCAGTCTGCTAGAGCGGCCTCCTCTCTCCAATAGCAGAGGGTATAGGACCGGTGCCCACTCAGCATCGTGAGGAAAGTTAGGAGCTTACGCTAAGTAAGCGGCCCTGGTCACGAAAACCAGCGTTCCGGCTGAGGGGTGCCGAGATGCTGACCACATCTCTCCGTATCGGTTGGATGATCGTCCACCTCTGCTGTGCGTAAGTGGGCGTGAGGCCGGCATCGGTTTGGTAGGTAGACCTTGGCCATATTAGGGCGTTCGCCCTAGGGTATTAAACAAAAGTCATCTCGCTACGAGTTATCTAATTGTTGGAGTCTGCGCGAATAAAGAGTAGGACATCATTTGATGCAGGTGTGATAGCTATTTCTAAATTTGTTCCCTATAGAAAAGTACAAAATAAGATTAAAATTATTGGCACTGCTCGATGTTTTAAGGTTTATGCTTACAGCATTTAGCCTCAGGTTACACCTGCCCAATTACCTTGTGATAAGGTAGGTATACCGTTGAAGGTATTAAGAAATATACAATGCGCAGCTTAAATTAAAACTCTCAGGACACCAAATCTTAATAACTTTCAAAGAAAGTTACTATACACCCATCTAAGTATATCGAAATATGCATACATACTACCACTAAATAGAGACTCATTTTGAGTTATGCAGCAAGTAAAGAACCGTGTAAGTGTCACTAGCTTTCATTTACTGGAGCGTACAATACAACTACTTCATACAATGATTATTTTTCAGTAACAGTTCGTTAAACTGGTTTCTAATGTACGACGTATATTTCTCACTAGACAGTCACTGTCAGTGAACATACCCCTCGGTACTATATAGGTGCATTGACTATATATTTTACTGACATTTGATCTACGACAGAGTTGTGACTAGGAGCCTTAAGCATCTACTAATGTGTCATGTATTAATTGAAAATCAACAAAACTATTTGAAAATCTGATGACTACAAGAAAAAGGACAATTCATATATCCTCTATATCATTGGTTGAAAGCTTTCATTCCCACGTACTATTACCGCAGGTCCCACAGGGTTATGTCTTGGCCCCGAATCTATTTAATATATACATTTCTGATATTCCTGAGTTAGCTCCGACTTCTTTAGCTCTTTACGCTGATGACCCAGTACTATATTATTCTCATGTTAATCTCCAGCATGCACAACAGGTAGTACAGCTCTCTTTAGATCGCCTAACTCATTGGTTCAGCACTTGGCGGATCTCATTGACCCCTCAGAAAACCGAAGCTAAAATCTTCACTCTTCACCGATATAATCCGCTTACTCCGTTGTGTCTCTACAGGAACAATGTCCCTTGGCTCCCCACTACAACTCCCGTTAAATACCTTGCAGTGCTTTTGGACTCTCAAATGACCTGGCGTGCTCATATTGATCGTCTTATATCACTGACCTCGGGCGGCTTTCAAAACTCTCACCTCTGTTGCATCGCCGTTCCAGCCTCGGCCTACAGTCTTCATTGTTACTCTACAAATCACTCGTTCGTCCGCTTATTACATATGCCTGCCAACTGTTGGGGGGCCGCACACACACATGTCATCTGCGTCGTTCTTCAAGTTATACAGAATCGCTTCATGCGCATCTCTACCAACGCTCCATGGTTCATCCGTAATCAGCAGCTCCATCACTAACTAGGACTGTTACCTCTTCACGACTACATTCGGAGGATCGCCCATCGTTTCTTTTCCACGCTGCAAGAAGTTCCAGGAGCTGTGCATTATAACATCGGCGTCCGCACGCGCCAGCCGTCACGCTTGAAGAGGAGACTACCACAGGACCTGCTTCTGAGTGATACATCTGATTCGAATGATTTTAGTGCTTGATGTCTGTCTTACATCTTCAATATTTGCATAATTTCTCAGAGAGTATTACTGTACTGGAGTTCTAACTTAACGTAGTTAGTTAGCCTACCTCCGAGTGTTATTGTTCCTTAATGTATTGTTCTGTTACCTTCTTTTCACTCTGATCTGTAAAGCATTGTACTGCTGATCGAATAATAAAAATTTATAAAAAATATTCCCAATATTTGTTTTTCCAATTTCAATACATTGTTTTCTATTTGCATTATTTTAACTGAAAAAATTTTAAATGTTGAATGTATATTATTATCTCATTTATTTCATTTGTATAGCTTAAATACAATGCAAGTATACATTTATAATGCACTGAACTCCTAATAATGCCATACATAATAACTACACATTACCTATACGTTAATTACTTTACATTGAGGTTTTATAAAGGCAGAAGCAGGTATATCGACAGCGACGCTGTTATGACAGCGTTCGACAGCGTTATGAAAAAAAAAAAAGCAACCCACTGGCCACTGAAGATTGCCATCGGAAAAGCGGCCGAAACGTTGAAGAGATATTTCTATTAGTCCACGACACTAAATATGTTAAGTTCGATTTACCCATTCTACAGACTATGGCTGTGAAAATCGTGGGTGGTAAAATTGACATGTTTATTGGTATATTAAATCATGAATTTGACGGAAGTAAAGTTAATTTGGGTTATTATATATTTGGTGTATGCTGTGTTTTAGTTTAAGTGAACGTCAAACCACATCAGATTCTAGCCCAGGAAACCCACGTCGCAGGGGACAGAGATCCACTCTCCCAAGTGCCAGGAGAATATAAAAATGTTGGTTAATGAAGATAAAGCGGGGAGTAGGCAAAGCATGAGTGCCCTGCGTCCTCCCTAAAGCCCTTAGCCACTACCAGTGTCAGGTTACCGCCACATTGTGGTGCGTCCAACCCCTGCATGCATTTCTACACAAACTACATGCGTCTGCATAATTATGGTCTGTTAACGCGAAATGCGATCCATCATGCATTGCGTCTACCTCGTTTGCACTATAATTATACCATCCCCCGTGCCTTATGTATTATTCCAAGGAAGGAAGATCGCGTTAGTTTGTAAACCCTGTTCGGAAACAATTTCTATGAAAACGGAAGCTTTCCAAAATTGCAAGGATTTAGCAAAAGACCAATAAAGAATCAAAATACTTATCTGTAGTAGCTTTGGAGGGACGAAAATTTCATCATGCCTAAACAGAGACCGTTTCAGTGTTTACTACTACTACTACTAGTACTACTAGTACTACTACTACTACTACTACTACTACTACTACTACTACTAATAATAATAATAATAATAATAATAATAATAATAATAATAATAATAATAATAATAATAATAATAATAATAATAATAATAATAATAATAATAATAATAATAATAATAATAATAATAATAATAATAATAATAATAATAATAATAATAATAATAATAATAATAATAATAATAATAATAATAATAATAATAATAATAATAATAATAATAATAATAATAATAATAATAATAATAATAATAATAATAATAATAATAATAATAATAATAATAATAATAATAATAATAATAATAATAATAATAATAATAATAATAATAATAATAATAATAATAATAATAATAATAATAATAATAATAATAATAATAATAATAATAATAATAATAATAATAATAATAATAATAATAATAATAATAATAATAATAATAATAATAATAATAATAATAATAATAATAATAATAATAATAATAATAATAATAATAATAATAATAATAATAATAATAATAATAATAATAGCCCGAACTCTAATATATTTCAAGTAGCTCTATTGACAAGATTTAAATAATGATTAGTAACAATAAATAAGTTTATATCGATGGAATTTTAGAGGAGATTTCAAGTTGTAGGGTACATTCAACAGTTATTAATAATAAAGAAATCCCGGGGCTACTGTTTGCCGATGACCTAGTTGTTGGGTCCATTTCAAGTGGAGGGCTGAGAAGAGCAATCAAGGTAGCCAATTCTTCTTGCAATAAATGGGATTTGAAAGTGAATGAAAACAAAACAAAGATTATGGTATTCCAAAAGGGATACAGGTTGCGTAAGGATGAGAAATGGGAGGTTAATAGAAGAGAAATAGAGGTAGTAAGGAGATTTGATTATTTGGAGACAAGGTTGAGTTCAGATGGCAGCTGGAAAGAACAAAAGAAGATGTCTGTGGCAAAAGGTAAAATGACCATGAGTGATAAGATCATGCTACAGTAAACTGTCAGATATAAATGTCAAATGGTTGGAGAGGATTTATACAGCAGTAGTAGAAAATAGAATGTTACATGGATCAGAGGTTTGGGGAGTAGATGAGGCTTGGAGAGAGACTGATAGTGTGCATAGATCCTTTTGTAAATATATATATATATATATATATATATATATATATATATATATATATATATATTGGGATTACCAATAGCATCAACTAATGGGGCAGCACAATTATAACTATGCAGGCAATGAAGGGCAATGAAATATTTATACAGAATAACTTGGAAGATGGCAATATAATTAAAGAATGTTTTCATATTCAAAAGAGAAGTAACTGGGGTGTTCTTGGGCGCATAAAATGTATGACGTGTTGAAGCAGATAGGTATGGGTCATTCTTGGATAAATGCAGAGTATGGGTATAGAGGCTTCTGGAAAGAAATTAAGCTAAGATTAGAAGATATTGACAGACAAGACATTTTCGCCAATACAAGTGACAAAAGCTCACTGAAATTATATAGAGAAATAAAAAAAAATCTGGTGGAGGAAAGGATATATAGATATATGTAGTAAGTTAGGGCGAGAAGGTTTTGCTTGGGCGAGAACAGAAGTGAGAAACTTGAAAGGTATAGGTCAAGAAAGGGAGCTAGATAAATGTCCATTGTGTGGCGAAGAGAATGCAGATTTCCATTGTGTATTAAATTTTAGTCAAACAAAGATATGGAGAGAGCAGACTTGGCTACGTAAATGGGACAATTTGGAGGGTGAAGTAGTAATTAGAAAAAAAATTATCAGTAAAAGTGGAAAAGAACAGGAGAAATATAGGGAATTATTTAGGGAAAGTTGAAGAGAGATGGCTAAGAACAATTAAAAGAAAAATGTAGAGTAGGATAGGTAAAATGGCAAAATGAGAAATAAATTACTATCAATAAATAAAGTCGGATATCATCTTATAATTGTGTTATCAAAGGAATATTTGAAAATGCTTTATCGAAAAAATTGGCATTACAGAATTAAAAGTTGGGACTTCTAAATTCACACGTACTTACCCTGGCTACCAGCCTGCAATGACGACTGAATAAAAACGTGAATAAATAAATAATGAACTTGTTAATTTTGTTAGAATGGCGCTTCCGATGTATGTGTTTTCGCTTAGGATATTATGATTCCTAGATAAGAGTGAAGAATCGTCTCTTAGCTAGGCTTTTGTACATGCACAAGTTGCGCGGGGTAGTAAAGAAGTGTGGTGATTACAGTTGATCCAGTATAGTTGTACAGTAATCCCTCCGCAAGAAAATAAGGAATGACGTTGCCATCCGGCAAAAAAAGAAAAACAAGAAAAAAATGTCTACTAATTCCTCGCTTTGCTTCGTATATAAAATGCTAGATGTAAAATATCGGCACGTTGGCCATAGTAGCCAATTCGGCTGGACGGAGACCAGAAGATCTGTGGTTCAAATCCCGGGTATGGCATTGAATTTTTCAGTCTGACTCTACCTTTCCATACTTTGGCCTACACACGGCCAGTGTGAAAGAACAATTATTTTCCATTAATTGATCTAATAGTGGTTAACTATAAAGCCCGGGCCTTAAAGAACTTACACGTTGAAAGTCGCCATTGAGGTAGTTGTCTCATGTGTTTATGAGAACCCCTAAGTGGTTTACCGAGAAAAATACGAGTCAGTTGGAGAATTTAATGTCATATCGGCACGTTGGCCATAGTGGCTCAAGGGTTAGAGTGGCTGGACGGAGATGAGAAGATCCGTGGTTCAAATCCCGGCTATGGCATTGGATTTTTCAGTCTGACTCTACCTTTCCATACTTTAGCGTAAACACAGCCATTGTGAAAGAACAATTAATTTCCATTAAAATAATCTGCATAAGTTTTAATGTTGGAACATGTGTGGGCGTTAACATTTCTCTTTTCTAGCGACATAGTCTTTCAAAATGCCATTGCTAAGTTATGCAAAAGTTATGATATGTTTAACTTCAGTCATATTTATGTTGGCAATATTATATTCTTTCGTTCGCATCACATGATGTTGATATTCAGGTTACCATAGAACAGTACAAAACCACGGTAATAAGTAAAGTGCTGATCCAGCTGGAGTAATTGCTTTGTAGATTGTATGAAATAACAAAGTCTGTGTGTATCGATGTCGTTCATACTGGAGTGATATTACTGTTAATCGTTACTGGTAACCATTAATATAATTTAACTGCAAACCCGAAATATTGTTACTTTTAACAGTTACATGTAACCTTTAACACACTGTAACTCGATGGTTATAAACCTTACCAGAAAATAAGTATCACATGCCAAATTGCATTTTAGAGGACGACTAAATCCGAAGTAGAATAAAAGGTAAGTGCTTGCCTATTATTCTGAAAATGTTTGTAGAAGTTTGTACAACTTATCATATTTCTCACTTTTTTAGATCCTTGGTCATATTTATGTTTAGTTCAATGACAAAGTCATATTTCAATCATATTTTGGGATTATTATAATGTAAAAAGTGCAAAATTCTTGTTCTCCTTAAAGAATCTAAGTCTAAATGTGTCTAAAACTGAAAATATATTATTTACATTGCAACATATGATATCCACAGTAATTCAGTAAATCTGTTAGGATTACATTTGGACACCAGACTAACATGGGAAACACACATGCTTTAACTTTGTAAACAACTTGCTAGAATCTGGTATCTTCTAGGGAAACAAAAGAAATGTGTTAGTAGAGATATCTTAAAAACAATCTTTCTATGCCTTCTTTCATCCGCATATACTGTATGGGGTTAGCTTTGGAGTAATTGTGCTACCTCGAAAAATGCATTCATATGGCAAAAGAAATCTCTCAGACTAATTCTAGGATTAGGACAACAGGATACACGTACGCCTCGCTTTATATACCTTAAGATAATGACTTTACCGTCAATGTATATATACACCAATATCATACACGTTAAAGGAAATCAAAACTTATTGATAAATCGTTCCTCAGTACACAGTTATGACACTCGATGCAAACATAATTTAGATACACCTCACAACCGATTGAGTAAGACCATAAATAGCCACTGTTATCAACAGTTAAAATAATTCAATAAGCTTCCTCTGGAAATAAAAGAACTGCCACAAAACAGATTTGTTATAGTATTAAAACATTGTTTTAAACAAAAAGCATTTTATACTGTACAAGAATACTTGGAATATAACATACATGCTAGTGAATTTATATAAAACTATTATAAATTATAATAGTAGGTACATAATTGTTTAATTTTATTATTACTATAGTAAATTTATTAACTTGCGATAATTACTACCTTAAGCCATGCATATAATCTTGATTTCACTTAGAATTTTATATGTATTAATTTGTAAACCTTCTGTACTTGTAAATACATTGTAAATACTTTTTATAACTGTCGAAACCCATTGCTTCATGTAAGCTTAATGGTGAATAAAGGATTATGATTATGATTAGTCAGCAGGTATTTGTAATAAAATAGACCAACATAATATCTACAGAAAAGTTCCCAGCAGCCCTGCCAACTTGAATTTGTAGGTTCCTTTAACGTTCGTACAGATGGACTTGAAGCAAAGTTTGAAGATTCTGTGCAGGAATTTTTCACAGATGAATTAACTTACTTCAAGTATGCTCCTACAACCTAGTTTGTTAGATATAAGAATATTCTGTCTGACAATAGAAGAGACTTCCAGTTGGACAACCAATTGTCATTCAATGTAATTTTGTTGCTGATGAAAGCTAACCCCCAGATATGAATATTTTTCTCTCTTGATTATTCTTATCTCAAGTTACAATAATTTTTCTTCTCTAATTTAAGACCTTTTAAACTTACAGATTCCATAAAGTGCTGAATTAAGGAGTAGGGAAGATTTGTTCTGCGTAAATGATTAAAATGTTTATGCATGAACAACTATTAATTCTGAATTAAAGTTCATCAGCAAGAGAGAGAAGGGTTAGCATGGATGAGAACAGGAATAATATTTCTAAGAGGGATAAGAGGTAGGGGAAAGGGAATTTGTGAATTATGTGGGGGGAAAGAAAGCAAAATTCCAGGAGGTTGCAATATGGAGAAAAAAGGTTTGGAAAGAAAAATGGGAGAAAGTAGAGAAGAGGATAGTAGCTATACAAATGTTAACGAGCAGGGAGGAAAAAAAGGTAAGAAGTATTGGTGAGTTCTTGCAGAAAGTAAAAGAAAAATGGGCCAGAAATGTAAAAAATGTAAGAAAGAGGAGGGGGAAGAAAGGTACTAATTAAGTAATCAAGGACGTATGGAGGTTAAGAGCTGCCTGGCAGAGCAGAAGACCAGGGTGTCATACGAGCCAAGGTAGCAACAAGCTAAAGAAAAATAAATGTAGCCAAAAATTGTAAATTGTAAAAAGTTTTAATATGCACAATAAATATATATCATAACAAAACATTCATTCCTCAAGCTATAAATGTCATATTTTTGTCTATTTAGATCATATTTGAGCTATTTTAGGCCATAAATGCATGTACATTTTCCCATTTTAGTTCATAGAAATCTGACCCTTAATCATCATTTACGATGTAATGTAGTAATAATACTTAAATTCTACTAACATTTAAGGAGGGATTCTATCTTCCACAATTTGATTTCCAGCGTGGTGATTATTTGTTAAGCAAAGACATAAAAAAGCATTTAAAGGGACGCATTTTGGCTTAGTGCCTTATATTTGATCGATTAAAATGTACTTAAACGTTTAAGTAAATTTCCGCAACGGCCATCTGCCCAGAAATGGAACACAAGGACGATTGTCAACGCCGGAAGCGGTAGGTTTGATTTATTAGCGTTTCAACACTGCTGAGAGTGCAAAATCTACGTTTGTGCTGTCAAATGGAAAATGAATTAGTAGAACTTCGGGTTCACAAGAGAAAAAAATCAAAAGAGAAATACTGCGAATAACAATACTATAAAGTGAGAGATAATATAGTGTGTACGTCGTATTTTGATCTGGAAAGCACATTTTACAGATTACGTTTAAAGACTTAAGGAAATACTCTAGAATATTGGTTTGGAGTGGATAAAGTCCACTTAGGTCAGTTTTAGGTTCAGAATAGCAGAAAATATAGCAGTGGAAAACAAGAGGAGAGACGTGCAACACAAGATGCTTCTCACCACCATTCTTGAAGTATTTGCTGAGGAGTTGATCCCAAACAACAAAAGAGAAGTTGTAGTGGGAGAAAGAATAAAAAAAAAAGAATGCCGTAAAATGAATTCTGGGTAGCTAGCAGAGAATAAAACTGTCCCAAGTAGTGTCAAAGTAGTGTCAGTATGTGTCATTTTTTTCCCTAGCTATCAAAATACATTGCAGTGCTTGGAGAAAATGTATCATAGAAACATATAAGGGTTCTTCCCATTTTACGGTTCTGTTGATACCTATAACCAGTGATTTGTTCAGTTAGTTATATATTTAAAATAAAACGTTTAACTAACACGACAAAGATCAACTTAGAATGCAGGCACTTTTCGCTGTTGACACTAGTGTCCTGGTGACCAGTACAAATTTAAACGAGTGTATAATTAAAATGAATTACATTTTGAACTGTGTGTCATGCTGGTTTAAAGCGAACAAATTATCTGTGAATCTAGACAAAACAAAAGTGGTCAAATTTATAGCCTGTCGTACGTCACATACTCAAATAGAAATCGGGATTAATGATATCTTATTAGAAGAAATTGACAGCATAAAATTTCTAGGCCTTCAGGTGGACAGATGTTTAGATTGGAAAGCTCACATAAATTATATCTTACCTAAACTCAGCTCTCCTTTTATGCTATCCGAGAGCTGGTTAATGTGAGTTCTATTGACACACTTAAATTAGTGTATTATGCATACTTTAACTCTACTATGGAATACGGAATATTATTTTGGGGAAACTCAGTGGAAAGTAAAAATAAAATGTGTAGTGTTTAACGCCCGCTTTTACTACATACGGCACTGCAGGCGGTGACACTGATGATGCATGAGATGAAGATGGAGCACCGGTGAAATGAGATGGCGGGGGAAACCGGAGGTCCCGCAGAAAACCCGTCCCAACGCCGTGTTGTCCACCACAAATCTCACTTTGCGGTCGCCTGGGATCGAACCCGGGCCGCCTTGGTGAGAGCCAAGCGGTCTAACCACTGAGCCACGGCGTGGCCTAGTAGAAAGTAAAAAAATATTTCTTATGCAAAAGAAGGTTATAAGAATCATTACTAACACCCACAACAGATGCTCCTGTAAAGATCTTTTTAGAAGATTGAAGATATGGACGCTTCCTTGCAGGTATATATTCTCGATCCTAAAATTCTTTATATGCAATCGCGCCTTATTTGCAACAAATAATGTAATTCACAGAATAAACACTAGACAAAAGTATAATATCCATTATCCCAGTGCTAAACTTTCTTGCTTCCAGAAAGGTGTGTCTTATGAAACTATCAAAATATTTGTTGCACTTCCTAATGTTCTAAAAATTGATAATTTCGGTGCTTTTAAAAATGATGTTAGACAGTACCTTTGCTCAAAATCTTTTTTATTCTGTACAAGATTATATGAATGACAAATTATCCTGATAATGCGTCTGTAGCTCTGTAAGTAGTATCTAACTGTTCCAATGACAAATCATTACCAATAAATCTTTGATGCATGTTGAAAGTTTGTTTTCAATGCATGTGTATTTAAGAAATAACTATGAATGATATCCATTGCAAAAAGGATTAGACGTACTGGCATAAGCCAAGTGAAAGCTGATTTAAAAAGTATTTGATTTTGTATCATATATAATTATCCCTGCTTTGTTTTTCATATTGTTGTTCATATTGTCTCTATACTATAATATGTGTCTTATGTTAACTTTTGTACATATATGCTCTTAAACTTTATACCTCTGGTCATGTCCAATGTTCACAACCTTTTCTGGCTACAAGTGAACCTACTGAACGCATATCAATCTAATCTAATGCATATTAAAATCCTTAATTAGAGTCAATTCTAATAAATTCATAAGTAGAGCTGCTACATTATATTATGACAATAAATGACCAACTATCTAGTTTATAACTCTATAACATGATAAATTCCTGTTTTCAACCAACTTTTAACGAGTAAAATATGCCCAGATAAGATATGTAATATTGCAACTTAAGTTCTTCCAACGAAAAATAAAAAATAAATATCAAAAGGCTATACCAACATTCAAAGGCTTCATTTAGGTTGTGGGCACTTTGTTCGTCAACTACAGTTTATTCCGCTTTTTACCCTACATATCAATGCCTTAAAATAGGGTATTGAACCACAGATCTTCTGGCCTCCGTCCAGCCGCTCTAAGCCATTCAGCTACCAAGGTCAACGTGCGAGCATGACATTAAATTCTCCAATTGACTCGTGCTCTTCCTGGTTAACCACTAGGAGTTCTCGTAAACACTTGAGCCAACTACCTAAATGGCGACTTACTATGCTGTCCCCTTAGCGGCTGGACGGAGACCAGAAAATCCGGGATTCAAATCCCGGCTACGGCATGGAATTTTTCAGTCTGACCCTACCCTTTCAAATTACATAATGTTTCAAGCAGATTTTCTTTTTATCCGTAAAGTCTAAAGCTGCATTGAAAATTTCAAGCAATCATTTATAAAGTGTGTTCCAAAGAACACTGTTAAAATGAGAAATACTGCAAAAATAAATTAAGAAAAGTGGGTTAATAAATTATATATGTAGAACCAATTAAATCTCATTTGTTGCTTTTAAGACTTGATAATAAAGATTAAACATGTAACGCGAAAAACCAGTTACGTATAAATACAACAGAAAAGTACGTGGAGGATTTTAGAATTTTTACAAAATTTAGTAGATCCATATCCTTAGAAAGGAATGCTACTACCATCTTGTATATGAGGTGACAAGTACATATTGGAGTACCAGTCCTACATTAATTCCTACAATGTCGTATGGATTCAAGGGTTTCCACGAGCTCCTCGGCTTGAAGATCCGCACAATGGCGGCTCCCAACTCGAGGAAACAATGGTATAATTATTAGACTAGTTTGCTATGCAGGCAGTCAGCCTTCAGCGTGGATTGGCACGACTGCTATGGTGCGATGTCAGACACAAATCAAGAAGACGCGTCATGCATTGTGCGGTGTGCAGATGTAATTAATTTTGACCACTCTTCACCGTTCCCACGTTCCTCATTATCCTTTGTACCACTATAGTGTTATTAATCAAAAGTTCTTGTACCTTTTCCAGCAAGACGCTGATTTAGATCAATTTATCAGTCACATCAGGGAAATCTCGAATAGACGTAGAGAACTATAGATTTCGTGAGTTTGGAAAGGAACTAAGCGTCAAAAATATACTTAGTGCTATTTTTTATACATACTTCTTTACACTGGCATTTAGTTATTTGTTACTTATTCATTTACTTGTTTTATTATTTATTATTTACTTATTTGCTTCTTTATGCACTTATTTATTTACTTATTTATCCATTTATTGGTTTAAATGTCCGGCGTTGTAACCTTAAGTTGCACTTACCCAATAATTTTACGTTCCTTTAAATACAGTTAAAATATTGAACAAGGGTGAGTAAAAAGTATGTAATAAGTCCTCAAGTCTCAGAACTTACCAAAGAAATATTCTTTTAAACCACAATTTAAATTTATTAGGACCTTACTGCATGTGTGCTGAGTAAAGGAAAACGCAGCATTACTTCAAATTGAGTAATTTTTAATTAAAGAATACAGTAGGCCCTCTATGGACCCTGGGCTCATTTGAGCATCATTCATCGTCCGATATGACTTAACGTTGGAGGACGTAAAATTACAACAAAAAATACAGTAGGCTACTTATATACGTGGCTTTGGAATGAACAAATACAGACAAAAGCTAAGTTAATAAGGACAAAATCATCCTGAAAGTAATTAATCATGGCACAACTAACTTACAGAAGGACAACGAATTGAAATTCTAATGTGGATCGGATACATGATAGAAGGAGGACCTGACCTGAGCCCCTTACACCTTTTCTCGTGGGTATATTTGACGAGGAGAACTTACAAGCACCAACCAAGAGATGACAACAGTAATTCCATGATCAACACAGGCAACATACTTAGGTGTGTTTCTAGAAATGCGTCATACATGGAAGGACCACTTAACAGCGGCGGCTAACAAAGTTAGCAAAAGGATGGCCATGTTGTATCCGCTATATAACGGAAAGTCGCCAATGGCTCTCCGCAACAAGCTCCTGCTCTACAAGCAGGTTTTAAGGCCGGCAATGACCTACGCCTGCCAAGTCTGGGGTGCAGCAGCCAAAACCCAACTCTCCAAACTCCAAGTCCTTCAAAACCGCTACCTTCGGACTGCAGTTTCAGTCGAATAGTATATCCCAAATCACAATATCCATCTAGACCTATCATTTCCAAAAAAGTTTGACATCCTACAATTGTCCCACTGTTTCTACTCAAAATTACCAAACAGTTTCAACAACCTCATCCCTGGGCTTGGGGAATACGACCTGGACCGAGGAGAGACATATAAGAGCCCAAGACTTGTCCTAGGATCTCCTTAATCAACCAGAATACATCTAGAGTATCTATACCATCCTTGACCATTTATCTTCTGCACCTAAATTTAACCTCCTCCATCAACCCACCATCCATACTTAATAACCCCTCACGATGCCAGTAAGGGACTAAGTCCCAGTATGGCAAGAGTCGAAGTGCCAAGAATTGGGCTGGAAATGCAGCTGAGTAGGCGAAGTGTTGCTGGAAAGATAAACTAATTTCAAAGACAGAGTTTGGCATTGTTTGGCAGCAAATTGATGTCATCTTGAGCACCTTTTGAAGTGAATTCATCATATGTTACAACACAGTACTACTAATTGTGTTATGAATGTTTTCTTTATTTAAATTTCATGTGCTGTGATATGTCCTAAAAATATGTCCTAATAAATTTAAATCAGAGTTCAAAGAAGCATCTGCCTCTACATTCCGAGACCTGAGGACCAAAAAATGTCATTAAACAAAGTCACGCTCTATTCACAATAATTGTAAGGTTTTCCAAAACACAAATATCAATTTACACACTATAACAACAAAGTTACAAGATTTTTTCCATACTTCTTACTCAACCCGTATAACAAAATGCCTAGAAAATGCTATCCAAAACCGGATATCCAAGTATGGTGCTGAGTGGCCTGAGTTCTCTATTTATGGAGAAAAACATAGAAGAAATAATAGCTGCTAAAATACATCAGTATTAAGTACCTTATTTATTTATCAGTAACCAACAACATGAAACTAGTTAGAAAACAAAAGAGCAAATTTTAGTGTTATTACTCCATAAACGGTGTCAGAAAGAAGATCAACGAATATTGTATGAACTCGTTCCTTTGTTAGCTATACAGGCCGTGAAATCTTAACTAATAATTGTTCTATGTTTATAATGTTCGTGCTACTACCCAGGAAATATTTACCTCTACAAAGCACTTTACAAAAAGTGTGTTATATAACGAAATCTGTATTTTCTGTGTAGTAAAGCTTTTCCTATCTCTTACGGTTTATTGGTTATAAAAAGTCCCCCAAGATGAGAAGGTCTTCAAAGGCTTTCTCAAAAATATTCAACATTGCCTTTCATTTCTTACAAAAGTATCTTAAACATGTGACACATTAATAAAATATTTAGAGACCTTTTTGTTGAGAATCTAAGGATCTTACACACTTTATATATATTTCTTAGAGCAAAAAGAATTTTCTTGAAACTATATACGTAGCCTTAGAAGATGCTTTTCTTAAATATATAACATTTAGAATATAATCGACATTTGGGTTTTAAATTATACTACTGTCAGACACACGCGGACTTTTTCTAATATATAAGGGGCGTATATATATGTGTGTGTATATATATATGTGTGTGTTTATGTGTGTGTTTATGTGTGTGTGTGTGTGTGTGTGTGTGTGTGTGTGTGTGTGTAATTTACGTCCTCCAACGTTAAGTCATATCGGACGGTGAATGAATTGGGTGAAATGATGAAGAAATGGCTCCAGGGTCCATGAAGCTTAGAGTTACCCGACATTCAAGGGGAGTATATATTGGATTCACAAAAAATTTGTTGGTATTGAAATTTTGGGTGAAATTCACTACCATCTCTTCTATATACGTGGAGAGAAACAAACGAAAGGGGCCTCTCACGAAAATTCTAAGCAGTAACAAAGGAATATCTGGGAAATGAGCTATTAAGGAATCTCTTACGGTTTATCATCCAGAAAAAGTCATTAAAAATGAATAGAAATTCAAATGCTATTTTCAAAAAATTCGAAGTATACGTTTCACTTCTTAGGAAATTATATTAAATCCGTGGTACTCTAGAAGAATTATTTGACCCAGCTTTTAGAAAATAGAAATTATAAAAATGCTCTGTATTAAAGGATGGTTTGTAGTTTGAAATCTTTTTTAAACTTCGTTTGACATTCTTGGAAGATAGGAAACATTAATTATCAAGTTTTGTGTTATCAGCCTTATTGTTTTTGAGCTGTGCTGTTCACAGAAGCGACTTTTTTAAAAGTTCTTTTATTTTTTATAATACAAAGGACCATCAAAACCTGTATATCCCATCACATCTTGATTTTGATGTTTTGGTGGAATATAAAACTAACCTGCTTACTTAAGGAAAAAGTAATTGACAAAAGCCAGCAAGAAAAGGAAACCATAAATTTTGAAAGAAATAAAGATTATTGTTTCACCAAATCTATGTTCTGTGGAATCTCCTTTTCATACATTTTCTTTTATAGAATCTCTTTTTCTGGCCGTGCTGTGACTGAGCGTTTAGAGTGCTTGGCTCTCACCAAGGCGGCCCGGGTTCGATCTCAGGCGACCGTAAAGTGAGATTTGTGGTGGCCAACATGGCGCTAGGAGTTTTCTCTGGATCCTCCAGTTTCCCCCAGCAGCATTCCACCAATTACTTCATCATAATATTTCCTCTCAGTTCATCTCGCCCCCATTCTGTTATCCACTTTCCTCACTCTCTTATCACACATCGGGCTGATCACCCATCCTGGATTCTCTCTCTCTCTCTCTCTCTCTCTCTCTCTCTCTCTCTCTCTCTCTCTCTCTCTCTCTCTCTCTCTCCCTCTCTCTCTCTCTCTCTCTCTCTCTCACTGTTGCAGAGATTCCGTTACTTAACCCGCCGCCTATGGACATATGGATTAAGAGGAACAAGAATACCCTGACACCACGTAATGTTATAAGAAAGCAGTTACCGAACAAGAAAAAGAATTGCTTTTTAAATACATTTCCTTTGGTCATTAACGGTATCAACAAAAGCCATTGCATAGAACTATGAGTATAGTGCAACATCGTGTTTATCTGGTGGTCATGGCTTCAGTAAATGAGTTGAAAATTTAAGTCATGTATTGCAGCATCTGAACTACTGCGAAGTATGTATATCAACAGCAGATGGCAGCAGGTGCTTTCAGCTGTATTGTTCTTTTTTAAAAAAAATTAGTACAAATTTAGCGCGTTATAAGAAATATCTATGGATTTTTCATTCATCGTATAAGTTTTTAGTCTACAAAATGGTAGCAAACTTGAAGAAATAAACATTTTATATCATAAATTATAATCAAATACATCAAAGTAAATTATCCGTAATTTCTTCATATTAAACAATAAATTTGCATTTGTCCTATCACTATGCGCAGGATTATGCACATGCTATATGTGGAACAGAATTACAAACATAGTTCATTTTACAAATTATTAGATTGATATCCACGTTATTCATAATAGTAACGCAAAACCAGTTCTTATCAAAAGATTTACTCCAAGTGGGGAACATACTCTCTGCCCGCCTCGGTAGCGTGGTGGTAGCGTGTCTGCCTCACGTTCAAGAGGTCCCGAGTTCGAATCTCGGTCAAGGTGAGTTACCTAGATAGGGCCTTTCCGAGGCTTTCCCTTATCTTGAAAGATGAATGTTGGGTAACTCTAAGCTCTATGGACCCTGGGCTCATTTGAGCATCATTTCACCCATCACATTCATCGTCCGATATGACTTACATAATGAATAAATAAAATAAATACTCACTCTCTCATTCTGATTGGCTGAAATTAGATATAAATCGATTCCTACTTGATGGAAGTGGGGTAGTAACATAATTAACTACAGCCAATGGAAAATGCGGTCATGACATCGGAATAGGCAGCAATTTTAGTAAATCAATCCCTCACAACTCCGCGATTTCCTTTCAAAATTATCAGAACGAAAATTTATTTAAAATAAAAGGAATAACTCGTTGAATATTTCCAGGTACATTTCTTTTATTAATAGTTGGGAGAGCATAGTACAGGAGTGGCATAAACAAAAACTTTAAATGAAGAAATTTACTGGATTCAAATGAAGAGAAGACCAGGCCTTTCTCTTTGTATTCAAGAAATTAGTACTAACCACCTGAAACGTGCTAGCGCACCATCGTGTAGAAAAAATCTTTGGATGATAATCCGGAGGCATATAATCAGCTAATTGATTTAATTCATTCCTGAGCAACCATGCATAAGTCTCTGCAGTGAGACCCTGAGGAATGAAGTTATGCCAATGAGATGGTCATGAACGGTTTTACTCCAATTATTTAGGTGAAACCTGAATTAACGTCTCTTCTTTCGTGCTTCATGGTGGTTGTGATAGACTCAATTATGAATATTACAGAAGTTTACATCACGAGTAACTCCATCTTTTTCAGTGTATGCTAAGGCTCTTATGCATATAACGCAATTCTGTAACGTGCGATGGCAGTCAGCTTTTGTTGACTTGAAGTCCGCCATATTTAATCCTTGCACACACTGAAGGTTAAAAGAAGTACAGATTCAAACTCAAATTTCTCCAGATAGTCCTGTAATCAATGTCTTCCCTCACTTCAGTGCATCTTGTGTTTGCATCCACTTGTCGAAGAACTGGTTCTTCGCGGCCACTGCTTCGAAACTCTCTTGTTCTCCCAAAATCCGATCAAAGGAACTCATACTCACCCCTCCCTTTCTCCCTCAAGCGTCAATGAATTCGTGAGAATGATCATGAACATGATATTTCGGGACATATTTCTGCATAATATCCACGTACTGATAATGCATTCACATCCATAAAAAGCACATTGTCGCCGACCGCATTGTTGTATTGGAGCAGCCACAAAGGCACAGCTGTGCGCGTAGGCAGGAAAGAAAGAGACAGAGAGTGGTGCGCACAGCTGGACGCTTGCCGAGAGAGAGAAAGAGACGGAGAGAAGTTCTGGAAACATTCTAGAAACATGACTGGGAGGTATAAATAGTGGCAAACTGTGAGAAGCAGTCAGTTTGAGTTAGTTGTGTAGTGGTTATTGTGACAATGGATATTTGAACTGTAGCGCAGTGACTTTATTTGTTTGTTTACATGCAGCAGAGCAACGAGTCAACCTTGAAGACTGCTGTCTGTCAATGTCACGTCTTTTTGCTGGTGCAAGGATTGTACGACATTTTTCTTTACTGCAATAAAGAATGTTTTATAGTTCTGCAAACCAGTCTTTTAAGTCTACCAACCCAAGTAGTCACAATACCTTTTCTGCACGTGGTCTGTTCGGTTACAGAATGCATTTTCCTCTAGCCCTCAATGAGACAATTAAAATACAGCACTGGAATTAACTATAATAAGCATTAATTACTTCCTGTACAACAAACAATCAAACAAAACCCAATTAAACTATCAGTTAACAACTAATTAATTCAATTAAATATCATTGTCAACGATGAGTCAAATCTTTTAATAACTTTGTAACCCACAATATATTTCATTTACTTTTTCAATGTTGGAAGTGTGTCCAGAAAATGTCTGAACTCCAATAATGTTTGCCTTAAGATAAATAATGTTTGCCTAATAAGATCAGAATTATTTTAATTACTTTTAGAAAGGTATGGTTCATATTCCCTAATTCTCTCAAGGGCGTTCAAGCATTTCAAGTTATAAGTAAACTTGCACACAACATTTTCATGCAAAATAATCCCATGGGTAAATAAGGCAGCTGAAGTTAGGAAGGCAAATGATGTAAGTAAACATCCCAAAGAGCGGCAAATCCCAAGATGATGAAGTCTGTTGATTACTTGATTGAAACTGCTATTAACATACACGAAGATCGGAAATCTCCAACTGAGATAAAGTGAACATCTTCAAATCACCTAAATTAAATGAGCACTGCGGCTTCAACTCTCGTTAGAGGAGTCTTACTCTTTCGAGACATGGAAAACAAAAATGAGCGAAAGAATGTAAGTTTTACATGTTAATGATAAAATCAGACTTTCACCTACACTCAGGGATGGAGCAAGTCAGGAAGTTTTCCATAATAAAAGCTGACGATCGTAGAAACTTGATTCTACTACATATACGTATGTTGCAAGGAAATGCCAAGTCCTTTACATTAAACTCAAGAAACATTCTTCACTATTTTCTATTACAATTTTATAACCTTTTATATACTTTTTCTAATTCAGGTACATTTTTAGTTAACATTTAAACTCTCCGTTCTCCTTATTCTTATTTTATATTCAAGTTTATTCTTCCAATTACTTCCTATTAATAGAGATAAATATTTGCAAAATGAATTGCGTGTTTGTATGTACGATAATGTTAGGAAAAATAGTATTACTTAAGCAGTAAGAAACTTATAAATGTCTGTCACTATTGATAACTTTTGAAACTCCATTACCAGAAAATAAAAGAAATAACAACTTAACTGCATAATTATAAGTTTTTTTAAATAATTGTGTTTTTAAAAACCAAAGTGTTTCAACTATGTTGAAAAACTAAATCTAAGGAATACGCCATATAAAGATCAGTTAGAAGTAGTGGATATTTTTTAAAATCTTCGTCCTTAGAAGATGCTGAACGTATCAATAAGTTTGGTTTGAACCTTCTTTACAAATATGAGTTATACTCAAAGGCATAACGTTTTCTAAACTGTTACATACCAGGAGCAGCAAAACATGTATTTCTGGTTAAATCTTAGTGCTGAATACTATTGAAGATAATATAAACGTTTATTTAACAGAAAGATTCATTCGTAAACAAAAGATGTTCTAACAAATCACTTTCAAGTATGTTTTAAAAAGCAGTAGCTGATATACGCATTGTTCAACAGTGCAGAGGCATTTTTATAGTGTAAGAACATTTATTTCATAAATACAAAAGAATAAGAAGTGTCTAAAATACCTTACTAGATCTCTACTAAATAAAAGTTGTAGTTATTTCTTAATGCAGTTAAATTTGAAAAAGAACATTTTCAATCGGATATCTTAAAGATTCCGTAGCGATAAGCATTTAGGTACTGCGGTACTAAATTCATGTACATATTTACTTCTAATTGGGCCTCGAGCACTTAACGAAAACTCTGTAGTCTTCATTCCTATTGTACCTGATCATTGCACATGATCACTTCTAAGACTCATCTACTTCGTGCTAACTATTACTGCCCCCAGCTCCTGAGCTATATTGGTCATCTCCAGCTCGTTAGACTACCAGCCATGCTGCCTAGTTACATCTAGTCTCTTACGAGTTCCGTTGCTGAGCGCTAGGAAGGGCTACTTTCGCCTGTAGAGAGAGCCAAAAGCTTGGACAATTGCTTGACGCTGTACCGGGGGGATCGGCCTGGACTTTTCGCCTGTGAGGCTCCGGTACAAGAAAGAGGACTTCTGACTTGGATCTCGGACACTGAACATCGCATCTGCACTTCCTCGCTCCGTACGTAGAAACATTGGGGACAACATTGTTTGGCTTCGCTTCATTATGTAAGTTCCGGATAAACCTTCTAAATTTCTATTCCAAATTTTTCCTGTATTTCTCGCGTCAATTAAGACAAATTTCGTGGAGTTAGTGTACTTTAAACAACAACAAAAACCTAAAGAATTTCAATGCAGTTAAAGAAATAATAATATATAACCAGTGGCAAGGATAATTAATTGATATGTTGCTAAAGATTTGAAGGCAAGAGAAATTGTATATTGTTATATTTGAAATTTTAAGAGCATAAAGATATAATTAAAAAACATCTAATTTTGAAATACCTTGTGCCTTTCCTTAGCCATCCTATACGGACCTATGGTAATTTAACGCTTCCACGTTTTAAGTCATCCCAAGGAACGGTACACTATAAGTCGAGGATGAGCCCTAAAGTATGCGTTTGCAAAGTTTCCGAAGTGACGAAAATAGTTTTGATTTGTATATCAGTTGAAGATGAGGGTAATTATATTTGCCTATTCAAGACAGTAAAATAGCGCAATTTTTTGTCTAAATACACCAAAATGTTTAAGTTTCTGATGAGACGTTTAAAGTCTCACATTTTTTTCCAATTTAGATGGGTGTAAGTTTCCAAATAAAGCATATAATTTTAGTTTTTCTACGTGCCAAGTCCATGACTGTTTGGTTCCTAAGCGGTAAGAATCCAGAATTTTACGATTACATTGTACAATATTGCATAAAAAGGGTTGAAAATATATGAACGAAAAAAAAATTGTGAATGATTAATATGGCTTACAATTATTACCAAGTCCGATAGCCTATTTCATAAATCACTGTTCGTATAGATAAAATGTCTAGGATGTGCATACAAATGTTTACAGATAAATCCATAGCTTTAATGAAGATTTCAAATGATTTCTGTACTAAAATTAAGTCTATAGATGTGACATGACTTATATTCTATGTAAGTGGTCAAAAGTAATTGCGCAGTTTTTAAAATATGTGTAACAGTGTGTAATATTTACATTTCCCTAAAAATTGGTGCTTAATATTTCTTTCAAATCATCATACAGAGCCTTGAAACTGAGATAGAGGTAATAAGTTCACCTACTATGTTATAGTATCACAAATAGCAATATTTTATAGAATTTGCCCAGATGTCTTATATTTGTCAACCAAGATTGAAAATTCGGGTCAGGTAATTTTCGATAAGATCGCAGTTCTTTTATTTTAGCCTACCGTACAAGATACCATGGACACCAATGGCCCTCATAACCGGAGTGGAGTGTCTCAAGTAGACCAAAACCCCTACTAGTGGCTGCTGGGAGGGATAGAGACCCAAGATTGACCACAGATACATAGATGACGACGGGCGCAAGCAGTAGGAGTGCCTGCGACGACATTCAGGTCCTGCCCATGGTCCCCTAATTCATCGCTATCCCCTCTTGGGACAAGACCAAACAGACAGTCGCTGAACAACGATAGGGAAAAATTCTTTACAGGCGTCACCCAGCGTCCAGGTGCATACCGCCGAACACAGTCGCATGATCCTAATGCACTGAATATGATCATAATGAAGTAAAAATGTACAAAAAAATTATCAGGAAGGACATGGTGCAGAATCCACCCTATAATTCGTTTACCGATCCGAAACAACCAAAAACCCATGGTCAAGTGGACGAAAACGGAACCTCCCAAATTAGTGCAACTCACACGCTAGCCTAGATTCTAAGTGCACAAAACGTTGTCCAAATCAGATATATTAAAAAGTCGGGTTTTTTAAATAAGGATTTCAAGTTAAGACTAACATAGAATTCTTCAAAGTTGTAAATAAACTAAAATGGATAATAACGATATAGTGGTTCATTTAGGTAGAAGGAGCATGGTTTCATATGATTTTGTGAACTACTTCGAAGTTCTAGTTTTCGCTTAATGTAGGTATATCTTATTTGTAATCTAAAGATTTTCTTGCGATATTGCTGAAGCAGTATTCAATTTCCTTTTAAGAGATAGCGAAAGCTACTAGAAGTGTAGGTGAGCTCTCTCAACTGTCGAAAGTTCTGTCGTAATTATGTCAAAAATATTGCCTGAAAATTGTCAACAAAAGAATGGAATAGCTTATGTGCACACAACAGACATTACACCAGTCATGCAAGACTAGGTTTGCTATAGTACCCCTTATGACTGCTAAGTTTAAAACGCTTCGTCATAAAGAAGCAAATATATCTCTTTATTTTAGTTAATTGATGGAAATTATACGTTTCTTCACACTAGCTGTATATAGGCTAAGGTTTCTGGTGGATAGAGTCAACATGACGGCAGGACGGCACGTTGACCATGGTAGCTCAATGGGTTAGAGCGACTGTACGGAAACCAGGAGATCCGTGGTTCAAATCCCGGCCATGGCATTCAATTTTTCATATTTACTCTATTCATCAGAAACCTTAGCCTATATATGGCTAGTGTGAAGAAATTATTAATTTCCATCAATTAAATGAAATAACAGGAGTTAAATGATGAAGCCTGGGACTCAAGTACTTACGATAGTAAGTCGCAACAAACGGTGTATCTCGGATGCGAGAGCCCCTAGTAGTCTATCGGGAAAATATACGAGTCAAATGGAGAATTTAATGTCAGGACGGCACGTTGACCATGGTAGCTGAATGGGTTAGAGTGACTGGTCGGAAACCGGGAGATCCATGGTTCAAATCTCGGCCATGGCATTCAATTTTTCATGTTTACTCTATACATCAGAAACCTTAACCTATATACGGCTAGTGTGAAAAAATGATTATTTTCCATCAATTAACTAAGAGTTAAATGATGAAGTCTGGGACACAAGTACTTACGATAGTAAGTCGCTACAAACGGTGTATCTCGGATGCGAGAGCCTCTAGTAGTCTATCGGGAAAATATACGAGTCAATGGAGAATTTAATGTCAGGACGGCACGTTGACCATGGTAGATCAATGGGTTAGAGTGACTGGACGGAAACCAGGAGATCCATGGTTCAAATCCCAGCCATGGCATTGAATTTTTCATGTGGACTCTATCCATATCTCTATGTTATTGTAGTAAAGGGAGTGACTTTAGTTCAAAAGAGATCCAAAATATTCACTCTCACACACACGGACATGCAGTTAGTTGTGGTTCTGATATTATTCACTCCAAACGTCTATCATTTATAGATTCTCATTACCATTAATAAGTTCTAAGGCTTTATTTTAAATATCTAGATAGAAAATTACTTGCTTATAACTGAAATATAAATTTAAACTAATTGAACGTTAAATGAACCTGATGTAATATTAGATGAACGATTTTTTGTATTATAATGTTCTATTCGGCAGTAAGAGTAGACCGTGTGTTAAACGGCTTTGGACTAAATGACAACTGTCCCACCTACTATAGGTTCTTTCTCAAACTCATGGTAAATCTTGCACGTATTTATTCGAGTTACAGCTCTAGCAGCAAAAAAGGAATGCTTTCCATTTATTAAGAAGAAATTTTTGTCATTTATTGTAGACGAGTAAGTTTGCAATCCTTGAGACCGATAAAATGGAACACTAGTTAAATATGGTGCTACCATACAAGTAGGAATGAATCGCCATAACGTCAAGAGAATAGTTTGTATTCAGTACTGAGCCAATGAAGATTGCAAGCATACTGGTGAATTATTCATTACATTTTAGTGAGCTACTCGACCTAGCAACCTAACTCATCTCTAACTGAGACACCTTCACCCTGGCCTCCTAACATATCGTACCACTCTTAAAGTGTCAAATTTTACACTCTAAACATGAAAAGAGTAAATAAGTATCATAAGTATAAGAAGAATTAAATAAATATCATAATTATTCAAGGATAAATTCAGAATATTGTATCTCTTAGTAAATTTAAGTATATTGGTTTCTATTTAAGTTTTATTTATGACTCACTATGTTTACACTCAAACTTCACTTACTTGTTGTTGTATAATTGAAACGTTTTCAAGATCATTCGATCTCATCATCAGCTGTTTGGTGACTAAATGAACCTTCCTCTTCTTCCACTACTACGGAGCTCCGATCACTCTGCCATCTGGTGTTAGGGGCACTAAGTTTTAATACTTCATTTAATGCCGGGATTTCAAAATTTATAACTTTATCACGGTTTTTGTTTATGAATATTTTTTCCCAAATATCCAATTCTATGGGTGTACTTAAAGATTTTAACAGTTTAATGTTGTGGGCAATGTTGTGGTTTTCTGTCCAAAAATGGTGTGAAACTCCAGATTTTTCTGTTTGTTTCAACTTAATATTCCTCTGGTGTTCTTTTTGCCTGGTTAACAAGTTACTTAAAGATTTTAACAATCCCGGCATTAAATGAAGTATTAAAACTTAGTGCCCCTAACACCAGATGGCAGAGTGATCGGAGCTCCGTAGTAGTGGAAGAAGAGGAAGGTTCATTTTGTCATCAAACAGCTGAGGATGAGATCGAATGATCTTGAAAACGTTTCAATTATACAAGTAAGTGAAGTTGAGTGTAAACATAGTGACTCATAAATCAAACTTAAATATGAAGAATACTTCACTGTTAATAATGCTTCTGCTTTTAATATTTATATTGGTTCCTGTAACTGCGAAGGCTATTATCATAGAGTGAATCGAGTTATGGCAAAAATTAGACCTTGAATAGACTGGGATTTGTCAAATGTACAAAATAGACCATTTTAAAATATATGTTAGAGAATGTTCTTATATTTGGCGCAGAGAGTTGGACGATAAATGAAAACAAAACAAAAATATGGAAGCGATTTATGGTAAATGGAATTAGATGAACTATAAAGAAGCTAAAAACTGGAATACAGTATAATAGAAATATATAGAAGAAATGAAGATGAGGCAGAGACAATCGATCTAGATAGAATAAATTGGTCTTTGTAATGGAATGACGTGTTTCACGTATGTCAGAGAAGAGGTGGCTCAACCTGTCATCAATTGGACTGCGCTTGGCAGCACTAAACATGGAAAATCATGGTTGAAATGGAATGAAGTTATCAGCGGGCCTTGCAGAAGAGGAACCTGAAGGACCACGCTAGGATAGAAAACGCTGAAAAAAACAAAAACAAATAGAAAACAACTTGCTGGAAAGTGAGTAATAACCGCTAAAAGTAAATATGCATTCAGAAATTAAAACAATTGCCGACTGTTGATAATCGTCTTTATACATTTATACATCGCAACTGATCTGGCACAGGAGCTGTAAACGCGACATTACTGCCCGCAGTCGTGTTAGATATTTATTTCTGTTCCAACTAGTGTCCGTAGATACGTCACAGTAACCAAACTGCAGATATACATCTAGAAAAGGGGGACTTCCAACGTTCTGTGTCATTAAGAGTTCCCTCAGCCACAGCGAATAATCTGGCACGTTAATGAAGCTCGAAGTCTAGCGGACCATTCACCCTTATTAGACACCATGCAAGGGGAGAGAACTGAGCAAATCATCAGCGATGACCTTTGGCCCGATCACAATGGCTGATTCTAGTCAATAATGCGACTTGCCGACGTGTCGTTTTAATCAGTCAAGTTTCCACCAAGTCTAATCGAAGCATCCTATTTTTCATCCTCTTGGAGGATGACAGCAGCTGAAAAGTTCCAGCGGCGGCTAGTGAAATAAGGAAGTCTGATGCAGATGTAGCTGCATTAGACATGAAACTTATTTTGATAATATAGGGAAGAACATAAAACGTTATATTAATTCTTTATATACCTAAGCAGAATCTCTTCTAAATTCCTCTCCCTTATAAGAACACCCAGAAGCAATTAACGCAAGTATGTAGTAACGATACTGGTATATACGCTTTTGTTTTTTAAAATTAAACTCATGTTCCCTTAAGGATTCTAAGCCCGCAAGAGAGATAAGTAAGCTTTAAATCTTGAGCGAACATCGTTTTACTTTACAATGTCCAAAAAATAGATTAGAAAATGGTGAATTTTATATTTCCTTTTCTATTTATTTTTTCTGAGTTTCGTTTTTTTCTCCGTTGTCTATTTACTATTTATTTAAATTCCAAAGGTTTCCTTTGTAACTTCACCTTCCTTCGACTGCATATTTACTGCTGTTAATCATTTCGCACGCAAAATTAACATGCACGATTAACATACCAAAAATAAGACTGAAAGCAAAAGCATTTCATTTATAAAGCTTTTGCAATGTGTGTTTCATACCACGCATATCTACTTTTAAGAAAAAGTATTTTAATCCAATTCCAAAGTGTAACCGTTGGGTATTGCATGATAAATGAAGTTCAAGAGGTCCCGAGTTCGAATCTCGGTCAGGATGAGTTACCTGGATAAGGTTTTTCCGGGGTTTTCCCTTATCCTGAAAGACGAATGTCGGGTAACTCTAAGCTCTATGGACCCTGGGTTCATTTCAGTATCATTTCACCCATTCCATTCATCCTCCGATATGACTTAACGTTGGAGGACGTAAATTACAAAAAAAAAAAAAAAAAAAAAAAAAAGTATATCAGTCTCACACTTCAGCATGCATGTCTCACACTGCAGCCCGCCTCGGTAGCGTGGATGGTAGCGTGTCTGCTTCACGTTCAAGAGGTCCCGAGTTAGAATCTCGGTTTGCGTGATTTACCTGGATAAGGTTTATCCTGAGTTTTCCCTTCTCCTGATAGACGAATGTCAGGTGAAGCTAAGCTCCATGGACCCCGGACTCATTTGAGCATAATTTCACCCATTTCACTCATCGTCCAGTATGAAATAAAGTTGGAGGACGTAAACAACAAATAATAATAATAATAATAATAATAATAATAATAATAATAATAATAATAATAATAATAATAATAATAATAATAATAATAATAATAATAATAATAATAATAATAATAATAATAATAATAATAATAATAATAATAATAATAATAATAATAATAATAATAATAATAATAATAATAATAATAATAATAATAATAATAATAATAATAATAATAATAATAATAATAATAATAATAATAATAATAATAATAATAATAATAATAATAATAATAATAATAATAATAATAATAATAATAATAATAATAATAATAATAATAATAATAATAATAATAATAATAATAATAATAATAATAATAATAATAATAATAATAATAATAATAATAATAATAATAATAATAATAATAATAATAATAATAATAATAATAATAATAATAATAATAATAATAATAATAATAATAATAATAATAATAATAATAATAATAATAATAATAATAATAATAATAATAATAATAATAATAATAATAATAATAATAATAATAATAATAATAATAATAATAATAATAATAATAATAATAATAATAATAATAATAATAATAATAATAATAATAATAATAATAATAATAATAATAATAATAATAATAATAATAATAATAATAATAATAATAATAATAATAATAATAATAATAATAATAATAATAATAATAATAATAATAATAATAATAATAATAATAATAATAATAATAATAATAATAATAATAATAATAATAATAATAATAATAATAATAATAATAATAATAATAATAATAATAATAATAATAATAATAATAATAATAATTACTGTACATGGAGCGTCCATAAATAATATAATTTGGTGGAAATGCCGCACATTTCCTTTTAAAATGCAATTAAGATATAATTTAATGATAATGATGCGTACAGCCTGAAACTTTATTAATTCTTTAAATAGGCAGCTAAAAATTTTTAACACGTTAATTTAAATAACTTTTGTACATTCTATTTTATAGTTATGTCCTTTTACTGTATTTCAGGTATTTTAAAGGAAATTATGACAATTTTTAGGTTTGCAGTCTACGAAACCTGCTCATAATATCTCAGTTGCTATTAGAAATACGTATTACTTTTGTTAATAGAACACTGGTCATCAAGCACTTCCTTTTCTTTATTCTTAAGTTATGTACTATTGTGATGCAATAAATTTTAGGAATAATATGAAATCTGTGACTTCGTCCAAATTTTCCAGCTGTTACTTCACTCAATTTTTACCTTTATAGTTCAGCATTCACCGAGGGTTTGCTTAGATGCCTCTGACACTTCACCGATGTGAACTAGTTCCACTGTTCACTATCACTTCCATCTTCTATCGTGACGTAGCAATGTATACTTGAAGTAGAGTTTTCTTCTGGACGTTTCACTCGCTAGAGTTTCCAACACCAGACATTACCAACCCATACACTTACTGCAATCACTTACTTCAAACTTAGTCCAAGAGTAGCGCTTTCCGTTGCTTGCTGACTCACTGAATTACTTCCAGACACCACAGGACTTTCACTTTCGGGAGCGCTTATATACCTCTAAGTGTAGCGCTTATCGTTTTTATGCTGAGCGGGCGCGCCACTAATCTCTTTAGGATTCCGACTGCCACTCATGGACCTTCCGATAACATTGGCATAGTAGCTACGTCATAACATATTTTGGCTTCATATACTTATGCATATAATAATATACTAATATAATAATTGGATCAATTGGTAAGAGTAAACTTGAATATCAGTACTCCAACAAAAATTGTATAAAAAATCTGATAGAGCTTTAAGTTGTAAGGCAGTACTCGCAGTTTTATCAAGTAGAGATATCATTTTTTGTAATCTAAAAGTGAATAAACGAATACAAACGCTGTTTATTTAATAAAGAATAAATGAAACGTGATTTCAAAGAACAGACTGCAGATAACTAATAGAAAAACTTACCACATCCTACCGAGCTGGATGGCTCAGGTAGTTTCGTCTGTAGTCTGCATTTGGGAGGTCCGGATTCGATTCCAGTGGCCAGCCTACCTGATCCATAGGTTTTTCCTGGGGTTTTCCCGGGTCTAGGCGAATGCTGGTTAGGTTAATTACGTCCTCCAAATTGCCTGTCCCTGCATTTCACTTCCATTATCATTTCATGTCATCTCTCATCTAATAGTTCCTTAGAAGTGTCAGCGGGAGTTTCGGCGGCGCATGGTGGGATAAAATGCTCTGACCACTATCTCCTCTGAAGGGACGGACTTCTGTCTCAGAGCCGGCTTGGTGGGCCGATTCAGGAATGCGGCTGGCGGGATGCCGGTAGTGCAAGCCTAATGAAGTCTTCCTTACTCTGTGATGGCGGCCTCCGGTCTCCGACCTCGTGACTGCAACAGTAGGTGGCAACACGATTGACCTGGACCTCCAGGGATTTTCCATCTATTAAAGTGTGGACCCCGCCCTCTGTACTGTATTGACTCTCTGGGGTCGGCCATCCTCTGTCCCCTCTCACCTCACCCTCCCTTCCGGGGGTGCCCCACTTGTGGCATAGGTACAAAATACCACTGGTCGAGGTGCCAAATACCCTCTGATCAATCCAGTCTAATGCCACCACATCCTACTGTGTGCAACCAGAGCCTACCTGAATAAATAAGATAATTGTAGAAAAGAAGTTGTAAAACCCCGACGTTAACCTGTTATAATATATCATTAATTATAAATATCAAAATATGTTACATAGTATTTTTTTGTTTAATTTATGTAGCTTGAATTACATTTTAGGTTATAAATGATGTTTAACGCTTGCTTCACCAAGTTTTTATAATTTATAGCAATAAACACACTGACATTGGAAGTTGCAAACTATATTGGAGGATAGAAAATTATCCTTGTTAAAGACGAATTCCTCTTCCCAGCCGAGAGTCAAGCCCCTGATCTCAAGCTTGAGAAGCCAATACCCGGCCACCAGACCGCAGAGGAGGTCTCCTTTGTAATCATATCTAGTGTATGTAACACAAGTCCACCTTCAATGATAGAGGAATGTACTGAAGGCACGTTATCATACAACAATATAAGATAGATTTGTTATAATACTTGGTCTGTTATTCAATGTACAATGACTTAAATATTGTTTTAACATCTTACGATCAAGTACCTTATCCATTTAATAGGTTTCATCGCTCTAATTTAGTCTTGTAACTGTTACTATCACGGTGCTTATGACATCTTCCATTGAGAAATGCGGATATAACTAAGACAAACACCTGGGAGCACATAGTTTGCACCACAAATCTAAGTTCGCAATGTACGAGGGCTGTTCAATAAAGATTGATCATATCTTTTATTTTGCGCAATAAAATTCAATCTTATTAGATTCTGTTAGCTTAATCTGAAACAAACACACCGTAGTAGTTTCATTGTTGGTACTCGTGGTTCCCGCTTGTGAGAACCAGGCAAGTTCAGAAATGTTCAGTATCGCCTACCGCTGCAATGGAGGTAACAGTCAGTTAAAGTTGATGTTAGTGGAAGATCCAGAGATTCTTTCAAAAGTAATCACTGCTGATGAAAACTTGGCTACATAATTTTGATCCTGAGAGCCAACAGAAATGCTCAGTGTGGAAATCTCTTTCATCACCAACCTCCAAAATAGCAAAAGTGGTTGCTTCTGCTTGGAAAGTTATGGTCATCTCATTCTTTGATATTCATGGAATAGTTTATCAGCATGTTGTACCAGCACACACATCAGTAACTGGGCAATACTACAGGATGCCCCGAAAACATGGCAAGTCCATACCAAGCGCAAAAGACCACATTGCCGTGAAGCAGGCCAGATGCTGCACCACGATAATGCTCGGCCGCATATTGCCAATGTTGTTGCTGAAAATTTTGCAAAAATAAATGTGAAGTGCATCCCCCACCCTCCCTATAGTCCGGATTTAGCCCCATGTGATCTTTTTCTATTCTCTAATGTGAAGAAACGGCTTCTTGGGAGGCATTATTCATCATCAGAATCAGTGGTGAAGGCTGCGGAGGCGATTTTGAAGGATCTCTCAAAAATTATTTCCAGCATGTCCTTGAACACTGGCAGAAATGCTGGGACATGTGCATCACATTCAGGGAAGACTACTTTGAGAAGGACCATCAAAATTATGGGGATGATTAAAGGTACATTGTCAAAAGAAATTGTGATCATTCATTATTGAACAGCCCTCGTATATCCAAAATGGTTCATAAAATACTTTTACCTATCCGGGCTCCAGTAAATGCTATTGAACAAGCAAAACCATCTTTTGCAATTTACTTCCTTTAGCGCGTAATTAGTTGGTAGGAAACACACTGAACTCAACAAAATATTGGTATCCAGACTTCACCGGAACTACGAGTTTAGAGACTTCTTAAATAAAAATAATAAACACATTATTTAAAACAGTTCTCCATGTTTGTGTATACGTGTGTGAAAATAGCATAGCCCCAAAACGAATAATTGCGTAAATAACAGACTCGGCAAAATAAGACCTGAAGCTTTGCTGGCGACGAATACGCTCACTTTCTTCTCGGGCAGCCAGTCAGGTGAAAAGATGATTAGATATCGACGTTTCGGGAGTGTGCATCTCTCCCATCATCAGGATATTTATAAAATGTTATAACCTCAAATGAAATACTGGATATAACACAACTATAAACAAAGACAAAACACTATCAAAATTCGCATTACTGAGCAAAAGACTGTTTTCAGTAAATTAAATGCCAGGTCAGGAGATGGCGTGCGTATAGAAAATTGTGTCAAAGAAACGTAACTACTTAACTTGATTATCAAGCTGTAGTGATCTCTGCTTCCTAATTGGATGGATTTACACTTTAAGGCCGGTTTACAAGAACTGAAATCCAGCATCACGATTAAGCGTGCTCCTTTCAGAGAAAATCACCAAAGCCTCCTTAATTCTCCGCTCCCAGTAACTGTTGCATTTTGCCAAGATGGTCGTCTCCCGAAAATTGGCTCTATGGTCGTTATCAAAACAATGCTCTGCCAGCCCAGACTTCTCAGGTTGCATTAAACGAATGTTCCGTTCATTTTCGATTATTCTGGTAGCGATGGACCTTCCGGTTTGTCCTATATTCGGTGTCCCACATTCATAGGGAATGCGGTACACTCCCGGAACTTGGAAGTCCAGTTTGTCTTTCACTGTTCTCAACAGCTACCTAAACTTCGGAAGTTGCTTGTGGATGTTCCTGATGTTGTATTTGGCGATAATTCTGCTGATCTCTCAGATAGATTGCCGGTAAGCAGGATGCAGGCTGTAGCGGAAGGCCTATCTGACGCTTACTGTATTACCGGTTTGCCTTTCCTAGCTTTGGTGATCGAGGCTTCAACGTCATATTCGGAGTAGCCGGTTTTGACGGAAAGTGAGTCTTAGGTGCTGTAAATCTTGTTTTAAGTGGCTGGGATCAGAGATAGTCAAAGCTCTGTGGGCCAGTGTATTGAGAACTCCCAGTCGCTGAGACTTATCATGGAAACTATGAGAGTTCAGATAGAGATCGCTGTGTGTAGGCTTGCGATATACAGCATGCCCCAATTTACCGTTGTAGCCAGATTAAACAGCTGCTGAGACCAGTGAAAGATAAACTGGACTTCCAAGTTCCGGGAGTATACCGCATTGGCTGTGAATGTGGGACACCGTATATAGGACAATTCGGAAGGATCGTCGCTACTAGAATAATCGAACATGAACGGAGCATTCGTTTAATGCAACCTGAGAAGTCTGGGCTGGCAGAGCATTGTTTTGATAACGACCATAGAGCCAATTTTCGGGAGACGACCATCTTGGCAAAATGCAACAGTTACTGGCAGCGGAGAATAAAGGAGGCTTTGGCGATTTCCTCTGAAAGGAGCACGCTTAATCGTGATGTTGGATTTCAGTTCAGCTCCTCTTGGAAACCGGCATTGAAAATAGAAATCCATCGAATTAAGAAGCAAAGATCAATAGAGCTTGATAATTAAGTTAAGTAGTTACGTTTCTTTGACACAATTTTCTATACTCACGCCATCTCCTGACCTGGCATTTAATTTACTGAAAACAGTCTTTTGTTCAGTAATGCGAATTTTGATAGTGATTTGTCCTTGTTTACAGTTGTGTTATATCCAGTATTTCATTTGTGGTTATAACATTTTATAAATATCCTGATGATGGGAGAGATGTACACTCCCGAAACGTTGATATCTAATCATCTTTTCACCTGACTGGCTGCCAGAGAAAGAAGTGAACAAACTCGGTATTTAAATCCAGCGTCTTCTAAGAATGCGACATAAAGATTAGAGATAAAGGAAGTCCTGCAACCTCAAACTACACTTTACATAGAAAAGTTTTCGACTCCTTTTATTTTCCTAAAAATGACTCCAGTGATTCATCTTAACACATGATTAAAATATTTTAATGAGAAATTACACTACCGCTGAAAACTTTTCGATCATCTATGAAAAAAAAAGGTAGGAGAGAGTTGCGCCCAGTACCGTACACCAAAGTTATTTACATTTAAAGAGAATGCAACGGAGAGCAGGTAGCGTGTTACTATGATCATGAAGCTAATAACGTACAGAAAAGCATTAGTAATAAACATTCATGAAGGCCACTCATGCTGACTTTTAATAACTTAAGTATATATTAGTGATAACTAAGCATCTCAAAAGGTGCCCCAGTACCGGACAGACGATAATAAATACATATTTCTAAATAAAGGAAGAGGAACTGCATAATAAATACAAGTTATCACAATTATTGTATATGTGAAATAAAAACAATGCATCGGAACTAAGCGGTAAAAATTTCAGCAAGATTGGTTCAAAATTGCTGGATTTGGGGTTTTCGGTGCTTCATTCCTGTAAGGTAATCCCTCATTCTGTGTTTATGCTTATCTTACGTATGTGATACGGATGCTAGGTTCACACTGCTGTCTCATAGCTCACCCATACGTAATACTTATCAGAGCAGTTACTGATACGAGCATTAGATCTGGCAGCCTTGGGACTATATGCACTGTCATACACTCATGCCATAATAAACTGATCCACTACGAGAGTACATAAACAGTTCAAACCTCTCTCCGTTTTCAGACCCCGCTTGCCTTCTTGTGGTGGGTAGACAGTATGTATATATGGAGGTGAGCTGATGTGTAACTGTCTGAACAGTATAACTACAGAAAGAATGATTGGTGAAATGCCAAACTTGATATTTCGGTTGAGCGTCTTCCAAAGATGCAACCCCACTATCTACAGAATCTGCTTTACTTCAAACTACTCTTTACATGGAACATATTAAAAAATATATATATTCTCACAAATAGTTCTAAATGTTTTGATCAAAATGTCTTATATTTAAGATAGTTTCTTGGTAACTGAAATACTTTCCTTAAATTTTCTGGGAATGGTCTCTAAAGTGGTCAATTTTTAAGACTTTTCTATAACTTTTCTATAAATCAAAATCTTGGGGCATGACAATTGTAGGAGTACATCTCAATAAAGTGCACACTTTATGTCAGCTGCATGTTTTAGTGAAGTTAGCCATTTATGGGATTTATTTATTTTTAGTTATTTACTTACTTGTTTTATTTTATGTACTTATTTAATTATTAACCTAATCATGCAAAGAGAACGGCGTTTCAGAGCTATCATAATGCGATTATCTCTTAAAGGATATCATAATCTCTTAATCGTTTTCCTACCTTCGTTATATTAATGCCATAAAGGCATTTCCACTCATCTACATAGCAATTAAAATTAGATAAATAGATGAATAACCCATTGTAGATATAATTTGTTGAGGAATAGGTTGACAAAGCCTTGTAAATTTAACATATGAAGGTTTATTTCTCACGAGGCTGAATGTAGCTTGCTCAAGCCTTCCAACTAAGGAAGAATTCTTAAACATTTAAGCAGGGAATACAACCCGGCGCGCTGAGCAAATAGAAAGTCCACCATAACGTTAAGGGACTGCCGAAGGTCTATGTACATCAATAAATTGTAATTAGTGGAAACCCTAACAAGAGGGAAATGACCCTATGAGTCGCCCAAGGCACGATGGGAAGATTTGTAAACAACTGAAGCTCCCATATAATTAAAGCCCACAAGATAAGCCAGAAATTAATGAGATTGGTGGTGTCCAAAACATTTGTTGTGCTTGTAAGCAGCAAGCAAACTGCACAGAGAGTTCAGGGTGCAGGACAGGTCAGATAGAATAAGCATGTTATATGACCCGATAATCTATTAATAGAAAATTGATTATGAGAGAAAAAAGATATATGGCTGAATTCTTTCACCGAAAAATAAAACCGCAAATGTGTAAGAAACATATGCTAAAATAAGGTTAGTGTCCATATATTCAAGGTGTTATTGAATCGTCGTCAATTTCTTGAAATTGTACGTCATAAGGTTAATGGTTGAAGACGTATTCAAGTTAACTGTAGTGATGATTCACAAAGGGAATAACGAAAATACTTTCATCGGATTCAATTAAAGTGGCAGTGAAAATGAAAATATCGGCTTGTTACACGGATTTACAGAACTGAAACAGCAAGATTGTTTCGACAAAATTAAATTTCTATTATATTTCTTTTGCAGAGATGATAGAGTTAATCAATTAACAATTATGCCTTTGTAGTTGGACCTCCTTTCTCTCACCACGTTTAAAATTTTAATTACTAAGCAATAGATAGCCATTTTATGTAGCATAAGCCTAGATACTGTCCTTTATTTTTCGAGTAAAGACTTGACATTCCCTAAGGTGCGGATGAAGTAGCGAAGACTCCGCTATGTATCCCGAAGCACCAGCCAAGGCATCTCTGCTGTCTCAGTATTGTGACTTTGTGGGTTCCTAAAATTAAAAAGTTCAATTACACCACTCAAAAATGTTCTTTATTTCCACCTTATTCCAATGTCACAATTACAATTTCGTAACGTACACAATTACAACTAAGCCAGTTCGTCTTTCCACGTACACTCGGCGCGCCTTACACTACTGCTCGCCACGACTAACTCAACACAACTGACCGTCGCCTCGCTTGTACTGATCGGCGGCCCGAAGTTTCTCGAGATTTCCTTTTATGGAGGGGGAAAACATTCTCGAAGCTTCACCCTCCTTCGGGAAGCTGGAGGAGGGGGAAACGAAGACGCAGCTACCCCTGCGATCTCTCCTCCCTCCAGCGGCCTTCATTTAATGATCGGCATCGTGAGTTTGCCGCTTGGGTAACAGTATGGAAATGAAATGAAATGTGTAGTGATTAACTCCCACTTTTACTACAGACGGCACCGCAGACGGTGACACTGGTGATACATGAGATGAAGATGGAGCACCGGTGGAATGAGATGTCGGAGGAAACCGGAGGTCCCGAAGAAAACCCGCCCCAGCGCCGTGTTGTCCACTACAAATCTCACTTTGCGGTCGCCTGTGATCGAACCCGGGCCGCCTTGGTGAGAGCCAAGCGGTCTAACCACTGAGCCACGGCGCGGGCCTGTCTCAGTATGGCAGGCAGCACGTATGCGCTTATGAGAATCACAATAATTCTCTGCCTGTGGAGAGACTTGCGCTTTTAGATGTTCCCGTGAAAAGAAATCCTTCATGGTGCGGTTTGGCGAATGAGGAGACCATAATATTGGCCCACCTGGTCAGTGGATAAGCAAATTCGAGCAGAGCGAGCACCATTAATTCATAATGCATTGCTTAGTCATTCAGCTATAGCTATTGATGTGTTGCCAACGCCAGAGGGAACCTTCTTAAAGCTCACCATCCATTAATTGAATCTGCAGGAGTTTCAAGAAACGTCCTCCCTTGAGTTCGCCGTCTACACTCCACATCACTACATTCAACTTCACCAATACTGGGTGTGATCCTTATGAATCGATCTAGGATTTCGATTTGCCATGTTGTGTCGCTTTGCACAGCAACGGTGAAGTACATTCGTCAGACTAAATAACTTTGTTTATGAAATCTCAACGTTTTTGGGATAGAGTATCAATGTGTAGCAATGATAGGTATGTTTGATGCAAAAATCATTTTCTGTTAACTCTTGCACCAACTGGAGTGTGCATGAATGCCACGCTTTAGCATATGCCCGCCTCGGTAGTGTAGATGGTAGCATGTCTGCCTCATGTTCAAGAGGTCCCGAGTTCGAATCTCGGTCAGGGTGAGTTACCTGGATAAGGTTTTTCCGGGGTTTTCCCTTATCCTGATAGACGAATGTAGGGTAACTCTAATCTCCATGGACCCCAGACTCATTTGAGCATCATTTCACCCATTTCATTCATCGTCTAATATGACTTAACGTTGAAGGACGTAAAGTGGAAAGAAAAAAAAGCACTTTAGCACGGAATATTCAATGAATGGAAGTGTTGCCAAATATCATATCTACAACTACACATAAAAGGCGAGAAAGGAAATAATGATCGATGAAAATCCACCCCATAATTCACCTATTGACTACGGAACAGCAAACAAAATATGAGGTTAATGTGGGCTATCAATGGGAACTGCGTTTCGAATGTGAAACTCGTACGTTACTGTGGAGCCACTGTTGTATACTAACCCTAGTATAAAGTTCACAAAACAGCATATATAATGAATATCTCGCAGGCTGCTATGACTACCTTCGCGTCTTTAGCTTTGATTGGGCTACGCCCAAATCATGCCGAGTTTTGCCACAGTCTGTGTGCGGCCTTCTGTTTTGGTCTCCTGCAGCCGACCCTAAACTACGGCGAAACCTCTACATGATTGTAATAGGCAAATACAGGAGTGAGTTCAGCATCTAACTTTTTTAAAGTTTCATGTTTACCTAAACTAGCAAAAATGATTTTACATAGCTTTAAGCTTACTCTTTGTTAAAAAAGAGATGCTTTCCTTGACCATGTATTCAGAATACATAAGCATTGTTAAAAGTAGCAGTACATGAATTTGGAGTAATGATTAAAAAGAATTAGACTACGAATAAAATTAAAATGGCTGTCAGGCAAACGCTTCGAGTAAGTACAAAATATGTTTTGATCCAATATGTTAACGAAGATAACGTTCGTGCTAAAAAAGTCAAGGGAATGAAAGTTATCACTTTTATGAAAGGTCGATTAGTAGGGTCTAATGACCAGAAACTCAAGAAGCTTAAGAAGTTCGAGAAGTTTAAGGTTGGCTAAGTCTTGGAGCTTGCAATGAATGTCCCGTGAAGCACCATGTGACAGGAAGGTTCCTCACACGAGCCGCCTCTCTGGAGCAAGAGTAAGGACAGTGATTAGGTTTTGGTGCCATCCTTGGGGAAGGGCGGAGTTAAGATCCTGACGGTAACCACAGGGACCGTCTTAATTAAATCTCCCCAAAAGAAAAAGAGGACAACGCGACGGCAGATTTCCCTCTCTTAGGAGGAGGAAATGGAAGGAAAATAAGTTTCTTCCTCCTCCCAGTACCCCAAGTTGAGACCTAATCTAATTGATTGGCAGTTTACGTGTAGGAGTAGTTTGCTACATTGGCTTACGGATTTCATCTCCTCTTGCAAACCAAGTCAGAGGTCAGGATTCCCCTAACTTGTTGTCCCAGAGCAAGGATGCAAAGATTCAAAAACCCAACGAAACTGAGTTTGAAACATATAGGGACGCTATCGGGAAAGAGTATCTTTTTGAAGCACAAGTGATCTTAGGTAAGTAAAAATATCCTATCTCTCCAATGTTAATTGATGAACCACTGTATAGGAAACTGGTTGGGACAATTCCTAATTGGTACGTACAATAGAACTTATTGAGGAGGAAAAAATTAATTTATCTTTACCATAAACGTAGCTAATCTCTTAAATATAATTCCTAAACGTTCATTTTGTTAAAGGTATTTTTAAATTTATAAAAAGAAAGCTATGTCTCATTGTACATAAAACGTAAATAAGCTGCAAATCTGTAGTAAAATGTCAAAAGTTTGTAGCAAAATTTCTATGTTGGAAGCAGAATTCTTTTTCTTCTCGAGTGAGTTTTTGCGGCTCTCAGTCTCTTCTGGTTACCAATAGTATCGTCTTATTTTAAATAAGAGTCATGAGATCTCTCGTTTTGAGGTGTGGTTCAGAGTGAAATAAATACAATTTTGGAGAAGTCCAATTTTGTAACAAATAATTTAATTGTATTATCAGGATTACATTTTACTTGAACTTTCTTTCCTAGTCAATAATTGCAGGTCAATCAACCTCCAGCAAATAGGTAAATTCTTACTTCTTTAATAAAAAGATTCCATTAATTACACAAAACTCCCTACTTCTGCACGTCTATCCATCACTAAAAAGATTACAGAACACATATCTCTGAAGATTATTGATTTTCCGTTACTATCCAAAACTTTTCATCTTTTCACATCAAGTAAGATTATTGTTTTTTTTTTCTCCTATCCAAAACTATTTATCTTTTCACATCAAGCAAGATTATTGATTTTTTTCCCCTAGCAACCGTTCATCATTTTTTTTATATTGTCATTTCATGGCCCACTAATATTCACATAAGAAAACAAAACTCGTTTCAAACAAAAACTCCCCTTACAAGTTTATACACAAAATAGATACGAGCATAAAAGATCGCTATTAAACAAAGTGAAAGGCTAAAACTTGTATGCAGCGTTATGTTCAGTAACATTTCAATTTATTTAAAATAAACTTACTTCTATTAAAGAGAATACCAAATTTAGGGGAGGATATGAAGTATCAATATGAAAAATAAAATGTGTCAGACATGTTTAAGATGAAGCATAAAGTGTGTGTAATTGTTACCTTTATTTTGTGCTGATGACATTTTGAATACTTAAAAACATAAAACTAATATAAGCTAGAAGTAAAAGCGAGAACACGATAAAATACATATTTAGGCAGATTTGGAATTTAGAGGATACACAAACACCCTGTTACACTAAGGGAATTAATTGTTCTTTCATACTGGCCGTGTGTAGGCTAAATTGTGGAAACCTATTACGGCCGGTGTGAAAGAACAGTTAATTTCTATCAATTGACCTAATAGTGGTTAACTAAAGCCCGGGCCTTAAAGTACTTACACGTTGTAAGTCGCCATTAAGGTAGTTGTCTCATGTGTTTATGAGAACTTCTAAGTGATTTACCGGGAAAAATACGAGTCAGTTGGAGAATTTAATGTCATATCGAAAGTTGGCCATAGTAGCTCAATGGTTAGAGCGGCTGGACGGAGACGAGAAGATCAGTGGTTCAAATCGCGGCTATGGTATTGATTTTTCCAGTCTGACTCTTAACGTTTCCACCTTGTTACACATTAGCTTCAAAATCTACTCATGAATACGCTACACAGTTGTTTCCAGTACAAGATGAGTAAGAAGGACAGAAACAAGATGAAAATACTCATGAGTGAGGTATGACGCTATCATATCATCAACAACAACAGCAATAATAATAATAATAATAATAATAATAATAATAATAATAATAATAATAATAATAATAATAATAATAATAATAATAATAATAATAATAATAATAATAATAATAATAATAATAATAATAATAATAATAATAATAATAATAATAATAATAATAATAATAATAATAATAATAATAATAATAATAATAATAATAATAATAATAATAATAATAATAATAATAATAATAATAATAATAATAATAATAATAATAATAATAATAATAATAATAATAATAATAATAATAATAATAATAATAATAATAATAATAATAATAATAATAATAATAATAATAATAATAATA